>CAMZMU010000074.1:60862896-61462896 GCA_947311845.1 Poa pratensis | reverse complement strand
AAACAAAAGTTACCACTTACTATTTTCATTGGGTCTTGTAAGAAATTGTATAGTACTTTGGCTGCCACATCAAGCTCTCAAAAGCTCAAGACGATATACAAAATTCAAAAATTATGCTAAAACAGCTCTCCGTATATGCTCACTCAGTCAGGCTTCCACTGTATATCTGAAGAACGAACTGAATATTCCTATAGTAACATCACAGAAGCAGCATGTAAGTTCCACATGTGGAAACGGAAAGGAACACTACTATTTTTCCAATTAGTATATATATAGATAGATAATCTGGAGTGACAAACATGTAGATTGAACTATAAATAGTTCAGATGAATTAAGCAACCATTACCTCAGAATGAACTTTAAAATTTGAGTAACTGAAGGCATGCCCACTGCTTGTTCGACAAATGTATCACTCTAAAGTTATAAAAAAACCTTTCCGTCAGTATCTATGATTATGAATCACTAAAAGCATGATGGGTTTCTTTACTTTTGCAAACTGCTACTGTAATTTTCCTAGATACCATCACTTGTAACTTTCATTTTCAGTATTCACAGTTTAGGAGGATGGAGAACTAACCAACTAAGCAAATGCACCTCCTGTTCAACTGGAATAGAACATCTTCCGATTTTCTCGGAGATTACATTGGACCAAGCCATATTAGACTGGTTGCCAGAAGATATGCAAACTGCCAAACTCCAACATCAAGATTGATTGTGTTTTACAAGGCGTCCAGGATAGCATTCCATATCTTCAACAAGAGGGCATATACGGAGTTATGTAAGTTTTCATGACCTATACAAGCAGAAGATCAAAGGAGAAAATTCAGTGTGTTATTAGCACTCAAGTGACATGGACAGATAGTAATCAACACAAAAAACAGTGACGCAACTCTCAAGTGGCACGGACAGATAGTGATCAACACAAAAAATTCCAGTCTAGACCTGAAGCACAATTTGTAACTCGGTGAAAATTTCTGGCGGTTGTTCCTCTTAAACTAAGTAGCATGAACAGCTGCAAAATATCAAGCAGTAGACTCACATTCAAGACGTTTACGAGCTTATTGAGCTGCTCAGTGACTTGCTTGTTGATTCCCACGACGAGTGACTCCATGTTGTACCTTCTCCTGGCGAACAACCACCAATCCGGTATATCATGCCGCTGTCCTCGGAGGAACACCGAAATCGTGTGGTGCCGCACCCTGCAATCCCCAACCGACCAATTCCCATAAAAATTATTTCAACCCAACGCAGCGGGGAAAACCGGCCGCAGATTAAGGCTCAGAAGTATCAGGAGAGGAGACCGCATTGAGGCGAGGAGAGGTGCTTACGGGTCCATCTTGGCTTTCGTGGTGTCCCCCCGAGCTCACCTCAGACGCTGCAGCGTGCCATAGGCGATCACCCTCGCGGCGGCGCAGAGGCTGGGTCCAGGGCCAGAGCAAAACGTGCGTCGGGCGTCCAGATCGACGGTCATGGCCTGCAAGTGGCGACGGACATGGATGGGCAGGCCTCCGTGCTACTGCTCTTGCTCGCGATCTGGGAGGGCGTCGGATCCGCCCGGTGGAGGACTGAGACAGTCGAGTTGGAGGTGGGGACGACCGGATCTGGCGGCCGGTGAGAGGAGGCGCTGGATGCGAGGAAGGGGCGTCGCCGAGGTGTAGAGAGAGAGCGGCTGAGCGGCTGCGGCGGCCACGGACACGAGCATGTAGCACGCGAACGGGACCCCGAGCCTCCACGACGGGCACAACGCTCCTCCACGGCAGAGATCACGAGCATGGCGGCCGCATCCGCGTCCCTGCCCTACCTTGCCGCTGGTCTCCCCTGCGTCGCGGGCTCGCGGCGGGGGGCGTGCTCGCCGCTGTGGCCGTCCCCTCCTGCAGCCGCCTCCCATGCCGCCGGTGCCGCAACCTGCGATGGCGCGGGCTCCAGAGCGAGGACGCCGTGCGGGCCGGCGCGGGAAGCACTTTGGGGGCGCGGACGCCACCATGTCGCGCGAGATCGAAGAGCGGCGGCGGCCGAACCGTTAGCTAGGCTGAGAGGTACGGGAGGAGCGAACCAGAGATGTTGCGGGTGGAAATTTCGGCGGGTGGGGGGCCCACCTGTCGGCGCGCTCGGGATAGGAGGCAGAAAATTTTGACAGAAAACAAGAGGGACTACCAACGTACGTCCAACTCTCATTTAATAGTAAAGACTATCTAAAAAAGACAATTTTGTTCCTTAAAGCATCTTCACCGGGGGCCTCTAAATGTGTGTCCGGCACCTCCAATTGGACCTCCTTTGGGGGTGTCCGGTCAACATTTAGAGGCCGCCCACAGCGGTACTCCCCAAAGGCCCACCCCCAATCGCGAGCAAATTGTCGAACACCTCAGGGGCGTTCAAAAAACATTGCGAGCGACACGAAATTTAATTGATTCGAAGTTAAACGATTCAAATTTAAACTAACGATTGAAATTTAAACCCTAATCTAAACCCTAAGCCCTAAGCTAAACCCTAATCTAAACTCCGCCGCCATGGCCTGCCTCGTCGTCGAAGCGGGGCGCCTGTCCTGCCAGGGAGGCCTTCTGGCTCTCCTGGGCTAGGCGCGAGCGGACACGCCTCTCCTGCCGGAGCGCGCTCGCCGTCCGGCGCATGTCATCCCTGGTAGCCGTTGCAGCCGCTGTCTGCCTCGCCTCGCGCGCGGCATCCCTTGCAGCTGCTGTTGCCGCCTACCTGGTCTCGCGCGTCCGGTTCAGCTCCTCGTAAACCGCCTGCTGGGCGGCCTCCATCGAGGCCGGATTCTCCCGCTCCGCTGCCACGGCGTTGAGGTCCGAGTACGCCGCGCGCTCGGCGGCCATGAAGGCGCGGCAGCGAGCGTCTCGCTCCGCGGTCTTGAGGGAGGCCTTCAGGATGGCAGCCTCGACGGTGTCGCCAACCGCCTCGTAGCCGAGCCTGAACTGGCTGGCCGCCTGCTCGGCGCGCCAGGTGTCGAAGGAGTTGACCGCGACCACCTGGTCGGGCCACAGCGGCGGTGGCAGCTCCTGCTCCGGCGCCGGCTCCTGCTCCTGCGGCGGCTCCTGCTCCGGAGGCGGCTCCTACCCAGGGTAAGGATCCTGGGCCGACTCCTGCTCCAGCTGCTCCTCCACGTCGATGTCGTCGACGTTCGCCCAATCGAAGGGCTCCTCGTCGACGACCGGCTGGAGCGCCTGCTCCGGCGCCTGCTCCTGCCCCAGAGGGTGAGCGCGGCGTGCTGCCTGGGTGAGGGTGGACCAGGTGGTTTGGAGGCGGCGAGGCATGGTGCTTGGCGAGGTGCTTGGCCACGGCGAGTGTTGGTGTGGTGAGGCTGCATGGCGGAGGAGTGTGTGCCGAGGCTGCACGACGGAGGAGTGTTATATAGGCGGGAGGGGGCGGGAAACGGAGGGGCGAGAAGCGGTGGCGCTGGACGGGAAGCGGCGGGTGGGTGAGCACGCGTTGCGTCGGAGTTATGTGGCGGCGACGCGATTCGGCCACGCCGACGCTTGGGAAGCCGGGAAAGCCTGGGCGCCGGCGTAATTGCGAGGCGTGCCGCAGACGCCTCGCCGTCCCGTCGCTTCGTCGCGTGCAGTAACGCGTCGCCATTAACGCAGATGGAACGACCTCCTGCACGGCGCAATATACAGCACCCCCTCGCCGCCTATGTCTATGACGGGTGGGGCGCACCTGTCGGAGGCCATGTCCGGTCAATGTCCGGCACCCCCAGGAGGGCCTCCAAACTTGGAGGCCCTATTGGGGTGCCGGGCACAAAATCGCTCGGGGCGAGGCTTTGGGGGTGCCGCTGGTGGGCGTTTTTGGTGTTCGCCCCCCAAAGGCCCTTTGGGGGGCCGGACTAAGAGCATCTCCACCGGGGGCCTCTAAAGGACCCCCCCAAAGGCACTTTGGGGGGCCGGACACCCAAAACGCCCACCAGCGGCACCCCCCCCAAGCCTCGCCTCGAGCGATTTTGTGTCCGGCACCCCCAATAGGGCCTCCAAGTTTGGAGGCCCTCCTGGGGGTGCCGGACATCACCTCGGGCATGACCCTGACGGCGCTTTCCCGCCCGTCATACACACGACGCGCCGCGCCCGTGTTAATGAAGGCGTAGGAGGCCGTTCCGCCGCGTTAATGGCGGTCAGTCGCCGGGCAGTCTCCCAGGCGATGGGACTGGACGGGAGGCGATGCGACGAGACGGCGGCGGCAGGCCTGCCAGCACGCGTTGCATTAACGCTGGTGACAGCGTGTGCGGCAGTCCACGCGCCGGCGTCGCGGCGTTTCCACACAACGCATTTACGCCAGCGCGGATGCTCGCGCACCGCCCCCTCCTCTGCCCTTAAATCTCCTCTCCCACGGCGCCCTCTCTCCCACGCCGCCTTTGTTCTCTCCCTCTCCCACATCCTCCGTCGCCCAGTCTTCCACTGCGTCCATGGCGAACAACTGGGAGTCGGGCAGCAGCAGCAGGCGCAGCGGGCGCATGGTCTCCACCGAAGAGGCGTGGGACCTGTACCGCTACGGCCTGTTGGTGCCACCGGACACGCGTCTGCCCACAGGGTGGCGCACGTCCCCCCACGGCAGCCTCCCTGTGCCGGCGCTGCCGGAGACGCCGGACCAGATCCGGCGCGACATCGCGCGGCGCCGCTCCTGGCTGACCACGCAGGAGCGCACCCTCCCAGAGTACGACGACAACAACTGGGGGCGTGGCTGCGACGGTTCGAGCGCGAGAAGATGGCATCGCTCGCGTTCTTCGACGGCCCGAGACGGCCGGGCCGCCACAACGCAGAAGGCCGCCACCAGTGGTGGGGCGGCACAGGCCACACTGTGGGCTCCGCCATCGCCGCCGCGCGCCAGCACGCAAGGACGGGGAACGCCACCCCATTGTGCCTGCTGCCCGTGCGGCCAAGCACCAGGAGGTGCAGCAGCATCGCAGCTGCCGCCCGGTGAAGGACGAGCCGCACCCGCCTCCGCGTCATGGAGGAGAGGCACCGCATCGTCATCCGCGAACGCCGCGAACACGGCATTCGCCACCACGCGGTCGGCTCTACCTGCGCCGCCCTAGAGCCAAGACGCCTCCACCTCCCATGGAGACGATCCCGTACAGGTACGACGTGCCGTCCCCGCTAGGGAACGAGCACGACGGCGACGCGCCGGGGTTCCTGGCCGCCATCGTGGACTCGGTGACCACCATCGAGCGCGACAGCCCGGCTACATGGCCGCGTCGCCACCTCGGTGGCAATGGCGGCAGCCTCGTCCTCCTCTGGTGGCGCCTCCTGCAGCCGTGCACCGCGTCGCCATGACGGCGCGTCCACCAGCCACGGGTCCTCCTCCGGCGGCGCCTCCGGCTACATCGTGGTCGACGACAATGACAACGGCGATGGCAGCGGCGACGACAGCGACGAGGCCTGGCTGGAGGCCAACTTCTACGGCTAGGGTTTAGGGTACAGGGCCTAGGCCACCCAAGTTCAAATTCGTTCAAACTTTTGTAAAATATAACAAATATGAATGAAAATTGAACTTTTTGAAATTTTCTGCAATCTATTTGAACGCCCCCGAGGTGTTCGACAATTTGCTCGCGATTGGGGGGTGGGCCTTTGAGGAGTACCGCTGTGGGCGGCCTCTAAATGTTGACCGGACACATGTCCGGCACCCCCCAAAGGAAACCCAATTGGGGGGTGCCGGACACACATTTAGAGGCCCCCGGTGGAGATGCTCTTAGCCTGCCACTAATGACTCCGTCGTTGCTTTCGTCCAACTCCCTCGATTGCTCGCCCGCACCGACAGGTGGGACAACGAAATTGACGCGCCCACCTCCAGAGTCCCATGCCTCGTCCACGCTGCCACCTCCCCAGAATTCGCACCATCGCCGCGCCGTCCCACCCCGCCGGAAAACACGGCCTCCATCGCTAGCCGCCACAGCTCCGTCCTCCCCTCTCGATGCCCTCCCTTTCTCGCGGCAGCAGTGGTGGTCACGGAGGACGGGGGCTGGTTTAGGGGAAAGACTCGAAACTCTGCCATGGGAGTGGACACGCCCATGGCCGCACTCCACACCCAGATCATCCCGACGCCGCCAAGCCATGCACGTATGCTGCGCGTCAGCCGTCGCGAGCCACCGGAGGTCATTCGCGACTGCAAGCGGCTGGACGGGCTCATGAAGGCCGGCAAGCTGGCGGACGCCCTGGACCTGTTCGACCGAATGCCGTGTCCGGGCTCACGCGTGGCGGGCGCCCCGTGGAGGCGCTGGAGAAGTTCGCGAACATGGTGGCGTTAGACGTGGCGCCGAACGACTTCACGTGCAACGCGGCGCTTGGGGCGTGCGCGGCCACGGGCGCGCTCCGCGCAGGGGAGCATGTGCGCTTGCTCGCCGTGAGGTCCGGGTTCTCCGGGGACGCATGGGTCGGGAGCTGGTTGGTCGAGCTCTATTCACGGTGCGGCTCCCTGCACGGGGCCGAGGACGTGCTCGACCGGATGGACTCACATACACCTCGCTCGTTTGGGCCTTCTGCCGATGCGACGAGTTCGGGATGGCGGCGGAGGCGCTTGCCCAGATGCTGATGCGTGGAGTGGAGCCGAACGAGCACACTGTGGCCTGCATCCTTGCGGCGTGTTCCACGCTGGTTCTCGGCAAGCACTAGTGGAAACAGGGCCACTGGTCCCGGGTCGTAAGGGCCTCTAGTACCGGGTGTCCACCCGGGACTAGCAAGGCGACACTAGAGGCCCCCCCTCTAGTACCGGGTCCGTTACGACCCGGAACAACAGGCTCCCACGTGGCCGCCGAGGCGCGGGCGTGGTGGAGGACCTCTAGTCCCGATTGGTCATACGACCCGGGACCAAGGACCTCACACGTGGCAGCCTGTAATTTTTTGTTTTTCCTCCCAATTTAATATTGAAATGGTGCAAAAAAATATGCGTTTAATTAATTAAAAACAGAAACTACATATAACATATCAAAATGTTCATAAATAAAAATATGTTCACGTCTATCCGGTTACATGGAGGTGCTCATAACCGGGACTAGAGCCCGTCTATTCGATTACACGTGTGTGGAGATCATAACCGGGACTAGAGCCCGTCTATTCGGTTACACGGGAGATCATAACCGGGACTTCACCGCTATTCTCCATTGTATGTTCCTTTTGTAGGTATGACTTCGCTGAGCAGAAACCCCGCAAGTTCCTCTGCTAGTGCTTGAAAGCGCTTCTTTAGTGGCATACTCTCGCGCAATGGCTCTGCCTATAAAAGAAGGAGATCAATACGAATATTAATCATGACTATCAAAAATTATGAATGACACTGGAGATCAATTGATGAATATGATTGTTCACGTACGTCTAAAAATTTCTTTGGGTCCCGCTCAGTGACCGAACGACGAATCCACTCGCAAACGAAATATCCACAGAAATTGGTCCCCTGTGGTTGCCTCTCGATCCACTTTACGAGAATAGAATTCAATCAAATCATAGTCAACATATAGTGGTATTGAAAACTATAAATAAAGAGATGCGCGAACCTAGCTAGACCGTACTACCTACCTGTGGGTGAACAAAAGTCAGCTGTTCTTCAAATGAACCTGAACCCTTTGTCCTCGCTTTGAATTGTTTCCAAACCCTGCCGGCCAAAAAAAAGAATAAATGAGTTATTAGTTGCTTGATATCTCTGAAATCAATAAGAGAGACTGATATAGTGCGATAATGTTTGAAATTACCTTTGGAGCGTATCTAGAATGCTTTGGTACCTCTCCTCAGGCCAGTCCAATGAGTCGTAGACTTGAACTCTTGATCTATCAACTTCAATGACTAGCAGAATGTAATGATCGCTGCGCATGATTATATACACGTCAGTAACTCATCAGTTACACTTAATTTGTACAAGCGAGTAACACTCTCTTACCTGAAGAAGTAAGGAAACATTATCTCCTTGAAATGTTGCTTCATTAGGGCATTTAGCAAGTTCTTCTCCGTGTCCTTCACGTGGTTTTTTAGTGTCCTTGCATTAACTCGTACTGGGTTAACGAACCCAAAGCCATAGATGCCCTTTCTCACATTCATCACTCTTCATTCTGCATAATACCGTAGTGAGCATAATTAGCGATGGCAATGAACGAGCTGAGAGCTAAAGACTTTATCTTTTTTGGAAATAAATGAATTGAATCACTTACAGACAGTAGGCACCGACGAGAGCCAAGTCGAGGGAGTCAAGGTTGTATAAGTACCAGAGTTCTTCGAGCTGAATTGTGAACATGTCTTCACCCGCGAAATGATTTTTTGTAACTTTCACAGAGATCAAAAATCATCAAATTCCTTTGTGGTTTTCATGTACCAACTATGGAGTTGTCGCATACATGTCGGTAGAAACTTTATCTGATCACCTCGCAGCAGGGACCTCCCCCATTTCCATTTCCATGAATCATCTACATCAGACGGAAAGAGATTTTCGTTGTCCAGTTGAGCAAGAGTAATACCAGCATCTGCAGCAAAGTCCTTCTTCAAGGATAAAGTAGGAATTAGGTCCGTCACGGAGCCATGACCACTGGGTATAACTACGAGCGGGGCTATCGACTGGTTTGCCTGTTGTCCGAGCTGGGCAACGTCTCTTTTCCCTCTGGCACTACTACTTCTCGTACTACTTTTACTCAGAGCTCGTAAATAGTTATCTGGCTTATTTTTCTCATATTGCGATGGTTCCGTGATGAATCCAATAGCCCACTTGTTTTCCTTTGCAGTAAATGTTTGCTTTTCCTCGGGCTTTTTCCGTGCAAGCTGTCTTTTTGTGTCTGCATCCACCCACGCATCCAATTGCTCTTTAGTCATGTCGCAAGCTCTGAGGTCGTCAAGGCTTTTGGGTACTTTTGGGAGGGGCGAACGTCGGGGGTCTCGCCCGAATCCCATGGACGACGAAGTGGCGCCCTTCCTATGTCGGGGCTCAGGAGTCGGCTCATGCGGCGGCGGAGTCGGCTCATGCGGCGGCGGAGTCGGCTCATGCGGAGTGGGCTGACGCGGCGGTGGAGTCGGCTCACGGCGGCGGAGTCGGCGCACGCGGCGGCGGAGACGACTGATGGTTGTCGTCCCCTTCATCGTCATCAGGTGGTGAATCGTGAATTGGCGGAGACGATGGTGGCCTTGGCGCCCAGCCTTCAAACTTGATGTATTTCTTCCGCCATAGAATTAGACCACCCACGACGTCCCCTAGCACCGACTCATCATCAGCTCTTGGGAACTCAAGGTTCAGTGATTCATATCCTTGTACAACTTGATCCACGCCGACACGAGCAAATCCATCTGGAATGGCATTGCCAAGCCACGATGCTGTAGAGTCAACAGAAGCATAGCCGTCCGCCGCCTTCATGGATAAGTTAAATACTGGGACATGCAGCTCACAAGTTGTTTTCTCCGTGATATAATCCACGGGGTAACTTGTCTCATCATCACCGACCATAACCGAGGAAGCCACGCTGCTTCTGCGATGCGATGGGCCGCCTTGACTCGCTTGTTCCAGCTGAAGAGTTGGCGCCCCTTGCTCGCGCATTTGATCTATTTGCTTCTGCTGCTCCTTATAGAGAGCAACCATCTGGTCATGATTTCTTTCTAAGATCATCAACCGGTCTGATTCCTGCTGCTCCTTCCTCCTCTTTGCTCTCGCTCGGCTTCTATAAGAGGCACGGTCCCGGGAAACCCTTCAATCCACGGCACTTCTCCTAAGCCTCGTGTTGATCCTCCTTTTTCTTTGGTCCCGAGGGCCTCTGACAGCTCGTCCTTCTCTCTGTCGGAAATAAACTTTCCCTCTTTAGACTTGGCAATTAAGTCAATAATTTTTTTTGGGCTCCGTTGACTACTTTGCTTTCATCAATTATTAACTCCCCTGTTTCCATGTCATACTCCCCTCCATGCGCAAGTAGCCAATTCCTTATCCTTCTGTCCCATTCCTCTGTGACCGGGGTGAGCCCTTTTGCACGCAACTCGGACTCAATTTTTTCCCACTTAGGCTCGGCAACTCGGTAGCCACCTGGCCCCATCTTATGGTGATACTTCTTTTTCGCTGCATTATTCTTATTCGTTTGCGACCTTTTCTTAGCTCGTTCTGATTTCTTGTACTCCAGAAATGCAGGCCAGTGAGGCCGCTGCCTCTCTCGTGTGCCGGTGAAATCCGGAAGTTTCCCATCTTCTTCCCACTCACGGAATAATTTGTTCTTGTAGTTATTGAATTGTTGAGCCATCTTCTTAAGAGCGAAATGCTTGACTTTGTCCGTCATTTTTTTGTCTTCACCTCATCTTCCAAGACCGGTAGGGTGAAATGTGCAATGAGCTTGTTCCAAAGCACATCTTTGGTTCTCTTGTCGACGTAACTAACTCCCTCTAACTTTGGCTTAATCCATTCCTGAGTGCTGATATAAACGTTGTCCCTGACAGTGACTCCGCATTGATGCACAAACTTAACTGCGTTCGGCACGGGTGCCAGTGGTTGGCCAGTAGTTGCATTCACCTCGTCAATTGTGAGATGCTCTTCTTTGCCCATCCCTTGGGCATGGCCTCGTTTAGTGGATTGGTTCGATGCGGAGGTCTAAAAATATAAAACATGTGTGAATACATATATGTACAAATCAGTTATTGCATCTGCTCAACATAGGCTTAATATACCTCGCCAGACGGCGTGGGTCCACCAATTTCCGAGTCCTCATCGTACTCGTTATTCCTTTGATCCGGTTCCATTCCCGGACCATAGTCGTTCAAAAACTCTGAGCCATCATCTTCTGTTCTACGGTCTCAGCTCCTTCCGCGGGATGCCGAAATTCCCCGGGTTCCCTAATGTAGGAAAAGATCTCTTCTTCCCCTTCTCTCCTTGCGAAGGGAGCATCGTCATCCATTGCTTAACTAATACAAAAAAAAGATAAAACAATGATAGCATTAGTACAATAATTCAAAGTAGGGAATTATACAAATATGCAAAAAAAAAAACAATTTAATATTGCATCTAAAAAAATCTTTCAAAAAAAAAGTAACATGGGCTGTCCCAATCCCAGCCCAGCCCAAATTTGGGCCAGAACCGGGTCAAAGGTGGCCAGTGTGGTCGATGCTGGCCCACCTGCCAGCGCCCACCCGCCACGTGTGACCGCCCACTGGCCACGCGTGGTCAATGCTGGCCCACCTGCCAGCGGCCAGGTCTGACTCCGCCGCCCTGCCTCGTGTTCCCGCTCCGCCTCGTCTTCACGTCCCCGCCTCGTGTACCCACCCGGCCGCCTCGCCTTCACCCCCGTGGTCAATGCTGCCGCCAACAGCTCCGCGCACCCGCAGTCAATGCTCCTGGCCCACTTGCCAGCGACCCGGGACGGTTCCAGCGTGGCGCTGGCCCACCCGATGGTTCCCCTCCCCACGACGGTTCCAGGGGGCCCACCCGACGGTTCGCCTCCCCGTGACGGTTCCCCGTCCCTGGTCTTTAAAAAGCGGACGGACAGCGACACTAGATCCACTCCACTCCCCGCGCCCCCACAGAACCGTCCAGCCATGTCGCGGTGGTTCTCCAAGTCCCCGAAGTATGAGGCCGGCGAGTCCTCCCGTGAGGCCGGCGAGTCCTCCGGCCGTCGCCGTGGCCAGGGGCGTGCCCCTCCTCCTCCTCCGCCGCCGGCCTGCATTGGCCTTCCACCGCAGGGCGGGCGCAGGATGGCGCCACCGCTGCGTGCTGCCCCGGCCGCACCCGCCGCGCCACCTCGCACCACCACCACCGCCCGGGGGGACAAAGATCCGACGCCGGCGCTACGTGCTGGAGCCGGAGTGCCAGTGACACTCGGACAACGCCACCACGCTGGAGTGGCCCGACGTCCACGTCCAAGAGGGCTGGCACCTGAACCCGCAGCGGATTCCGGTGATGGCGGTCCCGCTCCCTGGGAGGAACCTGGACAGGGAGATCGCGCGCTGGCGCCGCCTCCTCCCGCCGGAGCTCCGCAACGACCCCGCCTATGCGGTGGACTCCCCACACTGGGAGCAGTGGCTCAAGGACGAGCACGAGGAGCGCTGCCGCTCCTACTTCGCGCCCAATCCGCCTACCCAGCGCTGCCCGACGCGCCGTGGTTCAAGGAGGAGGTCGCCGAGGACGACGATGACCCAGACATGCAGGCCGCCTACGAGGCCTCCAGCCGCACCCTCGTCGAGGACGAGATCAAGCGGTGGGAGCAGGTGCTGGCCCAGGTCCAGCCCGACGCGGCCCTGATGCCGCCGCCGCCACTGCCCTCGGGGACGTGGATGCCGCCGCCGCCACCGCCACGGTACGTCGACCCAGACGAGGTCGAGCCGCGGTACTACACCCTGGAACACGAGCTGGAGCAGGACCGGCAGGAGCAGGTGCAGCAGGGCATTCCGCCACCACCTCCTCTGCCTCCCGGCCTCGTCGGCCAGTCCTGGGTGTTTACCGGCGGGAGCTGGTCGTCGGATCGGCCCCAGGAATAGGAGGAGGCGGCGTGGCCACAGTGGCAGGAGCAGGCGCCGCCACCAGAGGACCAGGCACTACAGTAACAGGAAGTGGCTGAGCACCTCTGGACCAAGCCGGTCCTCGTCATCCTCGACGACTAGGCGGCACCGCCGACGATGGCCCCTCCCTCCAAAATGTAATGGCCCTAATGGCCTTCCCCTAATTATAATGAAATCGGCCCTTAGGCCATAGCTAAAAATGTGTTCTTGCATTGCATTGCCAACTCCAGCGCCGGCCCCGCGGTTAGGGTTAGGGTCCGCTGCCACCGCCGCCGCGCGCTAGATCTGAGGGAGGGAGAGGGGTAACTGGTCAGGGGACGAGCTCACCTTGGGTTGGGGGCGAGCTTGCTTGCTCGGGGACGACGATCTTGCTCGGGGACAATCTTGCTCGGGGCAGGAGCAGGACGGCAATGTCCGCCGGAGCCGGAGCAGGACGGGGACGGCCGGGGCGGGAGAAGGAGAGGGAGGCGACGGCCGGGACGGCGACGGCGACGGCCGGGGCGGCGGCGGCGCGGGGACGAAATCCGGCAGCTTGGCGGCGTAGGGGGCGGCGTCGTCTGGAGCCCGGAGGCGGAGCGTCGATTTGCTGGACTTGGGCAAATTTCGGCCCGAGCCACTCAAATTAGCGCCAAATAGGCCTCTAGTACCGGGTTGTGGCTCCACCCGGTACTAGAGGGTCTCTAGTACCGGGCCGTGTTACCACCCGGTACTAGAGGTCCCTCAGGGCCGCGAAAATTTGAGCGCCAAGCCCAGTGGACCTGTAGTACTGGGTGGTCACACGGCCCGGTACTGGAGGTCAATTTTTTAATTTTTCTACTTTCATACTTTTTTATATCTTTTGATTTAATCGTCCAAATCAACTAATTTTTTTTCTTTTTCCCGTTTTCTGTTTTGGTTTGAAATGAAGTACCACATGCGCTTGGTTTTAAATTAAGTACTACATACGCTTGATTTAAAATCAATTCAAAAATTTATAAATCAAGTACTACATGCGCAGGGGATCATTTCACATCACAAAGTTTGATGCTACATCAAAAATTTATAAATCAAGTACTACTATAAATTAAGTACTACATTCCGCCACCGCCATACACTTGATTTAATTGACAAAGTTTGATGCTCGCGCGTAGAACAAAATTATATAAAAGTTTAATAAATTATTACACATCATCAACAACATCCCTATTTAGTCTTCGCTTTTTCTTTTTGTGAGACCCTTTCTTCTGATCGCTCCATAAGCATGGACAAGGGTCTGCATATAACTTGAGGCTTGAGTCAGTGGTCACTTTGAAGGGCGGAATTTCATGAAACTTGTCGTAATCTTCTGACATGTCTGTCTTGTCCTCCACTCCCACGATGGTTCTTTTCCCTAAAAGAACTATGTGGCGCTTTGGCTCATCGGCTGATGTATTCACTTCCTTATCTTTTTTTTTTTTGGCTTGGTAGACATGTCCTTCACATAGAAAACCTGAGCCACATCCTTGGCTAGAACGAATGGTTCGTTGTCGTACGCAACATTCGTGAGATCCACTGTAGTCATTTCGTACAATGGGTCTTCCTTTACCCCGCCGCCTTTCAGGTTGAACCATTTGCATCAGAACAAAGGGACGTTAAAAGAAGGTCCATAGTCAAGTTCCCATATCTGCTCTATGCAACCATAATATGTGACAGTGGCCTCATTTCGCCCATTGCCATTCGTGCTCTTATCATCAAAGCGGACACCACTATTTTGGTTGGTGCTCTTTTTATCTTGGGCGTTCGCGTAAAATGTATTCCCGTTTATCTTAGAAAGTCCAAATAGTCGAAGATGACCCCTTAGACAACAAGTACAGCTCATCTGAGACTGTGTTGTTGTTTGTTGTTGTTGTTGTTGTTGTTGTTGTTGTTGTTGTTGTTGTTGTTGTTGTTGTTGTTGTTGTTGTTGTTGTTGTTGTTGTTGTTGTTGTTGTTGTTGTTCAGATGCGTTTCCAACCAACCGCCAAAATTCTCCCTGTGTTCCTTTGCAATGGCGGAGTCATCCATCCCCGGGTTGTTGGAGCGTACAATATCCTTGTGCATCTGGATATACGGAGCCACCAAAGTGGAATTATGCAGAACTGTGTAGTGTGCTTTTGTGAAAGAATACCCGTCCCTGCATATGTATGATTTCTTTCCTAGAGTGCCTTTTGCACTTGGTCTCCCCTCATGTCGCGATTCAGGAAGACCAATCGACTAAATGCCGGGAATAAAGTCAACACAAAACTCAATGACCTCCTCTGTTCCATACCCTTTGGAGATGCTTCCTTCTGGCCTAGCACGGTTATGAACATACTTCTTCAACACTCCCATGAACTTCTCAAAGGGGAACATATTGTGTAGAAATACAGGACCCAGAATGCGAATCTCGTCGACCAGGTGTACTAGGAGATGTGTCATAATAGTGAAGAAGGATGGTGGGAACACTAACTCAAAACTAACGAGACATTGAGCCACATCCTTCTGTAACCTTACTAGAGTGGTTGGGCTGATTGACTTCTGCAAAATTGCATTGAGGAACGCACATAGCTGAACAATGGATAGTCGAACATTTTTCGGTAGAAGCCCCCGCAAAGCAACCGGAAGCAATTGAGTCATCAGCACATGGCAGTCATTAGACTTTAGGTTCTGGAACTTTTTCTCTGCCATATTTATTATTCCCTTTATATTCGACGAGAAGCCAGATGGGACCTTCATACTGTTCAGGACTTCAAAAAATATCTACTTCTCTTCTTTGGTAAGAACGTAGCTAGCAGGACGTAGACGTCCTTTATCCGTCCTCATTGGATGCAGGTTCTTTGGGTCTTTCAATAGTTGCTGGTCCTCTCGTGCTTGCGGAGTATCTTTTGCCTTCCCATACACGCCCAAGAAGCCTAGCAGGTTCACGCAAACATTCTTCGTCACGTGCATCACGTCGATTGCAGAGCGGACGTTTAGAATTTTCCAATAGGGTAGTTCCCAAAATATAGACTTCTTCTTCCACAGGGGAACGTGGTTGTTAGCGTCCTTCGGAACAGACTGTCCGTCAGGACCCTTTCCAAAGATTACATCTAAATCCTTGACCGCATCATATACATCTTCACCACTTTGGAGGGGTGGCTTCGGCCGGTGATCTGCCTCACCTTTGAAATGATGCTTGCCTTTCTTTCTTAGGGGATGCTGAGTTGTAAGAAATCGACGATGACCCGGGTACACATTCTTGTTACCTACATATATACTTTCAGTGTTATCTAAACAGTGCGTGCATGCATTGTATCCCTTGTTTGACTGTCCTGAAATGTTACTAACAGTAGGCCAATCATTGATGGTTACAAACAACAACCCTCGTAGGTTAAATTCCGCTTGTTTGTACTCATCCCACACAGGTACCCCTTCATCACGCCACAACTGTAAAAGTTCATCAACTAATGGCCTCAGGTACACATCAATGTTGTTACTTGGTTGCTTCGGGCGTTGGATGAGCACTGGCATCATAATGAACTTCCGTTTCATGCACAACCAAGGAGGAAGGTTATAGATACATAGAGTCACAGGCCGGGTGCTATGACTGCTGCTCTGCTCCCCAAAAGGATTAAAGCCATCCGTGCTGAGACCAAACCTTAAGTTCCTTGTGTCACGTGCAAATTCCTTGTACTCTGTATCGATTTTTCTCCACTGCGACCCATCAGCTGGGTGTCTCAACATCTCGTCGCTCTTGCGGTCTTCTTTGTGCCATCGCAACAACTTGGCATGCTCTTTGTTTCTGAACAAACGTTTCAACCGTGGTATTATAGGAGCGTACCACATCACCTTGGCAGGAACCTTCTTCCTGGCGGGCTGGCCCTCAACATCACCAGGGTCATCTGCTCTGATCTTATACCGCAATGCACCGCATACCGGGCATTCATTCAAATTCTCTTACTTCTCACCGCGGTAGAGGATGCAGTCATTAATGCATGCATGTATCTTCTGCACATCTAATCCTAGAGGGCAGATAATCTTCTTTGCTTCATACGCACTCTCAGGCAATTCGTTACCAGCCGGCAGCTTGTCCTTCACTATTTTCAGCAAACTCCCAAATTCCTTGTCAGATAAACCATTCGCTGCCTTCCATTGCAATAATTCCTGTGTGGTACCGAGCTTTGTATTGCCATCTTCGCAAGTTGGGTACAACTTTGTTTTGTGATCCTCTAACATGCGCTCCAACTTCAACTTCTCAAGTGTAGTTTCTGCTAGGGTATGTGCATCAACGATGACCCCACGTAAATCATCATGTATAATGGGATCATCTGGTACCTCTTCATCATCAGCTTCCCCTGTTGGGTTACCATCGTATTCATGGTACATGTAGTTGTCATCGTTCTCTTCTTCTTCGTTGTCTTCCATCATAACCCCTCACTATTACAGAACGACACATCGGAAACGGGCCAAAAACCCCTTCGGCAACGGAGAAAGGGTCCGTGTCCTCGCTTCCGATACTGATGTGAAGCCTCACAATGGCAACGGAGATTTTTATCGTTTGCAATAAGTTTAGCAACATGCATAATATATAACCGTTGCCTTTAGTTTTTACATCAGATACGGAGATTAGTTTTTGACCGTTTGTAATGAGGGCTAAAGGAAACAAAAAAAGCCGGTGACGCCTGCTGCACCGTCGACGGAGCCCTGTGGTTCCTGCTTGACGGCCGCCGGTTCTTCACCTTCCTCTTTGCCCAGCTTCATTGCGTGATCTTCTTCTACCTATTTAGTACTGCACAAAAGTCTTGCTCCTGGAGGCGCCGGCTTCAGTGGACCGTGTGGACGGAGCCCCGCTCCTACGTCTTCACGGCCGCCGCATAGTCTCCAGGTTTCCTCCTCGCCCTAATGGAGATGAAAAAAATCAAAATGTAAGCTCCTTCATCTCTATACACAAGACATATGCTTCTTCATCGGCATTACAGAAAATATAGAACTAATTACAACTAGAACAGAGCCTAAACAATGCCTCATATATAGGTAGATTGGACACACAAATTCCAGGGATGGAGCAAGCGAGCCAAGTAGGATGCACAAGATCGATGTGTATTTGTGCATATCACAAGGATCACTAGCGCCACCCCCGGATCACATGGTGTCACATAATTTTAATCATCGGCATAACAGAAACAAAGCTAAAATCAGAGCAAATGCCTACTAAAAACAGAGAAAATCCATAGATAAACAATTAGCTACTTACAACTAGAAAACAACTAAAATCTATGTGTAAACAATGCCTACTAAAAACAGAGCAAATCTATGGATAAACAATTAGCTACTTACAACTAGAAAACAACTAAAATCTATGTGTAAACAATGCCTACTAAAAATAGAGCAAATCTATGGATAAACAATTACCTACTTACAACTAGAAAACAGCTAAAATCTATGTGTAAACAATGCCTACTAAAAATAGAGCAAATTTATGGATAAACAATTAGCTACTTACAACTAGAAAACAGCTAAAATCTATGTGTAAACAATGCCTACTAAAAACAGAACAAATCCATGGATAAACAATTAGCTACTTACAACTAGAAAACAGCTAAAATCTATTTGTAAACAATGCCTACTAAAAACCGAGCAAATCTATGGATAAACAATTAGCTACTTACAACTAGTAAACAGCTAAAATCTATGTGTAAACAATGTCTACTAAAAACAGAGCAAATCTATGGATAAACAATTAGCTACTTACAACTAGAAACCAGCTAAAATCTATGTGTAAACAATGCCTACTAAAAACAGAGCAAATCTATGGATAAACAATTAACTACTTACAACTACTCCTCCGTTCTGAATTAATTGACTCAGATTTAGTACAAGTCTGAGTCAATTAATTCAGAACGGAGGGAGTAGAAAACAGCTATCCTACTGAACTGGGGTCTTACATTAGGCGAGGCGGGCTCACTTAGCGTCGCCGCCGGCGACGGAGCTAGCGCCGGCCTCCCCTGGCGGCGCCTTGCCCTCGCCGTGGACCAAAGAGAGGGCTATGGCGGCCCGGAGGTCAGACGGGTAGACCGCCTCCTCGGCGCGTTCGACCTGGGTCGACGCCTCGGAGAGGAAGACCGCCGCCTCCAGATCGGCCTCGCCCTGATGATGCTTGGCGTCCTCGCGCTTGAAATCGGCGCGGGAGAGTTGGCAAGCGATATCCAGATCACGATCCTCCTCCTCTTCCTCTTCCTCCTCGTCGGAGGACGAGGACGAGGAGGAGGAGGAAGACGGATGGCAGCCGGGGTACATCGCCTGGCGGATCTCGCGGTAGCTGCAATGGTGGCCAAATGAGCGGGTGCGGCCGGAGCCTTCGCCGTGCGGACGAGCGCCAAGGCTGCGGGACCGGCCCGCGGGGGCCGGATCGGCGGCGGCCTGTTCCGCAAGCTCGTCCCGCAACACCAGCTGACGCTGCTGCTGCCTGATGGCCCGGAGGGTCGGGCGGCCACGGCCGCGGCCGCGATGGCTGGATCTACCAGCGCCGACGGTGGAAGCCATGCGAGAGAGTGGAGAGAGAGAGGAGACTGTGCGACGGCTAGGGTTGGAAGTGAGACACTGAGAGTGAGAGTGAAGGGCATAGTAGGTTCTTATAGGCCGGCTGTCGGGCTGCTTCTAATGGCAACGGAGATTACGAAACTGTCCGTGTGCGATGAGCCCACATCGGTAACGGAGTTAAACCAAACTCCGTTGCCAACATATATTCCACTATTCACCCGTTGCCTTTGTTGTGGGCCTGCTTTACGGCCCAGTGCGGGCACGCGGGGGATGTCGCGATTTACCGTCGCCTAACTCCTGCCGTTGCCATAGAGGGGTATCCGATGTGTCGTTCTGTACTAGTGCATTTTTCTCCGTGCTTGGTCCAACAATTATAGCCGGGCATGAAACCAGAAGTTATCAGGTGGATGTGAATTCTGTCTGTGTTAGAGTAATCCTTCTCATTCCGACATTTACTGCATGGACAACACATAAAACCATTCGGCCCCTTGTTAGCCTTAGCCACATTGAGAAAAGATTACACGCCATCCATGTACTATTTAAAGCATCGGTCAGCGTACATCCATGGATGACTCATCTGCGAATCACCGCTAAAACCCATTACGGTAAACCAACATAATAGGAAACGGACCATATTCATTAATACAAGTTCATCACATTAAAATGAAAGTAGAGTAGTGACCAAATGTAATACATAGTTCTCATAAAACATAAATTAATTGAAACTAGCTAGAATACAACTATCTAAAGAATTTAAATTCAACAACAAATGCGATCAGAATCACAACTAAGGTAACTATTGAACCAACGGCATAATGATACCAAACCTCTTGACTAATGATATAATTTCTAAACTTTTTAAGCTTGACGCGCATTGCATCCATCTTCATCTCGTAGGCAGCGACGACGTCGGCAAGCTCGACCCCGTGAGCATCAACGATGTCGGCAATCTTCAAGTCCAATTCTATCTTCTTTTCTAGGCATTGGAGACGAAGATCTTCACTTATCTTCAATTTTGCTTTCAAATCGTTGTTTTCTTTTTTAAAAAACTCGACAATAGGGTCGGCTGGAATTTCCGGTTCAACTACCTCCTAAATAAAAATATATCTATGTCAAGTTGGTCGGCATGATTGTTATAAACACGAAACAAAATAAATAGTGATAAAAATATACCACATCCGAATCATAGACCGGACGAGGGCCGACGGGGATGGATATCAAAACCATGACACTACACATATATAAAGCATAAGAAAATTATATAAGAAAAAATAATTATGCATTCAAATCATACAAGTAATTTAAAAAAAGAAGATAAAAAAAAGAGGCTCACCGAGGTGGTGCCGGTCACGGGACGGCGGAGGCTATCGACGGTGGTGAGGACCGAGACGACACTAAAATCCACAAATCATAAATTAATTTGAGCTCAAAAAACATATAAAAATATGAACTACCTAGCTTAGTCATTTCATCAAACACCTAGGTAGCACTATAAAAATGAAATGAGCTAAACTTATATGGAAATGGCAAAAAATGGCCGCCGGGTGAAAGGATCAAGTGTTGCTAACCCTTAGAGAGATGGGTGCCATCTATCTTGATAAATCTTGGAAAAAAATGGAGCTGCACTTGAGTTTGAGAGAGAAAACAATGGAGATGAACTTGAGAGTTCAAAAATGGTGGCCGGCCCGGGGTGGGAGATGATATAGCGGGACCTCTAGTCCCGGGTTGTACCACGGCCCGGGACGAAAGGCCCACCCTCCAGTCTCCACCCTGCCGCTGACTGCCTCTGTCCCGAGTGGTATCACGGCCCGGAACTAGAGGTGCCATACGACCCGGGACCGGACCTGCGCAGCGTCAGAGCCGCCGGCCCGGTACTAGTTCCCTCCTCTAATCCGGGTTCGAACCACGCCCGGGACTAGAGCCCAACACCCCTCTCCACCAAAGGTCCGGTTTCCACTAGTGGAGCAGATACATGGGTACATGATCAAGACCATTTGCTCGCCGTCAACAAGTGTCTACACGTCGAGTGCATTGCTGGACTTCTACTTGAGAAACGGCGAGCTCGACATGGCAAAGACGGTGTTCAATGATCTCAATGTAACAACGTGGTAGCCTGGTGCTCCATGATGCACTTACACATCAGAGCTAGGATGCTGGAAGACGTGCTGCAGTTGTTTGATGATATGCTCTCGGATGCTCCCGTGCAAGAAAGTAGCATGTTTGATTATGTCAGCTGCAACAGGCAACATCAGTCACCACTCCTTGAGCTCTAGCCCTTGATTGAATTGAACAGGTGAGGTTACGCTGCAAATTATGAGGTACAGACTTACTCTCTCGCATGAATTATGTGTTATGCCTAAAATCTGTAGATAAAAAATGTGAAGTACGAGTAGCTAATGTGTTAATTGACCAATGTTCCTTAAGTTTAGAATGCAAAATGAGAATTCCTGCAATATTTCTAGATTCTTGTACTGCCTCTGCTGCCTCTGTCGCCTCTGCCTGATGCAATGGTTCTTCTCCATAACTCATAATTTCCTCCGGATCATACCTCATTGTAGAATATCATGAAAGCTCCAAATTTCAATCTGGGTGAAATGGTTAAGGCCAGACTTCAAGATTAATCTCTGCAATGAACATGTTTAAGATGAATGCACCGAAGGTATACACCTTGGCCTAATTCAAACATCAAGTTCCTCTTTTGCAGTAGACTTGCTTTCAGCTTCTTACACCGGGAGAAAACCATTGCTTTCATGTCCAGATAGGGATGTATATATTCTGAGGTGGATGTTTATCTTCAATAAAAATGCATTTCCCACATTCTGTAGAAATATGTTATCTTATTTTCTGTCATGAACTTTGTAGTATCCTACCATTGGTAAAATAATTTCATTCTTTTCATGAACTAAACATTTTCTCTATTTAAATAATATTCTTTTTGTTGAACCACTCGCTTCTTATTTTTGGAAGAGAGGTACAGGCTCTCGTAAACGAAAGAGAGCTAGAAGGAAATATATTTGTTGTTCGAGCGGGTTGAAGCCGGAGCACACCCGATGACCCGAGTATCTCAACATTGGTCGGAAAGGCCTAAATTTTGAATAATGCTTAAATTCATCCATGCTTAGTTTGTGAAAGCGTGGTTGAAAAATGTATTGTTGCTTTGAAACAATGTATGAGCATTTAATTAAAATGTATATAGGTTTTAGTTACTAATTTGGGACAAATAGAATTTGTTTCAAAACTACTTTCTCGGGGAACACAAAATAAAACAGTGTTATGACTTATGAGCTTGTAAAACCTATAGCGATGTCGTGTATGATACTTATATATTCACGGTGTGTATGATAATTATTAATTGAAGTCACGTGCAAGAAATAACTACTACCTCCGATCCATATTAGTGAGCACAACTTTGTCTAGATACACATGTATCTAGTCTAAATATTTAACTAGATACATATGAATTTATACAAAGCTATACCCACTAATATGGATCGGAGGGAGTATATGTGTTGTGCCTCAGAGTATATATTTTCATCCGATTATACTAACCTCCGATTCATAATCATAGTTTTGAATTAACCCCGATTTAAAACTACAACACTTCTTGTACTATTCATGTGATTTTCATTGTCGAATTTCGTTCCTTAGTCTGCCACAAAAACCACTTCACCGAAACATTTCGTCCAACTCACCTGTACGCGCCCATGGCAGTTTTTTCCATAACAAACGCATGCTGGAATTTAATCACCGGTATTAATTACCAGATCCTAATTATCAGATCCTATTTGTAGGGAGCGTACACATGGGTGCTTGTCTGGAGCGCGAGAAGGCAAGCAGCTCGACGCCCATCTGGAGCGCGAGAAGAAGCTCGCCCGCGCTAGCCCTGGCCGTGGCCGGCGCTCGCGCGCGCCGTGGCTGGCTGGCGCTTGCCCGCGTCAGCGCCATGGCCGGGCTTGAGCTCACCCGCGCGGTGGCCGGCCGGCGCTGTCCGCCTGTCCGTGACGGTGGAAGCTCTGAGGCCACCGGCGTGCGACGGCAAGGTGTGTCCACCGGCGGCGCTGTAGGTGGGTGTCTACTTCGGCGGGCTGTATATCATCACCTTGGGCAACAGCGGCACGAAGCCCAACATCTCGACCATCGGCGCGGACCAGTTCGACGAGTTCGACGTCAGGGGGAAGATCCACAAGCTCGTTTACCTCCAGGACAACGTCAGCTGGTCTGTTGGTTACGGCATCCCCACATCGGCCTCGTCGCCTCCATCTGCATCTTCCTCGCCGGCACGCCCGTGTACCACCACAAGGTACCGCTGGGAAGCGTGTTCACGCGCATGGCCAAGGTGGTAGCCGCCGCGCTCCGAAACTGGCGTGTTCCGGTGTCGGTCGACGCTAATTAAGGAGCTGCACGAGCTGGAGCTCGAGGCGTACGCGAAGAGGCGCAAGTTCCGGATGGACTCCATGAACGCCATGAGGTTCCTCAACAAGGCCGTGGTGGCCGGCCGGGCTCTAGCTAATTGTTTGCTTGTTTCATCAGTCATTTCGGATCGGATGCATGCAAAGGTTTGAATTAACTTGCTCCTTTTTATGCAAGCATCTTTAATCTTTGTATTTCTACAGTTCAAATTTTTATATAGGAGAAAATGGTTTTCCTCGGTTGCAGTAAGTCCTAAGCAGTAAGCCTAATGTCTACGGCAATTTATGAATTGTCTCACTTAAATCTAAACATCTTATCATGTGAAATTGTTAATGTTGGTAAACGTCAACTTGAGGGTATTCCATTGTTCATGTTGAGTTGGTTCAGCCATGCTATTCTGGCATTCAAGATAACCTCTACTCCATCTGACAAAGTAATTCATTTCTAATGAACCAGGTTGAATTACCTTTTATATAATACTATTGTTTGCTAATCTGACAAGTAATTCATTTATTCTTTTCATGCTCAGCTTCTTGAAGCTCCTATTGAATAAGGGCTCCCTGCTTTTGAAAAAAATCCGGGTGAGCTGATCTTGTATGATCTACATCTATATTTGGTGGCTAGAACGAAGGTTGTTGGATGTGCCATAAGCCCCAGCGATATATTGGGCCCGCTACGCAGGTGGATTGGAGGATGGCCAACGATATTAAATGCATTTGTAGTATAATCTGAATTTGCAGTGTAGAAAGGTAGAACACATCAAAATAGGTTCTCACTGAGATTTCGGAGGTTTCAGGGCAAGCGATTTTTCATGATCTTCCAGTTGCAGAAAAGTGATTGCCGTACCTCTTCCTTGGATTATTAAAGTTACTCAGCGTGAGTGAGAGAATTTTGATCCGCCAGTTGATGTGCTGCAGGTCCTTGAGGTCGGGTGTGGCAACTCGCCACTCTGGGAGGAGCTTTTGCGGTAGGGCGTCACCGGTGATCGACTTCTCGCTGTTCCCCATCCAGAGTATGCGCGACAAAGGGTTCAGCTTATTTTTCACCTGAGAGCACATGCTCCGGACTGCTCATTGTACTCTCTCACTTTTTTTACCTATAGTATACTATCATGTCCTGTATCAGTCGACATAATAACAGAAGACAAGAGAAATGCACTGTGAACATAATTATTGTTTCATTAGATGCTATGTTTGTTTACTTTGTTGATCCGAAAAGCTTGACTATGTACAGATGTTCATGCATGAAAATACAGAACAAAGTATTGCTATATTTTATGATGCTTTATTCAGAGTTCTTGTACATCAGACTGGATTGTTGCCAAAAAATTGTCACTTATTCATTTCTTTGGTGTTAATGCCAAGGCCTTTGTCTCACTTTAATCAAGTGTCAGAGTGGTAAGATATCAAGTGATGTAGTACACTAACATTATACGGTTATCTTGTGAAGAAAATGCATGATTTTGGCCGTACATAATTTGAGGATCTTCTCCCGGCAATTTTCAGATGGGCAGTATACTGCGCATTATGTTTTCACCCGTTGCAACGCACGGGCAATTAGCTAGTTATTTGTAAACAAAGCAAGTTTCTATTGTTTGTTGCTTATTCTCGCACCATAAAAAAATTAAAAAATTATTGTGTGTACTAGAACCTAGTTTTTTTCATAACATTAATCACCTACATTTTTCTAGTATTGATTTTAAATTTGCCTAATTTTGATGTTCAGTTTTGCATAATGTTGGGGTCAATATTCAGTCATCTAAGATACTGCAAAGCTGCCTACTGTTTTTAATACTAAAAAATTAGTAGTACACACTTGTTTGTTTTAACTTTAAAGTTGGTACTTACAAAGACTTGGGAAAACCATATAAAAATGGGTTCATGTTTTGAAGGGAATGGATCTCATCATTTCGATTCACGATTTAAAAGCTATGACTTTTTATCTTTTTTATTTGTGAAACATAGTAAAAAAACTAACCCTCACATACACGTGCACACACCTGCGTCCATCGAAAAATGTTTCACCTAAATGAAAAACATCAGTGTTAAACCTAAAATTTGAACACTAATAAACCAGGAATACAACCATCCTAACCATCGTAAGTTCTACTTATGACTTTTAATCTCTTATGCCAACATGTGCATGCAACTACTACTGGTTACATGTCCTCTTCTGTTATATATTCACCTATGCTCTTTCTGTCAATCTAATGGCACGGAATCGTCCCTCAAAGGGGACGAATCAAACGTTTGTTAACAATTGTGCAAATATTTTATTATATACTTTCAATCAAAACAGAAATAGTTTTAATGCACACTTTCCAAAACACAATTTGGTTATGAACAATGGCAGTAGTATATCCTACTATAATAGACTATTCCATTAGTCCTTTTAGTTTCTGTTAACCATCTTAGAATTCAGATTTTCTTTGAGATTAAAGAAAAATATTCATGCGCAAGAACTAGAGGTTTTGAGAACTTCGGTTGCGCCTCTTCGTTATCCCTCTCCAATTTCGCCATCTCCATTGTCCAAGAAACAAACATGTCTAGTGTTAATGCATAAAACGTACACAACACGATTTTATTGTAGGTAAATCATAACACGACACTAGTATGCGATCGACTGCACCTGATTTCTTGGACTACAACCTTAAACCTGACCAAAGTCACTAGTCTTACCGCTGCTTATTGACTTAGCTAGATAGACAAAGTCCGATAAAGTAAACACAACGACACATCCCCTACTCCTCGTGATCCTTCTCCTCACACGCCTCTTTCTTCCCACCTTTGGTCGCTTCCTCGCCTCCTGCCTCCACCACCTCCTCAGAAGCGAAAGCGACAGGCACTGTCGCCAGGGCCTGATGACCTGCCGGTGCAACAACCTCGTCATCTTTTTCATCATCGGCCAGGACGACCGCCCATTTGTCCGCCGCTTTCTCGGGCTTCTTAGCCCCTTCGGGTGCCACGACCTCATCGTCTGTATCATTGTCGACGGGGACAACAACACCTTTGGCAGACGCTTTCTCGACCTTCTTCACAGCACGAGGCCGTCCTCCCTTGGTCTCCTTGGCTTCAGCTTCTGCAGGCTGGACGACGAGTTTGGCTTCAACTTCCTGCGCTATCCGCTGGCCCTCGTCTTTATCGTCAACAGGGGCTTCTTCCTCCTTGGTGTCACCATTGTTGGGCACATTTGCTTCAGATTGTTGTTCTTCTACCTTGCCGTAGGGCGAGTCTTGAATGATCTCATTGTTCTTCTCTTCTTTCTTAACGCGGTCGTTGTCGTGCACCGGTGCTTCCACGACTTGCTGAACCTTTGATAAAAAAGATAGAAACAAACATTACTAACTTGCCACATCATGGAATGTAGAGCGACTATATAAACGTACCAAGTCAATTCGCTCTTATATATGCATAAATGGCGCTCCCTATGTTTCATAATATAAAATGTTTTGGATATTTTAACGTGGATTACATACGGACAAAAATGAGTGAACCAACACACGAAAGTTTGCAACGCATGAAGTACTTAAATCCCATACCCTGAGCCATGAAGTAAAACATGAGAAATAAAGGAAGTGTTAGAGTATACGTATCCCTCTCTATCGTTCTACATGGTATCAGTCTAAATCGATCCTACCCTAGAGCCGCCGCCGCCAAAACCCTAGTGCCGCCGCCGCTCCCAACCCTAGCGCCGCCGCCTCCCATGGCGCTGCGCTAGACCGTCGACACGCCTCCGCCGCGCTGCCCCCGGGGAGGTCGATCTCCATGATTTCCGCCGGGGGCTGCGTACCCCGTACGCAGGGTCCGTCCGCCGATCCGTGATCGGCTGCCCTGTAAGTCTTTTCCTCCGATCTCTTGATCGGTTTTCTCTCTTTTTGTTTACCGATCATAGATCGGATTGCGTCGCCCACCGCCAGTCGATCCTCGCGCGCCTCTACTCCGACACCGGCGCGATCACAAGGCGTCTTCTCCGACATGGCTGTCTAGCGCGACGCGGCGGCATGCATGGCCGTTGTCCGCGCGTCTGCCCGCCCGTCACCCGGCGCCGACCATCGCCGCCTGCTCCGATCGGGACTTCTGCACCATCTTCGTCATCGCCTTGGTCTGCTGCGCCTTCGACCTCATCATCAAGCAGCGTCCCCGATTTTGCGGGCGATCAGATTGATCACCCGCTCGCCTGCGATACGTCGCCACACTGGCCACGCGACCGGCCTGATCCGCCGTTTGCACGCGCCTCCGCAGGATCCCGTGAAGATCGTCATCGAGTACGCACGCCTATCACCGATCAAGCAACAGGCTGCCGCAGCGCCGCCCCTTCGGGCCGCGCGCCGCCGCCTTGGTCCACCCTCCGGCCTCGAGCGCGCCTTCCCTGGTGCGTACGTCGCCGGTGGCCTCAAGCCGCTGCACCGACTCGCGCACTACAGCTACGTCGTCCCCTCGGACCGTAGTGCTGTTACATGCGGTCTACCTCGTCGTCCCCGCGCACCGACATCTCAGGCTACCACCGCGTCGCTCCCACGACGCCGGTCGCCGCCGTCCGCGCATGGTCTTCGTCAAGCTGTCGGCTCTTCATCGCCAAGTTCGTGTACTGCCGCCACGCCTCCTCACGTAACCTGCCCGGCCTTCGCCGCCGCTGGTTTCGCCGCCTACACCTTCGTCCTCGTCCAGTACAACTTCGTCGCCAACGTCATCGCCACCGCCTGGCAATGCCTCCTCGGCAGCGCCTGCACCCCGGCTACGCCGCCTCCTCGGCATCGCCATCGTCCACCCTCGCGTCTACTCCGACAGCCGCGGACTGCATCGGCTCTTCCCCGTCTTCGCCGCTCTGCGCCTCGCAACCGTCCGAGAGCCTTCTCTGCTAGTCTATCACCGACATGGCACGACACCGTACTGGTCCTGCTCTACGCATGCTCGGTGCTGGCAACACCGCTGCGTGCCTTCGTCCCCGACGCGTCCCCATGCCTGGCAAGCTCGGATCGGCGCCTCGTCTTCATCGGCATCGACAACGTCTTCTTCGGCATCGACTCCTACGACTGCCTCGACCGCGTCCACGACGATTCTTCTTGCATACCCGGTTCTGGCAAAACCGTAGTATGCCTACGCCCCCGGCGTGCGCCTAGTTCTGGCACAACTATGGCTGCACATCATCCTCGACGGTTCGGACTGCATCGACCTCGGCATCGACATCCTCGACGACTGCCCTCGACGCGTCTTCGTCATCATCACCATGGCGCCTTCTTCGCGCCGCGGCTTCATTTGTGCGGCTACATCGACACCGGCATCTCCGACCACGACATCGACCACGGCATCTCCTCGCAATGGCTACCTCGACCTCGGCACCGCCTCACGCTCTCGGCTCCCTCGACATCGGCACAAGGGCTACCACCTCGCCTGAGCTCTCATCAGCTTCCTCTACAGTCCAAGCATCCGAGCCGCGACATCGACCACGACGCTCCCGCTACGACTGGGGGGGGGGGGGGGGGGGGGGGGTGTCAGCCTTCTGGGTCTACTTCGGTTTATCTCCAGTCTGACCGTTCACGTCGTTCATGTTGTTCACGACGCTCCCGCTACGACTGCGGGGGAGTGTTAGAGTATACGTACGGCTGTACGTTAAAAAAAAAGATAAAGGGATTTTATTACTTAAGAGTTTTAAGCATTACACCCGGCCTCTGCATAGCTATGATGCACACAGCCAAAAGTTCACGATCACACAAGTACCCAATGCTGAAATTAAAAAGGCGAATTACATATCAGAATGAGAAATTGTAGATCCGCCTAAACTGCTGGTAGGTCTATCCGGAGATTATGTTGCCATCCATGCCGGGAGAATAACTCCCTGGCTGCATCCTCCAAACGTGACGCCACCTCCAAAAACAAATCTCGGTGCTCCACACATTGCAGGGCCGACCATACCCGTGGCGATGATGTACACCGGTAGATAACCTGCATAAAAGAAGTATTTTTATCGTTAAAAACCTTGTCATTTCTACATAGCCACAGCGACCAAATAACGGCAATCGCTCCCACCCTACTGAAGAGTTTAAACCTAGGATTCACCCCGTTTAACCAATTGCCAAAAATGTTTGCAACGGAACGCGGTGGATGTAAGGTAGAACCTATCTGGATGGCTGACCATATAGACCTGGCTAATTCGCATTGAAAGAATAAGTGTGTAATGGTCTCATCATGATGACAGAAGACACAATTTCTGCTTCCGTGCCAATTGCGTTTGGCAAGGTTATCTTTTGTAAGAATTACACCTCGACGGAGATACCACGCAAAAACCTTAGTTTTTAGTGGAATCTTCATCTTCCAAATTTTATTATTATCTTTAATATCGACCGGTCCTACTGGTAAGATTAGTGCTCTATACATAGAATCAACCGAAAATTTACCATTCTTCGTGAGATTCCATTGAAATTTATCTGGGCCTTCCGACAGATTGATGTGCTCCAATCAGTTGAGCAAAGCATTACAGGATGCTTGCCTCGCTCCAAGTAAACTTCTCCTGAACGAAACATTTGGCTGGGAGGAACCCAAAACCTTAGCGATTGTGTCGCTCTTGTTTCGTACAATTGCGTACAGAGCCGGATATTGTTCTCTGAGAGTGGACTGGCCTAACCATTTATCCTCCCAGAATCGAATTTCCGATCCATCCCTAATTGAGAAAGATCCATGTGGGAAAAAGAACTTCTTTGTAGCCATAAGGCCTGCCCAGAAGTGCGAATCGCCAGGTTTCCATGTAACCTGAGATACGGATTGAGATCCCACATACTTCCTCCTGAGGAGGGTTTGCCATATTCCATCTTCCGACAGAAGCTTGGAGAGCCATTTCCAAGTAGAGCTCTGTTCTTGACCTTAAGGTCATGAATTCCGAGCCCTCCTTGGTCTTTAGGGCAGCAAACCACACTCCACTTAGTTAGCCGATATTTCTTCTTCTCGCTATCCCCTTGACAAAAGAATCTAGATCGGAAATAATCCAATCGTTTTAAGACTCCTTTCGGCAATTGGAAGAATGATATCATATACAGTACCATGTTTGTAAGCACCGAATTTATGAGAACCAATCTTCCACCCAGGGATAAGAGTTTGCCTTTCCAGCTATTTAAACGTAATTGAAGTCTTTCCTCCACCTTTTTCCACTCAACATTGTGAGTCTCCGATAATGAATCGGTATACCCAAATAGTTGATAGGAAATTGACCTTGTTCACAGCCGAAAAGTTCAGCATACAAGGCGGCGTTATCTTGAGCCTCGCCAAAGCAAAAAAATTCACTTTTATGGAAGTTAATCTTAAGACCCGACAGCTGTTCAAAGGCTGATAAAATCAGCTTTAAATTACGAGCTTTTTCGATGCCGTGTTCCATAAAGAGTATTGTATCGTCCGCATATTGAAGAATCGATAAGCCACCATCTACAAGATGTGGAATCACTCCTTCAATTTGGCCCTCAGATTTAGCGCGTTCAATCAAGATAGCCAACATATCAGCCACTATATTAAATAGTATGGGCGATAGCGGGTCACCTTGCCTGAGACCTTTTTTCGTTTGAAAGAACTTGCCAGACTCGTCATTGACTTTAATAGCAACACTTCCTCTCGATACAAAGTTCTCAATTAGCGCTCTCCACTCAGGCGAAAAACCTTTCATCCTGAGGGTTTGTTGGAGGAAAGACCAATTGACTTTATCATAAGCTTTCTCAAAATCAATTTTAAGAATTACCCCATTCATCTTTTTCCTATGTAGTTCGTGTACTGTTTCATGTAGGATCGCCACCCCATCCAGGATGTTACGACCTTGCATGAAAGCTGTCTGAGACGGACGAACCACATGATCTGCCACACTATTCAGCCGGATCGTAGCAACTTTAGTGAAAATTTTAAAACTAACATTAAGAAGGCAGATAGGTCTGTATTGTTGAATCCTTTCTGCCCCATTAACCTTAGGTAATAAAATTATCTCACCAAAATTGAGACGAAACAATTCAAGTTGTCCATCATGGAGACAAGCGAATAGTTGTAGCAGATCCGACTTGATGACATCCCAAAAGTTCTGGTAGAACTCCGTCGGGAAGACATCGGGTCCAGGAGCTGTATTAAGTTTCATTTGGAAAACGGCCTTTCTCACTTCCTCCTCTGAATAGGGTTTGGTAAGTAGGCCATTTTCCTCCTCTGAAACCTGGGGTATATCATCCGTTCGTGACTCATCCAATGTGAAGTTTCCTTCCTCTGGTGCGCCGAACAGACCTTTATAGTAATTTGTGATATACGACTTTAGTTGTTCATGGCCCTCGATCGTACCCTCCTCCTGTACAAGAGAATGAATTTGTTTTTTCCTGTGTCTGCCATTGGCAATACTATGGAAATAGCGAGTATTCGAGTCTCCTTCTAGGATAAATTGGGCTTTGGATCGTTGGTACCATTTTAACTCCTCCTCCCGCAGAAGTTTCGCAATCTGTGCATTGGATTGGCTCTTTAGCTCAATCTCATTTGCGGATAACAGGCGAACTTCTGGTAGAGCCTCAAGAGCATCGATTATGGAGGAAAGTCGTATCTTTTCTTTTTTAAGTAATCCGGAAGTGTGACGAGCCCACCCAACTAGGTGTGTGCGTAAAGCACGAATCTTATTGTTCCACCTCTGGATTGGCGTGTCACCAGCAACCGGTCTTTCCCAAACACGCTTGACCAAATCATGGAAGCCTTCACGATGTAACCACCCAATTTCAAATTTGAAACGTGGTTTACATTGTGGTCTCGGCAATCCAGTGGTCAACAGAATGGGAGCATGGTCCGACAATCCTCAATACGTTCAAGAGCCCGTACCGACACCAGAGGGAATCTAGATTCCCACTCCGTATCCATGAGTACGCGGTCTAGCTTTTCGTATGTGGGTTCCAGAAGAGAATTCGCCCAAGTGAATTGTCTCCCGACCATTGTGATCTCTCTTAAGTTCAAGCTCTCAATGACGGCGTTGAACAAAAGAGGCCACCGGTTGTCGAACCGACCTCTACTTTTCTCGAATGGGAAGCGAAGCAAGTTGAAGTCTCCTCCAATGATGAAAGGATGAGGGTTATCTCTTGCCAAGTTTACCATTTCACAAAGAAAAGCAGACTTAGCCGCCTCCTGGGCCTGCCCATACACGGTAACAAGACTCCAAATGAAGTTGTCAGACTTATTACGGATGTGCAATTTTATATGAAAATCACCATCTGTAACATCCAACACCTCCATGGTATCTGTCCTGATACCTAGTAAGATGCCTCCGGATCGGCCGTGGGGGGGACGCGAGAACCACTCAAAATCTATACCGCCTGAAAGACGGTTCAATAGAGATTGCAAGAACTCACGTCTTCCCGTCTCAGAAATAGCTAAGAAATCCAAATTATGATCCCGAATGCTACCAGCAAAGTGCAAATGTTTAGCCAAGTCTCCAAGACCTCTGCTATTTGCAAACATGCCATTCATTGGGAAACCGTGGGGGATTTGGATAACTTTGCCCGTTTCCGGGACAACTTATTGGAGTTAGATTTGGATTTCCGTCTGGATGCTTTTAACTCATACAATGAGCTCAAGCCGTCGTCATCCAAACCACCCTCTAACACTTCACCAATTAGATGAGTAAGAAGCTGACCATCTGATGTGGCAATCGCTTCTTCCTCATCACCATAGGTGGCTGACAACTCAGTCGAAACTTTAGGAATAACCGTGAGACGGTCAAATTCCATGTGTCTCAAGACTTTAGTTGAAACATGAATTTGATTTTTACAAGAACCTAGACTAACACCTACACTACTAACACCTACACTACTACGGCTGTACGTTTAGGCAGTAGTCTAGGATAGATAGGACTCTCGTGTCTTGTCTTGTACTCCAAGATGACCCCATGTACGCCTATATATACTCGCCCCGAGGCTCAATAAAGCATCCAACATATTCCGCATATCCCTCTCTATCGTTTTACAGGAAGAGCTACTCGCTACTTGGTTAAACCTGAGCTGTCGCCATCGCGCAGGGGGTAGGAGGACAGTGCCGACGTTTGAGCTGCGAGACGTAGAGCAGAGGAGAGTAGCTTAACCAGGATGGCGTTCGTCTGTGAGGATCAAGGTGCTTTATATAGAGGTGTGTGCATCGCCTGATGGCCACCAAAGTACCACAGGACTAGTACATACAGCTAGGAGTCAGTAAGTAGATCAGTAGATGTGTACATGTATGGATTTACGAGATTCTTGGATCGATCGGAATTTTTGGTTGGAACGCTGCCTCTCGTCTCGGGCGAAGCCTCATCCATGATGATAGCTTATCTCGCTTGAGTCGATCGATCCCATGCGCATTCCCGGGGACATTGCCCTGCGCAGAGGCGACATGAGATTGCCAGATCGGTGGAGCTGGATTTCACGGCTCCGTGGGCTGCGCGGTGTAGAGCATGCACCCGACAGGCGATGGAGCTAGTCTCACACGGCGGTTCCCATTCTCCCGGATCACACACGGCGGCTTGCCTCGGGGCCGCCGTGTGCTACCGCTCCTTGCCCGCCAGAACCACGACGGCCGAGCGCGATGCCGCCTCGGCCGGGACGCACGCTTTGGGCTGTGAGCGAATGGGTCGAGAGGGTGAGGCCCCGCCAGAACTACCGGCCGAGGCCTTGCCACACCGCGAGCCCACTTTATAAAACTTGAGCTCCATAAAAAAATGTAAAATGTTAAAATCATCTTTTCTATCACAAGTTGGTCTAAAAAAAATTTACTATGATTTGTTTTCGCGGGAAACACAAAGCTCTTACCGACAGCCTTTGAATACCGGAAAAGAGAAAGCTAGTTTTACTATTACTAGCAAAGTGCCCGTGCGTTGCAACGGGTATAAGTATTCCTCACATGTTTCTATAGATGAAAAAATACATCCTTTTTAGAAAGGGTAGAGCTAATATTAATCAATTATATGATTACCATTACATTAACTGTGAAACCAATTTCTACTTCAAAAGGCATGCTTCCTTATGTCCTAATTGTGTCTGAGTGACAAGAACAGTTTCTGAAACACTGCTTATCATTAAGTGCAGCTGGCCTGTCAATTGTTTTATTACATGCTTCAGTGAAGACAACACATAACACATTGGCAATGTCATACTATGTCCTCCTTTTAGCTGTATATCACCAATAAAGAAAAACAAATTAGCTTTCATTTTGTTCAGTATCATACTCATATGCATTTTCATTTCACTCCTTTTATAGCATTTCAAATCAAACAATTAACTGTAAAACCACGTAAATGACGGCTCACCTGAAGTACTTGCCTTCGTTGTAAATTTCTTATGTTAAGCATTGAAATCTGTAGTCCTTCTAGGCTGGCCACAAAGATACATTAAGAATACAAACATTCGCGAGACTGAAAAATAAATCTAACCTACTTCCAGCCTCACATGGTAATCTTTTTGGCTACTTTTTTTTAATGGGAAAGCACAACCTAGGCCTAAGAGCGAAAATCTAAATAATCAATTTTGCAGCTGCTCATTGACATACACAAGGAAGCACATGGAAGCAAAGCACGACTTTTGTCCGCTCCATAGATACATGTCCAGGATGCACCAGTATACTTGCAACACTAAATGTCCGAATCTACCATGTAAAAGATGCATGCTACAGAACCTGGAACGACTATCGGTCCTTATCCCCTCCCCTGCTACAGTAGCCACAGGCGAAAAGGAGGCGATTTTGGTTTCGCCGGCAACTCCGCCGCTTCCCTTCGTCTCCGGCGCCGTCGTGGTGTTGTGAGACGGAGGGAAGCGCTGGATCTCGACCGTGCGAGTAGTTTAGGTGTACAGAGTAGCCTAGGTCTTCCCGGTGGCGGCGGTGGGGTGGAGCCGGCGTCGCGTTCGTGGAATAATGGTGCTGCAGCTCGTCTTCCACCTCGGCTTCGTCCTCTGTGGCGGTGTCTACGTGCTGCTGGCGTGTGGTGCTCGTCGATCTACGGATCTGGCGGGTTTTCGTGGCTTCGGCGAGGTCGTCGCGGCGAAGGTGATGTCCTGGCTTTGGCCCTTTTGTCCCCTGTCTCCGTCTTCGCAGCGGCGAGGTGTGCTCCGCCCTCGCTGTGGAGCTTCTGGGGGTTGTTCTGGAGCTGGAGATGCCGGTGCGCGTCTCAGGTTTCCCTGGCGGCCGTGGTGGCGAGGGGGGAAGCTGGAGTGCTGCTGTGTGTGCTCCGCAGGTTGGAGGTTCGCGGCGTCGGTGCGGTTCAGCGGATTCTTCGGCGTCTGCTTCCAGATCGAGGACGGGAAGCGCCATGGCCGTTCTCTTTCATCGAGCTCAGTTCCGGCGTCTGACGGCGGACGGCATATGCGGCCTTCTTCTAATGTGGGGGTGCTCCCTGTCTTGGGTTGTTGGGCGGCTTGGCGTCTTCCCCTCCGGCGACGGCGTCGGCGGCTGGAAGGTGTTGCTGGTCCTGTACTTGTATTTGTACCTCTGTACTTCTGTATTGCTATCTTCTGTGGTATGAATACAAGAGGCTGTGTTCAAAAAAAAAAAAGATGCATGCTACAGCTACTACTACTTGCAGAACTGAATCTACCGTAAATGGGGACATACCAAGAACCAATATCAAATGGCCGATCGGCAAGACGGCCATCATCATTCATTAGCACACAAGAAATCAATTGGCAAGCAGCAGCAGCTCACCTAGAACGGAGGGACTCGTGCGGAGGGAGAGAGCATGGGAGACAGGCGCAATAGGCCGGATTCCAGCACGGCAGCGGGGAGCTGGGCGCTTCGATCCATGGGGCTCGGCGACGGGGCTAGCCGTGAGGGTTGACGGAACGATCTGGTGCGGCGTGGCGTTGTGTATAGGGGGTGGCTAGACAAGGGTGGACGAGATCTTGGGCGAGCTTAGGTGGAGAGGCGCCTGGAGGGGGCGAGCTGCTGGGCGCTCGGGGCTGCTCATGCTGGAGAGAAGAAGCTCGGAGGATGGTCGCTAGTGCAAGGATGGTGGCGGGGAACGGCCGGCGGTGGCTCGCATGGGAACGACCGGAGGAGAAGAGACGCGGGCGTCGGGCAGAGGACTCCGGTGCCCGGTGGGCTGGAGTAGGATCGCGGGAGCGGCAGCGCATCGCCGGCCATGATTTGGGGCTTTTTTTTACGCAGGAACACCGGTATGTCTCATTTAGAGGTGGCAGGCTGCGTAATATTTTCTATCACTTAAGTGTAAAATTGAAAATTTGAAAAATGTACCAACCATCACCTGAAAACCATATTATATAGTAGAGATTAAGTTGCTAAATACTCATAGGTTGCCACATAGCACTTAAATACTTTCACATGCTAGCTAGTATGAATCAAAATAAATAATTAAAAAAATGCCCAAAGATCATCTTATTTTAGAAGAAACTGAAAAATGTCATTTCAATTCTTTTTCCTCTATCAAATATCCACCATGTTGTTCATTCCTCTGGCATATATGTCTTCAGAAAAAGAGGATTGTCGTTCTCCATATTCCTCTCTCTCTCCTCTTATCTCTTGGCTCATTTGATTCAAAGGAACTGTAAAGGATTTGTGTAGGAATGAATCCTATAGGAATTTTTCCTATCTTAATTAGTCATTTGATTTATAGGATTGAATTCTATAGGAAAAATCATTGTACTACTTCCCATAGGAAATCTAAAATTCACACCAACCTCATTTTACAGTTCCTTTTATGGAATCAAACAAACTCTGGGTGCATGCAAAATCCTATAAGATTGGAGTGGGCATGACATTGGAATCCTACGATTTTCTTATTCCTACAATTTTCCTATCCTACGAATCAAATAGGCCCTTGATGTGATATGGCTACGACGGCATACCACTCCACCGGCTCCTTAGTACCTACCCAGCCTTTCCATCACACAATGCCAACTTCTCCAACTTTGTGCATCTCAGTGGCGGAGGCAGGATTAGTTAAATTAGGATGTTGAGGGGGGCCGGCTTAAGCAAACTGATTAAAATTTGCACTGTTCATGTGCTAGATAAGAACGTATCCATGGTGTTAGGGGGGCCAGGGCCCCTGCTGGTCCCCCTGTCTCGCCAGTGGCGCATCTCCATTGAGTGGTGTACACTATATATGACTTTAGGTTTTGTTGATTTATTGGGCGATGATTTTATTGAAAATCAGTTTATTATGCAAAATTAATCTTAAACTAAATCTGTGAGGACAGAGTTTGAGAAATGACAATAAACCATGTACGAAAGAGTGTATGAGTTGAAATGAATATCAAAGAAGGACAACGCAAATAAAAACTAAAAATGATGAAATAATATTTTGCTAAAAGCACGGTTTCTTTGTATGACTAACATCTCGTTTATCTTAACCAGTAAAAACGATTACAAAGCTTGCATCCAGAATTAGTACATTTATCCTGAATTTTAGAAAATAATAAAATATACTTGAAAAACATTAAAATACATCTAAGTGCACCAGCAAAAACTTCTGTATTTGAATTCGCCGCCACTTTTTTGGAGGCGTGCTAGTGCGTGGGAACAACATGTACTGACCAAAGTGTTGCCGACAAGATCAACAAGCCGGGAACTAGACAAACACCACACAAAGTCGGAACATAAACCCACATCGACACAGACCCACTCGCTACTCGACACCGTCAACCACATCACCAAGGTGAGGTTAAAATCGGGGTACGTTGCGGCCGGCACTGAAAAAACCTAAATTTACGGATCTGATAATAGCGCTGAAGGCCGGCCCAGTGTCCTCACCCTCGCATGCCAATTGGGCAGCAAGCTGAGGAGATGAGGACCTGTTCTTCGCCGGCGATGGAGGAGGGAGCTAGTTTTTTTGTTGTGGGGGACAAACGACGACTACGTTTCTACCGAAACACACGGATTACAGATTAGTGTAAAATTTAGTTGTGCGGGATATTTGAAAATTCCAGACAATCCAATGCAGTAAACTAGAATGTCATATTTCATTAACCGACTAAAGAAAAATGTTACATAAACTTACGTTTGTTAGGCAAAAACCAGGCACGAGTCGAGGTCACGAGCACAGGTAGATTAAAGGCTTCACATTCACCACAATTCTCAGTATTTATATTTAGGGTACATTTCCAGAGCTAGCATAAAATGATCACCTGGATGCACGCACTGTTTTGGTAATTATCTATTAAAAAGGTCCTATGTGATTGTGGGAGGTCAGACGAATTGACGGAACGTGGAGGGTGGAGAAGAATTGTTCAGGCAAGAGAGTTCCTCGAGGGATCTCCAGGATGCACGCGCGGTTTAGCTAAGTATCTATTCAAGGTGGAGATTGGAGAAGAATCGCTCATCAGGCAGCGCAGGTGTTAGCCTCGCTGACGCCCTTGACAGTGACCTTGGCGTTGGTGCAGACCGCCATGGTCTTGTTGTTCTTGCCGCTGTACTCAATCTTGACGTCGTTCATGGTGACACCACTGCAGGGCTGCTTGTCGGAGCAGAGCAGGCTGACGGCCTCGGGGGTGGAGGAGGTGCCGGTGATGTTCTTGAAGGTGACGTCCTTGACGGTGACCCTGGCGGAGTCTCCCTTGGAGGTGCAGATCTTGTTGGGGCAGTACTTCTGGTCGATGATGATGGGGTAGCCCACGTCCTGCATCTCGATGTTCTCGTAGGATATCTTGGACGCCGACAGCGGCGACTTGGCGTCCTCGTACGACTTGATCCGGAGGCCGTTGGTGGACTTCTTGAGCACGCAGTTCTTGACGGTGACATCGGTCACGTCCTTCTCGTCCTTGTAACGTCCCAAGCTGCCAATGCTGATGCCGTGGCCTGGACCGCAGGACACGCCGGTGATGGTGACGCCGCTGGTTCCGGGGCCGATGGAGATGCAGTCGTCGCCGGTGCCGATGGTGGTGTCAGTGATGGTGATCTTGGAGGAGTCTCCCATGTGGATGCCGTCGGTGTTGGGGCTGTCCCCGGGCGAGTCGACGGTCACGTCCTTGACCGTCACGCCCTTGCACTCGTAGATGTTCAGGTGGAAGAACTTGGAGTTTATGAGAGAGATGCCTTCGATCAGAGCGTCGTCACAGAAGTCCAGCACCAATGACTGCAGTGCACCCACCACGTTTGTTGAAGTTAGGCAAAATCAATCAAATATTTCCAGAAATTCGTATGCATGTGTACTTGTTCATACGTTTGGCAGGATCTTGCAGTTGTAGTTCTTGGCGCAACTGTTCTTGCCCCAGACGGCCTTGCCTTGGCCGTCGATCTTGCCTTTGCCAGTGATGGTGAGGCCCTTGACGCGCATGATCTCGATCCAGTTAGCCTTGTACTTGGTCAGGTCGTTGGAGCCCAGCAGGTTGCCATCCAGCTTGATGGTGACGCCGTCGGCCTTGCATGGCCCGGTCATATTAATAGGTCCAGCCAGGAAATCACCCTTGGGGATGACGATCGTCTGCTTCCCGGTGCCACCGCAAGCCGAAGCCCATGCCTCCTCCACCTCCTGCGCACCCCCAGCACATGATCGTCGATTAGCATACGTACCCATGCATCCTCTATCGTCTCGAGCTCCTTGATTACATACCTTGGTGCAGTCTGTCTTGCCGTCGGGTTTGGCGCCGAGCTTGGTGATGTCTAAGGTTCCGCCATCTGCGCTCGCCTTCTCATCCTTCTTCTCCTCCTTCTTCTCTGCGTCCTTGCCTTTCGAGTACGCCGCGCTCACCACCAACAAGAGGAAGAACACCCTGATCGCAACATTCCTCAACGCCATTTCGGCTGTGCAAGCTCCCCGATCCTTGATGCCCTGCAGCTGTAATGGCCACCCTTATATACATTGTCCACGGGAAAGTGTTTGCTATGTTAGGCATGATGTCCTTCGTTTTCCGTTTTTAGGAGCTTAACCAATCGGAATGGCGTCGTGTCCTCTAGTTTTTGATGGTTCATTCTTTGCTGAACTCGTTGACCGATTCGTGCTACGTCGTACACTAATGCATTTCTAGTAACTCCCATACTTTCATCTGGAGTCGTTGGCGCAATACCAGAACACTGAGCAAGAGACGAGTGAACTCCACGCACCACGAAACAGGTTTTCGCTCAGCTTTATAAATAAAGCAGTGAGACCACTGCTGGACCAGCAGCACAAGCACGCCCAAGAACAAAACAAAAGAAACAAAAGAGAAAATAAAGTTAACAACGCTAGATCGACGAGAAACAAAGATGAGTCGCAACTTCTGCGCCCCCTCCGGAGAATTCCACCACACTCCAATGCCGCCGGATTGTCGCGTACCAACCAACACCTTCAAGAAGGGAAGCGACGATGAAGACGCTGCTGCTCGGACTGATCCTAGGATTTCTCCTGGTACACGAAGGGGAGCGGAGAAAGGGTACACCGCCGACCTTCAAAAAGGATAGTGGAACCTGAAGGCGTCACCTCATCGGTGTCGGTAAACCGACAGTGATTTCTCCTGACCCCCGACACTCCACACCCCGGACAAACCATTGGCTACCACCTAGCTCGCCACTCACGAATATGCGCCAACAGTCTTGAAACATCCACGCCGTCTGATGGTCCTTCACGTAGTTACCTGCGTGAAAAGTAAATGAGTTAGGTTGAGACTCCAAGTGCAGAGTGTGTAGTAAGTGAAAGACGTGTTTTCCCACGAGGGGTGACTCGAGGGTTTAATATCGAACTCTCGGGGAATCAGTAGTGAAAAATTTATCTTCCTATTCTTCTTTTGGTTACCTACCAAACAAAGTAAATATGCAATGCAAACAAGAAATAAATATGCAATGGTGGTAAATAAATATGCAAGGATGGTGGTGGCAATGATAAATGATATTTTTGGGTTTTATACGATGTATGCAAGATGTAAAAGTGTTTTTGTATTTTCGGATTTTTAAATGGCAGAAAATGAAAAATGGATAAAAGTTGTTGGAAAGGTGTTTCTTATGATTAAAAATGGACCGGGTTCATGGTTTCACAAATGCACTCTTTAATAAAGTGGTAGACAATGGAACACTAGAGTTGACATATGAGATTGCAACACAAAGTTTAATGACAAGTTATAATTATATGGGCATCACGTCCTAACATAGAGACCTTTTGGTTATTAGTCTCACTTATACTCCACCAAGATGCGAACTAAATCATAACACCTCAGTAATTAAGATAACTCAGAGTATAGCTTTAAGTATCATGACATGAAGTTAAAATAAGAACATGCTAGATCTAGTCATGGAGTAGTGGCAATGGTCACACCCACATCTCCGGTAGCATGGTATTTTTTTTATCCCTAGTGAGGCAACAAAGTAAGGTAAACATACCCAAGTGGATCGTGAACTTTCTCTCACGTTCACTGCACTAGCCCCCCCGTTACTCCAACTAATGCACATTCCCCCACACACGCTCTCATAAACATGCTTGATCAAACAAGTAAATAAGAACGGGGTACATAATATGCATCTACTTTCATAACTGAAACAAAACCATTGCAATCTCAAACATATATTAACTCATAAAAAGATCCACCACAAAGGTATTACATAGATGACCGTAATCATGTTCAGCAGCTCATACGGTACTAATTAGTGAAGCTCAAGAGAGGAGATATACATAAGTTACTTCCACAAACCCATAGTCCAGAGGTGGACTACTCCCTCTTCATCATGGAGACGGTGGAGAAGTCGTTGGAGAAGATGGAGACCACGCCGGCAGCGCCCCGCCGGAGTTTTCCCCCTCCAATCTGCAGCTCCAGGTCTCTGTTTCGGTGTTTCTGTGTTTCTGCGGCGCTCCTTCCGAAGGGCGTCGGGACTATTTTTATAGTCGGTTTTAGGTCAAGACGGAGTCGTGGGGAAAAGATCGACGGCAACGGAGCCTCGAGGCTCCAGATGGTGGGTCCCACGCGGCCATTCCTGGCCGCGTGGGCCACCCTCTTTTGGGCCTCGGGCCTCCGCTTGTTTGCTTCCTTCGCTCCAAGTCTTCTTCCTTCCAAAAACTGATGCTCGTAAATTTCAGGTCATTTGGACGTCGTTTGGGTCCCTGAAACATTAAAATATGAAAATAGGGTTTTCTGCCTGCGCAGGGTTAATTCCATAAAAATAGGAAATATAAATATTCCCAAAATCATTATAAAACATTGATATAACCCTTATATGATGCAAATATGATGGAATATAAGTAATATAATGCAAAGTTCATGTATGCATTTTACATGCATCAACATCCCCAAGCTTAACCAATACTCGTCCTCGAGTATGAAGGTGATAAAACTAACATGGACTTTGCAATTTAATACTAACAATGGATATCAAAGATGATTACTATTGCTACATAGAGTCAAATGTTCATTCTTAAAAGGAGTAGCAATATGCAAGATAGTTTATGAAGTGATATCAAGTATTCAATGCAAGGATGTTCAATGATAATTCACAAAGTGTAACATAAAGAAAGTATATGGACCACATGTATGCATAATGATAAGTAAGAACATCCTACAATGGTCATAGAGTATTGATGAAAATCTGAATATAAAAGGTGGACACTTTGGAAAGATATATATGTGAGTAGAGGTAAAGCATGAATAAGTTTCATCTAACTTCCAAACTCTTCTACTTAAGTTAATGATTGCAATGTGGTAATCCTTGGTGTCAAGCTCTCATTCCCCTATCATAGCATCTTGAATGATTAAGTTTAAAGTGAAAGCAAATATGAGTAGTGTGCTTGACAAAGTAAGGTTGAAAGTCTCATGCCCCTTGAATACAAGTACCTACACCATGTGTTACTCAACTTGGGAAACAAAGCAAGTTCAAGTTAAATATCATTGTAAGTAATAATAGTATCATTAAGAGCGTCAACTGGGGTACCTCTTGTCCCAGGATATGGAACAAGCCCATATCAAAATGACAAGACAAACAAACAAATGAACAATCTCAACACCCTTTTTATTTACCATTAATAGCTTTTTATTGTAAGGTGTATCACAGAAGGTTCACCATAGCATGTAAGTAAATTTCCACCATGAATGATGCATGGCTTAGATTAGCGGCCCAGGCGTCTCTCTAACCATTTATACAAACTCATTTAAACTCTTATTCCACATTTATTTCACCCATGGTAAGCATCCATAAACAAAAGTACATGATATCAACTAAATGAAATGAAGTGCATGTTGAAAGCTTGCCATGTGACAGCACATATGAGCTAACTCCAACCAAAGACATTTGTCAAGCCCACAACATCATAATTTAATCACAATGGGTCATATTTTATTTATGCAATAAAAGTAAAGTGTGCATCAAGTTCGTGAGAGCTCTATAACCAACTTTTCCATAACAATCAATAACACAAGCATTTTCATTCAGAGGTATAGATAACACAAATATCATGATAAACATACTCGGAATAGCATAAAGCTAATAGGTAGATATGGTGGACTCACTGGAAAAACTTTGGTTGAAGGTGTTGGAAACAAGTTTTTGCTTGTTGGAATTTTTGGGCTAGCAAGAGGGAGAAAGTTGACCATCTAAATGCATGCATGAGTGTCCATAGAACTAACTAATCCATGTTAAACAAGTAAATAACATTCAGCATCAAAACATGAATAAAAGATAGCTCTTGATAAAACTTGCAAATTATTACTCATTAACAAGCTCATGAATCATGCAACTATATGTATCTTTTAAAATCAACTCAAACATCCCTTTTCCCAATCTTATAATAGCATCCAACATAATTCAACCCAAATTTCCAGTAGCTCTCTCATATAAATGATAGTGTGGTGGTCTCACAAAATAAAAATCAAACCAAAACAAACAAAAAGACGCTCCAAGTTTATGCGATAAAGTGTTTCGATCGAAAAACAGAAGTTAGACGTGTGCAAACCGAGAGTGTGTAGGTCCAGTGGGGTTGTCTTCACATCCCCAAGCTTATGGTCTTCACCATCCTTGGATAGCTCTTGGTGCATCTCCTCCAATCCCTGTGAAAAAACTTCAAAACACCGTTTCTCCCATTTCTTTTCTGTGGGGTGCATTAGTAGTGATAAACAAATAGATTTCTTGCTGCATATAATCCTTGAACAAAAATTCATATGAATGTCCAGAAAGTGTATAATGTTGTATGCCTACTCATAAACTCAATTGGATCAAAAAGATTCAAGTTAAAAGTTCAAAGCATGCATCAAACAAAATGGGACAGAATCTGTCCAGAAAAACAGCAGCAGCAAAACGTATTTTTCTACCCTACAAACTTTGTCAAAAATTCCGAAAAAATTCATGCATACAGAGGATGAAAAGTTGCAACTACAGTTCAAATATGAGCTCATTCGGAGTTACAGAATAAGAATTAAAAATCATACCGTGCACAGATTCGTGCAGGAATAAAATCTCCGAACGCTATAAGCAACTTTTCAAACCAAAATGAGTAAAACTTGGCACTTTATTAAAAATTCCAGAAACTAAACTAAAACTAAGTCTCTTGTTACAGCAAGAGGACACAAAGAAAATCACAAATAAAAACAACCGGGTTGCCTCCCGTAAAGCGCTTTCTTTATAGCCATATAGCTAGGCTTCTTACTTGATGTTTATTGGACGAAGCTCATGAGGGAGCTTGAACTTTGATGTGCCCTCTTCCTTGGGAAGTGTTCCATGCACTTCTTGTGTGGAAACTGAAACTTCACATTCCCTTCTTTTGAATCAATGATAGCACCTGTAGTACGAAGAAAAGGTCTTCCAAGAATAATTGGACTAGAGGTTTTATTCCCCATATCCATGATTAGAAAATCAACAGGCACAAATGTCATATGTAACTCTACCATAACATCACTTACTTTTCCTAAAGCATGTTTAATGGAATCATCAGCAAGTGCAAGTTCAATAGAGCATTTTTCAAGATTTTTCAATTCAAGTACTTCATATAGTTCTTTAGATAAAACAGAGACACTAGATCCTAGATCAAGTATAGCATGGTGTGTCTCTTTTCCAATGGTTACTAGTACTTTGGGAATCCATATATCCCCAAGCTTAGGTGGTATCATAGCCTCTTGGTTGTACCTAGCAATCTTTTCTTTCAAGACATGATTAGCAATATAAGAACCAAAACCAGCTTGGTTAGTGTTGATGGAAGGATCACTTGCAAATTTTTGTAAGATAGATATTAATTCATGCAAGCTACAATTCTCTAAGTCAAGCAATGGATCCTTGACTTCACTAAGCATTTTAACTTCCTCAATCCAAACAAATTCTCATTTCTTTTCTTTAAAGCAGCATTCAAGGCTATTTGGAGATCATCCTCTCTTCAACATAATTCTTAATATCCTTGTCTAAAGGTCCAACATAGAAGATATTCTTTCATTTAATTCCCTAGTCAACTTCTTTTTAGACTTGGCATAATTCAATATAGTTTCCATTTTCAAAGAAATTCCCGAAAGAGTGTTATTTGTCTTCTTCATTAGATTTTGTATGAAGGATAAATGAATGCATCTCATTTTTAGTAGGATAATCTTCCATATAAGTTTGTAGACATAATATTGACCTATCCATAGAAACTTTTAGTTGTTTGATCATAATTTCATCTTTTGATTCTATAGAATTCCCAAATAATTTTCCATTAATTATTAGCATGTGAGGGATTTCCAGAGCAAATCTTCCACTAGTCAATGAGTCTAGAAAACATTTTGACCAGCCATCTAGACCATTATAAAAGTTTCTTATCAAAGTAGCAGGGGTATATTTGTTGACACCATTTTTACTAATGCCCTTAATTCTATACCAAGCATCCATTAACGACTCTCCATAGTATTGACCAAATTGTTCATTTCAACACTAGAAGCCATTTTAAAGTTTTTATGTGTTTTTTAATTTTTTATGCAAAACTGAAAATAAATATGCAAACCGAAATAAAAATGCAAGACAATGACAAAACAAATAAATTGCTTTGAAGGTAAAGATGGATAAGATGATGCTCACGTAGGTGCAACCTCCCCAAGCTTAGGTGTTAGCACAAGTTGGTGATGAAGTTGACTTGTTGTGATATCCTTGGATAAACCTTTCAGCAATGATTCCCCGGCAACGGCGCCAGAAAACAGTCTTGATGGCCCTTCACGTAGTTACCTGCGTGAAAAGTAAATGGTTAGGTTGAGACTCCAAGTGCAGAGTGTGTAGTAAGTGGAAGACGTGTTTTCCCCACGAGGGGTGACTCGAGGTTTAATATCGAACTCTCGGGGAATCAGTAGTGAAGATTTATCTTCCTATCCTTCTTTTGGTTACCTACAAAACAAAGTAAATGTTTTGGTCCTCAACCTCACCTAGTGGTTGTCAAGCACAAGGTGTAAGAATGATATCAAGATAATATGCAATGCAAACAAGAAATAAATATGCAATGGTGGTAAATAAATATGCAAGGATGGTGGTGGCAATGATAAATGATATTTTTGGGTTTTATATGATTATGCAAGATGTAAAAGTGTTTTTGTATTTTCGGATTTTTAAATGGCAGAAAATGGAAAATGGATAAAAGTTGTTGGAAAGGTGTTTCTTATGATTAAAAATGGACCGGGGTTCATGGTTTCACAAATGCACTCTCTCTTTAATAAAGTGGTAGACAATGGAACACTAGAGTTGACATATGAGATTGCAACACAAAGTTTATGACAAGTTATAATTATATGGGCATCACGTCCTAACATAGAGACCTTTTGTTATTAGTCTCACTTATACTCACCAAGATGCGAACTAAATCATAACACCTCAGTAATTAAGATAACTCAGAGTATAGCTTTAAGTATCATGACATGAAGTTAAAATAAGAACATGCTAGATCTAGTCATGGAGTAGTGGCAATGGTCACACCCACATCTCCGGTAACATGGTATTTTACTTTATCCCTAGTGAGGCAACAAAGTAAGGTAAACATACCCAAGTGGATCGCGGAACTATCTCTCACGTTCACCGCACTAGCCACCCCCGTTACTCCAACTAATACACACATCACCCCACACACGCTCTCATAAACATGATTGATCAAAACAAGTAAATAGGAACGGGGTACATAGTATGCATCTACTTTCATAACTGAAACAAAACTATTGCAATCTCAAACATATATTAACTCATAAAAAGATCCACCAAATAGGTATTACACAGATAACCGTAATGATGTTCAGCAGCTCATACGGTACTAATTAGTGAACTCAAAGAGAGGAGAGATACATAAGTTACTTCCACAAACCCATAGTCCAGAGGTGGACTACTCCCTCTTCATCATGGAGACGGTGGAGAAGTCGTTGGAGAAGATGGAGACCACGCCGGCAGCGCCCCGCCGGAGTTTTCCCCTCCAATCTGCAGCTCCAGGTCTCTATTTCGGTGTTTCTGTGTTTCGGCGGCGCTTCTTTCCGAAGGGCGTCGGGGACTATTTTTATAGTCGGTTTTAGGTCAAAACGGAGTCGTGGGTGAAAAGATCGACGTCAACGGAGCCTCGAGGCTCCAGATGGTGGGTCTCTGCTTGTTTGCTTCCTTCGCCCCCAAGTCTTCTTCCTTCCAAAAACTGATGCTCGTAAATTTTCAGGTCATTTGGACGTCGTTTGGGTCCCTGAAACATTAAAATATGGAAAATAGGGTTTTCTGCCTGCGTAGGGTTAATTCCATAAAAATTGGAAATAAATAAAATATTCCCAAAATCATTATAAAACATTGATATAACCGTTATATGATGCAAATATGATTGAAATATAAGTAATATAGTGCAAAGTTCATGTATGCATTTTACATGCATCACCGTCTTACCATGACAGAAAGGTGCAATGCCAGCCGGACTAGGAAGACAGGTCATAGAATGGGGACGGCACTACCGCAGCCTCGTGGGAGGGCACAACCTCCACCGCCAGAGGCAGTAGCAGACCGGACGCATCAGCAGGAGCACACCAGACCACCTGCCTGGCCGGGCCCGTTCTGGGGCCGTGAAGCTCCCGCCGCCGCGCTGCAGCAGATGTGGCGCCGTGGACGCCATCCCCATCGCGAGCTCCTCTTCAGCCCCACCGGACGCAGTAGTGCGGAGCCTGAGCCGGCCTGCCCCTACCTAGATCGGGCCCACAGGCCCAGATCTGGGCCTTGAGGGGCCGTCGGCCATGCCTGCTCCACACCGCCACCGTCGCCAAGCAGTGTCGCCTGCACCCCGCCGCCATCCGGCCTTCGCCGGAGCGCCGCCATCCGAGCTGCACCGCCGCCAGATCGGCACCGCCCCTCGGGTCCTCCTAATGGGCAGGGAAAACAGCTCCGCCGCCGCCGACCCCGCGGGGGCTAAACTTGGCGGCGCCTGCCGGCGGCGGCGGCACGGGAAAGGGGTGGGGAGAGGCTAAGTGGCGGAGGGCTGGGGGCGCTCCGGTCGCCCAGGGAGGGGCGACGGGAGCGAGGAGGAGAAGAAGCAGAGCCCATACACAAATGCAAATGGTTGCGTATGAGCAATGCATATTCATGCCAGTTGCTGGAATATTACTGAAGAGGAGTGAAACAACAAATTAACATAAAATGATGCTTTGCACAGCCTCTCCTGGGTTGGGTACGGGACATTCCGTCCAATATTTCCATGTTGAGCACTTTACGCAATTTGTCAACCTTTGGGAGCTGCTCCATGGTGTTACGCTAGACCCTTACATAAATGGCTGGATCTTCTGGTCCCTCTCTGCGAATGGTTGCTACTCGGCAAACTCGGCGTACAAGGTCCAATTTAGGAGGCCGATCCCTGCTCCTTCGACAAGCTGGTCTATAAGACTTGGGCTCTCCCTAAATGTCGTTTCTTCGCCTTGCTTGTCGTCCAGAACATGCTCTGGCCATCGGACCGTCTAGCCATTAGAGGATGACTCCACAACACTAGACACATCCTTCTGAGTGTCATTACTATAGGCGCATCTGGTTGGGGGCTGCATCCTAACTTTCTTGCCCGGACCCGTTTTAGGTTCTGGGCTCCGAGAGGTCCACGTCTCTCCATTACTGCCAGGCGGTCATCAACACCTCTTCAAACCACCCCAAAGGGCTTAGGACAGCCGTGGTTCTCCTAACTTGGGAGATTTGGAAGGACCGAAACTCTAGAGTCTTCAACTTTAAATTCACCGCTTCACTTGCTCTTTTCCAGAAGATCAGAGACGAGGGCAAAGACTAGATCCTGGTAGGCGCTAGGCACTTGGCGGACATCGTCTCTTAAAGTTGTTTCTATGCCTGAACGGCCCTTCTTATTTTTTTTTTTTGCCTTGGCACCCCTATTTGCTCCTATTTTATCATAAAGGCCAAGCTTTTGCCCGTTTCAAAAAAACTAATCTTTGACCAGACCGTTTACTTTGTAAGCATCTTTTTTCCCAGAAAACTCAACGCTAGCGTGTCCATGCATTAAAAATATCTATTTGTGAATAGGGGTGGAAAGTGGTATTGGATAATTATAATTATACAATATATGCATGTATCAAAAACTTGTAAATGGATGTGAAAATATTTGAATATAGATGAAAATAAAATGGAAGTGGTAAATATCTGAATTTGAGTATGGTATTACGCTATCCCTATTCGAAGAAAATTATTAACCAATTTTAGTAATTCTAGTTCGATATGCCAATTACCCAACCTAAAAAAATACAAAGTGGTCACATGTATTGTTATGTGATTGAATTTGATAACAATTGTGTATTATATCACTTCATTTATTTATGTACCTTTCTATAGTTGACTCTAAGACACAAGTCATTTATTTCATTTTATTCATTTTCATTACAAATTAAAGAAACACATGGTCTACACCCGTATCCGAGTTACATCCCCTCCATATTCGTATTCTATAATGTTTATATGTATATGTATTCATTTTGAAAAATTCAAAACTGATATGTGAATTGCACAATCCGACCAACATCGAAATTTAATTCCGCCCATAGTTAGTAAGGAGTCTGAGGCTTACTCGCTAGCACACGCGATGGTGTAATAAGCAGTTAGAGTTTGAGACGGGGGTTCCTTTACCTTTTGGTTTTAAAAGAATATATAGTTACACACGGAGACTCCACCTACAAAATGCACGGCCACACCAACAACCAATAGACAACTTTACTATAACCTGGGACACAAAACAACCCATGACATAGATGACATCCAGACAAACAACATAATGCAGAAGGCCTATCAAAACCCACATTGTCGGAAAAGATAAAAACCAACCAACAAAGGGATCAAAATTTGGCCACTCTTACTTTGGAGAAGAAAGGAGTTAACGGTACCACATATCACTAACCTCTCATAACATTCAAACTTTAAGAATGTTGTTGCCTCAACGGGGCGACCTTTCACCTCACCCACCACCAAGTATCTCATATCAAGCATGGTCCATTCACTTGCGGGAGATGGCCGATAGGCTTGAAAAGCGAGCGCAAAATGCCTTGGAGAAGCTGCATAGGCCCCAAACCACCAACCATCGTTTATGTCCTAAATGCTGCATGTCATGATTTCGTCACAACAAGTGCCATTAGGGGCGGCTAACGAAACAAAGTTGATCTAGGAGACGCAGGTGATTCCGGGAAGAGTTTGTGACAACATGATGTACCAGATTTGCCCCCTCGCTCTCGAGGTAAAGACCTAATTCTGGGTTTTATTTACTATGATTAGGATATAGATTACTAGGTCACTCTCGAATGAGATTGTTTCTGTGTTCGAGAATACCGCCGGTCATTTAGGGTGCTCCCTGAAGATCTTATATCCACGAACAGTTCAGAGTTGCACATCCATCCTAAGTCGGTTCGGGTACTAAGTCTTAGTAGGGGAGACTGCTACATCTTCTTACCATGTAGCTCGTCTTCTTATGAACTCCTATCGGATCCGTTATAGGTGAGATCCAGGCTAGTCTTTTTTTAAGGCCAACATAGTAATCTGTCGTAAGTGCCATGTTCCACCATGGGTTTATGGATCGTCCCCACGCTGTGGACCTACCCATTTGGTATTTCCACGTCATTAGCCCCCCAAGCTCAGATGGAGCTTGTTGTCGGCTTTCCCGTTGTCCGAAGTCGTCTTGGTTCGTGTAGCTGAGTCGCCGGCTGGACAACCAGTTTATTTTCTTACTTTTCTTATCATGTTTATCTATTTTTTATAGACTAAATCATATGGAAAATTGCTCATATCTTTAACGGAAGTTAGCAGCTAGTTACGTGAGAGACAACGTAGTCAGAAAACGTGGTGGAAAACCTGGGTTCATGTCAAGAGCAGCAGCCAAACTAACAACAATATCTTTTCCTTTCGTTCTTCTACAATCGCCTAACGAACAGCATTATACTAGCATAGAGTTCCAAGAATGCGTTATATATGGGAGTGGGAGCATGAAGCATAACAGAACAAGGCCCAGGTGCCTTTGCGCCTGCAGCAGTTGCATCCGAGTCGATCGACCCTGCAATCCGGCATGATTATAAAATGGCGAGACATTCATGAAGGCAATTGTAATTGTTGCACTTAGATTGATATGGATCCCGTGATGGGATTATATAGTACAAGGAGATGACTTGGTAGTCAAGTAAAGAGATTACAATTATGAAAATAAACTAATCAAATCTAAACCTCCTTGATTTCGGCTGTGTAGACGTGTCCTACACGTACACGTCTAACACCCCCCCCCCCCCCCCCCCAGTCGGAGCGGGAGCAACGCGGACGTTCAGGCTGGAGCGAAACTCGGTAAACATAGTGGAAGGCAATCCCTTGGTGAAGATATCAGCATACTGGGAAGATGTCGGAACATGCAGAACACGGACATCTCCAAAAGCAACCCGCTCACGAACAAAGTGTAGGTCAATCTCCACATGCTTAGTGCGTTGATGTTGGACTGGATTGGTCGAAAGGTAGACAGCAGATATGTTGTCGCAGTAGACCACCGTAGCTCTCTGAAGAGGTCGATGGAGTTCGGATAGGAGCTGGCGTAACCAGCATGCTTCAGCAACAACATTGGCAACACCCCTGTATTCAGCTTCCGCACTCGAGCGGGAGACAGTGTGCTGACGTTTAGAAGACCAGGAAACCAAATTGTCACCAAGAAACACGCCATAACCAGAGGTGGACTTGCGAGTATCGGGGCAACCAGCCCAGTCAGCATCCGTGTATGCAGTGAGTGATGCCGGCGACGAGCGATATAGCTGAAGTCCATGGTCGACGGTGCCGCGAAGGTACCGGAGAATCCGCTTGACCGCATTGAGATGCGGTTCCCGTGGGTCATGCATGTACAAGCAGACCTGTTGCACTGCATATGCGATGTCTGGTCTTGTGAAAGACAAGTATTGGAGAGCACCAACCAGGCTCCGATAGGCAGACGGATCAGCGACGGTGGCGCCAGCAGCTGAGAGCTTGGACTGTGTATCTACGGGAGTGGAGCATGGGTTGCACTCACTCATTCCTGCGCGATCAAGGATCTCAATGATGTACTGCCGCTGAGAGAGGAACATGCCAGCCGAGGACCGTGTAACAGCGACTCCGAGGAAATAGTCCAATGTACCAAGGTCTTGAGGGAGAACTCACGCTCGAGAGCCGTGATGGTTCGCCGAAGAAGCTGTGCAGAGGAGGCTGTGAGGACTATATCATCGACGTACAATAGCAGGTAAACAATCTCTGTGTTGCTGTTGTAGATGAAGAGCGAGGGATCCGCGGGAGCTGACAAAACCAAGGCGCAGCAGGTGGTCGGCAAAACGGCTGTACCAGGCACGTGGTGCCTGTTTAAGCCCATAGAGAGACTTATTGAGCCGACAAACATGGTCGGGCTGGGAGACATCGACAAACCCCGACGGCTGTGCGCAGTAGACCGTCTCGGCAAGAGTACCATGTAGAAAACATTGTTGATGTCGAGCTGATGAACCGGCCAATCTTGCGCGACGGCAAGTGAGAGGACAGTGCGAACGGTGGCCGGTTTGACAACCGGGCTGAAAGTTTCTCCATAATCAACGCCTGCACGCTGGGTGAAGCCACGGAGGACCCAACGGGCTTTGTAGCGATCCAAAGACCCATCCGGCTTAAGCTTGTGCCGAAAAATCCACTTGCCAGTTACGACATTAGCGCCAGGCGGACGAGGAACAAGATCCCATGTCCGGTTAGTCTGCAGTGCACTGAATTCGTCCATCATTGCGGAGTGCCAATTAGGGTCCTTGAGAGCGCCCCGGTAGCTCTTTGGGAGCGGACTAAGAACATCAGCCAGAAGATTAAGACGGTCAATAGGTTTAGTCATGCCACGTTTTCCACGAGTAAGCATGGAGTGATTGTTGTCGGCGAGGGGAGGGCCGACGGGGGCCAAGGCCACTGGCGAATCTGGAGGAGTGGGTTGAGGTGTGAGAGGAGGAGAATGGGGTTCGGGTGTCGGTGGGTTGTTTGGCTCGGGTGGAATAGGTGGTTGCGGATTGGTGCAAGTGGGGTAGTTTGGGAGGGCAGAATGATAGGATGATCATCAAGAAAGGAGAGATCGGTGGCTGTAGGGGGTGTAGTGGATTGGTGGGCGAAAGGGAAGGTGTTTTCGTCAAAGACGACATGGCGAGAGATTATGATTTTATGTGTCGCGAGGTCAAGGCAACGATAGCCGCGATGGTTAGAGGGGTACCCGAGAAAAACACACGCGGTTGTGCGAGGAGCTAGTTTGTGTTGTGCTGTAGCGGATAGGTTAGGATAGCAAAGGCAACCGAAAACCCGTAGGTGCGCAAGAGGTAGAGGGAGGCCACGGAGAGCTTCGTAAGGAGTACGGTGTTGGAGGGTTTTGGTAGGGTGAAGGTTGAACAGGAACGTGGCAGTGTGAAGAGCTTCAACCCAGTAGGTTGATGGCATGCTAGCTTGAAAAAGAAGGGAACGCACCATGTTATTAGTGGAGCGAATGACACGTTCGGCTTTACCATTTTGGGAAGAGGTGTATGGGCAAGACATTCGAAGGGTGGCACCGAGGGAAAGGAGAAACAGGTGAGCAGTTTTATTGTCAAATTCGCGACCATTGTCACATTGGACAGATTGGATAGTTGTGTTAAATTGGGTAGAGACGTAGGCAAAGAAGTGTTTAAGTGTAGAGAAAGTGTCAGATTTTGCACGCAAGGGAAAAGTCCAAAGGTAATGGGTGAAATCATCTAGGACAACTAAGTAATATTTGTAACCAGACACACTAGCAAGAGGTGAAGTCCATAAATCACAGTGGATAAGCTGAAAAGGACGCATAGTTTGAGTAGTAGATGTATCAAAAGGTAGACGAACATGTTTTCCTAATTGACAAGCATGACACAATTGATTATCGGTAGAATTTTTATTACAAGGAAATGAAAAAGCACTTGCTAGGTGCGACAAAGCTTGACTACTGAGATGTCCTAGGCGACGATGCCACAAAGTTGAAGATGACGTGGTGGTGGAGAGGGCGTGCGCAGCGGAAGACGGCCACCAGAAGGGATAGAGGTCGCCGGAACTATTGCACCTGACGATCTCGTTCTTGGTGCGGAGGTCCTTCACAGAGAGACCAAAAGGATCAAACTCAACAGAAACAAGATTATCAGTGGTTAACTTACGGACGGAAATAAGATTTTTTACAAGGTTAGGTGTTACTAGGACATTATTAAGAGAAAAAGAGTGATTAGGAGTAGAAAGGGTGGTGTGACCAGTGCGAGTTATAGGAAGAGCATGACCGTTGCCGACGATGACATGTGGGTAAGGAGAGCTAGAGGGGAGGATATGAGAAAGGTTACCCTGATTGCCGGTCATGTGGGCGGATGCGCCAGAATCCATGATCCACTCATGCGGAGGTGGTGGTGCGAGGGACATGGTGTTGTAAGCCTGCATGAGTTGTCCTTGGTCGAAAGACGGTGGCAGCGCAGCATAAGTCGGTGCAGGCATCGGAGCCGACGGTGGAGCTCCTTGCATCCAGGGCATGGTTGGCGGAGGCACCCCTGGTGGACATGGCGTGGACGAGGGAGCACCGTAGGCCCACGAAGGCGGAGGCAACATCATGGCATGATGAGCCTGAGGCTGGCCGGGAGGCGGCGGGCGCGGAGGCGGACCGGGCCACATCTGGATAGACCCCGCCCAAGGGTTTTGCATTGATGGCCACGACGCCGGCGAACCCTTCCCGGATGTGTTGGAATTTCCACCTCGCTGTGGAGGAGGTCCGGAGTGGAGGAAGCGGCATCGCGCCCCATATTGGCAGCTGCCTCGCTGCTGGAAGTTGCGGCATGGGTAGGGGCGGCGCGAAGGCGGCACGGTTTCCGTTGGGCCGCGTGGTGTGGGAGGCGTGGGGGCACCCCGGGCGACGAAGGCGGTCGGAGCAGGAGAAGGCGACTCGGACTGCTTCAGCGTGAGTTCCTCGAGCAGAAGAGACGAGCGCACGTCGAGGAACGACGGCAGTGGGCGCTGTTTGAGGGTCAGGGTGCGCATGTAGGCAAGCCCAGATCCGAGGCCGCGAAGAGTGTTCTGCACGAGGCGCTTGTCGGTGATGGTTGTGCCCAAGGCGTTGAGCTCGTCGGCGAGAAGCTTCTGCTTGCGACAGTAATCAGCCACGGTCATGGACCCCTGTTGGAGACCGTGGAACTCTTGCTCGAGGTAGGAGGAACGAGTCTCGGCGTTGTCGTGGTAGATGTTGGAGAGACGCGTCCACAGGGCGTGAGCAGGAAGTGGTGCGGTGGTGTCGACGACCATGGCGAGAAGCTCGGGCGTGACGGTGCTGTTGAGCCACGATCGGACGATGGCGTCGTTCCGACTCCACTGTGGCGTGGGATCGGTGGGGTACTCCTTCTCGTCGAGATGGTCTTCTAGGGCATACTTCTCGACGACGTCGGAGAACATGCCTCGCCATTGGAGGAAGTTGGAGGTGGAGAGCTCGAGGGTGACCGGAACGGCGGCGCGGATGCTTGGGAGCGCGGCCGCGAGCGCCCATAGGGCTGCCTTGGCGGCAGCCTCGGCGGCGATTTCGGCGGCGCTAGGCGGCGTCATCGGAGGGAGGATCGAAAACCTAATCTGATATCATGAAGGCAATTGTAATTGTTGCACTTAGATTGATATGGATCCCGTGATGGGATTATATAGTACAAGGAGATGACTTGGTAGTCAAGTAAAGAGATTACAATTATGAAATAAACTAATCAAATCTAAACCTCCTTGATTTCGGCTGTGTAGACGTGTCCTACACGTACACGTCTAACAATTCATGCTTAATTGTGAATTTGTGATGCTCATCGCCTGAGATGAGTTTGTTTCGATCGTCAGGCATGGCGTTTCCCCTGGCTGCTCTGTTTTTTCTGGTCACGGCTAGGTGGTGCCTGCAGGTCGCTCATGCCGGCCGCCAGGTGTTCGACGTCATGGACTTCGGCGCGATCGCCGACGGAGAGACAGATGACTCCAAGGTAATCGATCGTCGATCGGGGTTTAGTCATCGTTTGTGCTTGTGCCACGAGGAGTTTATATAGACAAGCATTCGTTTTTTGCGCAGGTTTTTCTGAGGGCGTGGATGAAGGCCTGCGCGTCGCCTGGGAGGCCGGCCGTCGTCGTCCCCAAGGGCGAGTACCGGCTCCACCCGGTGATCTTCCGCGGCCCGTGCAAGGGTTACATGGAGCTGCGCCTCGCCGGCGTCCTCCGCGCGCCGGACGATCTGGCCGCGTTCCGGGGCAGCCACGAGTGGATCAACTTCGCCGGCGTTGACGGGCTGCTCGTCACGGGCGGTGGCACGTTCGACGGCCGCGGCGCGTCGTCTTGGCACCTCAACGAGTGCCCCAGGAATCCCAATTGCACGCCCCTCCCCGTCGTAAGCCACGAAGCTTTCTGACAACACAAGATGTGGAGCTTTTACTTGACCATGACTCTGCTCCGGGCATGCATGCAGTCGTTGAAGCTGGGGCGCGTGAGGAACGTGACGATCACTGGGGTGACATCGCTGAACAGCAAGTTCTTCCACATGATCGTCATCGGTAGCCAGGACGTGGCCATTCACCGCGTCACCATCCGGGCGCCGCGGGACAGCCCCAACACGGACGGCATCCACATCCAGGGCTCCTCCAACGTGCGCATCACCGACACTGCCGTGGCCACGGGGGACGACTGCGTCTCTGTCGGCCCCGGGAGCGCCGACATCACCGTGTCCGGGGTCTCCTGCGGCCCGGGCCACTGCATCAGCGTCGGCAGCCTCGGGAGGCGCCCCGGCGAGGAGGACGTGCGCGGCCTGCGGGTGTCCAACTGCACACTCGCCGGCACCGCCAACGGCGTGCGGATCAAGACCTGGCGCGGGGGGATCCGGCCGGGCTCCGTCGTGTCCGGGCTCGTCTTCGAGGACATCATCATGAGGAAGGTCCGCAACCCCATCATCATCGACCAGGACTACTGCCCCTACACCTCCACCTCCTGCCGCCAGGAATCGGCGCATCTGCCGTCCGGGGTGAGGATCAGCGACGTCAAGTTCAAGAACATCAGGGCGTGTCCGCGACGCAGGTTGCTGTGAAGCTGTCGTGCAGCGGCGCGAGCTCGTGCCACGGGCTGGAGCTCAGGGACATCGACCTGACGTACGTCAAGCGCGGCGTCGCCACCGAGTCCCGGTGCGCCAATGTCGCCGGTGGAGTTGCCGGCGGCACGCTCGTACCTCCTGTTAGATAAGTTAGTTGTTACTCCCTCCGTTCGGAAAATGATGTCACAAAAATGAACTATAGATAGATCATTTTTGTGACATCCTTTTCCGAACGGAGGGAGTAGATACTAACTAATCTTAGTTTAGGTACAGCACAAGGTTAGCTGTTGATAGCTGGCAGGTTAGGTTAGATTTACCCTAACAAAACATGTACGTATCCATTGTAACCTGGTGTATAAATATGAGGCAAGGCCGTGATGGTTCAGCACGGCAAAATATCAGTTTAACTTGGTATCAGATAGGCACCGCGTAGCTACCCCTGAGCCCATGATCTGTGCACCCGTGTAGCCAAGAAGGAGAGATTTGTAGAGGTGTGCACCCTGGAGTCGTTTGCTCTAGCTCCGCCGCTGCAGATAGGTCGATCTCATCTCCACCTTCCAGCCGCCGCTCGCCATGGGCACCGTCACAGCTACCTCTGATGCTCTCGCCGGCGCCAAAGTTCTGGCCGGGCCGGCGCCAACGGTGTCCATCTCCTCCATCGCGAGCCTCATCACCGTCCGCCTCACCCGGGAGAACTTTCTCCTGTGGAAGACGCAGGCTGTGCCCGCTCTCCATGCGGCGCACTTGTTCGGCTACGTCGACGGCTCCAACGTCGCTCCATCGCCGACCATCACAGCGGGCACCGGCGACGCTGCCCGCCAGGTCGCCAATCCGGCGTATCTCCGCTGGTACCAGCAGGACCAGCTCGTCCTGCTCGCCCTCGTCGGCTCCATGTCTGAGGACCTCCTCGGGCAGATGACTCAGCTCACGACCTCCGCGTCCGTGTGGTCCTCCTTGCACGCTATGTTCGGCTCGCAGAATCGCGCGCGGACGATGCAAATCAGGTATCAGCTATCCAATCTCAAGAAGAATGGTCTCACTGCTACCGAATACTTCAACAGGATGAAGTCCTTGGCCGACTCCATGGCCTCCATCGGCACTCCACTTGGTGACGAGGAGGTGCTCGGCTACATGCTGGCCGGCCTAGGGTCGGAGTTCGAGCCGCTCGTCGCCTCCATCACCAATCACGACGACGCGGTCAGCCTCACCAGCTTCTACGCGTACCTCATCGGCGCCGAGCTCCGCCTTCAGCAGCAGGCCGCCGTGAGCGACATCAACTCCTCCGCCAACTCTGTCGCTCGCCACCAGGATGGCAACCGCGGCCCTCCTCACGGCGGGCCAGCCCAGGGCGGCCAAGGTGGTGGTGCTCCCGGTGGTGGTGCTCCGAGCAGCCAAGGCGGCGGACGTGGTGGCCGCAACCGTGGCCAACAGCAGCGCCGCGGTGGCCCGAGGTGCCGAGTCTGCAACAAGTACGGGCACGATGCCCTCCGCTGCCGCCAACGCTTCAACCACTCCTACCAGCCGGATGACAACCGTGAGCGCTCCGGCAACTCCGCTCAAGCCGCCGGTCCTAGCTCCTACTCCGTCGACACCAACTGGCACATGGACTCCGGCGCCACCGACCACTTGACGAGCGACCTTGATCGTCTGCACGTCCACGGGCGCTACTCCTGCGAGGACACCGTCCAGGTCGCCAACGGGCAAGGTTTGCAAATTTCCCTTGTTGGTCATTCATTGCTTACCGGCTCTTCTAAACCTTTGCATCTTAAGAACGTCTTACATGTTCCTAAACTCAGCAAGCATCTCCTTTCCGTGCACAAAATTGCCCTTGATAATGACGCTTTTGTTGAATTTCATCCGTTTCATTTTCTTGTTAAGGATCGAGCCACGGGGAAGGTTCTTCTTCGCGGTAATTGCCATGATGGTCTCTACCCGGTGCCAAGCTCCACCTTTTCCGTGTCAGCGTTTCATCGTCATGGTCTCTCCGGTGCCAAGGTCTCCTCCGATCGGTGGCATCAGAGGCTCGGTCATCCATCCAAAAGCGTCGTCGAGTCAGTCCTTAGGACAAATAAAATAGCTTGTGCACCTTCGAGTGATTTATCTATTTGTGATGCTTGCCAACGTGCCAAAGTGCACCAATTATCTTTTGATCGTTCCACTCATGTAACTCATAGCCCCCTTGAACTTATTCATTCGGATGTTTGGGGCCCCGCTATTACTTCTGTAGGCGGTTTTAAATATTATGTGAGTTTCTTATACGATTTTAGTCGTTTTACTTGGATCTATTTGCTTAAGCAAAAATCTGATGTCGAGCAGACTTTTTATTCCTTCCAAAAACATGTCGAGCGTTTATTTAACTCGAAAATCCTTACTGTTCAATCTGATTGGGGAGGCGAGTATCATCGGCTTAATAGGTATTTTCGTGATGAAGGCATCCTTCACCGAGTTCCGTGTCCACATACCTCCCAACAGAATTGCATCGCAGATCGCAAGCATAGGCACATCGTTGAGACAGGCATCGCCCTTCTTGCTCATTCCTCTCTTCCTGTTCGCTTTTGGGATGAAGCTTTTCTCACCGCCGTCTACCTTATTAATCGCATGCCTACTCGAACACTGAAAAATGACTCACCTCTTTTTCGTCTTTTCCATGAGCAGCCGGACTACACCTTCCTTCGCTCTTTCGGGAGTGCGTGTTGGCCAAATTTACGCCCTTATAACAATCGAAAACTTGATTTCCGCTCTCGACAATGTGTTTTTCTCGGCTATAGCTCCATGCACAAAGGATACAAGTGTCTCGATAGGTCCACGGGACGCATCTATATTTCACGTGATGTTGTGTTTGACGAAACTGTGTATCCGTTTGCAACCAATTCCTCTTCAGTTCCAACCCCCTGTTCGCCGCCATCTCGTTTTCCAATTTCTGAGCCGGTACTCTATGATGATCGCGTGCAAAATTACAACCTCACTCTGTTGGAACCTAACCCTGCCTCGAGCAGTTCTGTGCCTGTTTCAGGTCCTAGCAGTACCGACCCTGCATCAAGGATTGACGTGGTGCATGAAACCCCGTCCCGAGGCCATGCAAGCAAGCCCCACTCGCCAGCTCGTCATGCGCCGGGCGCCACGACTGGGATTGGCTCTCCCGCGCCAGCTGGGCCAGAATCAGCCCACGAGCCTTCGCAAGCAGCGGAGGACGCGGCCTCGAGCGAGCGTGCAGTGCACCTGCACTCGCCAGCGTCGTTCGACGCTTCTTCAACACCATCAGCTCCGCCATCGCCGCCATCGGCTCCGGTGGCCTCGCCGCCGCCTTCGTCGCGGTCCACGGCCTCGCCGCCGTCCGCTCCAGTGGTCCCACCACCGCCCTCGCCGCGGTCCGCGGCCTCGCCGCCGTTCGCTCCGGCTGCCCCGCCCCTGACGCGTCCAGTAACGCGCCTTAGCAACAATATCTCATGCCCGCTCGTTCCTAAGGACGGCACTGTGCGGTATAATCCGCGTCGTCGCGCCTTCCTCGCCGAGCCATCCTCCCACCGCGCGGCGCTTGCGGACCCGGACTGGCATTCCGCCATGGAGGCAGAGGTGCAAGCACTTCATGAAAACACGACGTGGACTCTTGTGCCGCGTCCACCTGGGCAGAACATCATTGGATGCAAATGGGTGTACAAGTTAAAGCAACACGCCGATGGCTCCATCGACAAGTATAAAGCACGTTTGGTCGCTCGTGGCTTCACACAGCAGTATGGCATCGACTACGTCGACACGTTTAGCCCCGTTGTCAAGCCGGCGACGGTGCGGCTGGTGCTCTCGCTTGCTATCTCTCGTGACTGGCATCTTCGACAAGTCGACATCAGCAATGCCTTCCTCCACGGTGTTTTGGAGGAGACCGCCTACATGCAGCAGCCACCAGGATTTTAGGATCCTCACCGTCCTGATTATGTTTGCAAGCTTCAGAAGGCGTTATATGGGTTGAAGCAATCTCCTCGTGCATGGTACTCTCGATTGAGTGAGCGTCTTCATCAGCTTGGCTTCACCCCTTGTGCCGCAGACACGTCCCTCTCCATCTTCTGTCGGGATGGAGTCACGATCTACATGCTTGTTTATGTGGATGATATTGTCATTGCTAGCTCCACTTCTAGTGCTGCGGAGTACCTCCTCCAACAACTCCAGCTCTCCTTTCCTATCAAGGATCTCGGACCCCTTCACTATTTTCTTGGCATTCAGGTGACTCGCAATTCAGGGGAATCAGCCTTTGTCAGCAGAAGTACGCAGTCGATCTTCTGCATCGTAGTCGCATGGAGAATTGCAAGTCTGTCACAACGCCTATGGGCCCTCAGGAGAAGCTGTCTCGTGAGCATGGACGATCTCTTGGTGATGATGATGCGTTCCAATATTGCAGCACCGTAGGGGCACTGCAGTATTTAACCCTTACACTCCCTGATATTTCATTTGCGGTGAACAAAGTCTGTCAGTTCTTGTCGAAGCCAACAGATGTTCACTGGGAAGCGGTGAAGAGAATTCTGCGCTATATTAAGGGCACGGTTGCTACTGGATTGAGCATTCGCAAGTCTGCCTCCACACTTATCAGCGTGTTCACTGATGCAGACTGGGCGGGTTGCCCTGATGATAGGCGATCCACTGGAGGTTTTGTGGTCTTCTTTGGGCCTAACCTCATTTCTTGGAGTGCTCGGAAGCAGCCAACGGTGTCTCGTTCTTCTACGGAAGCGGAGTACAAAGCGCTGGCTAATGGGACTGCCGAAGCTACATGGCTGCAGTCTTTGCTCAAGGAGTTATATGTTGCACAATCACGGCCGCCGGTATTGTGGTGTGACAATTTGGGCGCCACTTATTTGACAGCCAATCCCGTGTTTCATGCTCGCACTAAACACATTGAGGTTGACTTTCATTTCGTTCAGGAGAAGGTGGCGCTTGGAGCACTAGAGGTTCGGTTTGTGTCTTCCGCTGATCAGATATCCGATGCATTCACAAAGCCAGTAACCAAGCAGATGCTTCAGAAGCTTCGTACCAATCTCAACCTCAATACTGTAGGTTCAGATTGAGGGGGGATGTTAGATAAGTTAGTTGTTAGATACTAACTAATCTTAGTTTACGTACAGCACAAGGTTAGCTGTTGATAGCTGGCAGGTTAGGTTAGATTTACCCTAACAAATCATGTACGTATCCATTGTAACCTGGTGTATAAATATGAGGCAAGACCGTGATGGTTCAGCACGGCAAAATATCAGTTTAACTCCTCCATCATGTATACTAGTTGAATGCCCGTGCGTTGCTACGGTTATATCATGTTTTTTTTGGTACAAATTAAAATTCACACCACATAATATTTTAAAAGTTATAAGATTCTATTTTTCTCATAATATGCAACAGATACATGCATGCTCCCGCACTCTGCATTTTGGCTACAGTTAGTTGGAGCGCGGCGGCATCTCAAAAAACATTGTTATGCCTCTGGTCAAGGCTCAATATGACAAATATTCAACGTTAGTATTTGCAATCTCTAGAAGCGACTCTGCACCAAGCTCTTCACCTTGCCAGTCCGTCTGCCCCCCTTCGCATCTGAGGTTACCATGGCTCATGAATGTTGCGCACATGCCGGAATTTTACACTCTATAAAATAGTAACGACAGTACGACACACACACCGACACACGCTTAAACGCTTGTTGAAGAACCTGCGACTTGATTCTAGATCACACCATCATTGCCAACCCTAAATCATCCCTGAAAACCTGGTAAACTTCAACTATTATGCAGCCCATCATATGCAAGAAACAAAAGAAGTGTCAAATAGACAACTCATTAGTTACGCCCTACTGTGTATCAGGTAACAAAAATGAAATTTGATGTATCAGCTATTGCTTTCCATCTATCGTTTGTAAAAGAACATAAAAAAGTAAAATGTCTAAGCAAATGTACACAACGGAACAAGACAGAAAATGCAATTAGACTGCGCAAAGGAAAATATGCGCCAATTCATGAAAGCTAGTGCTTTCTTCATGAAAGGAAAAAAATAGTAAAGGAAAGCTGCAGTTATATGAGGACAGACAAGGTATGAACACTCAAATGATCTGATACGCGAAAATCACTTTACAGAACACACATAGATATAATATTGCAACACCCTTTCAACAAACATTGATGCTAGATTGAGAAAAAATACTTTCTATTACTACGTTGGCTTTCATACAAATGACAAGCAACCACAATATTTCATAATCTCTCTCACAATTCGCTTTCTTCACGATACTGGCACTTCATCATCATTACCAATCTAAGAAATAGGTTGCTTTCAACAAGCTGCAAAGCCACAAAATTGAGGTGAATCATCTAAAATTATATGATCCACATAAAGCATTCTGAAGTATTAAAAGGAAAAACAAAAAGGTAAGAAGTACACGGCACATGCTAACATTCAGAACACACCGGTGTATCAATGATCGGCCACTCCAGTCTTTATCACACAACTAAATCATGGGATAATGTGCAACTCAAATCGTATACATACCTTGAGTAACAACAAAGAAGAAGTCACCACATATCATGACTAAAAGTGTTATATTCTAAGACACAGCCCGGACTGTCCAAACAATAGTAAAATGATTTTCAAAATATATGGAATCAAAGAAAATAAATACATGGATCTGGTCTTCTGCTTGAAAGAAACTTTTTAAATAAAACACTGCTCTAAGAAATGTGATGAGCGGAGATAATGATATCATGTGCAGATCAAGCTTAATAAAGAGAAGAGCTAAAGTATGTGTACCTGCAACATAATTGTGCCATAGCTCATAAAAGATGAATTAATCATACACACATTCCAAGATTTGCGTAGCACAACAATGTAAATTATATTTCCAATCATCCCTGAACAACTCTAGAATGATAACTTGTGATTGATAATAGAGTGAAGAGACACCTCCAGACACTAATAAACCTAGCCAATATATTCGTTGTCGCCTGCACTGCATTGCCACCTTTAAAAATAATACACATGAGCTTTTGTCGTCAATGTAGGATCATGTGTGACCCATAAAACAATTATGGCAATATAAGCTCACAATTATCCACTCTTAGTTCTGTATATACACCGCAAAAGAATCATAGAAGTAACTCTTTCATGCATGATCATGTGTGACCCATAAAAAGAATTATGGCAATAAGCTCACAATTATCCACTCTTAGTTCTGTATATACACTGTAAAAGAATCATAGAAGTATCTCTTTTAACGGCTATTGTCAGGTATTAGGACAGACTTAAGAGTGCTGAAGCACTATCAAATCAAGATACAGCAAAACTTCCTGCAATAATTTAAATTGAAGAACATATTAACAATCAGGCCCTTGCAGGAGACTCTAAACAGCTACGGTACCATTAACATATTTTAAAGCACAATGCAAGAATGAATGAGAAATAACGGTGCTAATGTATATAGGAAATCCGAATGATAAATCAACTATACAAGGATCAGATAAAAGGTTAATTTAAATGGGTGAATATATATGATGAACCAAACAAAAGTTACCACTTACTATTTTCATTGGGTCTTGTAAGAAATTGTATAGTACTTTGGCTGCCACATCAAGCTCTCAAAAGCTCAAGACGATATACAAAATTCAAAAATTATGCTAAAACAGCTCTCCGTATATGCTCACTCAGTCAGGCTTCCACTGTATATCTGAAGAACGAACTGAATATTCCTATAGTAACATCACAGAAGCAGCATGTAAGTTCCACATGTGGAAACGGAAAGGAACACTACTATTTTTCCAATTAGTATATATATAGATAGATAATCTGGAGTGACAAACATGTAGATTGAACTATAAATAGTTCAGATGAATTAAGCAACCATTACCTCAGAATGAACTTTAAAATTTGAGTAACTGAAGGCATGCCCACTGCTTGTTCGACAAATGTATCACTCTAAAGTTATAAAAAAACCTTTCCGTCAGTATCTATGATTATGAATCACTAAAAGCATGATGGGTTACTTTACTTTTGCAAACTGCTACTGTAATTTTCCTAGATACCATCACTTGTAACTTTCATTTTCAGTATTGACAGTTTAGGAGGATGGAGAACTAACCAACTAAGCAAATGCACCTCCTGTTCAATTGGAATAGAACATCTTCCGATTTTCTCGGAGATTACATTGGACCAAGCCATATTAGACTGGTTGCCAGAAGATATGCAAACTGCCAAACTCCAACATCAAGATTGATTGTGTTTTACAAGGCGTCCAGGATAGCATTCCATATCTTCAACAAGAGGGCATATACGGAGTTATGTAAGTTTTCATGACCTATACAAGCAGAAGATCAAAGGAGAAAATTCAGTGTGTTATTAGCACTCAAGTGACATGGACAGATAGTAATCAACACAAAAAACAGTGACGCAACTCTCAAGTGGCACGGACAGATAGTGATCAACACAAAAAATTCCAGTCTAGACCTGAAGCACAATTTGTAACTCGATGAAAATTTCTGGCGGTTGTTCCTCTTAAACTAAGTAGCATGAACAGCTGCAAAATATCAAGCAGTAGACTCACATTCAAGACGTTTACGAGCTTATTGAGCTGCTCAGTGACTTGCTTGTTGATTCCCACGACGAGTGACTCCATGTTGTACCTTCTCCTGGCGAACAACCACCAATCCGGTATATCATGCCGCTGTCCTCGGAGGAACACCGAAATCGTGTGGTGCCGCACCCTGCAATCCCCAACCGACCAATTCCCATAAAAATTATTTCAACCCAACGCAGCGGGGAAAACCGGCCGCAGATTAAGGCTCAGAAGTATCAGGAGAGGAGACCGCATTGAGGCGAGGAGAGGTGCTTACGGGTCCATCTTGGCTTTCGTGGTGTCCCCCCGAGCTCACCTCAGACGCTGCAGCGTGCCATAGGCGATCACCCTCGCGGCGGCGCAGAGGCTGGGTCCAGGGCCAGAGCAAAACGTGCGTCGGGCGTCCAGATCGACGGTCATGGCCTGCAAGTGGCGACGGACATGGATGGGCAGGCCTCCGTGCTGCTGCTCTTGCTCGCGATCTGGGAGGGCGTCGGATCCGCCCGGTGGAGGACTGAGACAGTCGAGTTGGAGGTGGGGACGACCGGATCTGGCGGCCGGTGAGAGGAGGCGCTGGATGCGAGGAAGGGGCGTCGCCGAGGTGTAGAGAGAGAGCGGCTGAGCGGCTGCGGCGGCCACGGACACGAGCATGTAGCACGCGAACGGGACCCCGAGCCTCCACGACGGGCGCAACGCTCCTCCACGGCAGAGATCACGAGCATGGCGGCCGCATCCGCGTCCCTGCCCTACCTTGCCGCTGGTCTCCCCTGCGTCGCGGGCTCGCGGCGGGGGGCGTGCTCGCCGCTGTGGCCGTCCCCTCCTGCAGCCGCCTCCCGTGCCGCCGGTGCCGCAACCTGCGATGGCGCGGGCTCCAGAGCGAGGACGCCGTGCGGGCCGGCGCGGGAAGCACTTTGGGGGCGCGGACGCCGCCATGTCGCGCGAGATCGAAGAGCGGCGGCGGCGGCCGAACCGTTAGCTAGGCTGAGAGGTACGGGAGGAGCGAACGAGAGATGTTGCGGGTGGAGATTTCTGCGGGTGGGGGGCCCACCTGTCGGCGCGCTCGGGATAGGAGGCAGAAAATTTTGGCAGAAAACAAGAGGGACTACCAACGTACGTCCAACTCCCATTTAATAGTAAAGATAAGCGATGTCGACGAGAAAATCAATGTAATCAGACTAGATTTCATGTGTCTGTTGCATTCGACCTTGAGAATCAAGACGGGACTGATCTTTTGTTTCTCTGCTGTACACGACTGTAATCTGTAGCTTACCGTTTTTTTTAGATGTTGCGTATATGGTTGACGAAATTGACACGCCAAACCTGAAGAGCATATCTAGTGTCAGTGTGTCATGCCTACTCAAAATTTAAACTTGCAAGTTTCAAAGAGTTCGAAACAAATTGTGGTTGTTCATAAGATGTGTTTTTAAGATCCCTGGAAGTTGCACAATCATATTACAAATACAAGTAGAGAAACAAAAAGGACAACCGATATGAGCAGGGTGACAAAAAGATAATAAAAACACAAAATGACGTTGTCACGTAGAAATTTGTATTTTTTTGTTTCTCTGTGTATATTTGGAATTTGGTTATGAATGTTTTAGAGAACACACATCTTGTGAGCACCCACACAGTTTTTTTGAAAAAAACTGACAATTTTAAATGTAAATTTTAAGGATTGGTACCATGGTATCCCTGGATATTTCAGGTTCTTTCCTCATTTTCTCTGTCCATATTCAGTCGAGGCTGCCGCCATACGAAGAGGAGATGGCCAGCGCCAGCGGCCGGCGAGGGCCAGCTCTGCCCGGCGAGAAGAAGCGCCCCTACGTCGGTGCAATATTTCTCGCGCGCGCTCGATGTTCGGACCGCTCGCAGGCATGTGGGAGGTGCCACGCCCACGACGCCCTCCCCAAGCCCCTTTGCATCCCCTATTCCCCTGGGATTGCATCGAGCGCGCGGCGCGCCCAAGCACAACGGGCCTCCCGCCCCCATTCGTTTGATTTCAGGAAAGTCCATCGATGTATATATATCGTGTCAGTGTCGGCACTTTTTCTAAAACAATATGCATGCTATGTGTTTGACAAAATGCCTACTCACAATATTTGTGGTAAAGAGAACAAAAATCAATTCTATGTTGAGTTTCGAAGTAGGTATGGTTTATGGTTGCTCTCACTAGAGTATAATCCAGTATTTCCATCACATGTGTTGATGTTGACTTGGTTCTCTATAATTATCACTCAATGTTGCACCACGACTCGTGCTTCGACAAAGTTGACCTCCTCCACGTCCCTTTGTGCCGCCGGACCAGAAGATATCAATATCACCGAAGGGGAGCAGCAGGAAAGCCGTGGCGCCGACGGGGAGCAGCACGGGTGTCGTGGCACGGACCAGGAGGACAAGGTATGTCGTCTTTGGTGTGCCGCAGATTGAAAGACTCTGCAGTTTCATACATGATGCACTGATGAACGGCTTGAGTTGCGGTTGCTTGCAGGTAGTCAGGTGCTTGCAGCTGCGGCAACCAGCAATGTCCCGTCAGCATAGCTCAACGTCAAGATGGTATGCACGCACTGACTCGTCTCCTTCCCGTGAGCCTCTCAGACCCATTGGACGGCCATCAGTTTCGTTGGGGCAAGTGCCTCCCTTGATGACTAGGTTGATTGCGTCGGCGGGATTTTCACGAGCACACTTGGTATGTTCTTGTCTCATCTCTCAGGTCCCATTCATCGATGATCTGGTATAATTTGGGGTTTATCCTTTTTGAATGAACTAGGAAATGTGCCCGTGCGTTGCATCGGGAGAGAAAAAAAAATCCACGGCATACTTCTCGTCAGTACAACCATAGTGTGTAGCAGCCAGCTTCCATGACATGCTCCGTTTTTATGTGCGCCACTGTCGCCAATAGAGTCATGCAGGTGCAAAGTGTCCATTTGATCATCCACTCTAATACCGGGAAAGATGAGGTCTTTAGGGGGAGAGGGACGGATAAAAAAACAACTTATATTTTCATTTGCACTGTCATGAAGGCACACAAAGTTCTCATTGGCATGGCGGTGGCGCCATATTAGATGATGGTAGTTGCGATGATAAAGTATGTTCAGAGTTCAGACAGGTACATATTGTTGGCGTGGTTTCTAAAATATCAAATAAGAAAAAAAAGAATGATACATATTGTTGGATCGATTGCAATATAAGATGGTTCAGTTTATCTAGCTCGGTAGGATTTTCTTATCAGGTTCTAGCGAATAAAGTTTTGGCATACCAAATAGGCCATTTTTTTAAATGGCAATAATGCAATGCACATACTAATGAAGTGATTTCACCTATCAGAAATACACACCAGTCCATCTACACTAACTGATGCATCACAAACAAGTCTTAGTGAAAATTATAACAGAGACAATATAATTCCTTTTCTTTAAGAAACTGAGAGTGTGTTTTGTTGAAACTATGAAAGAGCAGTATTGTCTTTAAAAGTATATATCCTACTGAGCAGAAATACCTGCACATGCCGCATGCGTAAGCTGAATCCATATAATTTAAAGCCTAGGCTCGTACATACCTGCACTGAAATCTACCAACAGTTGCCGCACGAACAGGCACCATTTCCTCCCGTGATGGAATTAGTTGGCATCCAGTATGGTCTCCCTCACGTACGCCTTGCCAATCATGTTGATCGCGGCATAGAAGTCGCCGCACCTCCTCGCACACGAATACATGTTGCCATGTTGATATAGCATGACGGTACTGCATGCGTCCGTCCGATCCAATCTCGAGATCATCTCGGTCGCGTTCTGAACGAGCTCCGCGTTAGGCCGCGGCAACCATCGCCCACATCCTGACATCCAGCCTCATCGTGTTCCGGCTGAGCAGGTCATGTCATCGTCGAGCCTCCCGGCTGGGGTAAGGAGTAGGAGGTCGACCATGCGCGCGGAGTGGTCCAGTCCAGGCCACACGCCGTGCTCGGCCTGCATGGACCTGTAGTAATCCGGCCGGCGTCGACAAGGAAGCTCTCCATATGAGCGTCGCCATCTGCCCCATGGATACGGAGCGCAAGACGTAAAATAGAGATCTAGATTTAGCGGTATCAGGGCCGGGTGGGAGCAAGAGATGGAATAGGAATCGGAAGTCAATGCAAATCAGCGATGCGTGTCAGCGATGCCTGTTGAGTCCGGCCCACACCAGCGATCAATCGGGGGAAAAGAAACACACAGACATATAATCGAAACGTTTTTTTCCACTTATGGGTGGCAGTGGTGGGTAATATTTTTGAGAACACAGGGATAAAATCGGAAATAAAAATGACGTACCACAAGAAACTTTAATGCTTTTATTATTAGGTATAGATTTGCTGATTATGCAATATAATTTGCCTCTGTCAGGTCCATTGGGCCTGGGTAAAATATATGTAGCTTTAAATCATACCAATTGCATCATATAAGTACTCATTTTTCCTGTATGTATATGTGCCTCTGTCAGGTGTTTGATGACAAGAAGCATGGACTCGCTCGCAGGTGCTACATATACCTTTCTGCTGAGTACGATGGCATGCTGCAGACCACGGCCTTTTGTGCTACGTTGTTCTGCGATGCTCCCAGTACTATGAATATAATAATTCATCAGATTTAATCGAGGTATATCTCAGCTGGAAAAAATCGAGCTATATCTGTTCATTGTAATATTTTATTTAGATTACTAAACCATGAATATCTTCTGCTCTTCTAAGGCTCAGTTTCCGAACATTCAAAGATATACCTGTTCATAGCCTGTCTTCTAATATACAATGGTCTTACCTGTTTTTTTTGCAACTGAAGCAAATTTTAATATATTTTTTAGATAAAGGGCTTTATTATTCAAAAGTAAGTCTTACACCCGGGCTCTGCATAACAAGTACACAGAGCCACACACCAAAGTTGACAGTACTAAGAAGCAAATAAAATAGACGAGTTACAATCCGCATGATAATGCAAAACGCTTATGCCATGGCAATCTCATCCGCCTATGGAGGTCCAATGCGGCGATCAAGTGGCCACCCATGTTGTGAGAAAATGTAACGGACCAATTTTTGGAGTTAAAAAAAAACTTTTACCCAAAAATGAGGACTAGAAAATTTCGTTTAATTAATTAAAGCTTAACCAGATTTTTCTTAAACATGAAGATTTAAAATGAATTAATATCGACTTGAACAAATCTTTGCTTTATTTGTCCTTCAAGTTGATCGTATTTTTTTCTTGGTTTCAACATAATCCTCTTTTGAATCTGAGTTCGTTTTCACAAATTCATTTGATATTTTTCGGAGCTTTAAACCATTTTCTAGATTTCCCTAAAAGGAAAATCAATATCTTTTCTCTCTTATTTCGTTCTATCTAAAATCCTAATTGTATTTGGTCCTCCAGCTAATCACACCACGTATGTACATTTAGTATGTAGCCATGCACATATACGCCAGTATTTAACTGAACATCATCGGTTGATTTCTTTCCTTCGTTGCTAATTCATCATGTCCTTCTCTCTCTCTAGAATCCCATTGGGCACACGCATGTACATGCAAAGTTTGGCTGTTGGCCTTAGGACTAGTACGCACTGGTTGACTAGCACACCAACGTAATTAGTATATCGAATCCATTCCCTTGTACCGTTTCATTTTCCTTTCTTTCCTTTTCCTAGCATCAGCGTATGTCGCTCAATCTGATCCACACTTAGCTAGCCCAGCAGGCGGAAGAGTTTCAGTCCAGTCCAACGAGCACTCCCTCGCTCGGACGCACGACGAGCTGCACTGTTTCTTTCGCTTCCTGTTCCATACACGCATGCACGCGAAACTGCCTCCGGCAAGAAACGCCAGTCGCACATGAAACTGCCGCCATCAATTCTATTTACTCCGGCATTCATTTTTCCAGTCGGCTAGCGCACTGCTTCCTCTTCATGCACGCACCCATGCGAAGCATTGCTCTGCCGCCTCGTCCCTGCCTATCTAGAGCACCCAGCCGATACCTCATTGCTCTTTGTTTCCGCCAGCACAAGCCCTATCTCTCTCCCCACAATCCAATCTCGCGAAGCTCCGGTCAGAACGTCGACGGAGGCTGCTCACGTTCCCGGCGACTGCAGCCACGGCAGGATGAACTGCTGCGCCAGAAGAACCAAGTGGAGGAGCTGGACCGATTCAGTCGACCAGAAGATCTAAGCGTTGATCGCAGCCGATGACTTCTACAACTCCTTCTGTTCCATTCATCGACTTCGCCGGACGAACTCCTAGTGCATGGTGAGAATCCAATCAACTCCTTTGCACTGTAGTCTCATATCATGTATCGCTACTTCCTAGACAAGCTTTTACATCCCATATGTTCCTTTGTTCGCCAGCTCATAACCATGTCATCCAATGTCGACATGGTTATGCTATCTTCAAGTTTCAGCACAAATCCATGAAATCCTTTCGCGTCAGTTTGTGCAAATCATCTTTAGGAGTCTAGAGGAGAAGACGGATCTTCAATCCGACCACCATAGGAGAAACGGCGTTGATGCCAATTTATCAAAGACCAACGTTGTCTTGGCATATATGTTCCGTTGATCTTTAGGCTTTGATCACAACATGTGAAACTATCTAGTTGACCTTAGAAACCATATGGTGGAATTCATTAGGTAGAAATTGAGTATTTAAAGTTGGGTCGAATTCAAACGGTATTTGAATTATGTGCTAGATTTTGTGTGTGGTTTTTTTTCCTAGTTAAATCACATGTGTAGGAGTTCTTTGTAATTTCTATGTATTATTTTGTGACTTGTTTAGATGGTCGTTTGTATTTAAATAGTAGCTTATGATTTATTTGTAAATAGAATTGCTTGTGTTACTTTGTACTTATCACTAGCATGAATATAGTAATCTCCCGTGTGATGTTGATCCATGCCTAATCTTTTATTCATCTATGACTTAATACTACTAGTTTGTTTAGTTATTGCATCTATAGCTATGAGTTTGCTTAGTACTCTATAACTTGTTTTGTACTACGAAGTGAATTAGTACTTTATATGAAGATGTCATTCTTTGATTCCTATTGTTTTCTTATATTTAGTCAGACATAGACTTAGCGGTTATATTCATGCTCTAGGCACCTTTATCATGATATTGCAAGTGTGTTGTTTGTCTAATCTATCATGCATGCTTAGCTATTTTTTGTATCTTGTGTGGCATGTGTTATATATGAATCTAGTTATGTTATTCTTGCAGTGTATCTTTGTGCTAGCATTTATATGTTAATCTCATTTCATGTCATGTTCCATTGGTTGCTCTTTTGTGTTATCTACATAGATGTTCGTGTTAGTATTCCATGATATATATTGCTTTATGTTCATGTATGGCAGCATAGCTTTACCCACATTGACTAGACAATACTATGCTTTTAGTGGTTGTTTAGTTCTAGATGTATATCATGTCTCATACATGTATGTTACCTTACTAGTTGTGTGTTACTTGTTGTAGTAGATCATCTCATGCCTATCGTAGTTGTATCTCACGTTAGTATTACATGATAATATCATATTGTTGTGTATATGCTTGTGAGCATGCGTTTTCTTGTAAGTATAGTGTTGATTGGCATGCGTTTTCTTATGAGTATAGTATTGATTGGCATGTGTGTGATCTTGTAGTATATACTTGTATGCTTTGTTTTATCATGCTGGTAATGTTATGCTTGATCGTTATGTAGTACCATGCTATAGTATCTCCCAAATGTAGTCTTGTGTCTCCTTCGTGTGATTACTCATATAGTGTTATGTTATGACCTTGCTTAGTATATACTATGCTTTGTTTGTTATATGCTTGTAATGATATTCTTGTTTAGTATATAATGTGCTTAGTACTTTACACGTGTAATGATATGATTGTTATGAAAGGTATTTGATTTGTTCATGTATAATTAGCATGTCCTAGTTTGATCTTGCTATGTCATGAATCATATGTTTTAGATGTTGTTACACCTTGTTTAGTTCTTGGCCTATTATCGTTGAAGTGTAACTATGGTAGTATATACGAATTTATTGTTTATGTTATCCTGGTGTGTTGTGATGTATAGCTATATGGTGCGCTAGTGTAATGTTTGTTTTCATAGTATCATCTTTAGTTTGCAATTGACGGTGTTTTATGATGATGGTGTTTACCTTAGCTCTTGTATTGCTTATATGCTTATGTGTTAGCATGCTAGATAATCCTTGCTACTATATATTTATATTACTAGTATGACAGGTATTGTGTGATGATTGCAAACTAGCATGATATGGTTTGTTGATATGTCTTGTTTACATGTTTGCTAGTTATCTAGTTATGCCACTCTATGTTATTTGAGTTTATTGGGTTACACGGGTATGACCAACTATGTTACAATCCCTATGCCAGGTTTGTAGATAGTTAGATACAGTAAGATCTATCCATGTCTCTTATGACAACATTCTAATATGATAATCTATCATAGCATCCTATCCAAACCATTTGATTCATATCTGAGTTGCCACAACTCACATTCACAATTCTATCAAGTTGTCCTATATTCTTCTCCCACTACAACTCCATGCATTCTCATTTGTATTTTATTTGGATTTGGTAATTATTGCTTTGGTATTTATTTGGTTGCCATTTGCTATCGTTACGACGAGTAGGGAGTGACGTGGTTGGACGGATATAATGAGTTTATTGAAGAATGTGGATATAATCAGCTTACTGAAGAAGAATAATACGAAGATGATTCATCAACGAAGGCATGCCCCCCCTCTCATGTTTTATCCTATGTTTTTAAAAAGGGGCATTATTTATTGTTTTAAAATTATGCATGCTATTTAAAATTTACTAGCGTGTCGATTGACACACCAGCCTGATCCGCTTGTCGCCTTATACTTGATACCCTGAGTAGAAATTATATAGTAATCTTGTAGAGTAGAAATGCTTAGCCATGCTCAATATTCACTAGGATATCTTTATCTTGCCTCTTCGGAGGAATTGGTTGACCTTTGGGTCACAAACACTTGTTTGAACTTGTTGAGCTCGTTGAGCTAGGCTGATTAGCCATTGTTGCTTCCTCTACTCTCTCTTCTACTCTGGGTGAAACTTACCATCTAATATTGGCGTGGGCGACTGCTGGATCAACTGATGAAGGAGCGATTGGCTGCCCTTCACAAGCTGAAGGGGGCAATCCGTCGTCCGTGCCGCATAATGGCCTTAATAAGTCTTGGATTTGAAGATTGTGACCACCGTACAACCACATGCTATATGGGCTCTGGCTGGGTCAAGTAAGTTAGTCAGCCTTTGGTGTCGATGTCGCCGTACCGCAGATGGGGTGTCTGCCTACGGGAGAACCTTCGGCACAGATGGGGGACCGGTTTGGGGACGTACTCTCAGTTCCGGCGCCATACCCGGTGGGCATGTCACATCTTTAGGGGATCTAGCTAAAATACCTTGTCACGAATTCTCTATTGCTAGGCTAGCGATGGCTGGTTGCAATTAGGCGAGTTTGTGACGTGTGGTGAAAGTGTACCACCTCTGCAGAGTGTAAAACTATTCGAATAGCCGTGTCCACGGTCATGGACGACACATGAATCTTTCTTGACATACATGAACCCTGTTTTGCTACTTCCCTCTACCCCTATTCTGGAATTCTATGGAGAAAGTGAGGTGTCGAGGACACTCACGATGATGAGAAACATTACACTGGATACAAAACCTGTTTTCATCTAAAATTGTTTTATCAAAACTATTATAGTATTGCAAACAAAATTAGCTTTTATGCAAAAGAACCATATAGCCTTCCTTTGAAGCCACATGTAGCTATTATAGGTTTGCATGAGGGGGCACGCTTAGTACATTATTATGTACTCATCGCATTGCTTTGTTGATTATCCAGAGCATGACGAAGAAGGAGAAGAATACGACTACTACGATGACGCTTAGGAGTGAGGCCTCGTGGACTACATCTACTGCCTGTGGCTAGATGGAGACACTTCACATTTATATTTCCGCTGAGCTTTTTGATTGTAATAAATGTCACAAGACATTTCGCTATTGCTATTCAAACTATGTAATATTACTTTTTGAACGTTCTGCAATGGTATCATTTCGCTGTGTTGTCAACATTGATCTTGGGATTGACATGATTACACAGGGGGTCTGGCAGTCTAGTTCCGGTCCTCACAGAAAATATCTCTTGCGACCTCCTCCAGCCGAGCACACGCCTCCGTAAAGAGATCTCGATGTCCCGCACGTTGTAAGGTGGACCACGTACGGAGAGTACTGGTGCACCTGTAGAGTACCTGCATAAGAGAAACATTTTAATCACTGAAAACCTTGTCATTTCTACTAAGCCAGAGCGACCATATAACAGCAATCGCTCCCACCCTAATAACCGTTCTAAGCCTTTTATCTATCCCACGTAACCAGTTACCAAAAACGTTGGCTACAGACTTGGGTGGATATAAGTTAGACGCTATTTGGATAGTTGACCATATAGACCGTGCGAAACTACACTCGAAGAATAAGTGCTTTATTGTCTCTTGTTGAGGACAAAACATACACTTAGTACTTCCATGTCAATTCCGTTTGACAAGGTTATCCTTGCTTAAAATGACACCTCTACGAAGATACCACGAAAAAACCTTTATTTTAAGTGGGATTTTCATACGCCATATTTTTTTGTTGTCATCGACTGGAATATCAGAATGCACTAACGCCCTATACATAGAATCTACTGAGAATTTTCTGTTCCCGCATAAATTCCACCGAAATTCGTCGGGGCCTTCTGTGAGTTGAATTGAGTCCAACCGTGCCAACAAGGCGTTCCAATAAACTAATCTTGGTCCGAATAAATCTCGTCTGAACGACACATTTGGAGGTGAACACTGCATAACAGTGGCAATAGTATCCCCTTTATGCCGAACAATATCGTATAAAGCCGGATATTGCTCCCGGAGGGTGGTGTTACCTAACCATTTGTCCTCCCAGAAGCGGATTTCCGTACCATCCTTGATATTAAATACACCGAAGCGAAAGAAATGTTTCTTAGTCACCATTAGGCCGGCCCAAAAGTGAGAATTACGAGGTTTCCAATACACCTGTGATACCGCCTTTGAGCCGATGTATTTTCTTCTCAGGAGTGTTTGCCAAATACCATCTTCAGTAAGTTGTTTAAACAACCACTTCCCAAGTAGGGCTGAATTTTTGATACAAAGATCATGAATACCCAGCCCTCCTTGGTCTTTCGGTCGACAAACAACATCCCATTTAGCCAGTCGATACTTCTTTTTCTCGCCGTCCCCTTGCCAAAAGAATCTTGATCGGAAGTAATCCAATTTATTCAAGACCCCTTTTGGTAACTGGAAGAAGGATATCATATACAGTACCATATTTGTAAGTACCGAGTTGATGAGAACCAACCTTCCACCAAGGGACAACAATTTTCCCTTCCAACTAGCCAATCTTGCTTGCAGACGCTCCTCGACATGTCTCCACTCCGCGTTAGTCAGTTTCCGATAATGAATTGGTATGCCCAAATACATTATAGGGAATTGACCCTGCTCACAGCCGAATATTTCGGCGTCCTGAGCAGCCGCGTCCTGAGCCTTGCCGAAGCAAAACAATTCACTTTTATGGAAGTTGATTTTTAACCTAGATAACTGCTCGAATGCTGACAATATCAATTTCAGATTCGTCGCTTTATCTAGGTCATGTTCCATAAAAAGAATAGTATCATACGCATATTGAAGTATAGAAAGTCCCCCGTCAACTAGATGTGGGACTACCCCTTCAATTTGGCCGTCTACCTTAGCCCGTTCAATCATGATGGTCAACATATCAGCCACTATATTGAATAGTATAGGCGATAAGGGATCACCTTGCCTTAAACCCTTTTTTGTCTGGAAGTAGTGGCCGACATCATCGTTGACCTTTATCGCCACACTCCCCCAGTAACAAAGTTATGTATCCACTCACACCACTCGTCGGAGAATCCTTTCATTCTCAGAGTTTGTAGTAAGCATGGCCACTTAACTTTATCATACGCCTTTTCAAAGTCAATTTAAAAAATTACCCCATCAAGTTTCTTCGTATGCATCTCATGTACGGTCTCGTGTAGGACCACGACCCCGTCTAGGATATTCCTCCCTTGCATAAAGGCAGTTTGGGTAGGTTTTACCACATGGTCTGCAACCGAATTTAACCTAATAGTTATTACTTTAGTAAAGATCTTGAAACTAACATTCAGGAGACAAATAGGCCGATATTGTTGTATCCTTTCAGCCGCTTGGATCTTAGGTAACAAGACGATTTCCCCAAAGTTCAGGCGAAAAAGCACGAGTTGTCCAGCATGAAGATAGCCGAATAACTCCAACAAATCAGGCTTAATGATATCCCAAAAATGCTGATAGAACTCAGCTGGGAAACCATCAGGCCCGGGTGCCTTGTTATGTTCCATTTGGAAAACCGCCTTACTAATCTCTTCTTTAGAAAAGTGTGCGATTAGCAGGTTATTTTCCTCCGGAGTCACTTGGGTAATATCATCCGTTCGCGTCTCATCTAGAGTGAAGTTTCACTAGTACAGAACGACACATCGGAAACGGGCCAAAAACCCCTTCGGCAATGGAGAAAGGGTCCGTGTCCCCGCCTCATCTATCACTGATGTGGAGCCTCACAATGGCAACGGAGGCGATAAACCGTTTCTGATGTATTTAACATTAGACACGGAGTTTTGCTAATAACCGTTTCTAATAAGGGTTACAGGAAAACAAAAAAAAACACGGTGATGGGCTGTGCCGTCGATGGAGCCCCGCTCCATGCGACTAGACGGCCGTCCGGTCGTCACCGTATTCCTGTACGCCCTGCTTTACAAAAGTTTATCAGTGCACGTGGCTGGAGCTCTGCTCCTATGTCTTCACGGCCACCAGATGAACATCTACTGTCTTTCCTGCTGCGCAAAATGTACTGCTCCTGGTGACGGCATCGTGTATGGAGCCCCGCTCCCAGGTCTTCACGGCAGCAGCATCGTCACCAAGCATCCACCAAGCACTTGAAACAACGAATATTATTTGTTAAAAACAGCAAACAAAGCTAATAAACAGAGCCAATAAGCAGTAAACAAAGCAAACCGAGCTAAATACATAGCTGAAGAGCTAACTAACAGAGCAAACTGAGCTAAATAAGTAGCTAACATAGCAAATACATAGCTAAACAAAGCAAACCGAGCTAAATAAGTAGCTAACATAGCAAATACATAGCTGAACAGAGCTAACTAACAGAGCAAACTGAGCTAAATAAATAGCTAACATAGCAAATACATAGCTAAATAAAGCAAACCGAGCTAAATAAGTACCTAATATAGCAAATACATAGCTGAACAGAGCTAACTAACAGAGCAAACTGAGCTAAATAAGTAGCTAACATAGCAAATACATAGCTAAACAAAGCAAACCGAGCTAAATAAGTAGCTAACATAGTAAATACATAGCTGAACAGAGCTAACTAACAGAGCAAACCGAGCTAAATAAGTAGCTAACATAGCAAATACATAGCTAAACAAAGCAAACCGAGTTAAATAAGTAGCTACCATAGCAAATACATAGCTGAACAGAGCTAACTAACAGAGCAAACCGAGCTAAATAAGTAGCTAACAGAGCGGTCATTTACCTTAGGCGAGGCGGGTCGCTTTCCGTCGCGGATTGCGTCCTAGGCGTCGGCGCCGGAGCCACTGCCAGAGGAGATGTCAGAGGAGACCTCATCCTGCTCGAGCACCGGAGCGTCCTCCTCCTCCTCCTCATCCTCCTCCTCCGCCACCGCTACCGCCGCCGCATCTGGCCCAGGGCCCTGGCCAGGGAGAAGAGAGCGGTCTATGGCCGCCCGGAGCCACGTCTGGAACAACGCCTCCTCGGCGGCTTCTATCGCGTGCTCGGCGGCGGAGATGCGGATAGCTCTCTGCATCGCAGACGCCCGAATGACACCCTCGGCACGCTCGCGCTCAAAGGAGGCGCGAGAGAGGAGGAGACCAACCTCCAGATCCTCGTCCTCATCGTCCGAGGAGGACAATGAGGACGAGATCCGGGCGTCGGTGGCCGCCGCCGCCGTGGATCCGGATGGGATTTGACGGCTCAGAATGAACTCGCGACCGCAGTCGCCGGGGATGTCGCCCCGGTTGTAGGGGAGATCCGGGCTGCGCCTCGGAGGGTGGGAGGAGGAAGATGCTCCATCCTGACTTCCGTCGGCGCCGGAGGGGTTCGCCATCGATGGGTGAAGTAGGAGGAGAGCGTGTGCGGCTAGGGTTAGGAACTGGGGAGAGTGAGACTGAGAGTGAGAGTGAGATACAGTACTGGAGTGGGAGATATTAATACCGGCACCGCTTAATGTGCTTTCACATGGGAAACGGAGATAGACCGATCTCCGTTTCTGATGTGGCAATATCAGCAACGGAGATATTCTTTCCTCCGTTGCCTATATATGAGCAACGGAGATCTTTTCAGCCTCCGTTATCATTGTGTCGGGCCCATCGACCGACTAGCGCGCGAGTGCGCCCGTGGAGCTCATTTTTCCGTCGCCTAACTCTTGCCGTTGCCATAGAGGGGTATCCAATGTGTCGTTATGTACTAGTGTTTCCTTCCTCCGGAGCACCGAACAGACCCTTATAGGGGAAGACACCATAGGGGAAGGCATAATCGGTGTAGCAGCCCCCCCCCCCCCCCGCTATGGTGTCCGTCGTCGACGATGGCGAGCTCACACCGGCGTCCGCCCGAGGACAGCCTAGTGTGCCCACCATAAGCACCTCCTTGGCCGGCCAACGCAGTCCACCGCATGGGCGGCAGCATCTAGTCCAGCCTCCGGCCCAGCAGCCTGCACCCTCGATGCCTCGCATGCAGCAAGCTGGACTCCGCCTCCCGTGGGATTGGCCACAGCAGACGCACCAGCAGGCTGCACCTGGGGCGGCGCGCGGGCGGCAGATAGTGGCCCATCGCCCTCCCCAGCGGCCTCCCTCCCAGGCGCCACTGCCGGCGGGCCGGTAGGCTGTAGCAGCCCAACATCGGTCGGAGAACTGGGCTGGTTGCCCAGCTCGATCCTCCCACCATCCTTGGAGCTCCCTTCAGCGGTAGGTAGTTGATTGCCGCACAGCTGCACACCCCTGCACCTGTGTCGCATATGGGCCGAGATGCACGCCAGAACCAAGTGCAGGGAATACAGCAGCCTTGCCCCACTTCTTTATCAGCTCAATGCCTCTAGGATTCTTGGGGGCTGGGTTGAAAGGTGTAACAGCAATCCCTTTCAGCAACGATGCCATTGAGGCGCCATGCACTTGCCCACCCCCCCGATGACGGAGTAGGCTCAAACGTCATGTCCAAGGTACTCGTCCCATTAGTAGACGGACCCTCTTCACCAGATTGGCCCCCAAGTTGTCATCACCCAAGCCATTGTCATCCGACTCATCCTTGCCCCTGAACTAACAAAGGAACGGAACAAAGTCTGCCTCCAGAACATAATCCTCCGGCTTAGGCCGAAAAGTAAAGTCATAGCCCTTTAGACGCAACACTCCCGCCATCGCGATAAAAGGACCCAACTCATCTATATCCTTGAAACGGTCATCGTCCACCATCCCAACCAAAATACGGACCACCCCTCGACGGCGAAGCGAGAACAGATCAACATCAATCGTAGTGCCAATGAGAGAACCAACAGCCCATAAGCCCCAGAAGTGCCTTAGAGGGTTAGGCACGCCCGTCACATGCACCCATAACTGATACAACTCCGACGAATGCTGAATATCTACAGGCTTCCACTCGCTGAAAATGAGCTTAGTTGCCTGAGATGGCACTCCGAGCTCAGCCCCAACAAACCTTTATAACTCATCTTTATACGGAAAATTCACCGTGAAGGCATTATCCCCACAAGGAATAGCCTCCCAACACCAGGACCGAGCCATGAACAATCTAGCCACCTGTGCCTCCACCTATCTCGCAGTGGCTGCCACTCCCTGCACAGTCACAAGAGCAACAGGGATGTTCTTTGGACCCGTGTCCGCCTTGAACAGGTTGTCTGGAAACATAGTGAACATAGTACCGTTCTGCCCATGACGCAACAACTGTCACAGGCCTCGGCAGCTTCAGGGTTGGACACATAGGAGTAGGGTGCTTAGCATTGTCACAAATGTAGCAATAATGTTTCACTGGACAATCTTTAGTTGCGTGGTCATTAACGGCACACTTCCAACAGCAGCACTTGACTTTCTTGCTTCCTGTCGCAGCCACCTTTGCCGCTGCCACTGCCACCACATTTTGTGTCGACACCGTGGGAGTAGCAACGGACTGGACTGCCCCTGGGAACCCAGGCGGAACACCCGCCTCTTGCTGCAGCATAACCGTACCTTGGGCTGGTACCATTTGGGCAACCCCCGGCATCCCGAGCTGCTGCCCCTGAGCCGCGGCCGCCGGTTTATTTCTCTTTTTCTTCCTCTTCGGGGCTTGAGCAGCAGCTCCGAGTGCAAAACCTGCCTGGGCCGGAGGTCCGACCGCGGTGCCTGGATGAGCTGCCCCAGGGTGATGCACATGGCCGACACCCGCGCCTGGATGTCAGACGCCAGCACCATGCTATACCACGGGCGCGCCGTACTGGACAACACCGCCGCCGTGCTGGCTAGCACCCGCACCCATGTCGTGGACTGCACTGGCGCCCGCACCATGATGCGTCGATGGACCCGGGCCGTACTACCCCGCACCCGCGGCGAGCGTCGCCGGTCCCGAGCCGTACTGCCCCGCCCCAGCGCCTTGATGATACACATAGTTCTACGGCGGCGGACCATGCCTTGGCGCATAACTCTGATGTCCAGATGAGTTTCTGTAGCGGCCGCCTGCCCCGCGCCCTTGTGGACCAGCGCCACGGCCTTGAGCACCAGGAGCCGTCGCGTGAGCCCATCCCGGAGGTCCCGGGAAACCAGGCAGCGCGGCCATCGTCGGCGGCACCGCGGCAACCTCAACAAAGGAACTCCTCCGCTGGACTTGGCGAGAGCTCGGTGGAGGCGCTTGATTCGGCTTCGACGGAGGGGGAGACGGACATGGAGATGATCGAGGTTCGGAGGCTGCGGCGTGAGTTGCCCTAGCTTTCCTCCACATGCCCGCGTATCGACGTCCGAGATAGTTCCACGGCGATGGACGGCTGCAGGGAGCCTGCCACTGGACCCCACCCGTCAGGCCCACCGAGTTTTGAATTTCCGGAACTGCCTCCGACTCCACCGTCTCCGCCGTGATCGACGCTGATCGGGCTCCCGAGCTAACCGCCGATGAAGATCCTGCCCGATGCGTCGCCGCTGAAGGGCTCATCTCCGGCAAAAAATCGCCGAGGCAAGGAGGCGGCGTGATCCGAGGACGAGGTACAGGATCACGCCACCCCATGCGCACCTTCGCAACCCGAAGGGCCCTTGCTTGCGGCGAGCAGTTCCGGCCATCCCCTCCAACGGAGGAGGCCGGTTCCATCCCCGGCGCGGACCGTGGCGCCGGCGCGTCAGCACCTTCCATCGTCCCCGGCTCAGAAGACCTGCACACAGATGACAACCCCTTACCTAGGTTAGCTACGGAGCTCGGCGGAGACGACCGCTCCCAGGACCTCGAGGCCGGCGTAGAATAGCCAGCCTTATCCCAGAATTCGGCTACGATCTCCCCCTCTGTCTGTGCCGGCCGCCGCACGTCGTCTCACGACACAGCCCAGACCTCGGAGAGAACTTCTTCCGCCGCCTCCATCGGGATCCTCGCACCTTCGACCTCAGACGACACGGCGGTGAGATCCCCTAGGCAGGAGAAGCGCGAGCCCGTGCAAACCCCGCCCCATGCCGGCGGCGCTAGCGTCTTCCGTCGGCCACCCCGAGTGAACTCGCCGGCGTCAGTTCATCGTCGTCCCAGAAACGTCCCGACAGCCGCGTCACGGGCGCATCGTCCGGCACGTCGCCAGAGCCCATCATCGCCTCCGCCTTGTTGTTGTTGTTTTTTTAACAAAACTCATATATTAGAACTAGCCATTAAGTACTAACTAGCCTTTTCCCGTGAGTGTCCTCTAACCATTGTTGGATACTTTTTGTGGGAAATGGCCGTTCTTTGCTGGCAAGAACCAGGATGGTTGATTGCGATACCGATAAGAAGTAGAATTGTAGGCAGTTAGATATAAGCTTTTGTAGGGAGTTTTACTTCAGAAAAGGTGCATCTTGGTACTCTTTTATAAGATATACTTCCAACTGTTATTCCTTGGCATCGTACGCCAGCTAACAAAATCTTGAAGTTCCTCTTGGTACTCTTTTATAAGATTATAAGTTCATCTACTTCTCATAAATCCCAATACTTTGGTTTCTCTTATACGAGGTTTAAGTTCATCTATAGATGTTGTTTAGAAAACAACTTATAATCTTACCCTTAACCCACAATATATTTTTCCCTTACATTTTTTAAGGTTTTGTAAAGTTATGTGTGTGCATCATATAACACCAGTAAATTGTTCTCTACAACATTTTTTTGTAGAAATGAGTTCTAAAGTTGTCAAATTGTGCACCCCGAAATTTCTCAATTTCACTGCGAATGAGTGTAACCAATTTAACCATTTGACATGACTTTCTCATTTACTTCCATAGCTATTTGTCCTTCAGGAAGAGATGAATACGGAGACAAACTGTTTGCAAATTTTGCATATGTTTCTTTTGTACTTGCTCGAATTATATATTGCTAAAGGTGTGATCGTGTATGTCCTTTTATGTTGATAAAAAAAACTCAGCCTAATTGAGTATGTGATCAGTGTGTACTATTTCTCGAATTTCACTGGTAATATAGGACGAGTATGCATGAATAAAACATGTCTTTGTCAAGGTATAAAGTAACTATTAGTGAGGGATCCAACTTATTATAACCAAGTAAGACATCTTATTTTAAATATTTATCTGACTGCTATAGATGAGGATTATAAGAATTTATTTTAACGAGATTTAACAAAATATGTTTTCCAAAAAAATACCTGAAACAAATTATAAATGATTTTAGTTGTTTAGAGTTGAGCCACACTAGAAACTAGAGTAATAGTTCAGCAAAATTGAAATTTTAGCATCCGAAATGTGCAACATCCGCTGATTAGGATTTCCCCAAGGATCAACAAACTTATAGCAATTGACATAACTGAACTAAAAATAACTAGTGGACACCAACCCTGCTTAACCGGCATCCACGACCAGAAAATAGCAACGGTCCATCCAAACATAGCAAACACGAACTGAGATGTATATAAAGCTTCACCATTCAAGCTTCTCGGCAACAAGGATCAAGGAGCCAAAATGGCGTTGAGGAATGTTGCGATCAGGGTGTTCTTCCTCTTGCTGGTGGTGGGCGCGGCGTACGCGAAAGGCAAGGACGCAGAGAAGAAGGAGCAGAAGAAGGATGAAAAGGCGAGCGCAGATGGCGGAACCTTTGACATCACAAAGCTCGGCGCCAAACCCGACGGCAAGACAGACTGCACCAAGGTATGTCATCTAGGAGCTAGAGACGATAGAGGATGCATGAGTACGTATGCTAATTGACGATTATGTGCTGGTGGTGCGCAGGAGGTGGAGGAGGCATGGGCTTCGGCTTGCGGTGGCACCGGGAAGCAGACGATCGTCATCCCCAAGGGTGATTTCCTGGCTCGACCTATTAATATGACCGGGCCATGCAAGGCCGACGGCGTCACCATCAAGCTGGATGGCAACCTGCTGGGCTCCAACGACCTGACCAAGTACAAGGCTAACTGGATCGAGATCATGCGCGTCAAGGGCCTCACCATCTCCGGCAAAGGCAAGATCGACGGCCAAGGCAAGGCCGTCTGGGGCAAGAACAGCTGCGCCAAGAACTACAACTGCAAGATCCTGCCAAACGTATGAACAAGTACACATGCATATGAATTTCTGGCAACATCTGATTGATTTTGCCTAACTTCAACGGACGTGGTGGGTGCACTGCAGTCACTGGTGCTGGACTTCTGTGACGACGCTCTGATCGAAGGCATCTCTCTCATAAACTCCAAGTTCTTCCACCTGAACATCTACGAGTGCAAGGGCGTGACAGTCAAGGACGTGACCGTCAACTCGCCCGGGGACAGCCCCAACACCGACGGCATCCACATGGGTGACTCCTCCAAGATCACCATCACTGACACCACCATCGGCACTGGCGACGACTGCATCTCCATCGGCCCCGGAACCAGTGGAGTCACCATCACCGGCGTGTCCTGCGGTCCAGGCCACGGCATCAGCATTGGCAGTCTAGGACGTTACAAGGACGAGAAGGATGTGACCGATGTCACCATCAAGAACTGCGTGCTTAAGAAGTCCACCAATGGCCTCCTGTCCGGATCAAGTCGTACGAGGACGCCAAGTCCCCGCTGTCGGCGTCGAAGATAACCTACGAGAACGTGGAGATGCAAGACGTGGGCTACCTGTGGGGACCCCAGACCGGCAGTCTGAGACCTCCAGTATGCATACATTCACGATCCCATGATCAGTCAGTCGTGAACAACATACTTAAGTTGGCATTGCAGATACATCATTCATTACATAACGAATACACGTTTCGCAAAAACTGGTCACATGACCCAGTCTTAAACAACCGCCACGCAGGGCAGAAAACACATATAGCAGCGGAAAACTGCAAACACAAACGTGGCAAAGCCCAAGTCATGCCTTGACTACCTACAGGCAGCTGACTGGGAAGACGACCTAGTTCGCAAAGACGTCGACGAACTCTCAATCTTCCGCATACTCCTCATCCTCGACGTAGGTCTTCTAGTTGAGAATCTGGACATTGGAATATCTAGGGCACAGCCATGAGTACAATTATGTACTCGCAAGACATCCCGAATGAAGCTTATAAGATGCAATCATGCTTATATGGTGGAATAGGTAGGCTATAATTAGGGTTTACTACCCATGATGGATGAAAGATTCATCATGGTTGATTAACATCTCTATATCTTTAGTGAAAAAGATACTTCAAAAATACCATAGTTTCTCTCAGGGCATTGCATACCCGAGAGATTTTGACAAAGGTGGTTTTAAGAGAAGAAAGATTTTCTTTGCAGAACTTCTTGTAAAACAACTTTCGGTTTTCCAACATCCGTACCTCCCAGGTACAAAGTTTAAATTCCAGTACCTCCCAGGTACCAAGTTCCTCTTCCAGTACCTCTCAGGTACAACCCCTTTTTCCAATTACCTCCTTTTGTAAACGTTGACACAATGCTAGACGACATTGACCATTCAGCTGTCCATGACCGCGGACGCGGCTATTCGAATAGTTTTGACTCTGCAGAGTTTGTACACTTTCACCACACCATCCGGTACATCTGCCGTGAACACCACGGACTGCCCGCGACAGTATGCGAACATCAGATAACCGATCATAACTTCCACTATGTCTATGCTAGTATGCGATTACCTCTTCAGTGGGTTTGTTCTCCCCGGCACCGAGTGAGCTAGCCGTATCGATCCGGTTGCCCCTAGACATCACACCGCCATGGCAGGAGACCCACTGTTGCTTGCCGGTGGCACTCGCAGTCCACACTTTGTATGCCCATATCCAGCATTCGGTTCCGGGGACTTTAACCCCTTCTAGCCAATTGAGGTAAAGTCTCACACTAACACAAACAAGCTTTCATTAAGCCCGTGCCCATTTTGAGTGATGTGGTTGTACGGTAGGGCTGTCAGGCACAAGACTAGTCTATGTGTCGTTTTCGAAAAACATTTCCAAAACATCTTCTTCACAATCCTCCCGTGGACAAGGTCCCACCTTTCCCGGGTTTTTCTTTTAAAACCTTTGTTTTCCGAAAACACACTTTTAGGGGTGTCCACTTAGGGACTTCAAAATTATTAACTTGTGGTGGTAAATATTCCATATGGTGGCTAAGGGCTTGGTAACACCAAGTTGTAACTAATGGCAATGTAATAATTTATAATAACACTAGTAGTAATGGCCATATCAAAAATAGTTTTGTTTTTCCAAGTTTTTGTAAAACTTCAGAAGTAAATCGTGCATGATATAATGATAAGTATAGTAGCAAGCATTTGGGAGCTTGCCTTGATACAGGTCAGTGTCTTGTCCCTGAAATAAACAGGCTTGACAATAAACCTCCTCAGCAGCTGCTTCTTCCTCGTGTTCTAACGTCGCAAAAGAAAGTAACCACCAATCAGTACCAACTAAAGGTACATGCTAACAACAAGCATCACATACAGCAAGCAAACATTATCACACAACAATCACCTACTTTTCAAAATAGAAATCTACCACACACTTCTAGTTGAAAAAGAAACTAATAGAGCTATGCTCTAGTTTTGACAATCTTACTTTCAAACCAAAATGCAATGGGATCAGTGGGTGTTCCACTATCAACCCAAGGCATCAAGAGGTCATTTAGCCTCTGGTCATTTACAAAAATCACCTAAACACAAGCTAGATAAGAATCTATCCATACTAGTGAGTCACAAATATTTTCTAGAATATAATTCTAGCTAAACATGCTTTGCTAAAACTAAGTAATGTCCAAACAATGGTGACATGCTAACCAACCAGTAGCAACATGACTTGCTACTGATATACAACCAACATATTCTAAAATCATGTCACACAAATGATTTCATACTCAAATAATTCTTAAATCTAGGGAAAATTCTAGGAAAAACATACTAGAGACAATATTTCCTAACAAACATATGAAACACTAATATTTTTCTAACATGCTGTTTATAAGATCTAACACACTCATAACAGAGAATATCAAACCTACACATGCTAGAAATCACAAAAAGAATACTAACACATATTATAAAACTAAATAAAACTATAAATAATTATTATCAGAAAAGCATAAAATCTAGTTTTGCTCACCCAATTAAATCTACAGCTCAATAAATCACACCAAGATAGGATTAGGTACTCCTAAACATATACAAGCCAACACAATTGGATTTACTTCAAAAATCATCACCAAATAATTTCCAAAAATCCTAGAATAGCCTACTGGACATTTACAAACACACATGCCATTTTAATTGGGTTGATCTTTAGCAAGCAAAGCCAAGTTCTACTGCTAGGTAACACTTAGAGCTTTCCAAAACAGTTGAGTTTGCATTTTTGTGATCCTTAGAAAAAAAGTTATTTAAGTTTTAGTGAGAACCAGTACTACTGCCTCACATTTTATTTCTCCAAAAATAATAACCAAAATGAAGATCTGCAAGTTGGGTGTGTTTAAGAACTTGCAGTGGTGCTACCCAGATTTTTGGTTTGATTTTATTTGATGTTTTCCTATTTTAAAACGGATTAAACCAGAGAGCAAAGTTTCTGCTATTTTTAAAAACAGCAAACACTGGAAAAGAAAAAAAAACGGCGCGTGGGCCGAAACTGCTGGGCGAGCCCAACAACGGCCGAAATTGGCCCATTTTGGTGCGGCGAGTGGCGCGGACGCGGGAACGGTTCGCCGTTTAAACAGATTCGTCGATCTCGAGATCGACGGCTGTGCGTCGTCGTCGTCCTCACTCCTCTCTCTCTCCACGGCGACACGGGAGCGAGCTCGAGCTCGGGTTTTCTCACCTAGGGGCGACGTAGGGCGGTGGCGCGAGGTCGGGGTAGTCACGTGTGCTCGAGGCAGTGCAGGGGTGGAAGCGGAGGCAGCAACGACGCCATGGCACGGCTCCGGCGAGCACAAGGTCCGGGACGGCGTCGAGGATGGCGGCGGCGCTCCTGCAAGCAAACGTCCCTCAAACCATGTCAGGGGCGTGTTGAGAGGGTGCAGAGATGGTGGATAAAGGAGCAGTGGAACGGCGGCAACCTTCAAACCGATCTCGCTCTGGTATCCGGCGAGATTTTCCCTCGCCTCGCTCACAGAGAGCGAGCGAGGATGATTGAGTGGTGTGGGGCGTGTGCGGGTGGTGTGTGCGAGTGGGTGGCGAGGTGAGAGGCTCTGGTGTGGCTTAAAGGCACGGGATGATCATCACCTCCTCTCGGGGTCAACGGCTGGGGCGGGTGGTGTGTCGTGTGCACGCAAACGCCGGCCCCAGGCTGCCTCTGCTCGTCAACTTATGTTTCCACGGACGGGCGTGTGCTGGCAGGGCAAGGACGCGAAGGAGAGTGGAGAAACGGGCAGCTCTCTCCCTGCCACGGTCGTCTCCCAGGTCACCTCCACGGCTCCACTTCCCTGCTCCTAGTTGACCTCCAAAATGCCCACCAATGGCATGGCTAGGAAGTAGGGACATAGGGGAGAGTAGTGGACAAGGTTGCTCCCTCTGGTTTGTCTAAAATCATCACAAAAACGTGCTCCCAAAATCGACCCCGAACAGTTTCAGAAAAATTCAGTTTTCTGAAAAACTGCCAAGTGTTGGAGCAGTTAACACATAGCAAAAGTTGCTGCTTGATTCACCTAGCAAATCAAGTCCAAATGGAAAAATTTAAATTGGTAAATGATCTCCAGGTTGAATACTTCCAGGAAATATTTTTGAACCATTTTTGAAAAATGCAAAAGGGTAGGGAAACATGCTGAACAGTGGGCTATTCTCTGTTCTGTTTCTGGTTCTGTTTTTTTTTCTGTTTTATTCTGTAGCCACTAAAACAAGCATGCAACTAAGGGTTCCAAAAGTCAAAAGGGTGATCCAAGGACATGGAGTTGAAGTACATACACCATAGATCATCTCCAACTCAAAGATCCCATAAAAGCACATTTTTGCCACATAAAATAACAGGTCCAAAACAGCAAGTTTTAACAGATTTCAGAGAAGAAAAACCTAATTAGAAAATTCTAAAAATTTATTTTCCTCAAACCACAAGCACTAACATACCACACATAGATGATCAAGAGTACAAGCACAAGTGGGTTCACACATAGGTTCACAAAATCATAATTTTAAAACATCTGCTTGGGTAGGGTTTTAGGAGAAACCCTAATTAAATTTTTTTTTTGAAAAACTCACTCAAACCACTATGCATTTTTGAAATCTTGGATGCTTCCTTGCTAAATGATGTTGTCAAGTTAAAAATCAAGTTGATGAAATGGTTTTGGACAAAAATCTCTCAAGGCACCATGTTGGAAAATGGATTAAAACAAGAATTTCTTAAATGGACCTCGAGAGAAAAACTAGGTTGGTTTTATGAAAAATTTAAATTGGTTTGGAAAGAAATCACTCCTTGCCTTGCAAAACACAAAGTATTGTTTCAACAAAAATATCAGGTGAAAATAAAAGTTTTTGTTGGCTCAAAAATTTGGGGTCCTACTACCACTTATACAGAGGCAAAATTTTGGGCTGTGACAGATCTTCCCCCCTTAAAATGAATCTCGTCCCCGAGATTCGCGGGTGGGGTACTAGGGAATTCGAGGGTATGGGATTTAGAGATACAAAAATTTTTCTTCGTACTAAAATATTTGTGCCACCAATAATTGGCTCACAGACACAGGAGATTGGTTTGTCCAAAATTATATTTGTAAAGGATTTAGGGAAAACGAGGGGTACGGTTGCGAAAAAAAAAAGGATAGAAGAACACGGGGGTTAGCTGCACACTTACTGACAAGTGGGACCGGGTCCACCTGACAGTCTCGCCTCTCTTTCTTCTCTTCTTCTTTCTCGCTTTCTCTCCTTCCTCACATGGCCTGGTTTCAGTGCGCGGAGCACTCATCGGTGGTGGTACTGATGCGCGTGCTGCGATGCAGCGGCCAGCACGGCTTTGGGGATCAAAGATTCGATGATTTCGCGCAAAAGGGCGAGCACTGCTCGTGATTTCTTCACTTTCCCGCGCAAGACGGTGACGAGGGGCGGCACTCGAGCTTGGGCTATAAATCGGAAACCTCCTAGGCTATTCTACTCCTCACATCCACCATGAGCTTCATTCACGCCTTCTTCAGAGCCTACTACGAGATGCTGGAGAGAGCGGGCTTCATTGAGCATGTCCTCATCGTCGTGTTCTTCGGGATCTCGTTGTCGGTGGTGACCGCTCTGCTGTATGCGGCGTTGGTCATTTTGATCCTTAGCTTATGCAGGTGGTGGTCTGACGCTGGTGGAGATGCTGCGGCAGTAGAGCTAGCTGCGCCGGAGGGGCTTGTTGCAGAGGAGGAGCAAGCTGCAGTGGAGGTGCAAGCTGCACCGCCGGTGGCTGAGGTGGCTGTTCTTCCGGCTGGAGGTGAGCAGGCTGCTCGAGCTGTCCGTCGTCGTCGTGGGGCTCGTGACACTGCTTCGGGTGAAGCAGGCTCGTCTTCAGGCAGTGCCGTGGAGCGTGTGAGCGAGTAGGAATTTTCTGGAGTGTTTTGCATATGTACTGGGTTGTTGCAGTGTTCTTCGTTAGGGCCGAGTTTGTATCCTTTGTTTCCTGAAGTTTCTCTTCTGTAGTGACCTCCGGGTTGTATCAATCTTGCCTTCGCTGACGAGCTGGAGCAAGATTTGTATCGTTGAATCCTTCTTGGCTACCCTAACTCTGGTCTTGCAGCATTCACAGATTTGTAGAGGTACGAGCGTTTCAGAGAGGGAAACGGGCTACTGAGAAAATATCTCGCCAGAATTTAGCTGTGCGTGAGGCACAAGGTTGATCCCAAAAGGGGAATCAATCTACACACGAGTTTTCCACAAACAACACAAATAACAAAGAACAGACAACACACCTTAAGACTTGTTTCCAAATCAACACCAATAACAAGAGGATCAAAGCACCAAATTTTAACAGAGGCTGATTCGACATCAACCCAACAGCTTACAACAACAAACACAACACCAACAACAAACAAGCAAACAACGTGCCGCTTCTACTAACCCACGAGCGCAGATCAAGCTAACAAAGCACGGGATCTACTCCGCTTGAGGGCCCTGGGTAGATGGTGGAGTACGGCCAAGACGAAGAGTGGTGTCCACCTCTCCATCTTCCGCGGGGTGGGGATCTACAGGCACACCTTCGAGGACTACACCTTGCTCTTGGGGTTGCTGCTGAACTCGGGCTACTGCACCTCGTGCTTCGATGAACTGGTGGACTGGGGTCACTGCTTCTGCTGGGATGGCCTGGAGGCTGGTACCTGACGCAGGGTTCCTTGACTCCTTCAGCTGTAGACTGACTTGGATCAGGGTGCGCCGAGTGGTCCGAGTTCTTCCAGCAGGGAATCACAGAGTGCCGACATTGCAGCTCCGTAGGCGACGCTGCTAATGATGGCGGGATCGACTTCTTTGTCGGTGGAGGTCTGGATCAGCTCTGCACCAGGCTGGGGCCTGGCTGGGAAAAAGCGGAACGCTCGACTTTGCGACACCACCGGCTCTGAGTGCCGGAGACGAGCAAGGGCTTCCCAGGCGGCCTTCTGGATGGTTTGATACAGAGTAGGCATGTTCCTACCGTGGATCACTTGGGGCTGCTTCGGGCCTGAGGGGTATGGACTGAGGTATACATCTGCTCGAAAATCACCCCCAGGAAATGGGGTTGAACTTTTGAACACGACATAACGAGGGGGAATGTGGCAACCGAGAAGATCACAGACTCTCCTGAGGACCAGTGGAAAACCGAGGTGCCCATCGGCCATGGTTTCTAGGAGGAAGGTGGGCAGCGCTGGCGATTCACTCGGGGCTTTGGAACTGGAGCAAGCCATGAGGGCAAGGTTTCTCAGCGGGATTCTACTTCAATGGCGAGGGTGGGGATGAATGGCAGATAGAACGGGTCTCATATAGGCTGGGATGTGTCGGTCGCTTCTTAAGGAAGATCCCGGCGAGTCTCTCTCACGCAGGGGGACAAGTCCTACTGCACCTTACGGCGGACCGACGCCTAGCCATGCCGGTTAGGCGGAGATGGGTCAAATCCATCGGGCTCTCCGTAGGGGAACATCAACTGGCAATCCTTTCTCTCTTGCTTGATCTCAAATCTTGCCTTGGGAACATCGTCAGGTATACAAATTTGAATGGAGATAAGGTAGCAGAAGAAAATTTTAGGTAACTTTTAACTAAGAGGGGTAAGGTTTAGAATAATTTGAAAAGATGAGAGGAGAGTAAGCTATACTTAGGCTTCCTTAGCTGAAAATATTTTAGATGATAATTTAATGATACCAAAAAATATTTTTCTTTCCTATCTGGCGTCCATGCTAACTAAGGTCTCCTATAGTCAGGATGGCTCTGATACCAACTCTGTGGGGACCCCAGACCGGCAGTCTGAGACCTCCAGTATGCATACATTCACGATCCCATGATCAGTCAGTCGTGAACAACATACTTAAGTTGGCATTGCAGATACATCATTCATTACATAACGAATACACGTTTCGCAAAAACTGGTCACATGACCCAGTCTTAAACAACCGCCACGCAGGGCAGAAAACACATATAGCAGCGGAAAACTGCAAACACAAACGTGGCAAAGCCCAAGTCATGCCTTGACTACCTACAGGCAGCTGACTGGGAAGACGGCCTAGTTCGCAAAGACGTCGACGAACTCTCAATCTTCCGCATACTCCTCATCCTCGACGTAGGTCTTCTAGTTGAGAATCTGGACATTGGAATATCCAGGGCACAGCCATGAGTACAATTATGTACTCGCAAGACATCCCGAATGAAGCTTATAAGATGCAATCATGCTTATATGGTGGAATAGGTAGGCTATAATTAGGGTTTACTACCCATGATGGATGAAAGATTCATCATGGTTGATTAACATCTCTATATCTTTAGTGAAAAAGATACTTCAAAAATACCATAGTTTCTCTCAGGGCATTGCATACCCGAGAGATTTTGACAAAGGTGGTTTTAAGAGAAGAAAGATTTTCTTTGCAGAACTTCTTGTAAAACAACTTTCGGTTTTCCAACATCCGTACCTCCCAGGTACAAAGTTTAAATTCCAGTACCTCCCAGGTACCAAGTTCCTCTTCCAGTACCTCTCAGGTACAACCCCTTTTTCCAATTACCTCCTTTTGTAAACGTTGACACAATGCTAGACGACATTGACCATTCAGCTGTCCATGACCGCGGACGCGGCTATTCGAATAGTTTTGACTCTGCAGAGTTTGTACACTTTCACCACACCATCCGGTACATCTGCCGTGAACACCACGGACTGCCCGCGACAGTATGCGAACATCAGATAACCGATCATAACTTCCACTATGACTATGCTAGTATGCGATTACCTCTTCAGTGGGTTTGTTCTCCCCGGCACCGAGTGAGCTAGCCGTATCGATCCGGTTGCCCCTAGACATCACACCGCCATGGCAGGAGACCCACTGTTGCTTGCCGGTGGCACTCGCAGTCCACACTTTGTATGCCCATATCCAGCATTCGGTTCCGGGGACTTTAACCCCTTCTAGCCAATTGAGGTAAAGTCTCACACTAACACAAACAAGCTTTCATTAAGCCCGTGCCCATTTTGAGTGATGTGGTTGTACGGTAGGGCTGTCAGGCACAAGACTAGTCTATGTGTCGTTTTCGAAAAACATTTCCAAAACATCTTCTTCACAATCCTCCCGTGGACAAGGTCCCACCTTTCCCGGGTTTTTCTTTTAAAACCTTTGTTTTCCGAAAACACACTTTTAGGGGTGTCCACTTAGGGACTTCAAAATTATTAACTTGTGGTGGTAAATATTCCATATGGTGGCTAAGGGCTTGGTAACACCAAGTTGTAACTAATGGCAATGTAATAATTTATAATAACACTAGTAGTAATGGCCATATCAAAAATAGTTTTGTTTTTCCAAGTTTTTGTAAAACTTCAGAAGTAAATCGTGCATGATATAATGATAAGTATAGTAGCAAGCATTTGGGAGCTTGCCTTGATACAGGTCAGTGTCTTGTCCCTGAAATAAACAGGCTTGACAATAACCTCCTCAGCAGCTGCTTCTTCCTCGTGTTCTAACGTCGCAAAAAGAAAGTAACCACCAATCAGTACCAACTAAAGGTACATGCTAACAACAAGCATCACATACAGCAAGCAAACATTATCACACAACAATCACCTACTTTTCAAAATAGAAATCTACCACACACTTCTAGTTGAAAAAGAAACTAATAGAGCTATGCTCTAGTTTTGACAATCTTACTTTCAAACCAAAATGCAATGGGATCAGTGGGTGTTCCACTATCAACCCAAGGCATCAAGAGGTCATTTAGCCTCTGGTCATTTACAAAAATCACCTAAACACAAGCTAGATAAGAATCTATCCATACTAGTGAGTCACAAATATTTTCTAGAATATAATTCTAGCTAAACATGCTTTGCTAAAACTAAGTAATGTCCAAACAATGGTGACATGCTAACCAACCAGTAGCAACATGACTTGCTACTGATATACAACCAACATATTCTAAAATCATGTCACACAAATGATTTCATACTCAAATAATTCTTAAATCTAGGGAAAATTCTAGGAAAAACATACTAGAGACAATATTTCCTAACAAACATATGAAACACTAATATTTTTCTAACATGCTGTTTATAAGATCTAACACACTCATAACAGAGAATATCAAACCTACACATGCTAGAAATCACAAAAAGAATACTAACACATATTATAAAACTAAATAAAACTATAAATAATTATTATCAGAAAAGCATAAAATCTAGTTTTGCTCACCCAATTAAATCTACAGCTCAATAAATCACACCAAGATAGGATTAGGTACTCCTAAACATATACAAGCCAACACAATTGGATTTACTTCAAAAATCATCACCAAATAATTTCCAAAAATCCTAGAATAGCCTACTGGACATTTACAAACACACATGCCATTTTAATTGGGTTGATCTTTAGCAAGCAAAGCCAAGTTCTACTGCTAGGTAACACTTAGAGCTTTCCAAAACAGTTGAGTTTGCATTTTTGTGATCCTTAGAAAAAAAGTTATTTAAGTTTTAGTGAGAACCAGTACTACTGCCTCACATTTTATTTCTCCAAAAATAATAACCAAAATGAAGATCTGCAAGTTGGGTGTGTTTAAGAACTTGCAGTGGTGCTACCCAGATTTTTGGTTTGATTTTATTTGATGTTTTCCTATTTTAAAACGGATTAAACCAGAGAGCAAAGTTTCTGCTATTTTTAAAAACAGCAAACACTGGAAAAGAAAAAAAAAACGGCGCGTGGGCCGAAACTGCTGGGCGAGCCCAACAACGGCCGAAATTGGCCCATTTTGGTGCGGCGAGTGGCGCGGACGCGGGAACGGTTCGCCGTTTAAACAGATTCGTCGATCTCGAGATCGACGGCTGTGCGTCGTCGTCGTCCTCACTCCTCTCTCTCTCCACGGCGACACGGGAGCGAGCTCGAGCTCGGGTTTTCTCACCTAGGGGCGACGTAGGGCGGTGGCGCGAGGTCGGGGTAGTCACGTGTGCTCGAGGCAGTGCAGGGGTGGAAGCGGAGGCAGCAACGACGCCATGGCACGGCTCCGGCGAGCACAAGGTCCGGGACGGCGTCGAGGATGGCGGCGGCGCTCCTGCAAGCAAACGTCCCTCAAACCATGTCAGGGGCGTGTTGAGAGGGTGCAGAGATGGTGGATAAAGGAGCAGTGGAACGGCGGCAACCTTCAAACCGATCTCGCTCTGGTATCCGGCGAGATTTTCCCTCGCCTCGCTCACAGAGAGCGAGCGAGGATGATTGAGTGGTGTGGGGCGTGTGCGGGTGGTGTGTGCGAGTGGGTGGCGAGGTGAGAGGCTCTGGTGTGGCTTAAAGGCACGGGATGATCATCACCTCCTCTCGGGGTCAACGGCTGGGGCGGGTGGTGTGTCGTGTGCACGCAAACGCCGGCCCCAGGCTGCCTCTGCTCGTCAACTTATGTTTCCACGGACGGGCGTGTGCTGGCAGGGCAAGGACGCGAAGGAGAGTGGAGAAACGGGCAGCTCTCTCCCTGCCACGGTCGTCTCCCAGGTCACCTCCACGGCTCCACTTCCCTGCTCCTAGTTGACCTCCAAAATGCCCACCAATGGCATGGCTAGGAAGTAGGGACATAGGGGAGAGTAGTGGACAAGGTTGCTCCCTCTGGTTTGTCTAAAATCATCACAAAAACGTGCTCCCAAAATCGACCCCGAACAGTTTCAGAAAAATTCAGTTTTCTGAAAAACTGCCAAGTGTTGGAGCAGTTAACACATAGCAAAAGTTGCTGCTTGATTCACCTAGCAAATCAAGTCCAAATGGAAAAATTTAAATTGGTAAATGATCTCCAGGTTGAATACTTCCAGGAAATATTTTTGAACCATTTTTGAAAAATGCAAAAGGGTAGGGAAACATGCTGAACAGTGGGCTATTCTCTGTTCTGTTTCTGGTTCTGTTTTTTTTTTCTGTTTTATTCTGTAGCCACTAAAACAAGCATGCAACTAAGGGTTCCAAAAGTCAAAAGGGTGATCCAAGGACATGGAGTTGAAGTACATACACCATAGATCATCTCCAACTCAAAGATCCCATAAAAGCACATTTTTGCCACATAAAATAACAGGTCCAAAACAGCAAGTTTTAACAGATTTCAGAGAAGAAAAACCTAATTAGAAAATTCTAAAAATTTATTTTCCTCAAACCACAAGCACTAACATACCACACATAGATGATCAAGAGTACAAGCACAAGTGGGTTCACACATAGGTTCACAAAATCATAATTTTAAAACATCTGCTTGGGTAGGGTTTTAGGAGAAACCCTAATTAAATTTTTTTTTTGAAAAACTCACTCAAACCACTATGCATTTTGAAATCTTGGATGCTTCCTTGCTAAATGATGTTGTCAAGTTAAAAATCAAGTTGATGAAATGGTTTTGGACAAAAATCTCTCAAGGCACCATGTTGGAAAATGGATTAAAACAAGAATTTCTTAAATGGACCTCGAGAGAAAAACTAGGTTGGTTTTATGAAAAATTTAAATTGGTTTGGAAAGAAATCACTCCTTGCCTTGCAAAACACAAAGTATTGTTTCAACAAAAATATCAGGTGAAAATAAAAGTTTTTGTTGGCTCAAAAATTTGGGGTCCTACTACCACTTATACAGAGGCAAAATTTTGGGCTGTGACACTACCCCATCATCATCGACCAGAAGTACTGCCCCAACAAGATCTGCACCTCCAAGGGAGACTCCGCCAGGGTCACCGTCAAGGACGTCACCTTCAAGAACATCACCGGCACCTCCTCCACCCCGAGGCCGTCAGCCTGCTCTGCTCTGACAAGCAGCCCTGCAGTGGTGTCACCATGAACGACGTCAAGATTGAGTACAGCGGCAAGAACAACAAGACCATGGCTGTCTGCACCAACGCCAAGGTCACCGCCAAGGGTGTCAGCGAGGCTAACACCTGCGCCGCCTGATGAGCGATTTTTCGCCACCTTGAACAGATACTTAGCTAAACCGCTCGAGGCACTCTCTTGCGCGGCATGATTTTTTGTCCGCATTTGTAATCTACCACGTACAGTTTTTTTTTGTTGCGATCCCGGCAGTTTCTCTGTCAAGAGAAGAGACAGACCGCTTCAGGAGATCATCCATTAGTTTCATTTCTTCATGGGTTGATCGTTCCCCTTTTGTTAACAAATCATGTGAGCCAGCCAAAGGCCAGGTGCTTGACAATAGATCTAATTTTGACGACTTAATTTCTCATTTTGATTCGTGTGCTGGCACAAACAATCTTTTTTCAGATTGATCGAGTATTGGTTGTTCATGCCTAATTTATCTGGCTTTCGTATAAGATGGATTTTTGGTACTGTTTGCCGATTTTAATTATAGACACTGCATCTCTATCTTTATCCTTAAGGGCCTCTTTGGTTCAATGCATTTTAAGTAAATGTTGTACGGTCACACCAGTTTTCTCAATAGAGTTTATTTGGTTCAGAGAACGAATCCAAATTTCCTATGGATTGCTTTTCTACACCAAAGTTTAATGGGAGTCTCTAAGTCTCAGTCGAATGAGAACTTAGTTAGGTCTCAGTCGATCATGTTACCGTCCGATCCCTTTTTTTTTTTGAAATTAAGGCAACTTTATTACTGAATCATAACACGGTCTTCTACAATTACATGTTTAAGAAAATCAGGAGGATCAGTAAACCAAAACTCCCTAATACTGAAAATAGACCCATGGCGAGCAAGCTCATGAGCGGCAACATTAGCTTCTCGCGGACAATGTTGTATCGTCGCCATGCCAAGCATCATCAGTAGATGTCGGCAATCATCAATCACCACCGCACTTGTACCTCTATACTCCGATGGATTGAGAACGGCCTGGACCACTTCCATTGAGTCGGACTCCACCACCAGAGATTAGGCACCAAACTGTTCAGCCAGCTGCAGGCCTAGAAGCAAAGCCGAGGCCTCCATCGCTGCAGCATCGATTGCAGTATCAGTATAATCACAGCTAGCTGCAATAAAATTCCCTGAAGCATCCCGAATAATTGCTCCAGAAGCACCACGACCCGAGTCAGAGCTGAACGCAGCATCAACATTCAGTTTGTAGACCCTAGACACTGGTCTTGTCCATCCACCCCTCCGAATCACATTGCCAGATCCCCTCACCTTGACATTGTTGGCCAAAATACCCAGTATATTAATAACCGTTCTTTCTCTGGTGTCGATGCAGGTTGCTTGTTCTTGATCTGCCTCCTTGCCCACCACAAATACCAGCATGTGATCATGATCAACTCTGAAAAATGCTCAATATCGCATGTCACACCACCCGGCCTAGGCGAGCAAAGTAGTTCCTCCAATACCATGGACCCCGACCGGTCCATACATGTGGCCAATCTGATGAAGTCGATCAGCCCCAATCCCTCCCAAATCGCCAAAGCTCTAGGGCACAAGAAGAGCATATGACGTAGGTCTTCCACATTGACAGTACACACAGGACAGTTGACAGCTGAACCAATGTGCCTATTCGCCAAAGTACAATAACAGGGGACAATCCCATGTAAAGCTCGCCAAGTAAAAATCTGAACTTTACGGGATACCTTTGCTTTCCAGATTTTCTTCCAGACTTCATGCGGGGTCGATCTATCCGATGAGTCTGTCCGCTGCGCCCTTCTCCGGTACTCCACATGCCACTCTAGATGGTATGCAGATTTAACTGAAAAACAACCTGACTTATTAATGTGCCAAGCGATGAAGTTAGATTGTCCAAAATTTGGTAGAGGAATCCGCAGTATGCGGTACACATCCACCTGCCAGAAATTCTCACGGAGTAGGCTCTCATCCCATTGCCCAGTAGTTGGATCAATCAGCTCATTTACTCTGGTCAGGACACAGTTCCGCCTAGGTGAGACCACCATCCAATTAGGACTATCTGGAACCCATAAATCTGTCCAGATGTTAATAGTTTCTCCGCAGCCAGGTCGCCAGATGCAGCCCCTTTTAAAAGTTTTCAAGCCTGACATGATACTTTGCCATGTAAACGATGAACCTTTTTTCAATCTTGCATTAAGCAAATCCCCATCCGGGTAATATTTAGCACGTAATACCTGAGCACACAAGGAGTCTGGATCACTAAGCAAACGCCAACACTGCTTTGCCAGCATGGCTTGATTAAAACAGTGAAGATCCCGGAATCCCATCCCTCCTTCGTTCTTCGGTATACTCATCTTCCATCATGCCATCCAGTGCATTTTACGTTGAGTTTCAGAACCTCCCCACCAGAACCGAGCAATAGCATTGCATATAGCCTTGCATATCTGCTTTGGTATGTTAAACACCGACATTGCATATTTCGGTATAGCTTGCGCAATTGCCTTGAGGAGTATCTCCTTCCCTCCCATAGACAATAGTTTTTCATTCCATCCACCAATACGCTGAAGAACCCTTTCAGCAAGATGCTGAAAACAGTCACTTCTATCAACACCAACAAGTGTCGGCAGTCCCAGATATTTATCTGACAAAGCTTCCACCATAATGTTCAGGTGAACACACATCTACTGCCGAACAAGAACATTAGTGTTCGGACTAAAGAAGATACTTGACTTTGCATCACTCACAAGTTGGCCGGAGCTTGCACAATACATATCCAGCACATTACGGAGAGCCGTGCCGTTTGACATATCAGCCGACATCAGGATCAAAGAATCGTCAGCAAAAAAAGGTCTGACACTGACGGTGCACCTCTTCACACTTTAACCCCTTGAATACCACCAGTCATCTCCTCATATGCTAGAAGGCTCGACAAACCCTCTGCACAAATTAAAAACAAATACGGTGACAGGGGATCTCCCTGTCTAATTCCCCTTGTAGGAGTAAAAACTTCAGTTTCATCAGAATTGAACCAAACTCTGTACTTGACTGAAGTAACACATGCCATGATTAGGTTGACCCATACCTGGTCGAAACCCAACCTCACCATCATATCCCGGAGGAAACTCCACTCCACCCGGTCATACGCCTTGTGCATATCAAGTTTCACCGCACACAAACCTCTACTTCCCTGTCTTTTCTTTTTTATTGTATGAAAGCTCTCATATGCAACCAAGACGTTGTCAGTTATTAGACGCCCTGGTACAAAGGCCCTCTGTGTATTCGATATTATCTCAGGCAACAACACCTTCAACCTCCTTGAAAGTACTTTAGAAATCACCTTGTAAATTACATTACAAAGACTTATGGGCCGGAATTGCGTGACCATCTCCGGACTTTCAACCTTAGGAATGAGCACGATAGCAGTCTCGTTCCACTCCTGAGGAATAACACCAGAATTCAGGGCTTGAAGGACTTCACGTGTAACATCCTCCCCAACCACTGACCAAAACTTCTTATAAAACACCGCATGAAGGCCATCAGTACCAGGTGCTTTGAAATCACCAATACTAAACAATACTTCTTTAACTTCCTCAGCAGTGTATGGCTTGAGAAGGGCTGCATTTATCTCCGGAGTGACCCGAGGAATGACCCGTTGCAGCAGCTCCTCATTTGTTTGATGAACTTCAGAAGTGAATAATGTACTGAAGTAATTATAGATCAGATCACCCATCTCCTTATTTCCTTCAATCCACTCCCCATTTCCATCCTTCAATTTCAGGATAGTGTTCCTCTTCCGACGTGCTTTCGCATAGTTGTGAAAAAACGTCGTATTCCTGTCCCCATGCATGAGCCAGTTCGCACGGCTCCTCTGCATGTAGTGCACTTCCTCTTGCTCAAGAGCAACTTCGATCTGGCGTGTGATTTCCTGCTTTTGTTGGGCCGATTCCACAGTCATTGGTCCACTAAGCAGTTGGTCTAGCTCCTTGGTGAGCTCCTTTATCTTTTTCTGTGGTGCTTTAAGCACTAATCTATCCCACTCGTGTAGTTCCGAGTGTACTGCTGCAAGTTTTGACATCACAGGAGCATCCGGGCGAGCATGCGTCCAAGCTGTCGAAACCACCTCTCCCACCATTTCCTCCTTAAGCCACCGTCCATCAAACCGCCGACGCCGTTTTGATGTACCCATCGCCGCTGCGTACGTCTCTGTATCCACCAAGATAGGCCTGTGATCCGAGCCTGTCGAGGTAAGATTGTGAACTCCCGCATGTGGGAATAAACTAGACCATCCTCCGTTGCCAACCGCTCTATCCAGGCGCTCCCGAATCGGTCCACGTTTCCACGTAAATTTGTTCCCGATGTACCCAAGATCCTCAAGCCCACAGCCGGTAAGGCACTCACGGAAGGCCTGCATATAGGGTAGGGGCCAAGGTGCACCACCCTCCTTCTCTGATTCCGATAAAATCTCGTTCATGTCACCCAACACTAGCCAAGGTATGTTTGCTTGCTGATGTAGATCCCGCAAATAGCGCCACGTACGATGTTTGTGCCGCCATACTGACTCACCATAGAGCCCCGTGAGCCTCCAATCCTTCTCTGGTGTTTCTCCAGATACTAACACATCAATGTAATTCTTGTGCTGATGCTTTAACTAAATATTCACATGTTGATCCCATAACAGCAACAAACCACCATCCCTACCATTGCTCGGTACCACGATTTTATGAGCATAACCAAGTTTAATCCTCAGTCTATCAGCACTCTCTCTATCCAGGTGAGTCTCGGACAAAAAGAGTATATCGGGCCTATGTTGCCTTCGAATTCTCGAAAGCGATCTAACTGCCGGGTCATTGCCCATTCCCCGACAGTTGTATCCGCATGTCTTCATTGATCCTGGTGCTCAGACCAACATGGACTTGACCAGAATCGATGAAACAGAACCAAACAGAATAACAGCCAAAAATCTCCAACAACGACAAGAATCCTGACCAGATCAGATCTCCCAGCCGGGCAGCAGGGACGAAACCGCCGCGACACCGGCGGCGGACAAGCCCTAGGTCGCCCTCAAGATCGCCATCGCGAGACAAAACCGAACCGGTACCTGCTAGCTAGGGTCAATTATATTAGGATCGTGGTGATCCGTCCGATCCCGTTCTTAATGTTGCTGGCTGGCCTTACCTTACGTTGTCTAGTTTTTGTTTTGTTTGTTCCACCGAACTGGGCCTTCTTAGCCCAATTATATAATTTGTGACATCCGCTTCCTCTTTTTTTTTCTTAACAGTGTTTTGCTTCTTTATACGCTATACTACTAGTTTTGAACCGGCCACTATTCCAAAATCAGTGCAAATACACGTTACTTTATTTTTCGTTTGATTACACACAAAAATCAATGGCATGTATATTTGACCATGTCAAGTGTAGTTGATCATATAAAATCATTTGCGAAAGTTTAACTATTTCAAAATTTCTACATCAGTTGAAGTTAACAAAAACTAAATGGCGATACACGTGCAACTAGGAAAAAATATCTCAGTTACAACTCCGCTTGCAACTGGAAAATTAATATCTCAGTTGCAACCGCACTTGTAATTAGAAAAACTGTATCAGTTACAACCGCACTTGCAAGTGGAAAAAATATCTCAGATACAACTTCACTTGAAAGATCTTAATTGCAACCACACTTGCAACTGGAAAAATATCTCAGTTATAACTTTAGTTGCATTTAGAAAAATCACCCCTTTCTCATGCGACCGTTCTCGATCCTAGGACAATACAAAAACATATCCCGAGTGATATAGGAAAAGACAGCCGTCTATACACAAAAGGATACATCTATATGCTTGTTTATTAAAATTTCTAAAGTCATTTTAGAAACATCCTACTTATTCCACGTATGTGCATGATCCAACAAAAAAATAGAGAAGACATAGGACAAGGCAAATCACGTAACCAAAAAAAGAGACTAAAAATCAAAGAATGTGTAGTAGCTGGCATGAACAATCATTAAAGCTTTTGTTGTAGGAACAAAAAGTAAAACACAGCGTTGATACGTGCATTTTATATCATCATTTATGCAACCTTTAGTAGCATATTAGAATGTTATATGCACTGTTATATCAATGTTTTTACATGTTTTAGATGATTTAGAGGACTTTCATACAAAGTCACTATTTTTGGTATTTAATTTCTGGGAGGCAGAAAACCCCCTTTTCTTGTTTTTATTGTTTCAGGAGTTTCAGGAACCCAAATAATAAAAGGAAAAATACCACGGAGGTTTTTCATCGGAAGGAAGACAATGGAAAGAAGACCGAAGAGAGGAGAGCCACGAGGGCCAAAAGGGGGTGGCCCACGCGGCCCATGTACCTGGCCGCGTGGGGCCCACCAAAATCGCCTCGGGCACCTCCTCCCTGGGGATTTTTAGCAACGCCTTCGTCTCGCCCGAAAACCTACGCCCTAATTTTTCCTAGTCCATCCGAGGTCGCGGCGGTGGCGAAACTCCTGATTCCCTCCGAGGGGGATCAGATCCTGCTGCTCCGGAGCTCCGGAGAGGGGGAAATCATCGTCATCACCTCTCCTCCTTGGCGTGGGAGGAGGCCTCTACATCATCACCCCCATCAAGACCAGCACCATCTCCATCATCATCTCCGTGATCCACTCGTTCCCCTCATAGTTTGAGAGTTGCTATACCCTAGATACTTGTCTTGTGCTACTATTCATGTTTGTGATTGAGTACTTGTCATTATTTGTGGTGAAGTTATAATTTCAGATTGTGTTGTACCACTTATGCCACTGATTATGATCATGTTTGCACGTTGTGAGTAGTTCCCGTATGTTCCTGAGGGCATAGGATGAATTGGCAATGATTTATATATACATGTGTTGGTATTTTGTCAAGAGTTTATCTTTTATGTGATTCTATGATGGTGTTGTGCGAACGTCGACTGCACAACACTTCACCTATATGGGCTCATAGGAGAACACCGTAGTATAATGAATTGAGGAGACTTGGGAGGACAGTAAACCTGAGAGAGTCATGAAGTTATATTATGAGGGTATTAGTATCGGGGACCTTAGAGTGTAATGCTATGGTGGGACTTTATGTCTTAATAATTCTTGTGCAGTCATTTACTTGGCCACATGATCCATCATAAGGGGTTGTAGTTTATTTATTTAGCTATACCTAATTATGGCTCCGTCCAAAGAAGATTAAAACTTGACAAGATATTCAACGTGTTGTTTAATAAATCTCTATGCCTAGCATATCCATGCCGCCCTCGGGAACGTTTTCCACATATAAGTTACACATCACTTGAGCTTGTCCTCTTGCACATAAGAGGATTGGGCTTTCTCTCTTTGAGAGCTTTCACTTGCTATTGTTACTTGCTGCATTGGAATTATACAACCGAAAATACCAAAAACACTTGCATCTTTTATTGTTTTATTTATCAATCTTACTAACCAATACCTTCAGCTCCTCGTGGGTTCGACAACCTTTTCTAATTGAAAGGTACTACAATTGATCTCCTGCACTTGGGAGTCATCAAGATACTTTTCTGGCGCCGTTGCCGGGGAGCGTTGCGCTATTGGTAAGAAGTTTGGTAAGGAAACTTGAAAGCTGAATTTTATTTGCTGTTTTATCTCATTGTATTATGGCATTTATGAATCGTCTCGCTGCATCTTGCTCTATATGAAAGTGCTTATGCCACTACTGCTAAAGTGGTTGAAACTACTGTGCCTGAGATACCTAAAGTGGGATATAAAATTCCCATGGGTCATGTTAAAAGAGTTATGAAAAATCCATTTACAGGGATGGAACTAAGTCTGCACGTGAACACATGGAGTTAATTGAAGACATATGTGGTTATTTAGACTTCCTGGTATTTCTAAGGATCAGGTAAAAAGGAAGTTACTATATTTGTCTTTATCTGGTAATGCTCGTGTTTGGTACAGGTCTCTGGATGAAGAAGCTGTTATTGAATGGAATATCTTGAGGAAGGTTTTCTTTCTTAAATATTTTACTCCTAAAGAAGCTTATGAGAACCGCTGCTACATATTCAATTTCTGGCCACATCTGGGAGAGAGTATTACTCAAGCTTGGGGGAGATTAAAGGAACTCCTTCGCAAGAATCCTTGTCATGATCTTACAAGGAAACTTATATTGATAAACTTTTATGTGAGACTACCTATGAAGCACAAGGAGATTCTGGATAATTCATCTGGTGGAAGTTTTACAAATAATACTGAAGAAGAAGCATGGAATTTATTGGAGACTATTTCTGAAAATACTGGACATTTGGATCTTGATAAAGGTAATGAGCCTTATTTTGATTATGGATATTCATGTGTAGAGAATTTCTCTACTTCTATCTGTTTAAAAATATGAGTGATACATTTAATCTTGATCCTTATGTTATACTTGAAATAGCTAAATCTTTTGCTGAGCATATCCGTGTTCCTAAAAGTGGTTTGAAGTTTATGTTGAACCTGTTAAACAATCTATTGTTGTTCCTAAAGTTATTAAACAGGTTGAACCGTGTCATCTGTGACAATTGAGGAGTATGTTGAAACACCTCCTATCCAAACCAAGTTAAAGAGAATTTACTTATTGCTGTTACTAACAAAAGTAATAGAAAGTGTTCTCAGCCATATGAACAGGTGGAAGTCAACACTCAAATTTCTGTCATCAAGCAACTTAATGAAGAAGATCCTGTGATGTTTATCTATGTGAAGATGCTACTAAAGTCATCAAAGGTAATTCGGCCAAGGTGGGGAAACCTGTTATATCATGCTCTATTGGGACTTCAAGTTATCATGGTTTATGTGATATTGGATCAAGCATTAGTGTCATTCCATATTCTCTTTATCTTGAAATCAAGCCTGATATTGATCCTATTGTTATGGAAGAGACAGGTATGACAATTCAACTTGCTAATAAAGAATATATTAGTCCATTTGGAATTGTTAGAGATGTTGAAGTATTGGTTGGCAAAATAAAATATCCTGCTGATTTTATTGTGCTTGGTTGTCCTCAAGATTCATTTTGTCCTATCATTTTTGGTAGACCTTTCTTGCGTATTGTTGGTGCTGAAATTAATTTGCTTAAAGAGAAAGTGTTTATTAAATGTGCTGTGAAAACTTGAATTCAACTTTTCTAAATTTGCTGATAAACATGTTGTGAAAGAGCCAATTTCTGAAGATATAATTGAAACTCTTGCTCATATAGCTGTAGCTTCAACAGATGTTGTAGAACGTTATATGCTTAATCAAGATGAACCATTTAATGATGAGGAAAAAGTGGCTTTGGAACAAATATTATGGCAACAACCACCACAATTACAGTTGCATATCCCACCTGATAATTTAGGAGTGCTACCACCACCTAAAGGGATCCTAGTTTTGAATTAAAACCTTTGCCTACAAATCTGAAATATGCATATTTGGATGATAAAAGCATATATCCTGTCATTATTAGTGCTAACCTTTCAGCTGAAGAAGAAGAGAAATTACTTGATGTGCTAAAAGCTCACCGACCAGCCATTGGATACTCTCTTGATGATCTTAAAGGTATAAGCCCGCTCTATGTATGCATAAAATTAATTTGGAGGAAGATGCAAAACCTGTTGTTGATTATCAACGCCGTCTCCATCCAAAAATGAAAGAAGTGGTAAGGAAAGAGGTAATAAGACTTATTGAAGCTGGTATCATTTATCCTATAGCTGATAGTAAGTGGGTTAGTCATGTTCATTGTGTTCCTAAAAAGGGTGGAATGACTGTTGTTCCAAATGATGAGGATGAACTTGTGGCTCAACGTACTGTTGTTGGTTATAGGATGTGTATTGATTTCAAAAATTAAACAAAGCAACTAGAAAAGATCATTATCCATTGCCATTTATTGATCAAATGTTAGAAAGGTTATCTAAACATTCTCACTTTTGTTATCTAGATGGTTATTCAGGTTTCTCACAAATTCCTGTCCATAAAGATGATCAAGAAAAGACCACTTTTACTTGCCCATATGGTACATTTGCTTATAGGAGAATGCCATTCGGTTTGTGTAATGCTCCTGCTACTTTTCAAAGATGCATGAATGCTATATTCGCTGATTATATTGAAAAGATAATGGAAGTTTTATGGATGATTTCTCTGTTTATGGTACTTCCTTCGATAATTGCTTGTTCAACCTTAACAAAGTTTTGCAGCGTTGTGAAGACCAACACTTAGTCCTTAATTGGGAGAAGTGTCACTTCATGGTTACTGAAGGTATTGTCCTTAGGCATAAGATTTCTGGAAAAGGGATAGAAGTTGATCCAACAAAGATAGAAGCTATTGAAAAGCTACCATACCCAAAGGACATTAAGTGCCCCTATTATTCAACCTCCTGATTGGAAATTGCCTTTTGAAATTATGTGTGATGCTAGTGATTATGCAGTTGGGGCTGTTTTGGGTCAACGGGTTGATAAGAAACTGAATGTTATCTATTATGCTAGTAGAACACTTGATGCCGCTCAAAGAAACTATGCTACAACTGAAAAAGAATTTTTGGCAGTATTATTTGCTGGTGACAAGTTTAGACCTTACATTACTGATTCAAATGTCACATTGCATACTGATCATTCTGCTATTAAATACTTGATGCATAAGAAAGATGCTAAGCCTAGATTAATAAGATGGGTACTTTTATTGCAAGAGTTTGATTTACACATTGTTGATAGGAAAGGGGAAGATAATCAAGTAGCTGATCATCTCTCTAGAATGGAAAATATACCTGATGATCCTATTCCTATTAACGATAGCTTTGTTAATTAACAACTTGCAAATATTAATGTTTCTAGTGCTAAAGCTGCATCTCCATGGTTTGCTAATTACGCAAATTTTATTGTTGGTAAAGTTTTACCTCCACACTTCACTCATCAACAAAGAAAAAATTCTTCTATGATCTTAGACATTATTTTTGGGATGATCCTTTCCTTTATAAGAAAAGTGTGGATGGTATTATTAGACGTTGTGTACCTGAGCATGAACAACAGGCTATTATAAGAGATTGCCATGATAGTCCCTATGGAGGGCATCATGCAGGAGATCGCACAGGAGCAAAGGTATTACAATCTGGTTTTATTGGCCTACTTTATTTAAGATTGTGCTGAATATGTTAAATCTTGTGATAAATGTCAAAGAGTAGGCAATATTGGTAGGAGAAATGAAATGCCTATGAACTATTCATTGCCACTTGAGCCATTTGATGTGTGGGGCTTTGACTTTATGGGACCTTTCCCAGAGTCAAGACAAAGCATACTCACATTTTGGTTGCAGTTGACTATGTTACAAAGTGGGTGGAAGCAATTCCAACCAAAAGTGCAGATCATGCCACAGCGATGAAGATGCTAAAGGACATCATCTTTCCCAGGTTTGGTGTCCTAGGTTTTTAATTACGATGGTGGTTCTCACTTCTTGCATGGTGTTCTTAGAAAAACTTTGGCAAAATATGATGTTAACCATAGAATTGCATCACCATATCATCCTCAAACAAGTGGATAAGTTGAATTAAGTAATAGGGAAATTAAACTCATTTTGGAAAGACAGTAAATAAGTCTAGGTCTGATTGGCCAACTAAAATTAATGATGCATTATGGGCTTATAGAACTGCTTTTAAAAATCCTATGGGAATGTCTCCTTATAAAATGGTTTATGGAAAGCTTGTCATTTGCCTGTTGAGTTAGAACATAATGCTAGATGGGCTGTTAAACAATTGAACTTTGACTTTAAAACTGCGGGAGAAAAGAGAATTCTTGATTTAAACCTACTAGATGAATGGAGGAATGAAGCTATGAAAATGCTAAAATGTTTAAAGAAAAAGTTAAAATTTGGCATGACAGAAAATTAAGAAGAAGGAATTCAAAGTAGGTGATCAAGTTTTGCTATACAACTCTCGCTTTAAGTTTTCTGCAGGAAAGTTGCGTTCAAAGTGGCAGGGACCATTAGTGATACAGGAGGTGTACCGTTCAGGAGCCATCCGTCTTCACGGTGATATGAAAGGTAAACCTCATGTAGTCAATGGACAACGCCTTAAACCTTATATTGCAGGAAAAGCTTCATCGGAATGGTGGAAGAGTTGAATTTACAAACACCGGAGGAGGTAATTGAGGGAAACCGTGCAGTTTCAGAAACCCTGAATCAATAGAAGGTAACTTACTGTTGGAAAGTTTCTCGGAATTGCATAATATTTTACGGAAGTCATTTTTTATGGAAATTAACGTATGGACAAGAAATCTGGACGAAGCGGAGACCCGAGGAAGGAAAGAGGGGGTCCCACGTGGCCAGGTATAGGGGCCGCGTGGGCCCACCCTTTTGCCCCTCGGAGTCCCTTTTTCCCGTTTTCGATCCCGACGCTTTGACTTGACCTAAAAACCCTCAATATATACCCCTCTCTGTCGATCTAACCTCACACCGAGAGCTTTCGAGCGATTCTCTTTTGCTGTTTCTGCCTGTCAGGTTTTTAGCCATGTCTTCGGGAGACTCTTTCCAATGCTCCTCCATGGACGACGATGATGATGAACTCGAGGATCTCAGCCCCACGTCCATATGGAGGAGGAATAGGAAGAGGAAGGACTACTCCGATGATGAAGACTACAAGCTTGATGAGGAGGAGATGGACAAGCAAGAAGCTGAAGAAGGAGAGTACAAGCCCTCCGTCGACATCGCACCCCTGGCGACAGCACTGCTTCACCCATTGCTGTTGCCGATGTGAGGGTGAACCACTCTCTTGGAAACAAGAGGCGGAATGGGCGCATGCAAACCGGAGGGAAGGTTCCCAGGCTCTCGCTTGCAAGCAAAAACGTAGCTTCTACTCTTATTGACAGGGAATTCGGCGTGCCACCCAAGAAATTATCCTGGTGAATGGGATCGCAAGATCCCTAACAAGAAGGTGCCAAGCCCGGAGTGGAAGCCTTGCAAAGAGTCGGTGGAGAAGAATCTCATGCAAAAACTGGAGAAGCTGCAAGCAAATTTGAAAAGCCTACAACCTTATGATGAGATCATTGGAGATCTTGAAGATAATTACTATGAAGGACAAGAAAGAAGAGAGGAAGTTCTAAACGTCAAGCTTGGGGAGTTCCACCTAGTCTTTCTCTTTATCAATCATCATATCTATCTAGTCATGGTGTTTTGCTTTTATCGTTTAGTTATCAATATCTCTTAGGCGTGTGTGAGCTCATGGAGCATTATCATGTATCTCTATCTTATGGTTTATCAATGAATATTAAAGTATGGTGTCATCCATAATTCTCTTGTTTGGAGATTGATGGGTAACACTCATGCAAATGAGCGTGGCATATTTAGAGTTTCAATCACATCTTGCCTTGAAATTAATTAACTTGAGTATGTTGGACAATTGTAGAATTATCTCATTATAAAATAAGTAGAAAAGTCAATATGACTTGGAATTAATAGTTTGAAGTTGAGATATTGTCTTGTAGGATAAAAGTTGAGAAGGGATAATGAAAAGGATATAAAACACTCTTGTTAGACTCTAGTATCTTTTGAGCAAATTAATGATCATGGATATTTCAATACTTATGCTCTTGAATGTGTATGAAAGGAAGGCACCTGAAGTTTCAGTTAGCCATGGAAAGTGTAAGATAAAGGTGGTATGGAGCATAGGAACTTGATTGAGATATCCATGACTAAAGTTTGTACTAGTTACTAGAGAAGCAAGGTTGACAACATCTTTTTATATCTATCTATCTTTTCATTTGTCTTCTTTGAACTTGTTATCCAATGAGAGTTTATCTTGTCTTTAAATTTCAGTAAAGTATAAAAGGTTATAATGCTTGCCATAAAGAGCAAAAGCATGTGAAAAACTATATGATTCGATTGTCCAACATACAATGGTTATTTGCTTTCAAAAGTAAGGGGTGATTGCTAGAGCTTCTACTTATGTTGCCCTCATGTGCATGAGTTTTGTTCATTAATCTTATCTTGCAAGTGAATATGATGATGATACAATGCTCGTATTTATTTATCAACCATAAGTCCATTGATGCATGTAATGATCTATGTCCTTACTTACTCGAGGACGAGTAAAGGTTTAAGCTTGGGGGAGTTGATACGTGCATTTTATATCATCATTTATAACCTTTAGTAGCATATTAGAATGTTATATGCTGTTATATCAATGTTTTACATGTTTTAGATGATTTAGGGGACTTTCATACAAAGTCCCTATTTTTGGTATTTAATTTCTGGGAGGCAGAAAACCCCCTTTTCTTGTTTTTATTGTTTCAGGAGTTTCAGGAACCCAAATAATAAAAGGAAAAATATCACGGAGTTTTTCATCGGAAGGAAGACAATGGAAAGAAGACCGAAGAGAGGAGAGCCACGAGGCCAAAAGGGGTGGCCCACGCGGCCCATGTACCTGGCCGCGTGGGGCCCACCAAAATCGCCTCGGGCACCTCCTCGCCTGGGGCTTTTTAGCAACGCCTTCGTCTCGCCCGAAAACCTACGCCCTAATTTTCCCTAGTCCATCCGAGGTCGCGGCGGCGGCGAAACTCCTGATTCCCTCCGAGGGGGATCAGATCCTGCTGCTCCGGAGCTCCGGAGAGGGGGAAATCATCGTCATCGTCATCACCTCTCCTCCTTGGCGTGGGAGGAGGCCTCTACATCATCACCCCCATCAAGACCAGCACCATCTCCATCATCATCTCCGTGATCCACTCCGTTCCCCTCATAGTTTGAGAGTTGCTATACCCTAGATACTTGTCTTGTGCTACTATTCATGTTTGTGATTGAGTACTTGTCATTATTTGTGGTGAAGTTATAATTTCAGATTGTGTTGTACCACTTATGCCACTGATTATGATCATGTTTGCACGTTGTGAGTAGTTCCCGTATGTTCCTGAGGGCATAGGATGAATTGGCAATTATTTATATATAACATGTGTTGGTATTTTGTCAAGAGTTTATCTTTTATGTGATTCTATGATGGTGTTGTGCGAACGTCGACTGCACAACACTTCACCTATATGGGCTCATAGGAGAACACCGTAGGATAATGAATTGAGAAAGACTTGGGAGGCCAAGTAAACCTGAGATTGAGTCATGAAGTTATATTATGAGGGTATTAGTATCGGGGACCTTAGAGTGTAATGCTATGGTGGATATTATGTCTTAATAATTCTTGTGCAGTCATTTACTTGGCCACATGATCCATCATAAGGTGTTGTAGTCTATTTATTTAGCTATACCGAATTATGGCTCCGTCCAAAGAAGATTAAAACTTCACAAGATATTCAACGTGTTGTTTAATAAATCTCTATGCCTAGTGATATCCATGCCGCCCTTGGGAACGTTTTCCACATATAAGTTACACATCACTTGAGCTTGTCCTCTTGTCACATAAGAGGATTGGGCTTTCTCTCTTTGAGAGCTTTCACTTGCTATTGTTACTTGCTGCATTGGAATTATACAACCGAAAATACCAAAAATACTTGCGTATTTTATTGTTTTATTTATCAATCTTACTAACCAATACCTTCAGCTCCTCGTGGGTTCGACAACCTTTTATAATTGAAAGGTACTACAATTGATCTCCTACACTTGGGAGTCATCAAGCGTACAAAAGTCCATCATTGTCGACCAGACAAAACGTGCCCTCTCCGCACCTGGCCCAGCAAGGCCCATCTTGGTTGCGTTATGTTACATGCGCATATTATTCAAAAAAAGAGAAAAGAAGCACATATCTTCGCACAAAGATCCAATGCTCAGCAGATTGAACGAGAACTAAGTTAATTCTTAGTTGACTGATAATTAAAATGTAAATTAGAAAATTAACTTAGACAAAAGATCTCAGAAGAAAAAATGGCTTATTAACTTGGGGGGTCTCAATTGCAAGTGCAGTTGCAACTGGATCAGCAAAAAACTCAGTTACAGGCGCAATTGCAATTGGCTCAGATAAATTCAGTTGCAAGTGCGGTTGCAACTGCCTTGTACCGTCGAGAAAATTTGTGTTGCAAGTTCAGTTGCAACCGGCTCTGAAAAAACTCAGTTGCAAGTGCGTTTGCAACTAGCTCAAGAAAAATCTCCAGTTGCAAGTGCAGTTGCAACTGGCTAAAAAAAACCAGTTACAAGCACAGTTGTAACTGGTTTCAAGACAAAAATAGAAACATAAAAACAAAACCATAATAATAATAAGAAAAGTAACAAAATAATAATAATTAAAATGATAATAAAAAAAACCTAAGTTGCAGGTGTAGTTGCAACTAAGGAAAAAAAAACGAGTTGCAAGTGGAGTTGCAACTAGGAAAACCTCAAAAAGAGAAAACAAATCTCAGTTAAACTGAAGTGTCCTTCAAGAAAATAACCTATGTTGCAAGTGTGATTTTAACTAGGGGAAAAGTCAGTTGCAAGTTGAGTTGCAACTAGGGGCATTCTCGGAAACAACCCTAAGTTGCATGTGTGGTTGCAACTAAAGACAAACTACGAGTTGCAATTAATAAAAATAGTGTTAAAATAATCATTCTAATCAATATTTAAAAATGTCTATTAAAGGTATAAAAATCAAAACAGTGCTTTATTAACACACAAAAATATGTAGAGACAAATTAGGACACATGAGATTCACTAAAGGACATATAAAAATATAAATGATAAAATACAAAATAATTACAAGGAAAATGCAAAAAAATATCTTTTCGATAATCAACAAAACCAGATACAACAGACAATATTTCCTTAAATAGAAACACAAAAAAGGCCCACACAAGTGCAAATGGCTCAGATGGGGAGACAGAAAATCAAATAGACAAAGCCCCATGATGCAAACCTCACGGGTGTTAGGGAAACAGAAATAAAAGCCCAGCCAAAGCACGCATGTACCTCTCTACGTACAAGTCGTAGTTAGAGAGACAAGCGATAAACAAATTACACAAATTAGCGCTTGATGATCAGATGGACTTACAATGAAGTAAATTATTTATAACTTAAAAATAAAAAGAAAAAACAAATAAAAAAGTTTAAAAGAAGGTCAAGGTTTTGCACGGAACAAAAACCAATAGAAGACCACACCCGAGTAGAGGCAGCATCCCACACAATCTATGCACCAAAAATAGAAAGCCCACATGAAAAAGAAAAAGGCTAGTCGCTACAAGTACCATATCTAACGTGTGACGAGGTGATTAAAATTAGTTAATTCTTAGGCGACTAAGAGTTAACAAAAGTAAACAACAACACACAAAAAAGGCCTAGGATGACAAGGAAAAAGGAAAATAATTTCTAATTTGAAAAAATTATGGTGAATGAAAAGATTAAAAGTATCACATGCAAAATCAGAAAAATAAAACAAAAGCATAACAAAATAGGAAAACTACAAACAATAGTTTCCATATATAGCCGTGAAAAGGGAAACATGTTCGTATACATGCCCAGGTCGCTCGTACCCATGCGGCCATGCCCAGGTCGCAAAAAAACAAAAACAATGAGAAAAGTCTAGCAGAAGCTCACGGCCCATGAAACAAGAACGACCGAAGTAAGGCAGCCCAACATAGTTTCCATTTAGACTGAAAGGCCCACGATACGAGACATGATACGCTCAGCCGAAATCAACGATCAATCGATCAACATAATGGATGAGTAAGCAGTCGACTGAGAATTAACGAAATTCTCAGTCGACTGAGAATTAGCGAAATCGAAGTTTAATAAAGTTTCTAGCAAGAGGTTTGGTCTCTTGGAAAATTTCCTGTGCCTCTATGAAAAATATGATATGTAATTAATCTCTATAGGACTTGATGATATTGTTTATATTAATATATTCCCTTTATCGAAAATAAACATGGTTATACTCAGCACTTGCTCTTGGTTTAGTCATCCATTCTCGATCCATTGACCTTCAGTATGCTGTGGTGAAAAAAAAGCAAAGTCAGTCAGTTATTATATGTTCTCCACTAGATGGTTTTCCAGCTGAGTTCTACCAGCTTTTTTGGGAAACCATTAAGCCCGACTTGCTCGAGTTATTCGGATGTTTACATGCTGGACAACTTGAGCTTTTCCGCCTTAATTTTGAGAAAATCGTCTTGTTGCCTAAATTTCAGGCGGCGGAAATGATACAACAGTACCGGCCAATTTGTCTCCTGAATGTTAGATTCAAGATCTTTACAAAAGTAGCTACTATTAGGTTAAATTCAGTTGCAGATCATGTGGTAAAGCCTACCCAAACTGTTTTTATGCAAGCAAGGAATATCCTAGATGGGGTCGTGGTTCTCCATGAAACCGTACATGAGATACACACGAAGAAACTTAATGGGGTAATATTTAAGATTGACTTTGAAAATGCGTATGACAAACTAAAGTGGCCTTTCTTACTACAAACTCTGAGAATGAAAGGGTTCTCCGATGAGTGGTGTGAATGGGTACTCAATTTTGTTTCGGGGGGAGTGTGGCGATAAAAGTCAATGAGGACTTCGACCACAACTTCCAGACAAAAAAAAGTTTTAAGACAAGGTGATCCTCTGTCGCCTATACTATTTAATATAGTGGCTGATATGTTGACCATCATGATTGAACGGCAAAAACGGACGGTCAAATTGAAGGGGTGGTTCCACATCTTGTTGATGGGGGTCTGTCTACACTTCAATATGCAGATGACACGATTCTTTTTATGGAACACGATCTAGATAAAGCGACGAATCTGAAATTGATATTGTCAGCATTCGAGCAATTATCAGGGTTAAAAATCAACTTTCATAAAAGTGAACTGTTTTGCTTCGGTGACGCATAGGCCGCAGCTGCTCAGTACGCCAAATATTCGGTTGTGAGCAGGGTCAATTTCCTATTATGTACTTGGGTATACCAATACACTACCGGAAATTGACTAATGCGGAATGGCGACATGTCGAGGAGCGTCTGCAAGCGCGACTGTCTAGTTGGAAAGGAAAATTGTTGTCCCTAGGAGGAAGGTTGGTTCTCATTAATTCAGTACTCACCAACATGGTATTGTATATGATATCCTTCTTCCAATTGCCAAAAGGTGTCTTGAATAAGTTGGATTACTTTCGCTCAAGATTCTTTTGGCAAGGAGATGGTGAGAAAAAGAAATATCGACTGGCTAAATGGGATGTTGTTTGTCGGCCAAAAGATCAAGGGGGGTTGGGTATTCATGATCTCTGCATCAAAAACTCAGCCCTTCTTGGGAAGTGGTTGTTTCGACTGCTAACCGAAGATGGCATTTGGCAAACTCTTCTTAAAAGAAAATACATCGGTTCAAAGGCGATATCACAGGTGTATTGGAAACCTGGTGATTCTCATTTTTGGGCTGGCCTAATGGCGACTAAGAAATACTTCTTTCGCTTTCGTGTATTTAATATTAAGAATGGCACGGAGATTCGTTTCTGGGAGGACAAATGATTAGGTAACACAACTCTCCGGGAACAATACCCAACTCTATATGATATTGTTCGACATAAAGGGATACGATAGTCACTGTTATGCAGAGTTCACCCCCTATCGTGTCGTTCAGGCGAGATTTATTTGGTCCAAGATTAATATCTTGGAACGCCTTGTTGGCACAGTTGGCTTCAGTTCAGCTCACACAAGGTTCCGATGAATTTCGGTGGAAGCTACGCGAGAACGGAAAATTCTCAGTAGACTTCATGTATAGGGCGCTTGCGCATTCTGATATCCCAGTCGATGATAATAAAAAGATATGAAGATCCCACTCAAGATAAAAGTCTTTACGTGGTATCTTCGTATGGGTGTCATTTTAACTAAAGATAACCTTGTCAAACGGAATTGGCATGGAAGTACTAAGTGTATGTTTTGTCCTCAACAGGAGACAATAAAACACTTATTTTTCGAGTGTAGTTTTGCACGTTCTATATGGTCATCCATCCAAATAGTGTCTAACTTATATCCTCCCAAGTCTGTGACCAACGTTTTTGGTAACTGGTTACATGGGATAGACAAGAAGCTTAGAACAATTATTAGGGTGGGAGCGATAGCCGTTATATGGTCGCTTTGGCTTTGTAGAAATGACAAGATTTTCAATAACAAAGATGTTTCCATTTTGCAGGTACTCTACCGGTGCACAAGTACTCTCCGTACGTGGTCCACCCTACAACGCGTGGGACATCGAGATCTCTTTACGGAGGCATGTGCACGGCTGGAGGAGGTAGCAAGGGACATTTTATCACAAAATAGGTGGCCGCTTGATCATCGGATTGGACCTCCATAGGCTGCTGAGCTCGCTATGTCATATGCGTTTTACACTACCAGGATGGTTGTAATTCGTTTATTTATGCACTTTTTACTTTCTCCGTTCGGATTGCGGCTGTGTGCATTTGTAATGTAGAGGCCGGGTGTAATACTTAACTTTGAGTAATAAAGCCCTTTATCTAAAAAATTATATGTTCTCCAAGAGGCCTTATGTTCTCTAAGAATTTACATATTTGCTATGCTGGTGGTATTTTGCTTACTCTTCCCCAGCCTGGCTGTTGAAGCAAGTTATGCTTGAATCTTCTATGCATGAAAATAGGTGTCTGGCTCAAGACACTCACGGCAAAGGGAAGCAGTGCATAACTGCAGAAGTGGATAACATGGAAACCTATAATGGCTTGGGTGAAATTGAATGTTTATGTCAGTTTCAACATGAAACGTACATAGGTTTAGGGATGCGAAAATGGAACCCGTTTGAGCACTAGCTATGTATAAAATGGAGTGAAAGTGCGACAAACGAGTCCCGTTTTCGCATCAGGTTCATGGGAGAACTAGTGCAGGTAGAAAGTGACTTTTCTGCATCCTTCGTATCCATAAATTAGCACAAATATTTATTTGGTTCTCTCTTAAATAGAAATGGCGTGGCACTAAACTGAGCGTTTCAAAATACATCACTACATAGAGCTGCTCTACTATTCTAAAGAATAATGTAAAAGCAAGACATGAAGAATGTCGCTATGTGACGAGTTTGTTGTAGTGTCCGGTGCGATGAACAATCATTTAACCGGGCTTCAAAGTTCTAAAGCTATCTTTACTATTAAATGAGAGTTGGACGTGCGAAGCCACTGTTTTCCGCCTCCATTTTCCACCTCCCGATCTGTTTATGTGGCCATCCAATCGCCTCTTCAACCTATCCACACCGTCCGATCTTCCAATACGAGAAAATTACAGCTGAGTGCCACCGCTTAGTGGCTCGAAGCGTTACGAAACGCCCATCTCTCAGGCCTCCCCTCCACCCTGCCACTTTCCGATTCACGCCGGTCGCCAGAGATCCAAGGCCCCCGGCAACCGAATTGACTAAGGCCGCCAGCGATTGAAGGCTCTCGATGACCTCCGTCCTCCCGCCGCCGCCCCCTCCGTCTCGAGAAGACGACGCGGCTGGAGATCCCACTTACGGAGGTGCCGACCAAGCTCCTGCGCTACCTGATACGCAGGTGGTGGAGAGGACCACGGGCTCACGGCCGTGGTCGTTGCTGCTGCTAGAGACCAACGTAGGGGGTACCACGCCTCGGCCCTGACACCCGGCTCGCCTTCCGGCTGCCAACAACGAAGGTCACAAGAATGCAGCGGCGCAAGAGGAGGTGGGATCTACGCTCCTCCGCCAATTCGATTTGCTCCGATTTCGATTTCCATTGGTCGTTGGCGTGTTCTTGTTCCGCTTGTCCGCAGTGGGGCGCAGCAGCAGCGTGGCATGGTCACGATCTCGTCCGACGAAAACGCCCATCTTCTAAAGGTCCGTGACCTCCTTTTCTCTATTCCTTTGTCGTCATCAATCTCGTGACATTTGCTCCTTCCTAGATTGATTAGCTAAACCAATTCTTTGTAAAGTTCAACAAAAAAAACCAATTCTTTGTCGGAAATTGAAGTACGGCACTACTGTCTAACACTGCTCCTCTCCTCATTCACTTTGCTGAATCGGGATTTTTTGTGTGAAAACGAACAACAGATCGATGAGTTCACAGCCACGATATCCTTCTCCTGACCTTTGCCACGATGGCGGCGGCCGAGATGCAGGCCAAGGAGCGAATGCCACCGGATCTACTGCCGCAGGCCGAGATGCAGGCCAAGGAGCGCATGCCGCCGGATCTGCTGCCGCAGAACGTCGAGATGTGCCAGTACCAGGTTTGCCCCTTCTGCAACAAGATCAGAGGTGAGATGAATTCTGACAAGGCATTTTCTATTCGCGGTGCAGCTCGTTGGAAATAGTTTCCATGTGATCTTGTTACACTTCGAGATTCAGTCAGGAGTGGCCCTGACTTAATAATTAGAACTATGTCGTGTTAGGTTGGATTTGTATTGGCATGCAAGAGTTTCTCCGCAGTGGATCAAATTAGACGGCAATCGCAGATTCAATCAGGTCTGGCACTTGTCATTGGTTCGACCTGCGTGTCAAACCTACTTATTCGGCTGTCTGCAAGCAAAAATGTTATTGTTCTACAAATTGTGAATTTAGTTACTGCTGAATATAATCCTCTACAAATTGTGAATTTAGTTACTTCTGAATATAATCCTTTCTCCATGTCTGTTGTGAAAATGTTATACTCTGCGTATGGCTAAACAGCTTTGGACTTCTGTTCCACTTTTCTAGGTAACCTCCTGACATGTATTTCAGGACATGTATGACTTTAAAACTGGTTAAATGCAGAAAATTATCTGACCTGGTGATCCCTCGGGTACCCAATAATTTCTGTGTATTGACATTATCTTGGAGCACGAGTGTTCTTAAATTGGGTTTATTGATTAGGGACCACATGTAGAATACTGGCAGCTGGAAGGCTTGGTTATGGATTTGCTGGGGCCAAGACTGGACAATCTATTTAAAATATTTACAGCACAAAATTATCTCTTAAGACTATACTTATATATGATTGATGATCAGATGGTATGCAGAGTTGAATCGTTTGATGCTAATCATTTGTGCTTTATTTGTATATATATCAAGAAATTAAACATATAGCTGACCTTTCTTAAATTTTCATAGACGCCAGCTCCATTGTTGGTACCCACACTTGCACTTGTGGACAGACTCATTTTTAACTGGTCTTTTCATTTTTGTGTCATATATTCGTTAATCTTCTTCCTCACGTTTATAGTTTCTTTACTACTTTTTCTTGCATTTTCCTAGCATAAGAAGTTAAGAACTACATGTGATATGTCTTTTTCCACTTGTAGGTAAATCGACCAATACTCATGCGATTTAGGCAAAGTGGAGGAGATAAATCTGAGGAATCAACATTTAGATCTGATTCACCCCCTAGATTAGATGGAAAAACTGTATGCTCTTCTTGCACATGACTTCAATCTAGGCAATGTACTTCTGTGTTGAGACACATTTCCTCCGTACTAGCTATATCATCACTGTTGCAGAAACTGCACGTAACTTCATTAGCATACTCAACCTTGTATTGTGTCATGTCACTATAGGAAAACATGAATTCTATTTTTTTTTTGTATCTTCTAAAAAAGGGTTAACTATTTTATGCACTCTTTGGTCAATATGCCATTTTGAGGCTCAGGTTAAATGGGAAACAAGGTGGAGCATCACTTTAAGGTCAGAGCATGTTATGGGATATATTCGTCAACAACTGAGATTTTTGCTGAAGCATCTTATTTTTAGCCTTTTCTTATTCTATATTCGGATTCTTGCTATTGCTTGATGTGTGTATTTGAAATCATGAGTCTGAGAAGCCTGCATCATAATTCAATGCTAATACTCGCTCCGTTCCATAATTCTTGAGGTTGTTTAGGTTCAGTTTTGTACAAAAACCATGACAAGAATTATGGAACGGAGGAAGTGTTTTTGGAGCCTCCAATAGTGTTTCTCTGTCTCTGTGTACATGTTTTATAGGATGGTCATCTTGCCAAATGCATGACTGATTAAATCCATGCTTGAAACATATTTGTTTTCTTTGTATATGAATGATCATGACACACCAGGTTACTATTGTCCTCGTCGTTACACCTGAGAGGATCACGTTCTTATGACTGTTTACATACTATCAAAAGAATAATTACCCACTTGTTATTGGCCACATTTTTATGGTGCTCAATCTGTTGAAGGATAATTGGAAGCTCGGGAATGTACTTGTACCAATCTTGTGTTTATTTCCTCAATAGTGATTGGAAAATGTGCTTGTAGCATGCAGGTTAGTTCGGTGAGGTGTTCATCCTGTGTTTATTTCCTAAATAGTGATTGGAAATTTTTCACATTTTATAGCATGTACTGGGACTTAATTAACCCTTTTTCTTATTGCTCTTTATAGAGAAAACATTATTAGCTTTTGATGTGCTGGTTGCACAAAGGTATTCATGGCAGTCAATTCACTTGATTAGTTCATAACTGTATGGAGGTGATAGATGCACATTGTGAGAAGATGGCATGATAGCAGTTAGAGCCTTGGGTGCATGGAGCCGTGGACAAGGATGGTCGGCATCACACTGGATTCAGATAAATATAAGATCATAGAAGTACGAGGCATGATGTACAGTTAGTGCATTGCAAAGGACCAGCCACTTTCTCATTTTCTTATTGTAGGTTTTGCTTAAAATTTTCTTAGCTTTTGAGAAGTATGGCTATCAATTCATAGCTTAGAATTATTGTTTATTTTGTGTTGATCATGAGATGATCTTGACTCCTTTGAGAATCTGTTGTCATCTTGATGAAACTTAACGGAATTGATAATCTGTATGGTTGTTTATGATTCTCGGAAGAAACCTATGAGCTTGTATGAACATTGTCTTCGAAAAAACTCATGTATGAAATGTTGTATGAAACTTAATTGAGTATCGTTGAATAATCTTAAAAGAATATATCATATGAAACCGGCCTCCTCTTCCTCTGCGGCCAAGGAGGGGGTTTGGGGGAGAGAAAAGGGGCAATAAAAATCTACTCGTGGCAAAAACATATGTGACATTTTTCTAGAAAAATAAATACTTACATGCCATCTTATATTTATGTATTTACGGAACCGTAGCAACACACGGGCATTCATCTAGTGTCTATCAGTTGGGAGTTGACGGTAACAGGCAACAGCAAAGGCCGGAACTGTGGCTAGAATCAGGGCTGGCACTACAGTGGAGGCACCAAAGATGGGCAGCGACAAAATTTTGAAAAGAAACCCAAAGGTACGGCATCCAATCATTGAATGTGGTGGATGCATTGTCTAGTGCTGACATAGTGGGGCATGACTGTAATGTTAAGACCACCCTGAGAGCATCTCTGGCAGAACCCGCAAAAGGGGCAAACCCGCAAAACTCCGGCGAGTTTACGGGTTTGGTGCTCTTTTTGGGCCAGAGCAGAGCCTGCAAATTTAGCCCAGCCCACAAATGTTTTGCGGGGGCACGAGAAACGAAGCGGTGAGCCTGTATTTAGCCAGATTGCGACCGCGTATGCGGGTCAAAATCCCCACTTCTCCTCGCACGCTCCGCCGCTTCGACGAGCAATCCACCCCCCCCCCCCCCCATACACACACCGCCGTCTCCGACGAGCAATCCCGCCGCCCCTCCCACAGATCCGGCATCCCCGAGCCGCCATGGCGCCGAAGAGGGAGGCGGAGCCGCTCCCCGGCGACGACAAGTTCGGCGGAGACTACTCCGCCGAAAAGCGGCTCGCGGTCGTCCGCAGCGACAGCGCACGGAAGCCCGGCTCCCGCAAGTACAAGCTCGGGGAGCCGATTCCGGCCGCGTGGCTCCGGCGCGATTTGCCGGAGTTCGACCGGCTCCGGCGCGAGATCCGCCGCCGCCAACAGCTGCGCCTCCACGGCGAGGGCAGCTCCTCCGTGGGCGCCAGCAGCTCCTCCGCCACCCCAGGTGCTCCGCCGCCGGAGGGCTACAAACTCGAGCATTTCGGGGTCATGCTTGGGCCGGAGGACTTCGTCTCCCACGGGCAGATGGAGCGGCAGATGGCGGCGATGTTGATGCGGTCCCAATACGAGGAGGAGGAGAAGACCACCACCGCCAAGCTCAACGCGGTGGTCAATCAGGAGCTCCTGCAGCAGGCGCTGGTCATCAGCACGCTCCCGCCCACCCTCGACCTCGTCACTGACTCTGACGAGGAATGAAGCTCCTCTGCCGCTACGTCGTCGCCGCGCCCATGGCTCTGGCGAGGAGCCGCATTTTGACCACTAGGGTTTGATCGGCGGCGACCTAGGCTAGTGTAGATATAGGCTAGTGTAGATCGCCTATATATTTTGTACGAATCATCTGTTGGTACTGTATAAATATGAAATCTTCGTTCCCGCGAAATCTGAAATGTCCAAATCGCGGATTTGCAGTTTGCGTTTGCGCGTTATATTCTTCGCTGCACGAAATCTAGAGCAAAAACACGAAAAACGCGACCCGCAAAATGCTTTTGCGGTTTCGGCTTTTGCGGTTTCTGCTAGAAATGCTCTGAGCTAGGTTCCGAGCTCGACCGCTGAGGAAGTCGAGACATCGATCTAGCAAGCTAACATTTGATTTTCTTCCTTGAGAATTCCTTTGTTGAGTAGTATTTATTATTATTATTGAGATTTAACCAAATATATTTTCTACTTTTTTCGATTAAAACAAATTATAGATGAGTTTAGTTGTTTAGAGGTTAGCCAAGCTAGAAACTAGAGTAACAGTTCAGAAAAATTGAAATTTTAGCATCCGAAATGTGCAACACCCGGTGACTATGACTTACCCAAATATCAACAAACTGAAAAAAAAAACTAGAGGACATCAACCCTGCTTAACCGGCAGCCACAACCGGAAAATAGCAAATGGGCATGCCACAAACATAGCAAAGACTTGTCCCCAAGAACCGAGATGTATATAAAGCTTCACCAATCAAGCTCCTCGGCAACAAGGATCAAGGATCAGGGAGCTTGCACAGCCGAAATGGCGTTGAGGAATGTTGCGATCAGGGTGTTCTTCGTATTGTTGGTGGTGAGCGCGGCGTACGCGAAAGGCAAGGACGCAGAGAAGAAGGAGGAGAAGAAGGATGAGAAGGCGAGCGCAGATGGCGGAACCTACGACATCACCAAGCTCGGCGCCAAACCCGACGGCAAGACAGACTGCACCAAGGTATGTCATCAAGGAGCTAGAGACGATAGTGGATGCATGGGTACGTATGCTAATTGACGATCATGTGCTGGTGGTGCGCAGGAGGTGGAGGAGGCATGGGCTTCGGCTTGCGGTGGCACCGGGAAGCAGACGATCGTCATCCCCAAGGGCGATTTCCTGACTGGACCTATTAATATGACCGGGCCATGCAAGGCCGACGGCGTCACCATCAAGCTGGATGGCAACCTGCTGGGCTCCAACGACCTGACCAAGTACAAGGCTAACTGGATCGAGATCATGCGCGTCAAGGGCCTCACCATCACCGGCAAAGGCAAGATCGACGGCCAAGGCAAGGCCGTCTGGGGCAAGAACAGCTGCGCCAAGAACTACAACTGCAAGATCCTGCCAAACGTATGCACAATTAGACATGCATATGAATTTCTGGAAACATTTGATTGATTTTGCCTAACTTCAACGGACGTGGTGGGTGCACTGCAGTCATTGGTGCTGGACTTCTGTGACGACGCTCTGATCGAAGGCATCTCTCTCATAAACTCCAAGTTCTTCCACCTGAACATCTACGAGTGCAAGGGCGTGACGGTCAAGGACGTGATCGTCAATTCACCCGGGGACAGCCCCAACACCGACGGCATTCACATGGGCGACTCCTCCAAGATCACCATCACTGACACCACCATCGGCACCGGCGATGACTGCATCTCCATCGGCCCTGGAACCAGCGGCGTCACCATCACCGGCGTGTCCTGCGGTCCAGGCCACGGCATCAGCATTGGCAGCTTGGGACGTTACAAGGACGAGAAGGACGTGACCGATGTCACCGTCAAGAACTGCGTGCTCAAGAAGTCCACCAACGGCCTCCGGATCAAGTCGTACGAGGACGCCAAATCGCCGCTGTCGGCGTCCAAGATAACCTACGAGAACGTCGAGATGCAGGACGTGGGCTACCCCATCATCATCGACCAGAAGTACTGCCCCAACAAGATCTGCACCTCCAAGGGAGACTCCGCCAGGGTCACCGTCAAGGACGTCACCTTCCGCAACATCACCGGCACCTCCTCCACCCCCGAGGCCGTCAGCCTGCTCTGCTCCGACAAGCAGCCCTGCAGTGGTGTCACCATGAACGAAGTCAAGATTGAGTACAGCGGCAAGAACAACAAGACCATGGCTGTCTGCACCAACGCCAAGGTCACCGCCAAGGGTGTCAGCGAGGCTAACACCTGCGCTGCCTGAGCGATTCCTCTCCACCTTGAAGAGATACTTAGCTAAACCGCGCGTGCGTCCTTGAGATCACTCGAGGCACTCTCTTGGGCGGCATGATTTTTGTCCGTATTTCTACTCCACCACGTACACTCATTTTCTTTCTCTCTCTCTTTTTTTTTTTTTTTTTGCGATCCCGGTCGTTTCTCCTGTCAAGAGAAGATGCAGACCGACCGCTCCAGGAGATCATCCATTAGTTTTAGTTAATTTCTTCCTGGTTTGATGGTTCTCCCTTTTGTTAATAAATCCATGTACGTGCCGGCTTAGAGAGCCAGCCAAAGGCCAGGTGCTTCAATATCGATCTAATTTTGACCACTTAATTTCTCATTTTCATGATTGGCACATACATTCTTTTTTCAGATTGATCGAGTATTGGTTTTCATGCCTATTTTCTCTGAATTTCCGGTATTAGTTTATAAGGTGGATTTGTTGGTATTGTTTGCCGATATTAATTGTGGAAACTGCCTCCTTATCTTTATCTTCAAGGACCTCTTTGGTTCAATGCATTTTAAGTGAATTTTGTATGATTTCACAGGATTTTGTCAATATAGTTTGTTTGGTTCGGTGAACGAATCTTGATTTTAGATTTCTTGTCTTCACAAAAATTTAATAAAATTTATCGCAAGAGGTTAGCTCTATTGGAAAAATTTCTGGACCTGTATGAAAATAATGATATGTACTCAATCTTTATAGAACTAGAGTATATGATATCCTGCACATTATTTCTGAATTAAATATTGAAAATCAGATATATGGTTTGTTGAGGAGTGGGGACGATGACACATGTGAGCAACCTTTATGATGGTCTTCATTCCATGATGACTGGTTCATAGTGGTGGTATGCAGTTTTGTCCAGTTCAATGCTAATAAACCAGTCAATTATTCTCTTCTTTAAAAAAAATAAAATGAGGCAATATTGTTTGTTTGTTGAAACAAAATGCAAAAAAAAAATACTGCGTGGAAGCATTCCCCCCAAACCAAAGAAGTAACTAGTAATTATTTGTAAAATTGTACAACACTGTGCTATAGATTCATATTCCGTGTACATATTCTATATACATAGATTTGGTCTCGACACTTTATTTATTAAATGAAAATTTAGCAACAATGTCATAGAAATATAAAATTGCTTATAGTTAATTTTCAGAGTTTCCAAAAATATATGAGATAATATGCACACTAAATTAAATATATTTGTCATCACACAGTGAAACTTCAACAAAGATAAGCGTGTCGATTTGCATAAATGGATAATGCTAAGCATAGAGAAACAATAGAAAATTGACAACCATAAATTGGTGTGGTGATTTGTTTCAAGGTGTCATAAAAAGTCTTCATAAGATGTGAAATTTCTTATTTTCAGTTTGTGGTCATCATTTATTCTCTGAGCTAGCACTATTTTTTGGTTCCACTTGGTCCAAAACTATGTTATGTTTGTACCACAAATTATATTACTTGGCCCAAAATTTTGTTCCGGTTGTTGTTGTAATTTGTTGCAAGGGCATTAAAATTTGTACAACTAGTCTAGATTTGTTCCTCCTGAAATCGCAATTTTTCCTCGAGCTTTAAAATTTTCTTTCAGTTTGTCAATTTTTGGTTCTTCATGTAGTTTTTATGTGTTCCTCAAGCAATAAACTTTTTTCAACCATATTTTAAAATTATTCCACACTGTAGCTCTTTTTCACGAGAAGTAATTTTTTGTTCCGCCCTGTCTTAAATTTGTTTTACACTGTAGTCATGATTTGGTCGTCGAGGCACTAATGTTGTGTTCCTATCCACATAATGTTCCCTTCTAGTCAGGATTTGTTTCAGGAGCGGTTGTCCCTCTATAGTCATAATCTTTTCTGCCCCAATTTTTTTCTCTCGATTATGCTCCTCCCTAGTTATGTATGTACTTATTTTTGTGTTTTTTTTTTTTGAAAATTTGATTTATTTTTCTGATCGTGTTCTTTGTACAAGTGACAAAGCTCTTAACCATTTATTCCAGTGGAGAAAACACCTTTAGTGAATGGTTCGTGTTTTTCATTGAAGTCAGATGACCCCAACGCAATTTTTTTTTGAGAATTACTTCAACCCATTACCCTTTTTTTTAGCAACTCCCACCCCTCTCTTTATTCAAACTAGTTTAATGCCCGTGTGTTGCTACGGATTCTCAAATTTATTTTCTCTTCTCAGTCATGTTAAAAATATGAAAACGAAGACACCTTTTTCATCAAATTTTTAATGACAACAACATCCAGCCGAATGGAAAAAATGCTATGTGTCATGCTGCAATCTATATCATACACTTCTATTACACATTCCCTTCAATGTTAGTTGTTGGCTACTACATTGAGTAACAATTGGTAGACTTAGCTATAAGGAAAATATCTTTTCGTATCCCTCAACTATTAGATGGAGGTTATCCAAAGTTACATGGTAAAAATAATGGTAAAAAGGTATTTAAGGGAATGGTAAAAATAATGGTAAAAATATATTGAAGGGAAAGAAAATCAACAAGTTTTAATTAAGCGAGGAAAACTGAAGTAACAATAAATTAGATTAAAATATCCACTAAAATAATGAACTTCCATACTATTATATTATTTATATTGATAGAAAAATTAATATTGCTCAACACCCGTGCATTACCATGGTAAAAATATATTAAAACGTGTCTTCAATTTTGCGACCATAAATTTATATCGTTGCATTCAACACGTAACCAACTTTGGGCGACTATCTTTGGGCGTAGTGGTTACACCTTGAGTTCAGGGTGCAAGCCGTATGTATTTATCGTCTTGCAAGGTATGGAGGTTTCACTAATTAACTTTTACCATGAAAAAAGATGTAAGCAAATATTTTGAACCACAACTATGCACGAAAATTCTCAAACCGGATCGGTGTTTTCGCTCCTGAATCCTCCGGGTTTCACCTCATGTCCTCCTCGTTGGGGTGGCTGCAAAAGTGCCCAGTATCACATAGTTTCTTCTGAAGCGGTAAAGCCACACTCTAAACAAACACATGCTCCACTTTTATTTACATTTAACAAATCAAACTACACGCAAAATCCTCTCTTATTATTAGTACGAAATATATAGAATCGCAGTTAAAAAAAGTGTAGTTTAACCAATAATATTATTGCGTCGCTTTTCTCTACATAGTTATCTATTATGTGATACAATGTCATTGGCTCATTGCCGCTACTTCTTAAATTACGCTCCGGTAAAAATATGTTAACTCGGCTAGGTGCGTTAGTTTCAAAAAAGGATAGGTGTGGTAGATTCTCTTGTTCCTTGCGGCCGGCTCCCAAGTACAAAGAAAACCACCAAGGCCTACCCCAAAAATGATATAACGGTGTAGTTTCTTAATTAAGCTGCGACTACAACAAGAAAACAAGCTCTCAGCAACGTAACACCTGTGGCAGGCTCTTTCAGCCACGCTATTGTTGGATACCACATTTTTTATGCCTGCCAATCACACCATCTAGATTGATATAGTTTGTGAGAGGGCATTAAATGAGACGTATTTGCCGGGACAAATGCTAGGGAACGAATCGGCCGGCTTCGTGGACTTCCTGTTCCGTTCTCATCTAGACGCCGTCAGCTCAGATACACGCATTAAACCCAAAACCTAGATCTATTCCTCACATCTTCTTCAACCTTCACAACCGATACGGGAGAACACCAAGATCCCCATTCCCATCTTCGTCCAACCTTCGCACCTTGGTTATATCGCAAGTTCTTCCCACGTTGACCTAGCGGTACAGCATATACACAGAGGATCTCCCGACCCACATTTTTTTATAAAGGCCAGGCCTGCTCACTTTCCCTCCGATCGTTTCAAATTTTGAAACAATCCATTTTTGCATGTGTCCTTTTTTGAAACTCTGGCTGCTAAGAGTCAATAATTATATTAAAATGGAATTCATGTTCAGGTTCTATCAATTAATATCATGGGAAAAAACACAAGACAAACTGCATGGAATCACAGTATTCTCAAAGCTGCTACAACTCAACTATAGACTACAGCAGCCAAGCCTCAACACACGCCACCTGCTGTCACTAAACTACATTCGGTACACAGGGGAAACTGTTGTACATGATCACACTATAAAACACATTTGTTCATCCCCACAACCTTCCACCATTATCCTCAAACAAGAAGTCCGCCGATGACCTTCAACGCCGCATCTTGTGCACTTACCGGGCTTCCGAGGAGTTGCTGGCTCGTCGCCTCTATCAGGGCATGTAGTTCGGTTATGCCCTGGTTTGTGACATATGCTGGAGAATCGCGTTCTCTTACTCAGTCCCGCCTCGTAGGGTTCCTCAGCGTCCTCTTTGTGAACGGCACATTCTCCACAGTACCGAAAAGCTCCCAATGAGACAAATCTGAAAACAATGGCACTGGGGTCATCTCTACTTTTCTCTATGGCAGTGGGGTCATTCCATATAGATTAGTGCTAAGTTAGTAGTAGTTAGTGCTAATTAGTGAAGCAATTTCAGATTTCCATCGGGGTCAGCTGACCCCAGCCCTCTAATGCCAGCTCCGTCCCGGCAATGATGTTGTACACCTTCCGAAGGTTGATGTTGTTCTAAGTTGCTTCACTAAGTCCTTTGTGTAAGCATCGATGTGTTTGTGGGATGGCCAGTAAGCCCGTTCACCATACCACGGACATCGAGTGGTTGTGACTTACTCACTGCTCTGCGATGTACCACCCATTGTCATCTGTATGTAGTAGCCTGACCATCGCCGGGCACTCACATCTGCACGACTGGGTGTTCTCTGCCCTGGCTTACCCTGAAAATGGAACACCATAAACATACAAAGTTAGCACTCGCCACGCCAAATCAAAGCAAGCCTGAGACTAACTACATCTGAGACGAGCTCTCACCGCACACCGCAAACTATTTCCTGCACACTTTGTCCTTGATATATTCAATCGGCTCTTGCCATATCGGACGCCGAATCCATTCTGCCATGAATGTAAGTTGTAAAAATCATAGGCCTCTAGCGAGTCGAAACTTGTTCCAAGCTCCGGCTTTATAACACTGTCAGATGGGTTCTCGGCATAGCTTCTCACCCATATCTCCACACCTCCCATCCGTCCAGGGCATAGCGGCCGCTGCTGTGGAGCAGCCCCAACTCGAACCTGAATTTCAGTAATGGGGATAATAAGAATTCAGTAATGGGTGACAGTAAAGATTTCTATTTTTTTCAGGCACAGAAATGCATTGTACAGTCAGTGGCCATAGTTACATACTTCTCACAATTTAGAAACCCCCGTGTTACAAATCACCTTCATTTGGCCTGAAGATAAACATTCCCAATGATGGCTAAATTTTCCTGAGCTGGCCTCTAATGTACTGCAGCACGCAAGGTTTTTTCTCAAGATGAAAGTAACAATAGAAACCGAGATAAATTAGAATAATTTCTTAAGTGGCTGCTCCCTGGATTTTTCCAGAACTAATTTTAATTTACATGGAATATTTTCAGAAAATCTTTGCACGTCGATATGATAATAAACAGATTTACCAACTCTTGCGAGTTGCAAAGTTTTTCAGCAGAACTTAATGTTCCTCGCTGAGAACATGTACTTACACAAACAGATTACTCCAACTATGATTTGATCTGATAAAGAAATCTTACAAGTTAAACTGATTCTCTGAAAGTTGACTGAACATATGAACTGGCATGTACAGACTACTCGTTGGAGCACAAACAGACTGAATTTTTGGAAATGAGGTGTTAAGTCCTAGCTTTTCTCCAATCGATAGATCATGTGTGCATCGGTGTGTGTGTGATAAACAGAGAGGGAGAGAGGGGAGATTGGAGTACCTTCTCCGTGGATCGACGAGCTCGAGCCCGAGGCCATGGTGGCCGAGGCAGTGGTGGCGTGACGGCGGTGGAGCTTCCTGTCGCTGGGCGCTAACCCTAGATCGGAGAGGGGAATGTCGGTAGGGTTTGGCTACGCACGGTCAACCTCGTGAGCTGTGCAGGCCGGCCCCCCACCCTTTATATAGCGCTGCGACAGGGGCCCACCGATAATTAAGGTCGGGCGCCCCCGATCAGGGCGCGATCACAGGGATCGTGGAGCCGTTGGACTCCACGGTTGGAGATCAATATCTAACATTCTCCCCTTGATCTCAACTTTTACTTTTAACTTTTTATCTTTTACTCGTTTCATCACCGATTAGTACATAGAGCATGTTTCATCGTCACAGCTCAATTGCCGATAGAATCAGACAGCCACCATATACTTTTCAGTTTTGAAACAATAAACTATTACTTTTGGGCCTCTGTGATCCAGTGATCATAGGCTTTCCATTAATCCCATGCCGGCTATGTGTTTCTGGAACACATCGGGTGGTAAGCCTTTCGTTAGCGGATCCGCAAGCATTTCCTTTGTCCTTATATGCTCGAGACTTATAGTTTGATCCTGGATCTTATCTTTCACAACATAATACTTTATATCTATTGCCTTTGTAGCATTACTCGACTTGTTGTTGTGAGCATAGAATACTGCGGGCTGGTTGTCACAGTACATCTTTAGTGGTTTGTCAATACAATCTACCACTTTCAAGTCGGGTATAAATTTCTTTAACCATATCGCCTGTCCCGTGGCCTCATAACATGCTATAAATTCTGCATACATCGTGGATGCAGCAACTAATGACTGTTTGGAGCTTTTCCACGAAATAGCCCCTCCTGCGAGAGTGAACACGTACCCTGACGTGGACTTCTATCATCTTTGTCTCCCGCAAAATCTGCGTCTGAATACCCTCTTAGTTCTAGGGAATCAGATCTTCTATATGTTAGCATGAGGTCTTTTGCGCCTTGCACATAACGCAATGCTTTCTTTACCATGTTCCAGTGTTCATGGCCTGGATTTTCTTGATATCTACCGAGTACCCCGGTGATAAAAGCTAAGTCAGGGCGAGTGCACACTTGTGCATACTGTAAGCTTCCAACAGCCGAAGCATATGGTACTGCTTTCATTCGATCGATCTCATATTGACTTTTGGGACATTGAAATTTCCCAAAACTATCGCCCTTGACTATCGGAGCAGGTGATGCGCTACTTTTATGCATATTATATTTCTTTAGAACCTTTTCTAAATATGCCTTTTGTGATAGTCCTAGCACTCCATTCTTTCTATCCCGGTGAATTTCTATGCCCAAAACATATGAAGCTTCACCAAGATCTTTCATATCAAAATTTGAGGACAAGAATTTCTTTGTTTCTAGTAGTAGACTGACATCATTGCTTGCAAGCAAGATATCATCCACGTACAGAATTAGGAAAATATATTTCCCACTTTTAAACTTTGCATAAATGCAGTTGTCCTCAACATTCTCTTTAAAACCAAAACTTTTAATTGTATTATTGAACTTTAAATACCACTGTCTAGAGGCTTGCTTTAACCCATAAATGGATTTCTTTAGGCGGCATCCCATATGTTCCTTCCCCTCCATGAAAAAACCGGTGGGTTGTTTCATGTAAACATTTTCTTCTAAATCTCCATTTAGAAATGCCGTCTTTACATCCATTTGATGCAACTCTAAATCAAAATGCGCAACTAGTGCCATGATGATTCTGAAAGAATCCTTACATGAGACCGGAGAAAATGTCTCATTGTAATCTACCCCTTCTCTTTGCGTAAAGCCTTTTGCCACAAGTCGCGCTTTATACTTTTCTACGTTCCCATTGGAGTCATACTTTGTTTTGTAGACCCATTTGCAGCCTACTGTTTTGGCTCCTTTAGGAATTTCCTCTAAGTCCCAAACATTGTTAGAACTCATCGATTTCATCTCGTCTTCCATGGCTTCCAGCCACTTCGAAGAGTGAACGCTTCTCATGGCTTCTTCATATGAAGTGGGATCTTCTTCCATATGAACTGTTTCTGTATTATAAACTCTATAATCACTAGAAATAGCTGATTTCCTAGCTCTTTTAGACCTTCTGAGAGTCTCATTCTCTGGCACATCATGTGTCTCAACGTGCGACTCTTCTTCTAAATTGGCTGTCGTCGCTCCCTTTCATGCTCAACAACGGGTTGAGTCGGCTCCTGACGGACAGGTTCCGAATCTTGCCTCGTTGTGGTCACGGGTGGAGTTACAACAGGTGCTTGCACCACAACCTCTGGGATTATCGGTGCAGGTACAACAGGTAGGGCGAAAAATGGCTCATGGATCATCGGAAAAGGTGCACACACCCTCTTCTCCTCAAGATCAATTTTCCGGCCTACCATGCTCCCCCTCATCATTTCGTCCTCCAAGAAGACCGCGTGTCTCGTTTCTACAAACTTTGTGTATCTGTCTGCACAGTAGAAACGATAACCTTTTGATCTATCAGGATAGCCAATGAAATGGCAAGTTACTGTTTTGGGGTCTAACTTTGCAATGTGGGATTAAAAACTTTTGCCTCAGCTGGGCTCCCCCAGACTTTCAAGTGGCGTAGAGAAGGAACTTTCCCTGTCCACAACTCGTACGGTGTTTTGGGCACCGACTTACTTGGTACTCTGTTGAGAATGTGAATGGCGGTTTTTAACGCCTCCATCCATAATCCCAATGGCAGTGTGGAATAACTCATCATACTGCGCACCATATCCATAAGAGTACGGTTACGCCTTTCAGCTACTCCATTTTGCTGTGGTTCGCCCGGCATAGAATACTGGGCGACTATTCCATTTTCCTGTAAAAACCTTGCAAAAGGTCCAGGTACTTGACCATATGGAGTGTGCCGACCGTAGTACTCCCCCCCACGGTCGGACCTGACTATTTTAATTCTTTTATCATGTTGATTTTCAACTTCAGCTTTGAATATTTTAAATTTATCCAATGCTTCAGATCTTTCTTTAATTGGATAAATATAACCATATCGGGAGTAATCATCTGTGAACGTTATGAACGAGTCATAACCATCCACACTTTTCACCGGAAATGGTCCACATATATCAGTGTGAATAATTTCTAGTGTCGCGGTGCTTCGGTTTGCACCCTTTTTAATTTGTTTTACGTATTTTCCTTTTATGCAATCTATGCATTGTTCAATATCTGAGAACTCTAACGGAGGAAGAATATCATTTTTAACGAGGCTTTCTATTCTTCCCCTCGAAATATGGCCTAATCGACAGTGCCATAACTTCGACGAGTCATGAGTTCGCTTTCTTTTCTTTTGTTCTTTGTTCGACAAGGAATTTGTTCATTCACATTACTCACAGAATGCACTTTTTCACGCAAGGATAACAAATAAAGCTTATCATGAAGTAAAGCAATACCCACACAAGCATCTTTAAACCATATGGCACACTTGCCATGACCGAAATAACATTCATAACTGTCTTTATCCAACACGATACACTTATTAAGTTTCTGTGAATCGAAGGAACAAATAAAACATCTCTAAGCATAATATTGAAACCATCAGCTAGCTCCAAGGAGATGTCGCCAACAGCTTCAACTTCTGCTTGAACTCCATTTGCGACTTCAATGTGTCTTTCGCTTCTTTGCAAAGTCCTTGTCGAATGGAATCCCTGTAAAGAATTTGCAACATGAACAGTTGCACCTGAGTCAATCCACCAAGTAGATTTTGAAAACTGTGTATACAGGGATTCATTTACAAAAGAAACTGTGTCTTACCTCTCTTGGCCATTATCATCTTGAGCCAATCTGGGCAATCTTGCTTGAAATGCCCTTTCTTCTTGCAGTGGTGGCAGGTGTCTTTGTCCACTTGCTGAAACTGCTGGGGACCTTTGCCATGTGGCTTATACTGGTGAGGACCTTTGCCATATGGCTTAGAAGGGGAACCGTTGTAGTTCCTGTTCTTGTTGTCCTTCACAAAGTTCAAGGAGCCCCCATTCTGGGACTTCAGCCTTTCCTCTTCTTGCGACAGCATGGCAATGGTCTTTTCAATGTCCCATTTTTCAGGCGACACATTGTAGTTGATGATGAAATTTTCAAATTGTGGTGGCAGTGAAGCCATCACCAATGAACTATGAGTGCAGGCTTGAGCTCCAGATCAGCCTCCATGGACTTAAGCTTAGCAGCCATGTTGCTCATTCTGAGAATGTGCTCCCTTATTCCATGTGAACCTCCATGATACTTTTCTGTCACCAGCTGTTTGAGCAGCTGGGTAGCATAGTCTTTGAAGAACCAGTAAACTGGCTCTTTATCTTTTGGAGATACTCTCCCACAGAGGTACACTCTTCAATTGAGCCCACAATAGCGTTCTCAACTGTGTTCTTTATGAATGCCATGCACTTTTTGTTGGCGTTCACCCACTTTTGGTTCTCTAGGGTGTAACCCATCTCTACTGGACCATAGTCCAGCTGCTTTTTCTGCCAAGCAGAATCATCATCATCTGTTGCTCTCACTGGCTCTGCTGGCTTGACTGGCTGTGGAGTACTCACAACCCAGTCGACCTCAGCGCAGACAAAAGCCAGCTCGACTTTCTTCCACCACTCAGCGTAGTTGTCACCCCTGAGCGTCGGAACGTCCTTGAGGCAACTCATCAGGTGAAAACTTCCTGAAACCACAAGGATATAAGATAACAAAAAACAATTGCATGTAATAATCCAACGTTGGTATAAATTAAAACATACAACCGTTTGTGCAATTAAAACTATATTACCGTTGGGCAATAAAAGAAATAAATGCACCTTTAAGACAGATCATAATCATGTTATTAACAACGTTGGTCAAAATCATAATCATCATTAAATCACTTTATCATGCTTTCAATTCTCACTTTAAATCATAATAATGCTATTAATAACGTTGGTCAAATAATAGCAGAATCATAATCAGCATTAATATCATTTTAATCATGCTTTTAATTTTCACTTTATTGCTTTTATGCAATTTCTTTTGACTATTTGCAGCGGAAAACAATATGAATAAAATTCACAAAACTTTATACTTTTCAGAAAACATTTCTGTGTACTTTTGTATTTCCTAAACAAATTTTCGTTGGAATAATTTGAATAGGAAAAACTATGCTTAAATCAGCACAAAATTGGGCAGAAAATTGCCAAAACTGTGCTAAAAGGAAAAAAAAACCGTTTATCTGCAGCCCGCGGCTATCTGTCGCGCGGGGCGACGCGTAGCAGCGGCCCACGGCCGTGCATGGCCGCGCTATCTGCCGCCCGCGGCGACGCGGCAACGGCCCCGCAGCGGCCCAAGGCCGGCTACTTTCGGCCTGCTTCTACGCCCAGTGCCGCACCACGCGAAACCTTGGCCGTCCGATCCGATCCAACGGCTGAGCGCACTTTTCGTCAGATCAAAACGACCCGGGTGCCAGGGAACCCTAACCCTAGCCCCATTCTTCTCTTTCCGTGTCTCTCTCCCGATCGAAAAACGACGGAGAGGAAAAACCGTCTCCGGCGACGCGCCGGCGACGGCGAGGAGCGGCCGCGCGACGCCAGGCCCATGACGAGCTCCGCCGCCACGAGATCCTCCCCTCCTTCTCCTTTCTTTCTCCTTCTTCTCCACCGAAAACAGAGAGCCCGAAGGCAAACTGGAGCCGGAGAAAACGATTTCGGCGCCTCCCCTGCTCCCCTTGCCGGCGTATGCGTGCACCCGAGGGTAAGCGCATCACCGTCAAGTGGCGCAGGCGGCAGTGCCCTTTTCCGACGACGCGCCGGTGAGATTTTCTTTTCCCTTTTCCCTCCTTTTTGTAGTTAGGGTTAGGGTTCAGTTCTTTGCCTCGAAGGGTGAGTTCTTCGTCCGATGCCCCTTGCGATGCGCATCGGATCGAGAGGAACGGCGCGGCCGTAACGGCGGCACACTTTGCACACTTTAACAGTTACTAGTGTTAAAAAAACCCAACGACGCGCCTCCTCCTGTGGTCCTCCGCTCGCCCACCACACTAGTAGAAAAACTATTATAGGTAGGTTGTATTCTGTGGCGCACCCCTAATTGGTGCGCCACAGAAATATAATTCTGTGGCGCACCAGGCCTGGTGCGCCACAGAAATGTGACTTTCTGTGGCGCACGTGGCCAGGTGCGCCACAGAAATATGACTTTCTGTGGCGCACCAAGCCAGGTGCGCCACAGAAAGTCACATTTCTGTGGCGCACCAAGAGTTATCCAGGGGGCAGGTAAAAAATTGAAAAAAAAAAATTCTGTGGCGCACCTGACAGGTGCGCCACGGAAAGTTGACATTCTGTGGCGCACCAGGCAGGTGCGCCACAGAAAGGTCACATTCTGTGGCGCACCAAGCTGGGTGCGCCACAGAATCTCATTTTTCAAATCCCACCCCCCCGGTGGATCGCCTTTTTTAGTCTTGCAGGAAATAAAAGAAAATGAAAAAAAATCAAAAATTAAAACCCTTTTACATGTGGCTAGGTATGAGTGTCTAGTACGTGTAGAAATTTTGAAATATGAATTTTGACCTTTTCTGCAACAAATGAAAAAGAAATCTTGTAACGGCCATAACTTTTGCATACGACGTCGAAATAACGCAAATAATATGTCAAAAAAATCGTTAGAAAAATTCGAGTTCGAATCCACCAGGATTTACCCGGTCAGCAATTCACAGATTACTCAAATTCTAAAAGAAAAAAAAGTTATTTCAAACAGACGATTTTTCGCAGCAAAATAAAAAAAATCAAAAAATTCAAAAAAATTCAAAAATTCCAAAATTTCAAAAAAGACATAGAAATGTATAACAAAGAAGATTGTTGACTTTTCTTGACTTTTATTTTTATTTTTTTGGCTGTTTTTTGGATTTTTTAGATTTTTTGTTTTTTTTATTTTTTGGATTTTTTGGATTTTTTTAAGTTTTTTGAATTTTTTTGGATCTTTTGAAACTTTTGAATCTCCTTTTGAAAGTTTAGAAGTTTTTGAAAAATCTGAAATTTAAAAACACACGTTTATAACATATACACATACAGGACTTAAGAGGATACATATGATATATATATTAATAAGAACTTGAGTAGCACAAGGGTAGGTGAAGTGGGTGGAACTTAGAAGTTAAGCGTGCTAGGGTTGGAGCAATTTGAGGATGGGTGACCTAGCGGGAAGGTATCAGTTCAAAAAATCTGAAAATAATTCTAATAATTAGGAATTTTCGTATTATTTCATATTTTGATTTTTCTGATTTTTTTCGAATTTTTTTAAAAAAATTTAGCAGTTTTTTAATTTTTTGAATTTTTTCATAATTCTGTGGCGCACCAGGCTGGTGCGCCACAGAAATGTGGATTTCTGTGGCGCACCAGGCCAGGTGTGCCACAGAAGTAGTGGCGAGGATTCTGTGGTGCACCCAGCAATTCTGGGGGTGCGCCACAGAATCCATTTTTGGTGCGCCACTGATAAGGCTTTTCCTACTAGTGTGCCAGTTGCTCGTCGGGAACGCGGCGAACTCCTTTGGCGCGGAGAGCCGCTGATTCCGGATTGACGACCGGATGGAGGCGCTCTGCTCAGAGGAAGACATCGGCGGCTGCCGCTCCCTCGCCAAAATCCGTGCGCCGCTTGCCTCCGGGCACCGGGCTCAAGGCTCAAGCAGCACCTTGCCCGCAGGTGCGCCTCTTGGCCATCTCTGGAGGGAGTCTACATGATCGCGACATGCATCTGGACTCATTTGGGACGGTGCTGCTCTCTCCTCTGAAGTCTATACCAACTCTCTGAAATCTGGATGCGAAGTACAGAGGTGGGGCGGCTGCTGCAGCTGGCGCGGTGGAAGAGGAAATCGACCGGCGGCAAGCAGGCGTCGACCTCGTCCTCGGCTGCGTCGGCGTGCTACCTGCAGCGGTCTTAAGAGCAGAGCAGCCGGAGCTAGATCCGAAGCCTCACGCACCGCGCGCCGCACACGACGAGAGGGCGTGGTCTGAACCTCCTCTCCGATCAGAGCTAGCTTGAGCTAGCTACGTACAGCAGGCGTATGCGTATGCGTATGCGTATGCGTATGCGTATGCGTATGCGTATGCGTATGCGTCAGTAACCTCACCGTCAGTCCGTCACTCGCCGTCAGTGTTCCACCTCCGGGCCCCGCTCGTGTCTCTGATGCTGGAGCTCCTCCATCGCCGTCACTCCCGGTGCTGCACCTCCGCCTCCCGCACATGCCCCCGTCCCGGCCGCTGCTCCTGCCACCGTCCGTGCGCCCCGTCCATCTCAGGACGCTGAAGGTAATCTCCAGCTAGTAAAACATGAAGAATCATTAGCCTTTTCTTCTCCAGTCCGCTAGTAAAATGTCCAGCTCCGGTCCGCTAGAACCTCCAAGAAAATGGCACCACTGATCAAGATCAAGTTCATGAGTAATCCACCGCAGCATCGAACCTGATTGTAACTGCTCAGAGCACTTCTTAATTGGTAAGGACACATATAGGATCCAGTAGCTCGAGGTTCATTTGTTTCAGAGGCACATTTACCTACATGTACTGTAGTTCACATTGCGTTGGATTCAGAGCACACTTTTTTTTTTTGGTCAGTTAACGGGTTCAGAGTACCAACTTCAGATTCCATGCATATAGCATATGTATCGATCAGAATATCCGACCTTACTGTTTTGCTGTCTTGGTACGCACAGCGGCCGGCCGCGATGCACTACAGGAAACGCGCAAGACGCCGACGGCTTCCGGCCGTCGGCGTATAAACGAATGCTGTCGGCGTATACATACGCCGATGGCGGCCGTCGGCGTCTTTGGCTGTCGGCGTACCCAAAATGCCGTCGGTGTACGTTGTGTGGCCCCACAAGATGGCATCCAAGTCGTTTCCGTTAGCTCACCATATGCCGACGGCATTGCCGTCGGCCTCTGCGTGCCACGTGGACGCTTCCTGGGCGCCTGGGAGACGACCTACGCCGCCGTCGGTGTATGGGTGACCATATGGTCCGCATCGGGTGACGTGGCGTCATCCTGTGCGTCCGCGATGCATACTACGCCGACGCCGTCGGCGTATGAGTGACCATATTTTTTTTTTGCTGATTGTTGCTGCTGGTTTCTAGCACATTTTAAATACAATTAAAATTGCACAAATTTTAAAACATCACAGAACATCACATATATAATCCAAACCATCATACAAATTTCAAATGACTCAAACACAATTTGAATTCATACAAATTCCAAATGACACAAACATAATTCGAATTCATACAAACATTCATACAAATATAGTTCGAATCCTACATCTCCTGAGAGCTCGAGGTACTGATATCTGACCGCGTGAGAATAGGCGACCGACCACGTGGGGCAGCCGCCGTCGAATCACACGCGGAACCGGTGAGGCACCCGGCGAGGCACGAGACGGTGTGGTCTCGCGCGGCGAACTCGGCGAGGCACCACCACCGCCATGCTCCACGAGCGCGCGCGTCGAAGTCGGCGAGGCAGAAGCACGACCAAATGGTGCATTCCTGGAGCATCCCGATCCCTACATGTTTGAGTCCAAGTTAGCAACTTGGAAAGCACAGTACGGCGATAACAACTGGTTTGGCAAATAACTTACCGGAGTCCTTGTCTTGTATGTGCGAGCGACCGCTTCCCTCGATGGGCACATGGGCGGCATCCCCACCCTAGGTGGACGCGGAGGCATCGGATCCCACACTCCAGTGGCAAAAAACCTCTCGCTCGCCTACAAGATAGTTTAGATGTCAGGAGTTGTAGAAAAAGAAGGTTCAAATTAGAGGAAATGGGACTTGTCATATTTTGCAAATATAAAGGTTGAAACTTACAGCATCGCGCAACTCTTCCCACTCGTCATAGGCCGCTCTCTTCTGCAGCCACAAGTGATACTCCGCCTCACAGTCCGCGTAAGCGGCATCGAAGGCCGCCTCGAAATCAGGCTACAATTTCAAAATAGAACGAATCTCGTCAACTTAGCCACTTAGCTAGGAACGAATGCGGAAAGAGAATGAAATTGAGAAAAACTTACATCGGGGCGAGCTCGGGAAGGCCGTCGAGGAGGCAGGACAGGGGGTCCTCGGCGGTGAGTGTAGTCTTGACACGCACGAGGCCCAACTCAGGAGTACGCGGGATTACCGCACTAAGACAGGGCAAACGGCCATGCTCCCAACCGTGCCCGGCCAGGACCATCGCTCTCGTCGGTGTCATGCTCAAGAGGTCTATCCACCTCCGGATTAAGACCCTTGAACGACTCGACGTACCTATTTATGTTCTTCTCGGCACTGCCGAAGTAATCGGGAAGCGAGGGCTGAGGCTCGGATAGATCGATCTTCTTCATCTTCATCCTCTCCCATGCTTGCATGTCCGACACAGGCTCCCCGATATCGGCCTCCTGCATTGCCAAAGAAGTGTTATGCGTATCAAGTAGGAACATGTAGGAACATGAGGGGAAATAAATGAAGGTTGTTCAATGTATATATATATACCAGCTTTGCCTTGAAGCGATCATGGTTGCGGGCTCCCGCACAATGTGTCCCCCGCTCCCACGGTTTGCCTTGTTCCGCTCGCTCAAGGCTTTGAACTCGGCGTCCTCCCCAAGCCACCTCGACACCAACGCCTCCCACGCGTCTGCCTTACCATAGGCCCATGTGGGCATAACCTGAAAAAACAATACTCATGTGAAGAACAGATAATGCAATTGCAACTTAGCAGCAACATGTAATCTCATTGATAATTTACTTACCGACATGTAATCCTCCATGGTCATATTAGGTGGTTCCACCACATTCTCATGCTTCGGCGCCGTCTTGCCTAACTTCTCAGAACAGAAATGATTGACGAAGGTATGCTTTACATTGTAGAATTGCTGTCGAGCCAACTTCTTACAAGCCCCCACCAAAGTCCTGTCCGCCTTGGCACGCTCCTCAGGAAGTACCCTATAGAATTTATTTAATCATGCACAAAAAACAAATTGTGAGAGCATGGTGGGGACATCACCTATGAACGAAAATCGAAAAGTTCAACTTACCCAAAACTTGGTGATCACGACGTCAGAACATCTCCCGAAGCCCGGGAGATGGGCGGCCTGAAGTCTACCCAACGGGTGGCTAGCTTCCTCTCGCCGTTGGAGACCGTATTGTACAAGCCCGGCCAAAACTTCCTAATCAAAGCTCCAACCATGGTGGTAGGCGCACGGGCTCCGTGAGGATATGTCCAATTGCTGCACAAATAATTAAACATTAGTACATGTCAAATTGTACTAACCACAATGTAATTACCATGTTCAAAATTAGCATAGTCACTTACTCAATCCCATTAGGCACAATGAGGATTTTCTCCTCCTCGGTAGCAGGTTCCTTTGATTCCTCAGGGACCATGGATTCCCCATGAATCTTTGGCTTCTTCTGCGACGCGGAGGCCCCCGTCTCCTGGTCTCGAGACTCCGTCCCCTCATCTCGAGACTTCGTCCCCTCCTCTCGAGACTCCGTCTGCTCGTAAGCCACGTCGCCAGAAGCGGAGGGTATGTCCAAAGACACGTCGCCCCCACCTCGTGCTCGTCCTGCACCTCGCCCTCGTACTCCCTCACCTCGTGCTCGTCCTGCACCTCTCCCTCGTCCTGCACCTCGTCCCCTCGGAGGAAGTGCATCGGCACCTCGCCCTCATCCAGCACCTCCTCTCTCACCACTATCAGACTGGTAACGCGGGTTCAGAATAGGCTCTCTTCCACTTTTAGTAACTTTCTTCTGGTGCATCCCCTTCAGCAAGGAGGCCGATGATTCCTTGACTTGGCTCATCTTGGTCAATCACTTGCAGGAATAGATCTAAGCATTCAGTTCAATCCTCAAATGCATAGCAGTTATTCAACACAAAAAAGCTCCAAACACAAGGTTCAAAAAAGCGTAAAGCGTAAGCGTAGCGACAAGCTCTCGCTTAGAGTTTTCTCTGCTTTAGCGAGCTTAAGCGTCGCTTAAGTGTTTTACAAAAAATGGCAGAACTTTGCCTGTTTCCAAGCATTCAACACAATTTGCATGTAAAATATGAATGATATAGCAGAATATATGTGAATAAATGAATGATGCAGCAGAATATGAACTGAACACATTCTGTTAACATGCAAATCTGAACAGAACTCAGAACAACTGAACAAGTATGCATGAACTCTGATCTACTGCTAGCGTTAACATGATAAATTGATAATCAAGTAATCTGACTTGCTTTGAACTGAACTCTAAACAAGAAACATGATAATCTGAAGCTCTAAACCAGCAAACATCTAAAATCCTGATCTAAAATCGCACATACAAATGTCCACAATCTGTTCAACTTAGATCTCATGATCTAACATACAAATCAACCTCAAATCGGAGCTATTGATTACTGACCATGAAATAAGGAGTAAGAACAAGATGAAAAACAGAGAAGATTGGCAAAAATTTCACCTGGGCAGGGAGGACGCGATGAGGTCGGAGATGGCCGGAGGGAGGCGCGGCGTGCAGGTGCAGCTGGAGTCGAGTTGCAGAGGAGGAGAGGGGAGAGCTTGAGGTGAGGACGCCGATGAAGAGGGTCGGGGGCGACCGGTGGAGGTGGAACAGAGGTGGTGGCGTCAGGGGCGGCCGGTGGAGAGGGTCGGGGGCGTCAGGGCCTCGGCCGGTGGAGAGGAGCTGCGGGGGCGGGCATCTGCAGTGGCTGATACGTCCAAAACGTATCTATAATTTTTGATGTTCCACGCATGTTTTATGTCAATTGGCACATGTTTTATATGCATTTTATATTATATTATGACATTTATTGGACTAACCTACTAATAGTTGCCAAAGTGCACAATTTTCTTGTTATTACACTTTAATGTGTAGGAATTATCAAAATTGGGCAAATTAACCTTTTGGAGTCGAAATTGGACTTTTCTGAAATCTGTCTGAAAACTATTTTCAAAGATGGACCCGTTTCGACGCCAAGATGATCGTAAAATGGAAAATGTCTAGTCGCGAAAGTTGCAGCGAATTTTCTTCTAATGAATCTCGACATAAAATTCGGCCCAATCCGAGTCCGGATGCTCCAGATATGCCCGTTTTCGTGGAGCCCAAGAGGGGATGACGGAAATTCGAGAGTCTATATAAAGGAGGGAACCCTAGGTCGTGAGGGCAGCCCCATACCACGAATTTTCCTCCTCCCAGGCAGCCGTCTGGGGGTGGAGAACCTCCTCCATACCACCACCATCTCCAAGGAAGAAGAGGGGGCCAAGGGCAGCCGCCGCCGCCACCAAGGGCTGCCGCTCCCGCTCCGGGGGGCTGCCGCCATCACGCCGCCGCCTCGCCGTGGCCGCTGCGGGGCTCCGTCTCCACTCCGGGCTGCACCTCTTCATCAACCTCTCCATCAAGCTCCTCATCACCATGACCATGTGTGAGTAGTCTCCCTCGGGGCTGAGGGCTCATGCCGGTAGCTGTGTGGTTTATCTCCCTCTCCCATGATGTGATCTCTATGTGATCATGAGCTTTGTAATCTAGTTGAATCCATAGATGTTACTCTTCATCATCTTATGATTATGCTACTCAAGTGGTTTTATTAATGTAAACTCCGGAGTCACCCTTGTCCCAAGGTGTGATGTGGACAGTGTGCACACCGTGTGTGACTCTTTGGATTAAATTTTATGTGAATACTTGCCATGAGTTGTTCTTTGTGTTGGATGTCACTATAAATTGTGGTGTTTGCCTAGTACTATTTTGGAGAGCTCATAGTGACATTGAGGGTACCAAGATGTGGAATGCAACTTTAAGGTGTGCTTTTGCAGCCCTACACGATGGTCTTGGTGTTCTATGATATTGTGGTGTTTGTTCACTCAGACTTTAAGGTGTGCTCTTGTAGCCCTACGCAGTAGATTGGAATTTCTATCCAACGGAAGAATAGTTCAGAGTAGCATAGTGAAGAGGAAATATCTATGTATTCAATTATATTATTATTGTTGAGAGTGTCAACTAGTGAAAGTATGATCCATATGCCTTATTTCGAACTATTGAAACACCGTTTGCTCTCATTTGGTCTCACGTTTGCTTGCTGCCATTTTTATTTCAGATTGCAATTGTCACGTATAATCATCCATATTACTTGCATTTCACTATCTCTTCGCCGAACTAGTGCACCTATACATCTGACAAGTGTATTAGGTGTGTTGGGGACACAAGAGACTTTTTGTATCTTAATAGCAGGGTTGCTTGAGAGGGATATCTTTGACCTCTACCTCTCTGGGTTCGATAAACCTTGGGTGATTCACTTAAGGGAAACTTGCTGCTGTTCTACAAACCTCTGCACTTGGAGGCCCAACACTGTCTATAAGAATAGAATCGTGCGTAGACATCAAGCTATTTTCTGGCGCCGTTGCCGGGGAGGTAAGTGCTGGAAGGTATCTCCTTTAGATCCTGCAGTTATATCTTTTAGTTTCTTGTTTTTATTTTACTAGTTAGGCTTAATGGAAAACATCAAAAAAATTAGAGATCTCTATGAACTTTATATTGAATTAGGACATGATGTTTTTGAAGCCAAAATTAAAAAAGCAATGGGAGTCTGTTTGCATAATGGTGATAGCAATGTTATTAGCATGAATTCTTTGGACACTATTATTCCTAATGCTGTGGAAAAATCTAAGCTTGGGGAAGCTAGTTTACATGAAAATGATCTTTTTAGTTCCCCAGCTTTGAAGGAGAAAATTCGCTTTGATAATGCTTTGTCTCCCATATGTGATAATTCTAATGCTGCTTGTGATATTCCAAATCCACTTACTGAAAGTATTCCTTTTGAAATACCTATGGAAATGGTTGAAATGGTTATGAATGAACGTTATGCAGGGGATGGAACAGTCCATCCACATGATCACTTGTTGAAACTTACAGAACTTTGTGAGTTGGTTAAGGTTGCAGGATTATCAAGAGAAGATGTCATGAGGAAATTATTTCCATTTTCACTTAAGGACAAAGCAAAGAAGTGGTATAGGATGCTAGATGATCGTCCTTCGAATTGGAAACTACTTGAATCTCTCTTTTACTCTAAATTTTATCCTCTTCATGAAGTGCATCTGGCTAGGAGTTACATTTTCAATTTTTATCCTCATGATAGAGAAAGTATTGCTCAAGCTTGGGGAAGACTGAAAACATTAATACTCAAATGTCCTAACCATGAGCTTCCTGAGGAAATAATTGTTACTAATTTTTATGCAAGGCTTTCAGGTCATTACAAGGATTATCTAGATGCATGTTCAGGAGGTTCTTTCACAAGTAAGAAGGTTGAAGTTAAATGTGATCTTCTTGAAACAATTCAACGCAATACTGAAGATTGGGATAACGACAAAGGTAAAGAATCAGGTATGAAACAATTCAACGCAATACTGAAGATTGGGATAACGACAAAGGTAAAGAATCAGGTATAAACTATGAGTATGATTGCATTGAGTCTTTCGCTAAAACTGCTAGTTTTCATGCGCTTAGTGCTAAATTTGGTCTTGATTCTCAAATTATTGTTGATTGCTGTAAAGCAGTTGCTTCTCATATTAATATTCCAAAAGAGAATTGGGACATGTATCATGAACCTCTTAAAGACACTTGCTTGGAAACCGAAATTGTTACTAATGATTGCAATAAACATGCTCAAGCTTCTGAAAATACTATTTCTTATAAGCATGTTAATTTTTGTGGACCACTTAGACCTTGTGAAAAGAATAAAATTGAAGAGGAATATTGTATTCATCATAGGAATGAAAAAACTACAACATGGTACAGAGCTCTAAGTGATCTTGCTGAAAAAGTTTGTACCCTCTATACTTTTATTTGTGAACTTTGCAATGAAGAGGGTCATTTCAAATTCCAATGGCCAGGTTCTAATATGAGTGTTGCGAGAGACTTTTGTGATAACATGATCACTCCTAATCAGCATGATGAACTTACATTATTTTTGGGATGTGAAGAGTTATCAACAAAAACTTCTTTGTTAGATATGAGTGCTTTTGATATGAATAGTGTGTTGCATGGATGTTATCTCTATTATGTTAATAATTGCCATGCCAACACTTACATACAAAATATTATAAAAGATGGAATGGCTTTACCAAAATATGAAAGGACTAATGTTTGTTTTACTCTTATTAATGAAAAGGAGGAATCCTCCCGAGTTTCTTCTATTGTTTTCTAACAATAAACCAGGGTATGTGGAGAACCCTCTTTTCAAGCCTCTCCCTCCTAAGAAGGGAAATAAGAAGAAGAAGAGGAGGAGGAGTAAAAGGAGAGAGGAAACGGTATCTTCTCCTAAGCATGCTGCTCCTATTATAGTTGCTGCTGATGAGTCTGAATTCGATGATGATCATATACCTGTTACTTATAGTAGTGATCATGATTGGGAAAAGCACACAACTTTTGATATTGAAAATGATGATGTTATTAATTGCTATACTATTAGTACTATCCATGTTCCTTCCAATGATGATATGGAAAGCTCTAAGCTTGGGGATGAGGTGTTTGAAAATCCTTTTGCTACTGATGATTATATATTTGAAACTGAAAGGACACGGATGTCGCCTAGAGCGGGGGTGAATAGGCGATTAAAATTCTTTGCGGTTTAGGCTTGAATAAATGCGGAATAAAACTAATGTTTAATTTATCAAGCACGAAACCTAAACAAGCTAGGTTAACCTATGTGCACCAACAACATATGCTAAACAAGATAAGCAAATATGTTATAGCAAGATATATTACTTCAAGCTCGATGGCTATCACAAAGTAAATAGCATAAGTAAGAAGCTCGGGTATAGAAATACCGAGGCACTTGGAGACGATGATTTATCCCAAAGTTCACTTCCCAATGGAAGCTACGTCTCCGTTGGAGCGGTGCGGAGTCACAAAGTGATCCCCAAATAGCCGTCAAATGGCACACCGTAATCTCCTTCGTGCCTCCACCAATGCAGAGTGCCACGAACCACTATGGGACACTTGAGGGTGGTCACCGAACCCGTACAAGGATGAGGCACACTCCACAACTTAATTGGAGGCTCTCACCGAATTCCCGCGGCTCCCAAAGCCACAAGAATCACAAGGTTGGGGCGCGACTCCACAACTTAATTGGAGGCTCCCAACTATCCCGCAAGCCACCAAAACTCTGAGATCAACAAGGATCGTCTAGGGCACTCCAAGTACCCAAGAGGACAAGCTCTAGGTGTCGGGGGGTTACCCCGGGTAGGGTAAAGATGAGGTAAAGACATGTAAGGTTAAGGCGGTAAGCTGTCCGAGGTAACGATTGAGCAAGGACGCAGGAGGCGTCATCCGACGTAAGGCGTACGTCGGAGGTGTATTCTCCGAGGTATATCCTCCGAGATATCAACCTCGGGGTAGTCAGCTAGCTACCACAGGAATAAGGTATTCTCTACCGAGGTATAGGATCAGGAGTGTTATCCGAGGTTGGCACCAAGGATCGAGGCATGTCAGAGAGGTCACGGGCGTCGCAGAGCTCGTGGCCCGAAGCTTCAGAGGACGACGAGGTCCGTCCACGGGTTTCCCGGAAGCTCGGGGGCCTAGGAGCTGACTTGGCTTTTTCGGGAAAGGTCTACGGGCTAGACCTCGGCAGGCTACTGGAGTATGACCGGAAGAGGAAAGCTAGGCCTGTCCGGCCTGACAGTCCGGCCGTTGAGCTGGCAGGAGGCAGAGGCTTGTCTTCTACCTTTTGGCCATGCCATTGTTAGTTGTAGGCAGGGGTAAAATTGTACTTTGGCCCATGTATATATGCGGCATCTCTACCTCCAGGGAGGAGGACGGCAAAAACCCTAGCTCATTTCCCCCTTCATAGTTTCATCTTCTACCTAGAGCTCTCACTTGAGCAGCATCATACAGCTCGAGGAGCACCTTGTACCTGAGAACGACACTGATATATTGAGAGAGGAAAGGCAGGAGTAGGGGTTTTACTTCCTCACGAAGGCCCCGAACCTGGGTACATCGTGGTGTCTTTTGTGTTCTTGGCTTTCTTGGTTTCTTGTTCATGTTCTTGTGGTTTCTTGCATGTTCTTGCTTGTGCACATCTTGAGTGCATAAACCCTCCCCGGATTCCCCCAACGACCATTCGGCCCCAACTAAGCCATACCCATGGCATCTGCCGTGATCCCACCACGACAGTTGGCGCCCACCGTGGGGCAGATTGAGGCGTTGGGTGGAGTTTCCATCCGGACGGGCTCCTCTGAGTGTGTTCTTTCTGGCCTTGTTACCAAGATCGGCGAGTTCGCCTTTGTGAGCGACAATGCGGGGTGCTTCGCCGGCAAGCCTTTCCCCACCGATGGTTTCCTCATGATGCTCGGCAGCTTCCCCACATACGTTGCTGTCGAGGTGGCTCGCGAGTACCCGGAGCAGGTGCTCGTGGACGACGAAACTCCTCTCCTGGCGGCTTTGGGGCGTGTCACTCGCCCTCCGAGGTGTGTGGAGGTGATGGTGGCTGGTACCAGCCTGCAGCTAGCAAGGCAGATGCTGGCAAGGTCGCGCTAGCCGAGGTGGAGGCGACGCCAACCGCGCTGCCTGAGAAATCAGGTCGGCGGCGAAGTTTCCGTACGAGAAACCTAGTCAGAATGAGCAGTTGGGCATGCCAAGGGAAGAAGTTCCCTTAGAAGCTATCGTTGATAGGTTAGCTCGGCCACTCGCAGTAGAGGCAAGTGTGGAGCATACGGTGGCCGGGTTAGAGGCAGAGCGCCAGAGTGCTGAGAGAAGCTCGGTTGCTGGCCGAGGCTAAGCAGCAGTTCGATATGGAGCAGAAGGAGTACAATGCTGCACATGGTATAGAGGATGGTTTTACTCCGGTTGTGCGGCGTAAGAAAGCTGCTCTGTTCAACCGAGGCAAGGACCTCTATGAGGAGATGGTTAGGGCTGCAGTCTCGGGCTCGAGTAAGGCAACAAGTAGCAGGTCGGCTACTGGTAGGCCGGTGTATAGTTCACCAGCAAGAACCTTAGAGCAGCCGAAGCAGTAAGGGCCGGGCTATCGGAGTTGACCGGAGATGCATGGCGTGAGCAGCAGAAGCGGCTCAATGAGTTAGTGCATGTGGCCAGCAAGCAAAATGAAGCCCTCCGCAAGGCCGGGCTTGGCGGTTCGCAGGCGGTCCATTCGATTAGGCCAGTTAGCCAGGGGTCCAAGGGGCAAGCCTCGTCTCCACACGTCGGAGGAGCCGATCGTGCCCGGAGTGTCACTTCAGGTCGGAACAAGGAGATGCAGCTGCAAGTGTACGATCCGGTGTTAGCTGGGAAGCAAAAGGTCGGCAACGCTAGCCGAGCCAATGGAGACCCCGGCCCAGGTGATGCAAGCCGAGCTAAAGGCCGTTCAGCTCAGGGAAATCAGAACGGTGGGCAAGCAGCGTCGGCTGGCCGAGGTAAACCACCTCAGCCCCCGAGGCATCAGCAGCAACCCCGGCCGCAGGAGCAGTATCAGCAAGAGCCGGAGTATGTTCCGCAGCCGAAGAACGTCGGTCGAGGTGGCGACCGATATGATGATGGAAATTCAGCCATGGAGCGGGCTGGATTCTATAGAGTGGATGGTGCATTGGGAGAGCGTATCGGAGCTCGGACGTTGCCTACAGGTGATGCGCGCTACAAGCTAGATCGGATTTACATGTCCGAGAAGTTGGAGGAGGAAGGCCCTCCTGGTCCGGCGTGTTTTGGACCTCGGATCATGAAGGAACCACCTCCACCAGTGTCTCAGTTTCAGTTGGGTCGGAGTACCAGGCCGTACAATGGGAGCACCAAGCCGCAAGATTGGCTAGCTGATTATGTTTCAGCAGTATACATTGCGGGGGGCAATCGCCGATGGGCGGTCCGGTATCTCCCGCACATGTTGGAAGGTCCTGCTCGGATCTGGCTGAACAATTGCCGGAGAATAGCATCGATTGCTGGCTGGATTTAGAGGAGGCATTCAATAGCAACTTCGCCAGCACTTACAGAGGCCAAACCGACCTCAGCTTTTGCAGGCGTGCAAGCAGGAGGACAATGAGACTGACCGAGAATTCTTGACTCGGTGGAGCAATGTTCGGAACTCCTGTGAGGGAGTTATCGAAGCACAGGCTATAGCGTGGTTTGCTGATGGATGTCGGTATGGTAGCATGTTGTGGCAGAGGCTCCAGAGAGATATGCCAAAGACTCTGGCCGAGACGATTCGGATAGCTGATTCCTATGCCCTTGGCGATCCGATGCAGCCTCTGCTGGATGGGAATGCCCGGAACAGGAGGAATCCGATGAACAACCGCAACAACGGACCGAGGTTTGATAACCGTCAAGAGTTCGGGCAGAAGAGGAGAGAACCAGATTTCCAAGTCAATGCTGTAAACCCAAGTCAGTCCGGACCTGGAGGCGCCCAGAAACCGAAGACTGAGGGTCAGGCGTGGACTCCGAACCAGAACCAGAATCAGGGAGGTGGTGCGAAGCAGTGGCAGGAGGCCGGACCACCTGTGACTTACGAGTCATTGGTGAATGGACCATGTATCTATCATGGCAGGAATGGCAGAACACCCAACCATACCACTCTGCAGTGTAGTTTTCATCACCGAACCGCTGCAGAAGGGGCGAAAGCTGGGGCAAACCGGAGTGGGCCACCGAACCAATGGCGTAGACCTCAATATCCGAACGCGCAGCAGCAGCATAAGCCGACCATAGCGGCGCAGAATCAGAGCTTAACCGGAGCAAATTCAACCCCGGTGCATGCGGCCCAAAACCAGAAGACGGTGCAGGCGAAACCGGTGAATGCAGTGAGTGCCCAGGGCAACAACAACAACGGTGGTGCCGGCCAAAGCCAAACGTGGTCCTTTGAGAATCAGAGGTATGAGAACCCCGGTAATGATTATAGGGAAGTACATCAGAGCTACGTGGTGTTTGTGACTGAGTCAACTGATAAGAAGAGTATGCTGAGGCGTGCCAAGGAGGTGAATGCAGTAACTCCGGCGGTGGTGAAATACATGAACTGGTCCGAGCAAGAGATCACTTGGAGCAGGCAAGATACACCTCGGATCATGCCGAGCCCTGGAAACTATGCACTGGTGGTGGATCCGACGTTTTGTGGGCCGACCAACAATGTGAGATTCACCCGAGTCTTGGTGGACAATGGGAGTGCCATAAATATCATGTACCGAGACACAATGGTCAAGCTGGGATACTCACCGAACCAGTTGCAGCCTAGCAGCTGTACATTTCACGGTATTGTGCCCGGGGTCTCTTGTGCACCTATGGGAAAGATTTGGGTCGACGTGGGTTTTGGTACCCGAGATAACAGCCGAGTTGAAAGTCTTGAGTTCGAGGTTGTGGACTTGCAGAGCCCTTACCATGCCTTGCTGGGAAGGCCAGCCTTGGCCAAGTTCATGATCTCCACTCATGTGGCTACCTAAAGATGAAAATGCCGGGGCCCAAGGGAATAATAACCATTTCTGGTGACTACAAGAAGGCTATGCAATGTGCCTCGGCGGGATCTAGTTTAGCCGAGTCCTTGGTGATCGCGGCGGAGAAGAAGCAACTTCAGAAGGTGGTGGCAATGGCGCAGTCTACTCAGCTCGGCATGTCCGGACTAATTACTCCGGACATGAGCGCTTCATTCGAGGTGCCCAAGGAGACCAAGAAAATCCCGCTGGACTCGGAGAACCCGGAGCGTTTCGCCATCATTGGTACTGGCATGGACGAGAAATAGGAAAGCGCGCTCTGTCACTTCCTCCGTGAGAATCGGGACATTTTTGCATGGTCGGCTAAAGACCTGCCAGGTGTTCCGAGGGAGTTGGCAGAGCACTCTTTGTTTGTTCGGCCAGAGGTGAAACCAGTGCGTCAACCGACGCGGCGGCTCTCAGATGACCGAAGAAAGGTGGTACTCGAAGAACTGGCGAAGTTACTGGCTGCAGGCTTCATCATGGAAGTGCTGCATCCGGACTGGATATCTAATCCAGTCCTCGTGGAGAAAAAGAAGGACGAACCGGCGGTAGTCAAGGTGTGGCGCATGTGCATTGACTTCACCAACCTGAACAAGGCGTGCCCGAAGGATCCCTTTCCTTTACCTCGGATTGATCAAGTGATCGATTCTACGGCTGGATGTGAGCTGTTGTCTTTTATTGATGCATATTCTGGTTTTCACCAGATCCCACTGAACACTGATGATCAAATAAAGACTGCCTTTATTACCCCGTACGGGGCGTATTGCTATCGTGTCATGTGTTTCGGTTTGAGAAATGCCGGGGCAACTTATCAAAGGTGTATGCAGAAGTGCTTACATTCTCAAATGGGCAAGAATGTGCAAGTGTATGTCGATGACATTGTTATCAAAACTAAAAAGAAGCATACTCTCATCGAAGACCTCGAAGAGACATTTGCAAATTTAAGAAAGTATCGGTTGAAACTTAACCCGGACAAGTGCACCTTTGGTGTCCCGGCTGGAAAATTGCTCGGTTTCCTCGTATCGAGCCGAGGTATAGAAGTTAACCCGGCTAAGATCCGAGCTATCGAAAGAATGAAGTTGCCGAACTGTTTAAAAGATGTGCAGAAGTTCACGGGATGCCTTGCATCTTTAAGTCGGTTTGTAAGTCGGCTAGGAGAAAAAGCCTTACCATTGTATCAACTTATGAAGAAAAGTACCAGTTTCACTTGGACCCCGCAGGCGGACGCGGCGTTCAATGAGCTGAAGAAGATGTTGTCCACTGCTCCGGTGTTGGCATCCCCTTTGCAGAATGAACCGATGTTGATATACATTGCGGCTACAAACCGGGTCGTAAGTGTTGCAGTGGTGGTGGAGCGAGACGAAGGAGGCAAATCGGTGCAGAGACCAATCTACTACCTGAGCGAGGTGATATCCACGTCGAAGCAAAACTACCCCCACTACCAGAAGATGACGTACGGAGTATACCTGGCGGTTAAGAAACTGAAGCATTACTTCCAAGAGCATCCCATGACGGTGGTATGTGATGCTCCAATCTCGGAGATCATCGGATGCAAGGACGCAACTGGGCGAGTTGCCAAATGGGCGATCGAGGTATCTCCATACACTCCGCATTATGAAAGGCGAGATGCAATCAAGTCGCAGGCGCTGCCGGACTTTTTATGCGATTGGGCCGAGATGCAATATGAGCCGCCCTTGCCGGACTATAATTATTGGAAGATGCACTTTGATGGGTCCAAGACCAAGGTCGGATTAGGTGCCGGCATAGTCCTAACCTCGCCGAAGCAAGACCAGTTGAAGTATGTGCTGCAAATCCATTTCTCGGCGTCGAACAACGTGGCGGAGTATGAGGCCCTGATCCATGGGCTCAAGGTGGCAAAGGAGATAGGTGTCCGGCGTATAGAATGCTTCGGCGATTCAGCTTTGGTGGTGCATCAATCCACCGGCACTTGGGATGCATTGGATGCGAACATGGAGTTGTATCGGTTTCATGTGCAAAAGGTGTCTGGGTTTTCGAAGGATGTGAGTACAAGCACATACCTCGGGGGGAGAATGAAGCCGCCGACGTATTGTCCAAGCTCGGTTCATCCAAAGAACCGGTGCCACCGGGGATAGCACTGAATCATTTGAGACTCCTTCAATCAAGCCTTCTCCTGATTCCGAGTCAATTTTCTTACCACCAAATCGGAGCCTGAGCCTATGGAGGTAGACGTCGGATGCGTTTGGCCGAAATCGGGGACTGCTTCGCAGTACCGGGACTGATGGAGCTTTTCCCATGGAGTGGATGGTGGGAGCTTCGGATCTGGCCCGGGGACTTCGCACCAACACTCGGGGACTGGCCGAGCAATGGTAAAGGCAATCATGGGAGATCATGGCGACCGAACCAATGGAGATAGATGAGAGCCTTTTTCCTCTACATCCAGTGCCGGAATGGGCGGAGCAGATAATGAACTTCATAACTGACGGAAGTTTGCCAAGTGATACAACCGAGGCAAGGAGAATCCAGAGGAGAGCTAAGGGATACACCATCATCAACAAGGAGCTATACAAGAGAAGTGTGACCGAGGTGTTGCAGAGGTGTGTCGAACCAGCTGAAGGCAAGGAGATGCTTTTAGAAATCCACCAAGGAGAATGTGGACATCATTGCAGCACAAGAGCTCTGGTGGCCAAGGTGTTCCGGCACGGGTTCTATTGGCCCACAGCCAATGTCGATGCAGAAGACACTAGTAGGAAAACCCAATTCTATGGAAGCTTATTCTGTGGCGCACCTTATAGCCGTGCGCCACAGAATAAGCTTCTGTGGCGCACCTGTGCAGATGCGCCACAGAATACTCTTATTCTGTGGCGCATTATTTACTTGTGCGCCACAGAATAAGATTATTCTGTGGCGCACTGGAAGAGGTGCGCCACAGAATATGCGCGGGCCCCACACCCACGCGAGGGTCAGTCACTTTGGGCTTTATTCTGTGGCGCAGCCATGCCCATGCGCCACAGAATAATCTTATTCTGTGGCGCAGGCCCATGCGCCACAGAATAAGATTATTCTGTGGCGCACCAGGGCGCATGCGCCACAGAATACGCGTATTCTGTAGCGCACCAGCTAGGTGCGCCACAGAAGTTTTTGACTTAGACAAATTTCGCACGGCCGCGCCCGGCCGTCTCCTTCCTCTCTATTCCTCTCTCTTTCTCCACGCGCACGAAACCGCCCCCGCCGTCGCCGAACTCGCCCTCGCCGGCCGCCCCCTCCCAACCATGCGCGTGACCTCGCCGCCGGCAGCCCGCGACCTCCCCTACGCCGCCCAACTCCCCCGCCGTCGCCGAACTCGCCTCTCCGCCCCCACCTCGACGCCTCGACGCCGACCGCCCCCACCTCGACGCCGCCGTCTGGACATGGCGCAACGCCCTTGACACCGCCGCCGTCTACACCGCCGCCGTCGCACCAAAGGTGACCTCCTCCTCCCCTGGTCTCCTTCTTCCTTCCCTCTCCCTCCCTCCCCTTCACACCTGCAAGGTGTTTGTGAAAATGCCCGAGGTGCTCGGTTTTGTGTTTTGCCCGAGGAAGGCCGGCTTGGTCGGCGGGGATGGTCTGGTTGGTCTTCATGGTGACCATCCGCACGGTGTCGGACATGGCCGGCCTCGAGTCCGGGAACGGCTGCATGCAGAGCGGCGCGATCTGGCACACCTACATCGCCTCCTTCTCCTCGAACCCCTCGCCGCCCTGCACCTTGCCGTCCACCAGCTCCAGCTCCAATCCATCGTCTAGACCAACGGCGGAGCTTCACGGGGGCGAAAAGGGCGGTCGCCCCCTAGCAAAAACCAATATTTTTACTACCCTGTAGTATGTTCCACCAGTCCAGCCCATAAGAACCATACGTTCTTTTTTTTCAACCTGGAAGCGTCGTGTACTCATGTGCGAGAGCACAGAGCAGCGAGACGAACAGGTTTCTTGCTGTCTCTCGTCTCTCTGGCTCACAAACTTGGGCGGCGACTGAGCATGGGGATGGGGCTGTGGCCTGTGTGCGTGACCAGCCGCCGGCAGCGGGGGGCGACGGCGGCAGTTAGCCGGAAGCCGGAGTACTTTTTTTTATGCGCCTCCTTTTGGCCGTCAGCAGCAAGAAGTAGATCGCGCCCCTGCTCTCAGTCAGTAAATGAAATATCCACTGTCCATGTTCAGCCCCCTCTCTTGTTGCTTGAATTTGAACAGCAAGCTAATGTAGATCAGGTGCATCAAACTGAAACAAATGAGTTCTATTCTGTCCACCATTTAGTATCTAGATTCTTTTGTTTTTAGAGTAGATTTAGTTTAGGCTTGCTTGCTTGCTAGTGCTAGCTAGGTTAATTTATCTTGTTGTATTTTTGAAATGCACTTCATTTGTAAACTAATATATTGTTTTTCTGTATATATGCAGGAAGTTGGGAAGGACCTAGCTCAACGTTGTTCTCTTTCTTTTTGAGGTGAGATGCGAAAAAGAGCTCCGACCATCGTGTCGTGGAGTTGTGTTTTTTTTAAATTTGGAAATGGTTGCAGGTACCCCCGAGAGGCCCTTGAGATTGCCGGAACGTCGATTAACTTCCGTTCCGGCAATTTCGGGTACTCCATATGTCCCTTTTTTAGCAAAGGTCATGCCGAATTTTTTCGTGAAATTTGGCATGACTTTGCTAAAAATAGGACATATGGGGTATTGCGACTAATGCATGGGCCGGGGTATCTTAGTACTTAGTTAGGTGTTTTTTTTTCTCTTATATTTGTCATACTAACTTTTTGCCTCTTTTTAATGCAGTTCAAACATGTCGGGCGATGTAGCTAAGCGCATGAGCATCGAAGAGCAAGCAAGAGTACAGAACATGGACTTTTGGCCCGACGATATGAGGGACGAAGCCGCGGTCACTAGTGGCGACGAGGCTGAGAAGCATCAACGGGAGGTCCGGGATCCCGACCCCGAGTACCACGAAGAAGGTGGTGAGGATGACACCTCAGGAGATGGTGGCGACCACACGACCACTGGCGATGACCGCACCGATGGCGACCACACGGAACCCGGCGACAGCAACCCGGCGGCTAAGAAGAAGAAGCGGAGGGCAAGGACTAAACCGCGTAAAGTGCAGTCGGTGGACAATGTCACGGACGTGATCACGGAGGTCAGTCCAAGTGGCATGCTGTTGGAGCCTAAGCACGTTACACGAGGGTACAGCATGCAACTAGGGTGCATCATCCGAGAAGGCGTGTCGATCAACACGTCTGACATTAGAAGCGAAGAGAATGCGGCTTTGCTCGAACACCTGCTCAGGAGGGTTCACCAACGATACACCTTCCCGAACCCTAAACCCAAAAATGTGGATAATTACGCCACCACGAAGATGAGCACCGCCTTGAGCAGCTGGAAATGCCAGGTGAAGGCGAAGATTCATAATAAGAAGAGCTGGGAGGAGATTAGTATAGGCGAGCCTCACATCACTTTGAAGAGTTCGAGGTATTTAAGGACTTTTTAAATTCTGAGGTGTGTACAAGATGGACCGAGTGGGGGAAGGAAATGCGGAAGAGGAACTTAGGTAACCACCGTTTGGGAAGCGGCGGTTACAAATCCAAACAACCCACTTGGGACAAGGAGGACGCAGAAATAAGAAAACGTGGGCTGGACAACCCATGGGATAAATTCACAGACGAGCAGACCAGGAACTTTGTCCGGTCCCGCTACTATCTCAACTGGGAAACTGGGGAGTTCGTTACCGATCACGACGATGTGAAGCAATTCCAGCAAAATCTAGTAAGTGAATTTAAATACCACAGATATCTCAAAGTCCATTGCGTTGATCTCAAATTTCTAAGTGTGTTCACCTTTGTGTGCAGGAGGACGAGTTGAAGGCTGAGGCTGAGGCCGGCCAGTCGTCGTCCCAGGGTGAGAGGGAAGTGTGGGACACTACTTTCAACCGGGCGATGAACGTTGCAAAGGGAAGGGACAAGTTGGCGCCGCCGACATCAGCTGGCCGTGTGTCAGGCTATGGTACGAGCGTGAAGTTCACGGAGTACTACAGCTCGGACGGCGCCGGCGAGAAGAAAAAGAGGAAGAGGACGTCCAAGAATGAGGATAGAGCCGAGGTTGAGCGGCTGAAGGCGGAGCTGGAGGAGCTGAAGAAGAACACCGTTGACAAGCAGGAGGTGCAAAAGCTAGTCCGAGAAGGCATCCACCAGATGATGCCCCCGCAGATAGTGGAGGGGTTCGCTGCCTGGATGGCGGGAGGTCAACAGGGGCCGATACACGTGCCCAGCTTCTCCGGCAGCAACTCCACCATGAACCGGTCGCCGAGCGACATCATCGTGACCCCGCCGCCCATGGCCCCTTTGGTCACACCGGCGCTGCCTACGCACCGGCACCGAGAAGAAAACTCCGGCCGCCGCTGGCACCGGCGCCCGTGTCTCGACGGAAGCCGAGCTGGACGCCGTCACCAAGGTTACTAATTAGTTAGTCTGCGTCGTCTTCTGTATAACTATGTCTGCTTCGATCGATGACTGTATTAATCATACAAATGCATATGTTGCTTAATTTCATTATAGGAAACGCCTTGTATGCTCCTGCATAGGGTAGGCGACGAGTTGAAGGAAGTTGCTACGGGCCTTATCCTAAAAACAGGCAGCGAACTAATGCACCACGCTCCAGTGGACAAGGGTTTTATGAAGGTCAAGGTAGTCACGGTGCCGCATATGTACAAACACATGGACCCCCCCGTTCAACCTCGAGGAGCCGAGAACACGTGGTCCTTGGAGAGTGCTGGAAATGGGTCTCGCTATGGCCGAAGACCCAGATTCGTCTTGGGGGGGGGGTTTTGATGAGGGCCCAAGACGCAACACCGGCGCCACCTCAAAGTTCCGGCGGGACGCTCCTATCCGTCCCCCGAAGAAGCCTGCAGCCGTCGCCACCACCACTAACCGCCAGAAGCAACTGTTGGTAGGCTCTCAACCACAACCGGTGCAATTGGGCTCCGAACCACAACCGGTGCAATTAGCAGGCAACGCCTCTGCACCTCAACGTATTGGTGGCAACGACGACGACGACGATGATGATCTTATCGACGTCGATGGCTTCCTCAACACTGGCGCCGAAGACGCCGACGGATTCATGCGTCCCGTGGATCTCGAACCACCGTTCCGTGCCCACGCCGATCAACCTGCTCGTCTCAATGCAGTCACGCAGCGCCTGGACTTCCAGGGTTTATCTCAAGAGACACCTCCAGCAGCCGGCGCTACAGCTCAAGACAAACCGGCTACCGGCGTTTTCTCCCCTGGCACGATTGCGAAATCAGTTGCAGAGGGGCTTCGTGGGCAGCCATGGAGCAATAAGCCCAGGAGGCCCCCCAAGAAGATGCCAAAGGGATCAAAGGGCGCCTCTGCGAGCCAGCCACCTAAGATGCCAAAGGGATCAAAGGGCGCCTCTGTGAGCCAGCCAACTCCTATGATTATCCAGGGTCGTGAAGACACCATACCACCCCCTCCGGACAAATCGGCGCACATGGTTCATGAAGCTGGAAAACCGATAGTGCCTCCGGAGATGACCCACCTCGCAACTCCAGCAATGATCTCTTTGAGCGCTTCTATCTCTATGCTAGAGGGGTTTCTTCTAAAAGACAGGGATCCAAATTACCCGGCGTTCACTGTCCAAGTGCCAAAGGAAGAAGGCGGGTTGGTGGTCGTCGGTGAACACCCCGCGGATCTGTTCTTCGTAGCATACGAGGACGTGTTCAATCTATTTAACCAGCAGCGGCTCAACTATAACTTGGTCCGCCTATACGCGCTCAATGAGGCCATGACTATCCACAGAGATAATCTCTCGCACGTCGCGGTAGCGGATCCCTACTACATGCGTGACAGCCAGCTGGTGCAAGGATCTGTGACACGGACCAGCGCAGTTGAGTACCTCGAGAGGTTCATGCTGCAAAACCAGCAAAAGAATTGCCTTCTTGTGCCTTTCTTTCCCGAGTAAGTACACATCCGCTCGCCGCCGTGTCTTGTGCCTTTCTGAGTTCAATGCATGCATGTTTCTGATCATCATCATTTAAATTGTGTTGAGCAGGGACAAGTACTGCGTCCTCATCATCCTACTCCCGAGCCATTACCATGCCACTTATTTTGACTCAGGTAGTAGTACTACTACGAAAAGGTATGCCAACATAATTGATGTCCTCAATCAAGCTCTTCACGGCTACCACCAAAAGGGAGGCGTCTTCGAAAGCACCGTGCAACCACAATTAATTGATAATAAGTTGCGCCGGTTCAAGCATATCACCGAGTTCTCTTGCCTCAAGGAGCAGTCGGGCAGCGAGATGGATGCCTTCTACGCCCTCCGTCATATTAACATGATTATCCGAGATGGAGCGCAATGTGGTTTGCCATCTGCTTTACAAACATGGGTCGAATATGACAGACGCAAGTCCGATATGGATCTTAGAAAAGACTTCCAATGCATCAAGACCAAGTTATCGGAAGTCATCGTCGGAAATGTTATCACAGCAGGGGGACCTTCCATTGCTCCCGATGAGGTAGATAGGATGTATTATAAAAGAAAACCTTACACATGCACACATACATACTCTATTTTATCCACTTAGATGAATAAGTCATGCATGCATACTCTATTGATATTATTAACCAATATATATATCTATCTCCATCTACAGGGTTGCATCAGAGAGAAATCGAAGAACGCCTAAAGTTGTAGAAGGACAACAGGGCGTGGATGACGAAGAAAGACGGCAAACCATTCCCGCCGCCGCTCGCACCGCTCGCTACATGAGATTGTCGTGCTCCCGCTTTTGCTCACCGTCAACGCCGAGATGTAATCTATTCGATCCTAGTGTAGGCGGTGAACACTTCATTTGTAACGTGTGCAACGATCGATTAACTTTTGTATATATCTCAACACTTGTGTAAAACTTCGGCACTTTTGTATCAACTTGTGATGAGACATATATTAGTAATGTGTTTGTTTTGATATATGTATCTGTGAAAATATATCCCTGTTTCTGTTATATCTGTGTAAATATGAAATATACATGTATTCTGATATTATACTGGTATTTGTATTCTGGTAATATACGGGTACAATACGGCACAGTAATTCTGTGGCGCACCCAGAACTATTCTGTGGCGCACCCTATTCTGTGGCGCATGGTGAGTGGGGTGCGCCACAGAATAGTTATTCTATGGCGCACCAGGCTGGGTGCGCCACAGAATAGCCACTATTCTGTGGCGCACCTGGTGGTGCGCCACAGAATAGCTTATTTAGTGGCGACTATTCTGTGGCGCACCACCCATGCGCCACAGAATAGAAAAATGGTGCGCCACAGAATAGCTTTTCTGTACTAGTGAGATATAGTTCGGAAATGTGAAGGGTGCCAAAGGTTCGCCAAGCAGCAGCACATGCCAGCTTCGGCGCTCAAGACCATTCCTATCACGTGGCCCTTTGCAGTTTGGTGTCTGGACATGGTGGGAGAATTCAAGCCAGCCTGAGGCAATATGACTCACATACTGGTGATGGTGGACAAATTCACTAAGTGGATCGAGGTGAAGCCAATCCGAAAGGTGGATGGTCATACGGCAGTGAGCTTTTTGAAGGAAATAATCCTGAGATATGGATATCCTCATAGTATCATTACAGACAACGGCACGAACTTTGCTGTCGGAGAGTTTGCTCGGTTCTGCATGAGTAAGGGAATTCGACTTGATGTAGCCTCGGTGGCTCACCCACGGGCTAATGGGCAAGTAGAAAGGTCAAATGCATTGGTATTGGCCGGAATCAAAGCTCGGCTAATAGAACCACTGTTGAAAACACCGGGGTGTTGGATCGATGAGATACCAGCAGTTCTGTGGGGTTTAAGGACCACACCGAACAGATCAACAGGCTATACGCCATTCTTCATGGTCTATGGGGCCGAGGCAATGCTGCCAACCGACATTGAATATGATGCGCCCAGAGTGGCAATGTACATAGAAGCCGAGGCTAAAGAAGCTCGGGAAGATGCAGTAGATCTGCTCGAGGAAGCAAGAGAATTGGCCTTATCTCGGTCAGCAATATATCAGCAGGGTCTCCGACGCTATCAAAGCCGGCATGTAAAACCCCGAAAGTTTAATGAAGGAGACCTAGTGCTGAGGCTTGTTCAGCGCAGCAAAGGTTGGCACAAGTTGTCACCTCCATGGGAGGGACCATACATTGTGAGCCGAGCTTTGCACAATGATTCGTACTATCTTATAGATGCACATGAGCCAAGGGGAGATGGGCTGGATAGACCCGATGCGGAGCTTCAGCGTCCATGGAATGTAGCTCTACTCCGACCCTTCTACTGTTGAAGGAAATAATGTATGTACCTCGGCTGATCTTTAATGAAAACCTCGGCACCTGAAAAATGAGCTCGGGGACTGCCTCGCTATTACGCATGCTTGTTTTATGTTTGTACTTCTTTTTCGTTCGTATGCCGGACTATTTTGAACCTCGTCTCAAACTTCAAGTACTGTATGCTGTGTAACTAATCTTGTGACTCGACTGACGAACGCCAGCATGGCAGTCAAGAGCAAAGACGAAATAACATGGGAAACATGAAAATGAACTCGGGGACTCGGTCCAAAAAGACAGTCCGGCATATGTCGTTTACTAACCCCTGTTTTTTACTTCTCCTTTATGTCAGATGACTTTGAACTATACCTCGAAATTTACTAAGTACTGTATGCTATAAACAACAATCTTGTGACATGACTGTCGAACGCCAGAATGGCAGACAAGAGCAGAGACTGCCAACTATAGTAAACACGAAAGTGAACTCGGGCACTTGTTTAAAATGATTTGATATAAATCCTAGAAAAGCATGGTTCGGATGAGCATAATAGTAATAGAGGTAGCAAAGGAACTACTTAAGTTTGATTACATCTGCGTCTCGGCATACCGGGGATTTAATGAAGTTTTCTGGCCAAGCATAAGTTCAGGTCGAGGCGTCAGGAATTACGTCGGCAGCAGCCGATGCAGCAGGGATTTCGTCCAGAGCCGAGGTAGCCTGGGAAGTGCTGGCAATGTCGGCAGTAACCTCGGCATCAGGTTGGGGAGGAGCCTCGGTTTCTGCTTCGCGGGTTTCACCGTCGTCACCTTGCTCGGCCTCGACGTCGGAGTCTGTTTCGTATTCCTCGTCCTCTGGCGCGTAATCCTCGGCGTCGGAGTAGGTATCTCCTTCGCTCAAGTTCTTCGTGTTGGCATATCCAGCGAAGAAGGTAGCCATCTTTTCGCGGCGCTTGATGAGAGTTGGGTCCGAGGACCAGGGTGAGCCTCGGCGAAGAGTGTCCATCTTTTCGAGGTCGATCTTCTCGCACCAAGTCATGATGAATTTGAGAGCGGCATCAGCTCTAGCGCGAGCTGAAGATGTACGCCACTCTCGGAGTCTTTGTTCGGCTTCACGAAGCTTGGAGGCAAGATCCTCGGTAGATTTCGGAGCATCAGCAAGAGGCCATAAGGCTTTGAAAGCACATAGACCTGCGTCGAGGAGTTCTGACCCAATGGTCTTCAAGGGATTGATCCTAGACTTGATGGCCATGATATGGTCCTCAACGGTCCAATCGGGGTTCTGTTCGTTCCGCCTCTCCCTGTGCCGACCAGTGATGCTGCGGGCCGCAACTTGGGTGTAGGTAAAATGCTCTATAGTAGGGTAGCCTGTTATCAGTGTGAGAAATGGTTCGGCAGAAAACCAATGGTGTGGAGGACAAAGAAAGGGAGGCAAGAAACTCACTGTCCATCTCGTTGTTGATAGTTTGCAGCGTCGGGAGAAACTGGTTGACCTGCGCCTGGAGAGCTTCCAAAGCTTCTGTGGCCGAGTTGGCGCGGACCTCGGCGACTTGGAGAGCTTCTTGGTGGTCCTTGGCAGAGTCCTCTCGAAGTTTCTTCTCTGCCTCGACGGCCTTATCCTTCTCATCCTTCAGCTTCTCCGTTTCTGATTTCCGGAGTCCATCAATGCGCTTCAGTTCCTTTACCAGCCGAGATACCTCGGCTTTCTCTTGCGCTAGCTGGTCATCCAACGTTTTCTTCGCTGCAAGTGCGGCCTTGTGCGCATCATGGAGGTTCTTGTGTGCGAACAAGAGAGAGTGGAAGACGTCCGTACGGACGTTCATAGTATTCTGCAAGGAAGAAACATGTAGCTCGGTTAGAAAGGTTATACCTCGACTAGAGTCTCGGGGACTCGGAGTCGAATCATCGGGAAAATGTTGTCGGGGTATGCCTCGACATGAGTCTCGGGGACTCGTACCCGAGGTGCATGCTAAAGTGAGATAAAATGGATTGGATACGTCGGATGAAAATGGAAGTCGAGATTCAAGCCAAACAATTTTAACTCCGATGGAGCGTCAATAGTTTACCTCAAATCTCGGGGATTGGGGATGGTGGATATTAGATGAGATACTGCATGAAAGTAAAGAGAATAGGACTTACGTCGATGGTTTGACCAGCACGAAGGGCAGCAGTGTATAGATCATATATGCTTCGGCCGCAGGCGCTGTTTCCCGCGGGATGCTCAGCCACCGGAGCAGCTAAGGAGGCCGAGGAGACCTCGTCTGCAGAATTCCAGTCTGCATTGTAATGTTCCAAGGAGCCGAGGCTCTGGCCACTATCAGTGCGCAGAGGAGGAAATCCCCACGGTCCGCCCTGCTCGATGCCCCTAATCGAGGCCTCCACGGCCAAAGCAGCCTCGAAACTTGAAGCAGGCCGATTATCCAATATGAGAGATGCCCTCCGAGCATATTCTTCGGCCGGAGGGATAGTCTCATCAATGGGTGCGGCGAATGGAGGAATTCGGCGTGTCACCGGGGAAGGAGACCTCGGTTGGATCCTTGAAGGAGAAGAGATAGTCAGGGTGCCAGACCCAGATGTTGGTTTGGGGGTGACCTTGGACTTCACCGCCTCTTTCTCTTTCTCCTTGTCCGGAGTAGTGATACGTGGGAAGATGGAGTTTCGGCGAGGAGCTATGGTGGCAGCTCCGCAGGCGGTTAGAAGCTTGGGCAGATCCTTGTTTTTTGGAGCCGGGATCACTTGCCGCTTAAGTTGGAAGTAGCGAGAAAAGAAGTCTACCGTGGCTTTGAGACCGAGGTATCCCTCAGAGAAGGAGACGATGCAGGAGAGAGTAGTGATGGCGTTGGCGGGGAGATGATGAACCTGGAGCCCAAACTTGTCGAGGAAGCTCCGGAAGAAATCACTAACGGGCAGTCCGAAGCCGCACTGGAAGTGCGCGACGAAGACCACCCGTTCCCCTTGCCTGACTTGAGGCTCGAGTTCGCCCTTTGGCAGGCGACACTCTACCCCGGTGGGAATCCGCCGAGTCGCCCTGAGCCACTGGATTTCGTCCGGAGTTACATCCGAACCTTCCCAGCCGGCTCGTTCTCCGACCTCCAGTTCGAGGTCTGGAACCTCGGTTTGTTCCGAAGTCTCAGGAGGAGACATCTCGGCAGAATCAATCTGCAGAGAGAGCACAGAAGTTTAGCAAAGGAAAAAGTAAATCTGGAATCTAAGGCTATATCTGGCTAACTCAGGAGGAGTTAGGCGGCTATCTGGTGTACATAGAGGCTTATCTATGCTAGGCGAACATCTATCCGAGGCATGAAACCAATTTCTACTCAAAGGAGTATGCGAGTAAGATCTACTGGAGGAGGTAAATAGAGTCTTATTCAAGAACATATGAAGAACCAAAGCGCGAAGAGGAAGAAACCTAGAGCAATGCATAGGGTATCAAGAAAGGGAGTACATACCGTGAAAATGAGGTGCTGAAGGGCGGCGCCGGTGACGCGGTCGCAGCAGCGACGGAGGAGCTGCTCGTCGGCGGCGGCGGGAACGCATCTCTTCCCGACTGGAAGCGGCGGCGCTGGTTGCGATGGAGGTGGAATGGCAAGTGGATGAGGAAGAAGAGGGATGCACTGCCCTGGGCCTGTATTTATAACCGCGGGCGGTAACTGCGCACTATCACGTGGTTATCGGAGCGGCGAGTGGGATCGTTTGTGCACAGTGGCACACGTGGCACGAAGATAGCGGTGGGCGAGCAGGCCACAGGATCGGTTGCAGGAGGCAAACCGTCGGGCGGTGCGGTTACTGGAGCACGAAGCGGCGCGAGCGGGGAATCTCCGCTGACATGGGCCGCGTGGTGGAAAGCACTCGAGTGCTTTGATTGTCGTAGACCAGGAAGTGACGGATGGGACGCGTGAACAGTGTTCTCTGACCGAAGTTAGTAAGGATGCAGGAATCGAGGGGTTGACGTCCGAGATCTCGGCGGATACTTCGGAAAAGTAGTATGGCCCGAGGAACAGACCGATGGATTTCTCGGGGTATTGGTTCGGTAACCTGCAAAACATTGCAGCGCATGTGGTTTCGGGTTGAACCTGATGCGGCCTTTCATCCGAGGCTGCAAGACCACATCAGCTTCGGGGACTACTATCGGGGGGTTACCCCCGGGTAGGGTAAAGATGAGGTAAAGACATGTAAGGTTAAGTCGGTAAGCTGTCCGAGGTAACGATTGAGCAAGGACGCAGGAGGCGTCATCCGACGTAAGGCGTACGTCGGAGGTGTATTCTCCGAGGTATATCCTCCGAGATATCAACCTCGGGGTAGTCAGCTAGCTACCACAGGAATAAGGTATTCTCTACCGAGGTATAGGATCAGGAGTGTTATCCGAGGTTGGCACCAAGGATCGAGGCATGTCAGAGAGGTCACGGGCGTCGCAGAGCTCGTGGCCCGAAGCTTCAGAGGACGGCGAGGTCCGTCCACGGGTTTCCCGGAAGCTCGGGGGCCTAGGAGCTGACTTGGCTGTTTCGGGAAAGGTCTACGGGCTAGACCTCGGCAGGCTACTGGAGTATGACCGGAAGAGGAAAGCTAGGCCTGTCCGGCCTGACAGTCCGGCCGTTGAGCTGGCAGGAGGCAGAGGCTTGTCTTCTACCTTTTGGCCATGCCATTGTTAGTTGTAGGCAGGGGTAAAACTGTACTTTGGCCCATGTATATATGCGGCATCTCTACCTCCAGGGAGGAGGACGGCAAAAACTCTAGCTCATTTCCCCCTTCATAGTTTCATCTTCTACCTAGAGCTCTCACTTGAGCAGCATCATACAGCTCGAGGAGCACCTTGTACCTGAGAACGACACTAATATATTGAGAGAGGAAAGGCAGGAGTAGGGGTTTTACTTCCTCACGAAGGCCCCGAACCTGGGTATATCGTGGTGTCTTTTGTGTTCTTGGATTTCTTGGTTTCTTGTTCATGTTCTTGTGGTTTCTTGCATGTTCTTGCTTGTGCACATCTTGAGTGCATAAACCCTCCCCGGATTCCCCCAACGACCATTCGGCCCCAACTAAGCCATACCCATGGCATCTGCCGTGATCCCACCACGACACTAGGGCACCCTAAGTACCCAAGAGTAACAAGCTTCTCAACTTCGATTTCCACGTATCACCGTGGAGAACTCAAACCGATGCAACCGATGCAAGAAGGCAAGACCACTAGAAGTGGTCAAATCCTTCACTCTCAAATCCCACCAAAAAGCAACTAATGCTTGTGGGGGGAGAAGAGAGGAAGAACAAGGAAGAACTCAACAAATGGAACTTCAAGATCACGATCTACTAGGTTCCCCTCACTTAGAGGAGGAATGGATTGGATGAATATGTAGATCTTAATCTCCTCTCAAATTCCCTCAAAGATATGCAAGAATCATGGGAGGGATTGAGAGGAAGGCAAGCTTTTCCAAAGGTCAACAATGGAGGAGAGAGAGGGGAAAATCTAGCTCAAGGGGTGAGAGAACCGTTGGGGAAGAAACCCCCTTAAAAAGGTCCTCTCAACAATCTGCCCGTTGCAGACGAAAAAGGCCGCAGCGGTAGTACCGGGCCGATCCCGGTAGTACCGAGCCGTGTTGACTCGAGGAAGAACGAAGACCAGTCAGCGCTCCCTGACTCGGCGCGCAACGGTAGTACCGGACCACCTGGCCCGGTAGTGCTCCCTTCCCGGTAGTACCGCGCCACTACCGGGTCAACTACCGGGTTAAAACTTCGAGAGGCAGAGAGCCATCCGGAGATGCGGTACGGGGCCTGGTACTGCCCGCGGTAGTTCCGCAAGGGGTCACCCAGTAGTACCGGGCGAGGGTCGGTACTACCGGCCAAAGAAGAAACTGCAGAACCAGGAAAGGAGAACCGCAATAATTTTTGCAAGGAAGCTCCAAACGAGATGAATCCAATTCTGTTGGAAAGGTAGCGACAAGAGCTTTACTACAAAAATATTAAGGGTCACAAATATAGAGGGGATACCACACACGGGAAGGTGTGGACCCTATCTCGAAGGTGGACCGATAATATTTCCAACCAGAAAATGCAACAAGTTTTCCATACGAAATCCGTTTTCGGAGAACTTGGGCTTGTCATGAAGATCACAACAAGCACCAAAACCCAACAAGAAGAAAATCCAAATAAGAACCAAGAAAGATGATGAAGGCAAGTATGCAAAGGTTTGAGCTCTCTCCAACTGATACGCTAAAGCTCAATCGAGAGCCCCTCTTGATAGTACGGTATCTATCCTATAACCCGGTCTCCCAACTAGTACCATGAGACCGGTAAAATAGAAACCCTATCATACCTTTGCCTTGCGCATTCCACTTGAGCTAGATGACGTCGATCTTGATCTCTTCAAGTGGACCACCTTTCTTGATTGTGCTTCGCTTGGTGAAGACCCAAACATTGCTCCCCCATACTCCACTATGGGAGAGCCTCTCTTAGGCATATCTTCACATGAACATTATCTCTAAATGGGTGGCAAGCTTCAAGCCTAGGATTTCTTCGAGATGCTCCTCTTGAACTTGCGCTTCTCAACATTGATGACGATCACCACTTGACGTCATCGATCATGGGCCATATGAAATCTTCATTTGATGCAAGCCCATAGAAAGATACCTACAATATGCTCAACTCGCATATGACCAATCATCGGATAACTCCTCGAATAACAACTTGGTCATCACATACTCTTCTTCTTGATCATATCAAATATATCCATACAACTCGATGATCTCGATGCCAAATACTCCATTATATCAATATATTTATGGCATCAACGTTGAATCCAACATATGGAGTTCAAGCATGGTCTATGGACAAACACTACAAGTAAAACTCAATGCAACCATTAGTCCATAGGGATTGTCATTAATTACCAAAACCACACATGGGGGCGCCATGCCCTTTCAGAAACCTCTCATTGTAGTAAAAATGATGATGATATGTTTACAAATGAACACACTTTGGAAGATAACTATTCCATTGCTTATGATGATACTATGCCTCCAGTCTTTGATAATTATAAAGAATACTATGACATAGGCTATAATTACATTCATCCTCATGAAACTTGTCATAATTATAGAGGGATTGACCAAGACCATTCCTATAATATACAACTTGTCTATCATGTTCGAGTTCTTTATGATGACCCTACTCCCATTGTTATTAATAAGAAGAGCTTTGCTTATGTGGAAAATATTGATACTCTTATGCATATGGATCATGGTAAGAATGTTTTATATCATAATTATATTATTGAATTCATTCATGATGCTACTGAAAGTTATTATGAGAGGGGCAAACACTCAAGCTTGGGGATGGTACCCCTAGGCTCACCCTAAATATTTCGAATAAGTACAGGAATTCAAGCTTGGGGATGTCAAGCCACCTCACTCCAATCATCTTGATACCAAGTAAGAAGCATAGTTATATGGCTAAAAAGAAAGCGCTTTACGGGAGGCAACCCGGTTGTTTTTATTTTTGACTTTCTTTGTGTCCTCTTGCTGTAACAAGAGACTTTGTTTATAGTTTAGTTCCTGGAATTTTTAATAAAGTGCCAAGTTTTACCCAATTTGGTGTGAAAAAGTTGCTTATAGCATTCGGAGATATTATTCCAGCACGAATCTGTGCACGGTATGATTTTTAATTCCTATTCTATAACTCTGAATGAGCTAATATTTTAACTTTAGTAGCAAATTTTCATCCTCTGTATTCAAGAATTGTTTCAGAATTTTTAGACAAATTTAAGTAGGGTAGAAAAATACGTTTTGCTACTGCTGTTTTTCTGGACAGATTCTGTCCCATTTTGTTTGATGCATGCTTAGAACTTTTAGCTTGAATCTTTTAGATCCAATTGAGTTTATGAGTAGGCATACAACATAATACACTTACTGGATATCCATATGAATTTTTGTTGAAGGATTATATGCAGCAAGAAATCTATTTGTTTATCAGTACTAATGTCACCCCACAGAAATGAAAAGGGAGAAACGGTGTTTTAAAGTTTTTTCACAGGGATTAGAGGAGATGCACCAAGAGCTATCCAAGGATGGTGAAAACCATAAGCTTGGGGATGTGAAGACAACCCCACTGGACCAACACACTCCCGGTTTGCACACGTCTAACTTCTGTTTTTCGATCAATGCACTTTATCGCATAAACTTGGAGTGTCTTTTTGTTTGTTTGGGTTTGATTTTATTTTGAGAGACCACCACATTATCATTTATATATGAGAGAGAGCTACTGGAAATATGGGTTGAAATATGTTGGATGCTATTAAAATGATTGGGAAAAGGGATGTTTGAGTTGATTTTAAAAGATACATATAGTTGCATGATTCATGAGCTTATTAATGAGTAATAACTTGCAAGTGTTTTATCAAGAGTTATCTTTCATTCATGTTTTGATGCTGAATGTTACTTTACTTTGTTTAACATGGACTAGTTAGTTCCATGGACACTCATGCAAGCATTTAGACGGTCAACTTTCTCCCTCTTGCTAGCCCAAAAAAAATATTCCAACAAGTAAAAACTTGTTTCCAATACCTTCAACCAAAGTTTTTCCAGTGAGTCCACCATATCTACCTATTAGCTTTATGCTATTCCGAGTATGTTTATCATGTTATTTTGTATCATTTATACCTCTGAATTAAAATGCTTATGTTATTGATTGTTATGGGAAAAGTTGGTTATATAGCTCTCACGAACTTGATGCACACTTTACTTTTATTGCACTTAATGAACATGACCCATTGTGATTAAAATTATGATGTTATGAGCTTGACAAGAGTCTTGGTTGGGAGTTAGCGGAAATGTGCTGTCACATGGAACGCTTTCAACATTGCACTTCATTTCATTTAGTTGATGTCATGTACTTTTGTTTATGGATGCTTACCATGGGTGAAATAAATATGGAAATAAAGTAGGTTTAAATGAGTTTGTATAAATGGTTAGAGAGACGACTGGGCCGCTAATCTAAGCCATGCAGGATCATGGTGGAAATTTACTTACATTCTATAGTGAACCATCGGTGATACACCTTACAATAAAAAGCTATCCAATAGTAAATAAAAAGGGTGTTGAGATTGTTCATTATATTTGTTTGTCTTGTTATTTTGATATGGCCTTGTTCCATATCCTGGGACAAGAGGTACCCAAGTTGACGCTCTTGATGATACTATTTTACTTACAATGATATTTAAATTGAACTTGCTTTGTTTCCCGAGTTGAGTAACACATGGAGTAGGTACTCGTATTCAAGGGGCATGAGACTTTCAACCTTTACTTTGTCAAGCACATTACTCATATTTGCTTTCACTCTAAACTTAATCATTCAAGATGCTATGATAGGGGCAATGAGAGTTTGACACCAAGGAATACCACATTACAATCATTAACTTAAGTAGATGCATTTGGAAGTTAGATGAAACTTATTCATGTTTTACCTCTACTCATATATTTATCTTTCCAAAGTGTTCACCTTTTATATTCAGATTTTCATCTACACTCTATGACCATTGTAGGATGTTCTTACTTATCATTATGCATACTTGTGGTCCATAGTACTTTTTCATTATGTTACACTTTGTGAATTATCATTGAATATCCTTACATTGAATATTTGATATCACTTCATAAACTATCTTACATATTGCTACCTCTTTTTAAGAATGAATCATTTGACTTTATGTAGCAACAACTTCATCACTTCATTCATAACATGTGCCTTACAATATTTGATCAAGTTTATGATGGTAGCATGTCACTTCAAAAATTATTTTGTTTTATCGTTTACCTACTCGAGGACGAGTAGGAACTAAGCTTGGGGATGCTTGATACGTCCAAAACGTATCTATAATTTTTGATGTTTCATACATGTTTTATGTCAATTGGCACATGTTTTATATGCACTTTATATTATATTATGACATTTATTGGACTAACCTACTAATATTTGCCAAAGTGCACAATGTTCTTGTTTTTACACTTTAATGTGTAGGAATTATCAAAATTGGGCAAAGGAAACCTTTTGGAGTCGAAATTGGACTTTTCTGAAATCTGTCTGAAAACTATTTTCGAAGATGGACCCGTTTCGGCCCCAAGATGACGTAAAATGGAAAAAGTCTAGTCGCGAAAGTTGCAGAGAATTTTCTACTAATGAACCTTGACATAAAATTCGGCCCAATCCGAGTCCGGATGCTCCAGATATGCCCGTTTTCGTGGAGCCCAAAAGAGGATGACGGAAATCAGAGAGTCTATATAAAGGAGGGAACCTAGGTCGTGAGGGCAGCCCCATACCACGAATTTTCCTCCTCCCAGGCAGCCGTCTGGGGTGGAGAACCTCCTCCATACCACCACCATCTCCAAGGAAGAAGAGGGGGCCAAGGGCAGCCGCCGCCGCCACCAAGGGCTGCCGCTCCCGCGCCGGGGGGCTGCCGCCATCACGCCGCCGCCGCCTCGCCGTGGCCGCTGCGGGGCTCCGTCTCCACTCCGGGCTGCACCTCTTCATCAACCTCTCCATCAAGCTCCTCATCACCATGACCATGTGTGAGTAGTCTGCCTCGGGGCTGAGGGCTCATGCCGGTAGCTATGTGGTTTATCTCTCTCTCCCATGATGTGATCTCTATGTGATCATGAGCTTTGTAATCTATTTGAATCCATAGATGTTACTCTTCATCATCTTATGATTATGCTACTCAAATGGTTTTATTAATGTAAACTCCGGAGTCACCCTTGTCCCACGGTGTGATGTGGACAGTGTGCGCACCGTGTGTGACTCTTTGGATTAAAGTTTATGCGAATATTTGCCATGAGTTGTTCTTTGTGTTGGATGTCACTATAAAATTGTGGTGTTTACCTAGTACTATTTTGGAGAGCTCATAGTGACATTGAGGGTACCAAGATGTGGAATGCAACTTTAAGGTGTGTTTTTGCAGCCCTACACGATGGTCTTGGTGTTATATGATATTGTGGTGTTTGTTCACTCAGACTTTAAGGTGTGCTCTTGTAACCCTACGCAGTAGATTGGAATTTCTATCCAACGGAAGAATAGTTCAGAGTAGCATAGTGAAGAGGAAATAGCTATGTATTCAATTATGTTATTATTGTTGAGAGTGTCCACTAGTGAAAGTATGATCCCTAGTCCTTATTTCGAAGTATTGAAACACCGTTTGCTCTCATTTTGTCTCACGTTTGCTTGCTGCCACTTTTATTTCAGATTGCAATTGCCACGTATAATCATCCATATTACTTGCATTTCACTATCTCTTCGCCGAACTAGTGCACATATACATCTGACAAGTGTATTAGGTGTGTTGGGACACAAGAGACTTTTTGTATCTTAATTGCAGGGTTGCTTGAGAGGGATATCTTTGACCTCTACCTCTCTGGGTTCGATAAACCTTGGGTGATTCACTTAAGGGAAACTTGCTGATGTTCTACAAACCTCTGCACTTGGAGGCCCAACACTGTCTACAAGAATAGAATCGTGCGTAGACATCAGTGGCGCACGAGGTGGGGAGGGCGTGAGGTAGGGCGGCGGCGGCGAACGGGGTGCGGTGGCTGGTTTGGCTTGGCACGCGCGGGGTGGGGGAATTGGGGATTTGGTACGCGCGGGTGGGGGAAGAAAATTCCACCAAGCCTACGCCGACGGCCAGCCGTCGGCGTATGGTTTTTGCTTTTTTTTATTTCTTAAAAGAAATCAAATATTATTTACTAAGTTTTCTAAAACAATTATAATTAATTTATATAATGTCCTATACATATATTAGGGGCCCCGCTTCGGCGAAACCCTAGATATATTAATTTATATAATGTCCTATACATATAATGTCCTATAATTAGGTTTTCCGACGCTCCGGGGCCCCGCTTCGGCGAAACCCTAGATCCGCTGGAAAAACCCTAACGTTTTCGTCTACCCCCATAGACGTGCGTCGAAAGGGGGTAGGCCAGCGGACTTTTTTGCTTGGTTGTGTTAGGTTAGGCCATGGGAAGGTGAGAAACCAAAGTCTACCCCAAATCAACACAAGATTCCATCCGGTTCGCCCGAAAGGGGAGTTTTCACCTCTTAGTGCAGGAACTCACTAGAGAGAAAGTGAAGCCGGTGAAGCCGGTCACACCCCGGAGTAGGATATTGCACATTTACAACACACAACACACTTGTATACATGTGGTATGGCACAACCTAGGTTTGGGTGGGGTTCCGACGCTCCGGGGCCCCCGCTTCGGCGAAACCCTGAATCCGCTGGAAAAACCCAAACGTTTTCGTCTACCCCCATCACTACACCATGACACTACATCCCCAACAGCAAAATCGGTAGGGAAAACGGCCTTCCCCGACAGAAAGTCGGTCGGGAATCGGTATTGCCGACCGACCTTGTCGGTCACCGTAAGTCCAGTCGGGAAAGCCCTTTCCCGACCGACAATTTTTTCCCGACCAACAGTTCGACGGCGATGGCAAAACTTTCCCAACCGACATATTCTTTCCTGACAGGCATTTCTTTCCCGACTGACATTTTACTCCGACCGACTCATGGACAGCGTTTTGTTTGCCGACCAACATTTCGTTGGCCCTACAATGGACTTTTCCCGACCAACTGTCTGACAGTATTTTGTTTTGCCGACCAACAATCAAATGGTATTTTATCCTACAGGATCACATTTAATTTAGCATTTGCCTTGTTACCATGCGAATAGCATCCAATACAGTATTAATCAAGTTGCAATAACGAGCAAGATCAAACAATATAGATGCTCCATTAAACCAGATAGGTTTACATTATACTTAGAGTGACTAACACCAGTTACGTTTACACAATAATGGCTAAAAAGTGCGATGCTCCATTGCACTATCAAGTTGAACGACAGTAGATAGGTTTACAGAACTATAGCTATAAGATGCACGGCTATTCATAGTTTGCTCCGATACACAAAATAGCCAGTTGTTGCAAATCGCAAGCTTCAGGTTCCTCGTCCTCTTGAATGTCTTTCCTACAAAGGGTAAACAAGTCCATTACTTTCATGCATTTATAGAGACATGAATACTTGGAACGTACTGCACTAAATTTCCAATCACAGCAATTTCACATATAAAAGCTCCCAACGACAAACCGATCTCTGAATGCAATATACATTAAACAGTAAGGTTGAAGCTAGAGAGGAAGGGGACGCACCATGTCAGAGTTGCGCCTGCTGCTCCATATCATAGCAGGAACCTGCTCCATTGCCTGCTCAGTGCCCTCATCTGCTTCAACCGTCGACGCTCAGGAGCACCTCAGCAGCGCTGCCGACCTTCGGAAGACAGAGTGCCGAGTACAGCTGACCACCGCGCACGGAGAAACCACATCCTTGAGGAAGAGGCGCCTGATCCCTCTCAGCCCGTCACTGCTGCCGCGTTGTTGGAGCTTGGGGAAACCGAATCTGAGAGCCAGCGCGTGTAGCGCGAGGAGGCTGTGTCGGAGAGCCTGCGTAGGTGGAGCTCGGCTTGGCCACAGAACCGCCGGGTCGACAACTTGAAACCAGGAGCCACCGCCCAGATGCGCCAGCAAACGAGCGAGCCCTCTGAGAAGTCCTCGTCGATAGGGTTCGTCGCCGTGAGGGGCGGGGCAAAGGATGCCGGTAAGAGAGAGAAAGGGAGGGGAAGGAGGTCGTTGGAGGTGTGTACCCAGGGCGGCTCGCCGGCGAAGTTGGCGGAGCAGGCAGATGGGCTATATTGGAGGAGATCAAGGGTTCGGCCGCCGCCGCCGCCGCTCGAGTGAGGGAAGGGTAGCGCCGCAGCAGATAAGAGGATTAGGGTTAGTAGTACTATATACCATCTGGGTTTGGTGGCTTCTTCGAGTGAATTCGCGGGCTGGGCCAAATTTTGGCGCTTCAAAGTTTCAGCCGCGCGCGCATATTTTCTGGCCCAGTTAGCGACCACTGGTTGGTCGGCATTGTTTGCCGACCGACAGTTTGACGCGGATGGCTGTATTTCCGACCAACTGTTCGACGCCCTATTTTCCAACATTCCCGACCGACAATGGGTCGTTGTATGTAAGTTTTACCGACCAACTATCCGATAGAAGTTTTCCCGACCAACTTTTCGTTGGCGATAGTGACTATTCCCGACGGACGTCAGTAGGGAATACTATGCTGTGGTGTAGTGCATAGATGTGCGTCGAAAGGGGGTAGGCCAGTGGAATTTTTTGCTTGGTTGTGTTAGGTTAGGCCATATGAAGGTGAGAAACCAAAGTCTACCCCAAATCAACACAAGATTCCATCCGGTTCGCCCGAAAAGGGAGTTTTCACCTCTAAGTGCAGAAACTCACTAGAGAGAAAGTGAAGCCGGTGAAGCCGGTCACACCCCGGAGTAGGATATTGCACATTTACAACACACAACACACTTGTATTCATGTGGTATGGCAGAACCTAGGTTTGGGTGGGGTTCCGACGCTCCGGGGCCCCGCTTCGGCGAAACCCGAGATCCGCCGGAAAAACCCTAATATTTTCGTCTACCCCATAGACGTGCGTCGAAAGGGGGTAGAATAGTGGAATTTTTTGCTTGGTTGTGTTAGGTTAGGCCATGGGAAGGTGAGAAACCAAAGTCTACCCCAAATCAACACAAGATTCCATCCGGTTCGCCCGAAACGGGAGTTTTCACCTCTAAGTGCAGAAACTCACTAGAGAGAAAGTGAAGCCGGTCACACCCCGGAGTAGGATATTGCACATTTACAACACACAACACACTTGTATACATGTGGTATGGCACAACCTAGGTTTGGGTGGGGTTCCGATGCTCCGGGGCCCCGCTTCGGCGAAACCCTAGATCCGCTAGAAAAACCCTAACATTTTCGTCTACCCCCATAGACGTGCGTCAAAAGGGGGTAGGCCAGTGGAATATTTTGCTTGGTTGTGTTAGGTTAGACCATGGGAAGGTGAGCAACCAAAGTCTACCCCAAATGAACACAAGATTCCATCCGGTTCGCCTGAAACGGGAGTTTTCACCTAAGTGCAGAAACTCACTAGAGAGAAAGTGAAGCCGGTCACACCCCGGAGTAGGATATTGCACATTTACAACACACACCACACTTGTATACATGTGGTATGGCACAACCTAGGTTTGGGTGTGGTTCCGACGCTCCGGGGCCCCGCTTCGACGAAACCCTGAATCCGCTAGAAAAACCCTAATGTTTTCGTCTACCCCCATAGACGTGCGTCGAAAGGGGGTAGGCTAGTGGACTTTTTTGCTTAGTTGTGTTAGGTTAGGCCATGGGAAGGTGAGAAACCAAAGTCTACCCCAAATCTACACAAGATTCCATCCGGTTCGCCCGAAAGGGGAGTTTTCACCTCTAAGTGTAGGAACTCACTAGAGAGAAAGTGAAGCCGGTGAAGCCGGTCACACCCCGGAGTAGGATATTGCACATTTACAACACACAACACACTTTTATACATGTGGTATGGTACAACCTAGGTTTTGGTGGGGTTCCGACGCTCCGGGGCCCCCGCTTCGGCGAAACCCTGAATCCGCTGAAAAACCCAAACGTTTTCGTCTACCCCCATAGACGTGCGTCGAAAGGGGGTAGGTCAGTGGACTTTTTTGCTTTGTTGTGTTAGGTTAGGCCATAGGAAGGTGAGAAACCAAAGTCTACCCCAAATCAACATAAGATTCCATCTGGTTCGCCCGAAAAGGGAGTTTTCACCTCTAAGTGCAGAAACTCACTAGAGAGAAAGTGAAGCCGGTCACAACCCGGAATAGGATATTGCACATTTACAACACACAACACACTTGTATACATGTGGTATGGGACAACCTAGGTTTTGGTGGGGTTCCGACGCTCCGGGGCCCCGCTTCGGCGAAACCCTGAATCCGCTGGAAAAGCCCTAACGTTTTCGTCTACCCCCATAGACGTGCGTCGAAAGGGGGTAGGCCAGTGGATTTTTTGCTTGGTTGTGTTAGGTTAGGCCATGGGAAGGTGAGAAACTAAAGTCTACCCCAAATCAACACAAGATTCCATCCGGTTCGCCCGAAAGGGGAGTTTTCACCTCTAAGTGCAGGAACTCACTAGAGAGAAAGTGAAGCCGGTCACACCCCGGAGTAGGATATTGCACATTTACAACACACAACACACTTGTATACATGTGGTATGGCACAACCTAGGTTTGGGTGCGGTTCCGACGCTCCGGGGCCCCGCTTCGGCGAAACCCTGAATCCGCTGGAAAAAACCTAACGTTTTCGCCTACCCCCATAGACGTGCGTCGAAAGGGGGTAGGCTAGTGGACTTTTTTTCTTGGTTGTGTTAGGTTAGGCCATAGGAAGGTGAGAAACCAAAGTCTACCCCAAATCAACAAAAGATTCCATCCGGTTCGTCCGAAAGGGGAGTTTTCACCTCTAAGCGCAGGAACTCACTAGAGAGAAAGTGAGGTCGGTGAAGCCGGTCACACCTAGGAGTAGGATATTGCACATTTACAACACACAACACACTTTTATACATATGGTATGGCACAAACTAGGTTTTGGTGGGGTTCCGACGCTCCGGGGCCCCGCTTCGGCGAAACCATGAATCCGCTGGAAAAACCCTAACATTTTCGTCTACCCCATAGACGTGCGTCGAAAGGGGGTAGACCAGTGGAGTTTTTTGCTTGATTGTGTTAGGTTAGGCCATAGGAAGGTGGGAAACCAAAGTCTACCCCAAATCATCACAAGATTCCATCCGGTTCGCCCGAAAGGGGAGTTTTCACCTCTAAGTGTAGGAAAAAAGTCAAAGTTCCCGTCACACCACGGGGCAGGATAAATTGAGCCATATATTTAATATTTATGTTGTAGGTGTATATTACATGTGTTGTTTTTATTTATTTTACATGTATATGTTGTAGGATCGGGTTCCGGAAAACTCAAACCGTTATTTTATGCGGGTGGGTGGGTGATACGTCCAAAACGTATCTATAATTTTTGATTGTTTCATGCCATTTTTATGCTTTTAGCACTTGTTTTTATATTAAGTTTATTATTTATTTGGACTAACCTACTAATGGTTGCAAAAGTGCACAATGTTCTTGTTTTACTCTTTGATTTGTAGGAATTATCAAGAATACAAGAGGAAACATTGTTGGAGTCGAATTTGGACTTTCCTGAAATCTGTCTGAAAACTATTTTCAAAGATCGACCCGTTTCGGCCAGAAGATGACGTCAAATGGAAAAATTCTAGTCGTGAAAGTTTCAGGGAATTTTCTGCTATGAATTCTGGAATTAAAATTCGGCGCAATCGGAGTCCGGACGGCGGAGAAAAGCCCGATTTACCAAAGCCCTAGATGGAAATCCGAGAGTTCATATAAAGGAGGAAACCCTAGGTCGTGAGGGACACCCCATATCCACGAATTTGCAGCCACCAAAGCCATGTATTTGCCTCCCCCATGGATCCCATCTCCATGGGGGAGGGCTCCCAAGAAGCCATGAAGGAAGAGGGCTAAGGGGCGGCGCTCCTCCATGGAACCGGCGGCGCAGGAGGAGCCCCCTGCGCCACCGCCGGTACCGGCGCCGCCCTGCGCCTCTCGCTGCCCTCTCCGCCGTCTTCACCGCCATCTCCACCGCCAATTCCTCCTTGTATACAGTGGTTCATCCTCCCACAAACCTCTGTACCGTCCTATGTAAACATGGTGTTTGATGCTATAATATTTATCCTATGATCTACGTCATGCATGTTTCCGTAGTTTATTTGTCCTTAGATTGAATGGTTGAATGTATTTGGTTCATTAGAGTTGTATGTTGATATGGTACTGTCCGTTGGTGTCCATTATACTTGTGCGCGCATGGATCAACATCACGGGGTGGTAGTATTTGTAAACGAAGGGGGAAGTCCTGCCGGAGTGACAGAAACATAAGGGCGCGAACCGGTTAGTTACACGTATGGGAGTAAGAGGACCATAAACTTAAGACTATGGTTGGGGAAACCTTAATGCATTGTTAGTATTTGCGGATGCTTTCTAATAATCCAATCATATAGTACTTGTAATCTCAAGTAGTGGAATGCATGTATATTTAGCCTCTCCCACATTGAAAACTGCATCGAAGACAATGAACCTGATATCTTCACTCATTAATCTTGGACAAAGCCACCACAATTACTACCACTTTTCTACACTCATGGTACTGTTAGTTTATGATTACTTAGTATATTTTATTGCTGCAACACTAACATTTACTTTCTTGTATTTATTATCTTGCAAAGCTATCTCTCATACCCGTATTATTACTCTACTATTATTTCCTAGATAAAGCAAACGTTTTGTGTGCGTAGAGTTGTATCAGTGGTAGATAGAACTTGAGAGAATACTTATCCTACCTTTAGCTCCTCGTTGGGTTGCGATCCCCTATACTTGTGGGTTATCAGTGGGATACCGAAATTGGGAGGGAAATTGTAGATCCAATTTATGTATAAATTATACCTACATTAAATATTATATAGATAAAGAAATAAAGAAATATTATATAGAGAAATAAATAAAAAAGGAACAGATATACGCCGACGGCATTGCCGTCGGCGTATGAACGCAGCGAAAACCTCCGTCCCTTCTCCGTCACGGTGGGTGTGGGTACGCCGACGGCCTACGATACGCCGACGGCGGCCGTCGGGCCCAGATGGCTACGCCAACGGCCCTTTGTACGCCGACGGCCGGTGCCACGGCTGCCCTAGCTCGGTTTGTACGCCGACGGCCCCGACATTTGGCCGTCGGCGTACAATCCGGCCGTCGGCGTTTTGAGCGATTCCTGTAGTGACGCCAGACGGTACAGCGAAGTGTCGCCACAGGAAGATGAGCTGGATTTGTGGTGTCCGTACAACGAAGGGACTACAGATACTCTGTCCTACAGAAGCTAGGCAAGTTAGACGAGCCGCGTCCCACTTTGCGGGCCTATGCAGGCTGATACGGGCTACAACGTTGTTCCGCACTAATTATAGCGGCGCGTGGTGTGCAGCCGCAAACACCCGCGTGGATGCATTAGCCCGCATGCAACATTACTAATTATTACTAAGTATATGAAAGCTGGCCAAAATTGCGAGCTCTCCGCGCTCGTGTCACTGTTCATCACTGTTCCAATGAACAGTGTTGAACAGTGCCATGGTGGGCCCCACATGTCAGCCACACACTTATTTTCCACCTATGCATCTGGTCAAAGCGGTGGAAAAATCTTGGGCATCTTCTTCTTCGTTCCTCCCGGCCGCCGCCCCGCGTTCTTCCCCTCTCCCTCCTCAATCACCTGCCAATCCTTTCCCTCCCTGGGCGATCAATCGCCTCCCCCTCCCTATCTCTCTCCTCTTCCTCTGCCCCCCACCACCGCCTCCATGGCCGTCGTTGCGGCTGCTGTGGCGGCGCTTTTGATGGTGATGGCGCCGCCGACGCTGCTAATGCGGTTTCGAGGGAGGTGCAAGCGGGGCGCAGCCGCGGAGTAGGCGTCCAAGGAGGCCGCACTCGAGCGGTTGCCGGAGCGGCCTAATTACTTCCTCTCCTGGCTGCTGCCCGCCTTTCATGCCGCTGCCCTGCTGGCCGCCGCGTGGGCCGACTCACTGTTAGGCGCTGCGCTTCGTGCCACCAGCCGGCCATGAATTTTGGGGACTTTTGTTTGGTGAGCTCCTCACGATGGTGCTCCCGTTCTGGTCGTCCTCCTACTCTGTCATGCCGGCTCCTCTCTTCTGATGCTACTGCTCCAATGACCTAGCATATGTAGAGGTCAACTTCGCTAGAGCGCTTCCAGGCGTGAGCAGCAATGGATGGAGAGACTGGATGTTGACCAGCAAGGAGGTGGTTTATCTTCCATCTTCTTCTCTCGTTTGCCTTGCTTCATTTGCCACGGGTGAATCTAAGCTGCTATTTGTCTTGCTTGATTTGGGATCTCTTATTGCTACAGATGAATCAAGTCTTAATGAGTTTTACTCTCTCCTGAGATTTGACCTTCACCGCATGCAATGTGTTTGTGTTAATGTCTTAGCAACAGGTGCATCCGTACATGTAGATACAAAAAAATGTGAGTCACCAGAATCCATGGCAACATAAATTTACAAGCTGTTATTTACATCTGATATTCTTGGGTTCCATTTTTTGGCATGATATTTGAAGGCTAACATTTAATACGAATGTCTGATTTTGATATGCTTCTTCTTTTGTTTAGATATATTCTGAATTGGACTTTCAGTGCTATACCATGTGCACATTTATGCAGGATAACAGTTACCTAATGCTATACTATGTGCAGATTTGGGACTGGACTTTTAAAACCATCAGCAAAGCAATACACAATGTCACCGACAAAGCAAAGCACCATTTTTTTGTCAAGCCAAAATGTTCATAGGTATGCACATTATTTGCAGTTTCTCTAGACTGTAGCGCTTTCTGTCTTGCTGACAGGCTGCATGGATCTTATTTGTTGTCATGTTGATCCCTTTTTTGTGCCATGTGTTGATCATGCCAGGGAGTTTTCTGATGTTAATTCTTCTATGTTGTGGATGTTGGGAAGTAAAGTTGCAAAGGATATTACCTACTTAGTATGTTCCAATCAAGCTCATGATTTTTTTCAATATAAGCCGCCACACCTTATGGAGATGTGTTTACTCATTCAAATTATGATGAAATCGCAAGACTGCCAGCAGAACTTCCAAATTTCTCGCTGTTTCCAGTATGGTGATTTACTTGATGAGCCCTGTGCTTCAGCAAAATTGAATAGAGCAGCCGTGGGTGGTGTACACATGCACTATTTCTTAATATAATTAGTTTACACAGGTGCCGAACAGCCTGCCTTTGCATTTCAAATACTACTATTTCATTTTATCAGCTGCTATTCCCTTAAGCATTTTTCCTTCTAATTTAGTTTTGTCTTCTTCCTACTATACTTTGATCTATTATTGCTACGAAGTGTCCTGCTACAGCAAGGTAGCTCCAGTCCCAATTCCACGATTTGGATGTTGCGACGTCCTTTCTTGCATTTGGGTTAATTGCGAGTTTGTAATCGCTTCATGCGTACCAGTTTGTCCTTGCTGCGTGCGTGCCACTCTGAAAGTGGCACTCCTCCCATCTCTAATATACTTGGATTTCTGAACTATGTATACCTCCATCCATCCCTTGGTCCTAATTGAGAATTATCCACAGTTGCTCCAGATGTATTTTGCAAGGGATGGGCATGTAAACATGAACATTGACTAATTTGAATCAGGTAAATATCTCCTCCTAAGGCATTTTCTACTTTACTTCCCCATAGCAATCAGTATACATATTTTTATTTCGGGTGGATGGAGATAGTTTATTTTGTTTCTGACTTCATGAATGGGTTCAGCGAGTTGTGTATTCATCTTGGGTAAGCTTGCTTAATTGTTGCAGCTCATGTTTTCTGCAAGAGGTATACTCGCGAGAGAGGCCGAGTTTCTTTATGGTTCTGAAAATGACTTCTCCAATTCATGGAGGTTAGATGGCAGGCAAATTCTTATAAGCTTATATCAATCCAACTGCTATACATTTAATGTGCTTTCCTTCGATGACAGTAGAACTAAAATTTTGTTACAATCTGTCTGCAACTTACATAGGTCAGATGACAGGGGAATTAATAAGTTTTTAATCTACTCGACTTTTAATCTGTGCAATCATTTATACTTTATGTCAATGAAGTTACAGATGGACAATTCCAGCTATGTAATTTGACAAATTTGAATTATATGGACATTCATTACTGTTGATTCCTTGCTTTTATTCTTTTGTTTTCAGAGCGCCTGGACTGAAGAGGAGCCGTGTGAGGATGTTGATGTGCTGTTGGGCTCAGGGAAAGTGGTAAGTTATTTTGGAATATTACATGGTTATGAGTTCAGTTCACTTTGTTTCCTAGAAGTAAAAACCTTCAGTTTTGATTACTGGGGTATTTTCTTTCAATTTTACTCTCACCCAGTTAAGAGGTGGGTTGCTGTACCGCTTCATTGTCTAAGCCATGCATTCTGTGTTTTATGGTACAAGATGTTTGCTTAGTGACAGTATGTGCTGACAGACATCGCTCCATTGAATACAAGTCAAGAACCATGAAGATGTCCACTTAACTGATGAAAGGTATAATTTACAAAATACATATCAGTAAAACGACAATACAAAATTTCTTAATTGCTAACAACTTATTACTTTGATGCGACTGCACTTCGTAGGACCACTTCTGAAGATATCGTTGTCATATTGTTTGTGAGCATTACTGTTGCTCAATTCTCAGTTATTACAATTGAACCTGCATATGGATGCAGCAACTCCAGATTGATGCACTATCCACTGCTTGATATGTTACCTGCATTGCTGCAGGAATGGAATGGCAAGGTAAATCTAGAAGCACTAGGAAGTTGTAAAAATTTGTTTTCTGGACATATCGTGAAAAATTTAGGACAACATTTTTCGAATAGTATAGAAATACATATATAGCACTTTAATCATATGACCATTCCTGCCCAACACAACTGATTGATGACCCTCGCTGTCGCATTCCTCTGGTGTACTACTGCCAGTAGGTCTGCTGTTGCACGCCGGCTTAGTGAAAAATCTATCTACTCGACCACCATAGTGGAAGGTCATAGTATGCCTCACATGGATCAGAGACAACAAGGACCGGTATCAAAAAATGTATGAGCTAGGGCTCCTTTTCATCGACCAGCAGGTATGTGCCAATAACTGATGCCGCAAAATTTTAATACATTTGTGAACGCTCACATCATATATACCCAAAATAGCTAACTATATTAATACAATTGCAACATAATTATACTTGCGTAAGCCTCTATATGTTCCAACTCTTTCACCCATAAAAATGTGTAATACAACACAATAAAAATGCTTCCATAACTTGCACACATTCATACCAGCCATGCGCCCATAACTATCTGCCTTTTCAGGTTCATTACTAACTATATGAAAGACAGCCCAAATAGCGAGCTCTCCGCGCTCATGTCACTGTTCATCACTGTAGGTTATGTTGTATTGTAAATAAAAACGACGAGGTTTTATAGAAAATTGGGCCCATGTCATGTTGTTCTAGCATGTAAGGGTCAGAAATTTTCTAATTTTGTACAGTTATACAGATTTTATAGTTACACATCTGATGATTTGAGAAACCTCTTAATTAACTTCCATTTACAATGTGCTAAGTATTCAAAAATGTAGTTCTTACAACTCTAAATATTGTCATTAAGAATGAACCTTCATAGAAGTTCGCTATAGTTATTTATTGTTTCACCACTGGAGCTAGACCTCATACTTCATATGAGATTTCGAAGTTGGTTGAAATCATTACCGAGGCTAACAATTTTTCTACCAACAACATTATTTCTCATTAAGCTTTTCAAGGTAGCACTTTTATAGATAATAGGGCCTAGATTGCATCTCTGCTTGGTTTTGCTATGTCCAAGAGCATATCGGCCTAACATATTTATTTAGATCCTAAAGTCAGTGTTCTATTTTCATGTGCAAGCAGAATTTTTACAAATTCTCGATCGATTTACCAGAGATTGAATGTTGGCATGTTATTAGAACTGTTAGCAGTGTGAAAATTCACGGAACAAAGAGTACACTAAACTTCAACAAACATTATCTACATTCTTTCATTTACTGCTGCTAGGTTTCTTGATTATATGCATGAAAACGTTGATCTGGTTGGAGCTGTTTGCCTGCCCACCAACTGTTTGTCATTTGCCTTGGGGCTATAGGCAGCAAAGCAGAATTTGCTTCTCATAATTACGGTCATGTTCATCAATCATGTCATCCCGTACAGGACATTTTGATTTTTTTTCCAGGAGGTTCAAGCGGCAAATGTACAATATTTTTTCTGAATTTTATTGCCGGTGTGTGTAGCAGTATGTGGCCCTCAAGGCGCAGAAGAGCACACACCGCTAAACATTTGTGAAGCAAAATGCATATCAACAATTGAAGTACAAGAAGGAATAAAGGGTCAATCATGTCATCCCGTACGGGACATTTCGATTTTTTTTCCAGGAGCTTCAAGCTGCAAATGTACAATATTTTTTCTGAATTTTATTGCCGGTGTGTGCAGCAGTATGTGGCCCTCAAGGCGCAGAAGAGCACACACCGCTAAACATTTGTGAAGCAAAATGCATATCAACAATGGAAGTACAAGAAGGAATAAAGGGGAACAATCCCAACGACTACAGCTATGTGTGGTGACTTTTTATCAAATTGGTATTTGTGACTTCATTTCTTTAGATATGGTATTATTTACCTGAGACAGTTTTTGGTTAGGCTAAAATGACTATGTAATTCTATATATATCTTGCAACGCATCGCATTGCAAGTCATATCGGCTGTACAGATAAATGCATTGTACAAATCAAAACCGCCACTTCTCTTTACAAAATATATTATGCAGCTAAAAGAAAGAAACAAACCATTAACATAAAAATTCTCACCAAGGCCGCGGCGTGTGCCGCGCCAAATTCAACTAGTATAGCGAATAGCCGCCGCCCGCCCCGCTTGTAACCTGAGGTACAAGCAGGACATGTGTACAGGAATACCATCAAGCAAGCCAACAACTGCAAGTTGTGTTCGTAAGATCTCATGCTGGCTTACAGCCGACCTGCAAGGTTCTTCCACGAGAATTGTTGGGCCTCAACTTCTTTTTCAAGAACCTGCAGATGTTACTACAAAGTGCTTGGAGCTGTCTTGACCGGTGTTGTTTTTCAGAATCCATCATCAGGGCGATTTCTTCATCCTTCTCAGCTATTTATTTGAGGGTTGCAATGACTTGTACAAAAATTTCATCATACTCTATGTCGTTATGTCCATGTGGTCATACAAGAACTCCCTCGGCAGGACGTGATCTTCAGGAAGGAGATCTTACCCTGAGGACCCAACAAGTGACAAACACCATTATGTCACAATGTTTAGTTTTTACGGAGCTAAGCTTTCTAATAAAAGCTGCCGCATATGGACATGTTGCCTTCGGTCTAAAACAAGAGGAAGAAAAATATTCTCATGCACAATATTTCTTTGTTTTTGTGCAAGGCTTGTGATAGAACATTTACAATAGCCTAGAAACCTTCTGATCGGAAGGCTTAGCTATGTGTGTGTGTGGATTTGATGTGTTACTTCATGAGGCTCTACATAGTAGCAGATCTGGGTTATATTTTCATAATTTCTCAAGTGGTAAGGCTTCATAATTTTATCTATAATTAAATTTGGTCCAATTTTTGTTCATATGTTTCATCTTGGTGTGCAAGTAATAGATATTTTCAAGTTTGCGTAGCAAATTTCCTTGGTACCTTATCATAGACGGACTTTTGTTGTGACATGTTTGTACACTAATTTCCTGTATTCATATTCTTCATGATTAAATAATAACCAATAAAAACCGACCCGTTGCAACGTACGGGCATTTTTGCTACTGTTTGGCAAATTACACACCTTTTGGTGGGTTATTAAACCACACATGTCTCCCAGGTGCATGTAAAGCAGCTCCGTCCCTGAGCGCAGCATTGCTTAACGCTAACTGGGCTGGCCCAATTAGATGACAAGCAGGCGGTGAATCCTTTCCATCTCTTTTGGACTGGGCTTGTCACTGAGAGGCAGATGGACCAGATGAAATAAAAGGACAGCGACGGCATAGTGCCCACAGGCCGGCGACCCTATTGCCTCTACCTCTTCTTCCTTTCTCACTGCGGCAGATCAGATCGACGGGTGGCCCTATATGTCGCCTTCTGCGAGTCGTACGATACGACTCTCCTGCTACGGCTCCTCACGCCCAAAGGCCTGTTAAGCGCGACGGCCCATTTACGAGCTTGGTCGAATGGTTTTCTTTCCGTACACGCTTCTTTCTTCTCGTAGTTGTCTCGCCCGTTCGCTTGAGGTTCCATGTTCGAATCATACTAACGCATCCTTTTCCTTCGCCGTCCGAAACAGTTTTCTCGCGTTTCTTTTTTCAACCTGTAGCTCGGTAGGCCACCATAGCTCTTTCTCGTTCCCTCGTTGGTGCATTTTTAAATCCGAACATTTAAAACAAATTGGAACCTTTTTTAAAAAGAACCATTTTACAAAAAATGGAACATTTTCGAAAATCAGAAAAAATAACCGGAACCATTTTAAAAAAGGAACCATTTTTCGGTTTGGAACCATTTTTTAAATAGGAACCATTTTTTCGGTTTGGAACCATTTTCAAAAACCAGAACCATTTTTAAATCGAACCATTTTCAAAAAAGCGGAACCATTTTAAAAAAGGAACCATTTTAAAAATCAGAACCATTTTTTCATTCGGAACCGTTTTAAAAAAGGAACCATTTTCGAAAATTGGAACCATTTTTTCGGTTCGGAACCATATTCTAAAAGGAACCATTTTTTCGGTTCGCAACCATTTTAAAAAAGGAACCATTTTCAAAAAATCGGAACCATTTTCGAAAAATCGGAACTATTTTTTCGGTTCGGAACCATATTCTAAAAGGAACCATTTTTTCGGTTCGGAACCATTTTCAAAAAGGAACCTTTTTTTGGTTCGGAACCATTTTCAAAAAGGATCATTTTTTTTCATTCGGAACCATTTTTGAAAAATCGGAACCATTTTCAAAAAGGAACTATTATTTTCATTCAGAACCATTTTTTCGGTTCGGAACAATTTTCAAAAAGGAACCATTTTTTTTGGTTCAAAACCATTTTCAAAAAGGAACATTTTTTCATTCAAAACCATTTTTAAAAATCGGAACCATTTTCAAAAAGGAACCATTTTCGAAAAAATGGAACCATTTTTAAAAAGGAACCATTTTTTTCATTCGGAACTATTTTTTGGTTCGGAACCATTTTTGAATGGGAACCATTTTTTGGTTCAGAAACATTCTAAAAAAGGAACCATTTTATAAAAAGAACCATTTTCGAAAATCGAAACCATTTTTTTAAAATAATTATTTTCCAAAATATAAACCATTTTCAAAATAAGCAAACACTAAAACTTAAAAAGGAAAAAGTAAATCAGAAAACAGAAAACAAAAAAAATAAAACCGAAAAAGAATACGGAAAAGAAAACATAATCAAAAAGAAAGAAAAAAAGATAGAAGAAAATGGAAAACAAAAAAATCGAAATCCAAAAAGATAAATACGGGCCAAATGAGAAAAGAAAAAGAAAAAAGAAACAGATAAAATAAAAAGAAACAGGAAACATCGAAACGTAATGAAGAAGACGAACGAAAGTGAAGAGTGAACCATCGCGCCGGTGCACTGGCTAGCATGCCGTGCCTCCATTCAGGAGACGCCGGTTCGATCCCCAGCTCGGCCAAAATTCCCTTTTTTTAATCTAAAAAAGAAAGGACGAAGAAGTGCAGTTGGACCGGCCCATCTAGGAATCTATGCAGGCGAGTCGTAGTACCGACTCGCAAAAGGCGATGAATAGAGTTTGCGCAGATCGACCGGACGACGAATATTTGCGCCGGGCCTGGCCCCCCCTTGCTGGTCCACCGAAATATATTCCACGTACGTGCACCCGGCCATCAGGACGCACGATGACTTCTGCTGGTGTACGGTCGATCGAGTTTTCAACCTTCAAAAGGAAGTGCCTCAAATTGGTACGGCATGTGTAAGTGAATGTAGGACCTTTTACGCGCGTGAGAGCATCTCCACTGCACTCCTGAAATTTTGTCCAGCACACCTCAAAAAAGGTGTCCGGTTTCGAGGGTGCCCAGCTACGCACCAAACAGTTCGTACAAGTGCCGGACAACCATATTCCCTCTGAAATTTATTTTTTAGCTAGTGAAAAACATAGCACATGTGCACACCTAGACAGGTATGAATGGATTGCTTTACGGATGTGTAGACCGATCCACTCCGTGGATCTTTTGTGTCCATGTAACACTAAAAAATATGATACCTACGAGCGCAGGCATGGAAAATTCTCCCGGTGAATCACTCGTCCATCCAACCGTGAATTAGAGTGGGTGAAATGTCGGTAATTCCGACGCAGGGGCGTGCCCGACTCCGAACGTTGTCCGACGCCTCCAAGCAGCAGTAACGTATCTAGTGGGGGTGCCATGGCACACCCTAAAAAATGCAAACCTTTTAAGCAGTGACCAACTAGCCTTATTTATTGTGTATAAAATGTGTTGAAATAATTATACATGACATACTTAAGCTATGAACACTGAGTTGGCACCCCTGTGGTTTTGTACTGCATCCGCCACTTCCAAGCAGGCCCCAAAGTACAAAACCTTTTACTTGGGGGTGGCTTGGAAGTGGCGGATGCAGTACCCAAAGCCAAAGCCCTAAGTGCTGCATCGCTTAGGGTGCGGCACTGATGGGGATGACGCCGGGTCGTTTTTTTTGTTCGGGACCCATTAGATACTTGGGGGTGTTCTTGGGGCGCCACGTCCCTAACGGCGCATAACATCATTTACATCAAGGGAAAGGGTCAAAGGAGAACTGCATATGCAGGGGTAAATGCAAGAGCAATGATCAAAGTACGACGTCGAAATAACGCGTTTTATATGCCCAAAAAAACGTGAGAAAAATCCGAGTTCGAATCCTCAAATTCGGGTTTACCCGGTCAGCAATTCACAGATTACTCAAATTCCAAAAGAAAAAAAGTTATTTCAAACAGACGATTTTTCGCAGCAAAATAAAAAAAAATTCAAAAAATTCAAAAAAATTAAAAAAATTCAAAAAAAGATACAGAAATGTATAACAAAGAAGATTGTTGACTTTTCTTGGTTTTTTTTTTATTTTTTTGGATTTTTTAGATTTTTTTGAATTTTTTGGATATTTTTGGATTTTTTGGAATTTTTTAAGTTTTTGAATTTTTTGGATCTTTTGAAACTTTTGAATCTCCTTTTGAAAGTTTAGAAGTTTTTGAAAAATCTGAAATTTAAAAACACACGTTTATAACATATACATAACATATACACATACAAGACTTAAGAGGATTCATATGATATATATATATCAATAAGAACTTGAGTAGTACAAGGGTAGGTGAAGTGGGTAGAACTTAAAAGTTAAGCGTGCTAGGGTTGGAGCAATTTGAGGATGGGTGACCTAGCGGGAAGGTATTAGTTCAAAAAATTCAAGAAATCTGAAAATAATTCCAATAATTAGGATTTTTCATATTATTTCATATTTGATTTTTCTGATTTTTTTGAAACTTTTTTTTGCGGTTTTTGAATTTTTTTCAGAATTCTGTGGCGCACCAGACCAGGTGCGCAACAGAAAGTGGATTTCTGTGGCGCACGCCCATGGTGCGCCACAGAAAATGCGTGCGCCACAGAAAAAAAATTAGTGGCGAGAATTCTGTGGCGCACCCAGCAATTCTGGGGGTGCGCCGCAGAATCCTAATTTGGTGCGCGACTGATAGCTGTTTTCCTACTAGTGTCGACAGTGTCCATGATGGCATTTTCTTGGGGGTTTAATCATTGATCGTAGTACATGTCCTTGGGAGACCTATGGATGATCCGATCCGCTTTTAGGGACATGTGATCGAGGACAGATACCCCAGTAGGGATATACTACAGTGATATTGGCATCCATGGAGCTTTTCAGAAGGATATACGGTGAAGCTTGTGAGTTTGCACTACTTCAGAGTTCAGACATTAGAGTTGCGGAAGTCACGCAGCCAATTCCAATTGTCCTTCTGTGAAAGAGATTAAATTAAATGTGGACGTCTTTAGTACTATGTGCGTGTAAGCTGTGGAAGCCAGAGATGGGTTGCTGATTAGGGGAAGCAAATGGACCAGTATTGGTGTCCAAGGGGCCACTGCAACAGTGAACTTCGTCACTAGATTCTTTTTGTATGGGCGGACCACTCGCATGTAGTTTTCCAATGCCAACTGCAACTCTTTAAGGCTTCAAGATCTCTGTACTGCAACTCTCTATCTCTCTGCGTCCATCTCTCTCCCCATTTCGATATGCTTTAGAATCTCCCTGTCCATTCACTGCATTGCCTGGCCTTGCCTGCTTGATGTAACAAGGCCGAAAATGATTAAATGCGTTGGTGACCTCCAAACCACTAGCTCGTACTACTACCATATGGTCAACTGCAAAAGAGGCTCTCGCATTGATTCATGGGAATCAGGCAACAAGGTAGAAACAAGGACGAAATTAAGTTTATTAGTTTTTTTCGAAAAGAGAGAAATAACACTCACATCTCTGTGTCAAAATAATGCAAACATATTTTATTTATTGCATAGTTTCAATTCAGAGTTTACATCCACGGATCGCTCAAAGTAGCAACATGAATCGATCAACGAAAAAAGACATAAAAAGTTCATATACATCTTGTAATCTATTGGACCGTTGCCAGCAACCCTGGCTGAATCAAGTTCGAATGATCGTCGTCATTCGATTGCATCCAATATCCATACGTTCGCGTTGCTACATAGGAAGCTTGAAGAACCCCATATGTATCCACTAAGCAGTTTTGTGAATAACTTGCAACAAAGTAGCATATTCATGTTTATTAGAAACAACATTCCGACAATCCCAAATTGCGTACAAACACCCACACGTATATGAGATTTTGTTCTCTTATCTATCCCAATTAACCAACACCCAAACATATTTGGAATAGTATATAGTTGGTTGAGTACCGTTGAATTGAAATGAAGAACATTACAGGCTGAACGAACAAAGCGACATGAGATAAATAAATATTCAGTAGACTCATAAGAGTCACAAATGACACATTTTTTTGCACCCATGCTATGGCCTCTTGGCCAGGTTATTCTTGGTGAGAACTTTTTTGTTCAGGAACAACATAGACAAAAATTTCTTTAGTGGAACCTTCAACTTTCAAAGGTATGTAAAAACATAGTATGTTCGTTCATATAATTTGTGTACATAGATTTAATCGAGGATACCCTGTAGAAGATTAATTCCATTTGAAACAACCGGGTTTGTGTGAAAGATTATAACATATTAATCTTACTACAAGGTTCAGCCAAGGTGTCCACTTGTCCCTTATCAAATGTCATATGAATATTCAGAGAGGTGCTTGAGATAGCACATGCGCAATTGTAATATCTTTATGTCCTACATATTATACAAAGATTGGTATTGAGATGATAACGGGAAGGTCCCTAGCCACCTATCTGCCCAGAAAGGAGTACTTGTCCCATCACCGATGACAAAACAATCACGATCCAAGAACTCTTTCTTAACTCTTATGAATCCTTTCCAAAAGGGAGGGCCCGTAGGTTTGGCTTCTACATGGGATAAAGTATTATCACATAGGTATTTATTACGCAGCAGCTCGTGACACATCCCATCCATGTGCATTATGTTAAATAACCACATACTGAGTAAAAACTTGTTGTTTATCTCAAGCACTTCGATATCCAACCTCACCCGCTGTCGCCCCTTATCTTTCAGGCGTAAAATCATGTACCATTTTGTGAGGCGGATTTTTTCCCAACTGGTCAGCAATTAGAGTAAAACACAACTACAAGTTGAGAAATTCACTTGTAACAACAACGAAATGGATCAAAACAAAATAATAATATAGAAGTGCAACAACACAAACAACATGCTAAGTTCTTATTCACGTTTTTACCTGAATAAGCTAGCAGAGTCTTAATATAACATGAATTTGGGGACTGTTTGACACGACAGCGCACCCTAAAGAATGACCGACGCCTCATTCTCGTTCAGCTTTTCGGTACGATTGGACCATGTACTCCCTGTACTTGATACCCTTGAACTGCGGTGCCTCCCATGCTAGCTCTGGTATCGGCTGGACGACGACATCCAGGCACGGCCCGATCATGCTCACGAACGACATCCTCTCCTGCTCGCCATTGACCATTGCGCGGTGGGGCGCGGCCTTGTACCTTCCGTTGCTAACAATCTGCAAGCAAGTGACGGGATTTAGGCAGTGTTGATGACACATTTCAAAGAAGGTAATCGCTCGTTCAGTTGGTCGGTCACCTCTAGCTGATCGCCAACGATGACGAAGAGCGAATTGGGAATTGACTTCGCAAGGAGCCAATGGTCGTCTTTCTTGACCTGGAGGCCGTCGACGCCGTTCTGAAATAGGAGAGCGAGGAGGCCGTGGTCGGTGTGAGAAGGCAACCCGACTGCCCCAACATCCCGGGCAACCGCCGGGTATTGGTTCCAGACAAGGAACTGGAAGCAGTCCTGAAGCTTTAGCGCCTCAGCGATGCGACCGTCATCAAGCCCGAGGCTCTCCGAGATGGCCGTCGTGAGCTCCAGCATCAGGCTTCTCGTGCGAGCCGCGTACTCGGTAACATTTCCTCTGGAAAAATTAAACAATCCCTCTTGCGAGTGAGTGATGGTCAAAGTAAAAGGAGCATTAGTTAGAGTAAATCTTAATTAGTTTTCCCTGCCTTAGGTTTGCGGGCTTCTCCGGGCAGTGGAAATCGGGGTGCGTGAAAAACTTGATGTAGTTCCTATTGTAAGCTGTACTGGAAGCCGTCCCGAGGCTAATGGGCGCCATCGGTGCAGGGGCCATGTACTCGGCGTTTTGCTCCGCTGGTAAGCTGAACATCTCCTTGCACGCATCCATGGTCGCTCCTTGGAGAGACTCGGGAACACCATGGTTGATGACCTTGTTAGTTGTCACACACACGTAAGTACATATATGCTTTTAACAACGCTTACTTGAAATGCAAATTTGAATCGCACTTACCATAAAGAAGCCCCACTCTTGGCATGCCCGACCGAGGTGCCGGATTGCCCGCGACCGTTCACCAGCGTCGCCGTTGACGAGGACGTCGAGGTCGACGACGGGATACAGTCCGTTACGGCGCTGTCACCCTTCTCCTGGGAGTCTTGGAGGTCCATGACTGTGGACGAGAGGGAGGGATGGAGGTAGACGCTAGAGGTTAGTGTTAGAGACGAAGCGCAGATTAAGAGGATCGATGGAATTTAACCATTTCGCAAAGTCGTCAGGTCAAGTGAGGTGCGATCTTTTTCGATCGACGCGATCTTTTTTCATGTGAGCAGACCCGATCGATGCGATCTTCCTCGATAAACAACACATCGCCATGTGATGTGATGTCACGATCTTTTTTCATGTGAGCAGACCCGATCGATGCGATCTTCCTCGATAAACAGGCTCCCAATATTCCATTTCCCTTATCATCAATGAACCAACGATTCGCTGGGGATTTCAACAGCTGGAGCAGCGATTTCATGGATAATCGTTCGATGGTTTGGCAGACAGCTGCTCCTGTAGGGCAAATGCAGGGTCAAAGCAAGTAGAATTGCTCTGCTTCAAGCTTTTGCTTGTATTTTTTCAGGTCAGAGAAATTAGCGGAGGCCGCATGTTATAGCTAGCGCCCTGACCATTGCGACCTCGCGCGTGTTGGGCGGAGGCCAGGTATCTCTTGTACCCAGCGCTCTTGGGTAGCTGCTTGCTCTCCGTCTTGTTGGTTTGTGTCTGTGTTGTGTCTCCGGGTATAGCCGTAAGTCTATTGCTCTCTACTCAGATTGATCTGCTTGATATTAGCGTACTCTCGATGATTATCTCCACGGCTTATTGATTCGCCGAGCGTGCGCGCATGCATATAACGTACGCGCACGTCTGACCGCTGCACGCTAGCGTTAGATTCCAGCGAGCATGCACCTTGGTTGCTCTGCATGCATGCGACACAAATTTGAATTACTCATGCACGATTACGCTGATAAAAAACGGAGCACGTGAGAAACTTTAACGGCAGAATGTGCATTTACACACATGCGGGCCATACATTGTAGCAAAATGATACATTCTGCCATGTATCTAGACATGTTTTATAGCAAAAGGATATATCTAGAAATGTTTTACATAAGTCTGATTGAGCAACAATTAATACTGACTACTATTCATATTAATTGTTCGTCAATCAGACTTATCTAAAACATGTCTAAATATATCCTAGTCAATGACAATTAATATACATTAGAGGGAGTACCATTGTAATACATGTCATAATACAATGGCAGTATGAATCTTGGGACAGAAGCAACGGCTTAGGTCTCATATGTATCTACACATGGGAGCCAAAATAATATCGGGATTATAAACAGTTTAGAGACAATAGGAAGACAAACTGTCCCTAACATCTCAAGGCTATCACTTACAAGAAAACATCCTATGGAAGATGAGCCATACGAGTCACTCTAGCAAGCCGCCCCCGCCACTATTAATGGTCCTTGATATCGATATATATGTCATCAAAAAATTGTCGCGTCCAATCCCAAATTAGTGCTGCGTGTATGTGGAGCTTGAGTTGCTTCATCTCCACCCACTAAATTGGAACGAAATGATTAATCCGTTTCACTGTAGATGTCCCATGCCTGCATGCTCGATCTTATATGTCATCATTTAACATATGCCAATGCGGGAATGTCATAACATGGTGTGGTTGTTCGCTGCAGCGAAGGCATCAAGCTACTGTCCTTTGATCCTGACACTTTCGAGATGAGAAGCCAATGCTAGCTATTCCGAGAGGAAACGGAAAGAGATGCGCCCGCGGTAGGATCTTCACCGTGCCCATGGTCACCCGCAGAGGAGCTAATCTGTACTTTCAATATTTTGTTTTATTTGATGGTATGTACTTTCAAAATTAGTACCTAGTTTCTCCTCGGGATTAACAAGAAACATTCATACTGATAATTTTCAAAAGGTAAAAGCGACAAAGTTGCACTACATTTTTTTTTGCGGGTAGGCACTGCATTTGACAGTACATGAACTCGGTGACGGCGTAACGTAGGCAAAAACTATGGCAGCACATTACTGCTCCACATCTCCAGTGTCGTACAAATACAACGCTGTACCTGACACTCATCATAGCATGCCTCGCAGTAAAGTCATAATTTTCATAAGGTGTCGTGGTAAGTGCAGTGATAGCCATGGCTAACCGTCACGAGATACCCACTTCTTGAAGATCACCGGCCGTCAGGAATTATTGGAGACGCTCGATCGAGGCCTCTGAGCTTTGTATTTTTTGTAAGTTGGGGTCTTGCATTTGTAAGTCTTCTGGTGGCTTCAATTGTGTCTTCTCCCAGCACTGGTCCGGCAGGACCGTGGCTTCACGTCGGCGATCAACCATGAGTGGCTGGCACCAATGATGGAAAGGAGGAAGATAATCAGCACCTAGCGACCTTATGATATTTTCTTTATTTTTCAACAGTGCCCGTAAGCCGGTTTGATCAATAAATCTGAAGGTCTTACTCGCGAAGAAAGGTATGTACCTAGGCGTACTATAACAAAACAATAGGGAATCCCTTTTGTATCGAAGCAAAAGCTAAAAGCCCATCCATCCCAATCCCATTGTCGTACTGGCTTAAATTTCTGGATTCCAAACACCCACCTATCAGGTTCTCACCCATGCATTCATCCATGGTGCCACGGAAAGCATGCATGAACACACACGACATGAAGGGGGAGGAGGTAGGGGCAAAGCGAACAGTCCCGATCGAGGCCATGAATGCCCTAGCTCGGTGGAGGGGGAGGAACAGGATCGACAGGAGGAGCGCATATATGTAATTATACCCCTTCCTTCCCTTCCACAGTACTACCATGCATTTAAACGCATCACTGTTCATCATCTGCCTTCGTTCTATTACACCGCCTTCAGTACCTGTCGATCGGTTGGGGCGGTACTACTATGCACCGCATATGCAAATGAGCATATCCCGCATGCCGCCTGCCGTTGCTGTCCATCACAAGCATGCCCTCACCGTGTAGGACTTATCAGTAGTATCCCTGGCATCACCGGATCTGCACTACGTTTCTCCAGAAAATTAGGTCATGCTTTTGCCTCCGGCCGATCCATCCAACATAGCCATCTCGATTTACACATGCAAGATAAGATGTAACCATACATGCATACCCCCCAACTAATTTCAGGTGTGGGCAGATCCAGCTCCACGCACATAAGATATTTCTGTGTGGGTCGGCATGTCAGTCCAATGTGGCGAAAACATCCGAGCGGCACCAAATCCGCCCTACATATGGCCTAATGACTAATAGATTTGCCGGATAGTTCAGACATTTGGCTAAGTATAGGGGTCCAATTGGGTATTTGTTTTTTGTCCATGCCGCGTTCGGTCGTATAGTGGGAAGTGAGGGGTGTGGTTGGAAATGCTTTTAGTCCTCTCCCTGCGGTCAGAACTCAAAACTGGAAATTCTTGGACATTGACGCTTGTTCTGATGCCATGGAAAACAGGCCATGCCATGACCTTTCATGTTACCTCGTATGCATAGAAAATTACACAAATAAAAGCATGAAAACAAATCGAAGTGATCTTATCCACAATGTGGAGTTGTGGACTGATTACATGCTATACAATGCAGGCACTAAGCATGGAAAAGATTAACTGGATGCGTGTGACATTCAGTCGCCTAACAGCCATGATGATGCACTCGTGCCTACCGAAATCCATGTTTTTTTCAGGGAGAGAAATACCTAGCTATGAGGAGGAAATGACAAAAAACCACCACAACTGCGCACAAGACGACGATGAACCACCACCTTAGGGCTTTGTGACACATAAATACACTATTGGGGCGTCATGACGCGGAGCACTGATTCGTCTGTTTAATCCTGTTAACACGTTTTTGACAGTACGGACCCACCCGTCAGGTCTACGTGGCAAAAAAAAAAAACGCAGGTCAACTCTTAACCGAGCTGGACGCGCCGTGGCTGAGGCCGCCGCACTCCACCACCAGTCGTCAGGGCTCCCTTCACTCCGCACTCAACCCCGGCTCGTCGCCGCCACCGCCGGCCGGGCCCCCTCCCCAAGCTCGCGACCGAGTCAGCGCCGCTCGGGCCCCCTCCAGCTCGCGGCCGAGCTTACCGCCGGCCGGCCCTCCTCCAGCTTGCGGCAGAGCGCCCCTCCCCAAGCTCGCCGCCGGCCGAGCCCCCTCCAGCTCGCTGCCGAGCTCACCGCCGGCCGGCCCCCCTCCAGCTCGCTTTAGCACCTCCCACGTGCCGCGGTAGCGCCCAGCCTCCACGGACAGCGCCGCCTACCGCAACGCCGGGACGACGGCGGCGCGGGCTTCCGGTGGTGCCTCCGCTCGCTCCATGGCGCGTCCATGGCCGCAGACGGCCACCTGCCCACGCGCTAGGGCTCCACGGCCCTCTGTCTCGTTCTCAGCGCCGGTCGGCTGGTGGGGAGGAGCAGGGAGACCTGCCGACCAAGTAGGGGTTTGGGTTTGGGCGGAGGTGGAGGCGGCGAGACGATAGACGGGCAAAGGAGGTGGGGGAGTGGACGGCGCCACGTAGAGCAGCAGGCACGAGCGCTCGTGGCCGCCACGGACGCCGGCTCCTCGGCGAGGGCGAGTGCGGACCCGAGGCTAGCGTGGCATGGGTCACTTCCTTCGAAGGCGCGCACGGGCGAGGTCATCCCGGCCTGCCTAGACTGAAGGCGCGCATGGGCTTGGTGCGCCGCCGCCGTCGACGTCTCGGCCACGACGCGGCGTGGCCGCCCGCAGGCCGTCGCCCGGCCCCCATCGTCTTCGTCGCTTGGCCGCGAGTTCAGCATCCGCCTCCCGGACAGCGCGCGGTCCCAGCCGCTGCACTTGGCCAAAGGGCTCGACATTTTCCTTTCCGGTTGAGGCGCGCCAGTGGAGGCGCAGGAGCCGACGACGACTACAAGCACCTGACGGCGGAGCTGTGCCGGATTTACAGCCACGCGCCCAGAGCTCCACATGCCGCCGGTGCACACAAAATGTTCGACGTAATGGGCATGAGAGAAATATATAGCCTGGGTGCTGACCTTTAGGGATAGCGTTGACCAGTTTTTTATGCCTTATATTTTTGCTACGTAGACCTGACGGGTGGGTCCCAACTTACAGAAACATGGTTAGAAAGTAACCACGAGAGATTAGTGCTTCGCGTCACAACTAGCCTCAATAGTGGTATTTATGTGTCACAAAGCTCTAAGTGGTGGTTCATCGTCGTCTCTTGCGCAATTGTGGTGGTTTTTGGTCATTCTATCTATGGACGGACGGAATGATTGACGGTATATCCCCACCGTGCATGAACAGCTGGGCCTTGTTTAGCTAGGCTCTGATGGGGGCCCATGGTGATTTTGGTGGGCTTACGGAATGCAGGAGCTGGATGTATTTGGACGCTAGCTTGTGACTGGGGCAGGTCCTCCTGTTCTAACTGTTCATTTGAGAAATCTAAAAAAAAAAAAAAAAACTGTTCATTTGAGTAGGAGGAGTTAACTGAGTGTAGGTGATGTCCCTATCTTGTTACATAATTGATGTTCATTAGCCTTCAGATCGATCCTAGAACTCTATGCAGTAATTGGTTTCTACCAACTTCCCTGAGCAAATTAGATTGAACTATATGGAAGATTAAAATTGCTGATAGTAATAAGATTTGACCATGAATGAATCACCGTTGATGAAAGACACAGTCCTTCCTTCAGGATCTTCTGAAAATGATTGATGGTCCATGCTTCATAGGTTTATACGTCATCAGGCTATTTCAACGCAGAACAAGCACCTTGTCAAGAGGACCATTTCTATGCTGATACTTTGCCTCAACGAATTTCACTACTATATGTATTATCCTAAAACAAATACAACAAAACCAAAACGCCAAAACGATCTGAAGCATACATACGTAGGAGCACGTTTCATTTGTCTCTACGTGCACTCGACTAGGTCTTCATAGTTCACATTTAAGAAATAGTCAAAGTTCGGATATATTTATTCAAATTATTACTAAAGAAGGTAATATATGGTAGGTGGTCCGACGAACGAGCGCTATGTGAAGTTAAGATTCAAACTATAAGCTACTATATCTGTATTTTTAAGGTCTACTACTTATGAGCAGTCAAATTTTCATCAACATCGATATCTTTCACGTAGATTTGATCAAGTCTTATGTATGGCTACAAAATAATGACAAGATGAGGCGTGATAGATCAAATGCACATGTAAATATCACCAGTAGAGATACTCTAGGGAATAGACGGTGGAGGAAACTGGACAATGTGATCGAGAGATTGGAGGACAACAACTGCATTCGAGCGTAACATTATTTTCAGAACATTCTGAAAATATAAAATGAGTTAAATAAATCAGGTGCCGTTCTCATGGAAAAAAACCCTCCGTTCACTTTTAGAAGGCATGGTACATATTTTAGTTTGGTCCACATAGATATCAAATTGAGAGTATCTAGACATATTTAGTGTATAGATTCACATATTTTGATATGTATATAGACCAAACTAAATGTCTACCATGCCTTATAAAAGTGAACTGAGAGAGTAATGGTTTTCATGAAGCACATGGACAAATAACGATATCACGTAGATTTTGTCAACTGTGTTGTTGTGGCTAAATTTCGAAACAGCCTCTACCTTTCCTGATCGAGTCTACATGTCTATCATGCATGCATGCACATTTGGATCAAACAATGCTCGCCTTTATCTCACGTAAAAATTGCTTTGATATATGGATAACTCACGGATGTACCAAAAGCAGGTGCTCTTAAGTGTAAAGACAGATATTAGTGCAAATCATTCTACATATTTTCTATGAGTTTAAAAGGATAACTTTATGTCTTGTGGAAATAAAACAGATTAAGTGATTAAAGTTGTTGTTCTCGAACTCTGAATTAGTTTTTACGTTGACTATAAACACTTGTTTCCCTTGAAACATTATTGACATATAAAAGACTTGAACAATTATGTATTTTTGTTAAGATAATTTTGTTGATGACCGAAAGATTTTTATTTGTTCACCTGCAGGTGGGGGGGGGGGGGGGGGGGGGGGGGGGGGGGGGGGGGGGGGGGGGAGTCAGTTTGATAAGGAAATATTAATATCAAGAAGATACCAATTAGAACCGACCTCTTCCACAACATAATGTCGAATACTACTCGAGACAACAATGATGCACACAAAGAAACAAATATACCAAAATGGCTTGCCAAAGCGATCAACGACTCGCGGCAGTAGGAACCAACCACCACGATTAGCAACACCCAAACTGCAAAATAGGCTCTCCAATATCGACGCACTAAGAATGTAACCACCAAGTTAGATCATGATTTTTCACCCGAGAAAAGGTCCAAACTCTCCAGACAATTATTTCAACAAGGGAATGGTTAGCAGTCCGCCATAGACAGGTACAACACTCGAAGGTAGACCTAGAGTTTCACACTGAAAACTTAGACTCGGTGCTCGAAGAGAACCGCCGAAACAAAGTCATCCATTGTTGCCGCCCCACTTGTCGAGGATATTGATGTAATTCACTAACTAATCAAGAGACACACGGTCATCACACGCTCCTTGTTTTGAGGTGGACATTTCCCCCACAAGCGAAATTGTACTCGCAAAACAACCTATGAAGCATTGTCTTCACCCCGTCCAGTTCTCCTCTCTGCCATCACTTAGAAAATATCTAACTCAACATGAGCCATCAAAACCCTCTGGCCTTCCGACGATAACTGCCTTGACATCCCCACCTTTGCTAGCACCATGGTAATCACGGCAATGCTGTCGTGGTCGACGTACGTGATAATGACAGTGAAAAGCGGGGCCTCGCTACTCGCCACCTCAAACCCGCACAGGCCAAGTCATGTGGATGCACACGACCGGATCCCATGATCGAGAGGTCAACAAGCACATGCGCTTGTCCATCAAGGATACCGATGGAGAAGTTCCAAATCTCTAGTGGCAACGTAAACACTTATGTACGTCGTCGGCGAGGCACACCACCAATAGTCTATAGCATCGCGCCCTTGCTGGGCTTGAAGCCACCTCGAGTTGTTGACATCGCCACAACATGGTTATAAGGTCGAGGAACAAAGTTGCAGGGTGGAGAAAGGGGAAAAAGCTATGTCAAAGAAACGAACTTGAGGAGATGTCTTCAAGTTGCGGCGAGGGAGGGAGGGCTAGGAGAGCCTAGCGGCAGTGATCTATATCGCCTCCCAAGGTTCTATGTACCTATTACGATAAATAGAAATTGTTTCCTTGAACTATTGGTTGATTTCATACTTGTTCCGTAAACTTTTGTACCAAACAATTTGTAACCTAAATTTCTTAAACCCAGAAAATTTGGTAGACCTGACCTAAGTCATAACACTATACGAATGAGGGGAAGCAGATGTTCTATAAATGCCTCACAATTATAAAATTTAGAGATAACAGAATATTGAACAAAAGAAATAAAAATCAAGAGAAAGTCAAAAAATTAGATAATCTCACTATAATAAAATTGATAACATAGACATTCTTGACAAAGTAAAAGTCAAAATGAGTAAGACGTGGATTCAATGTTTCGAAACACATTCAAACTCGTAAAAGTCCATGGATATCACAAATTCTTAGGAATACTTAAAACTTTTTGTGCTTTTCAGAACCTTCGTTTTTTATAATTTCAAGGCTTACGACCTTTTCTCGAAAATATCTACATTTTTCTGTTCTCATAGATTTTGATAAAAAATAAATAGTCTTGAGAATTATATTTTCTTACATTTTTCCAAATCTAGATTTTTTTGTTTTGTTTTTTCTAAGTTCTTTGTTCTACCTAAGTTGCAACATGCCAAAAGATGACCATTTTGACTAACAAAATACATCTAGCTATGCGTCGAAAGGTGTTTAGTTCATATTAGACTTTAGGGGTTAAATCAGAATCAATTAACAACTGTGGATCAAGTAATGGCTCTTCACTCTTAATAAACAAATATTGCATCTGATATAAAATACTGCATAGATTCTTTGTCCCTTAATATATATGTTGTCTTAAAAAGCATGCTAACTATTAAATATTAATATCCACTTTGTTAAGTTCTAAATGATATAGTTAGAATTATCGTGAAAAATATTTTTAAACCTGTATTTATCTTTTTACCAACATTTGTAATGAGAGTCAAGTTTGTTGGAGATCATGTCAATTTATAAACGACTACTTTTTTTAGGAACAAACGGGGTATTATAATTTTTTTGATAAAGGTCTTATATTACTCAAGGTATCGAAAAGATACAAAGTTTCACTTGTTGCATAACAAGAATGTACACAGTCACAAACAAAAATCCAAAAAGAACCATAAATGGTGAAATAAAAAGGAACTCATATGCCGCCTATGGACCAATCCGGAGATCACGCTGCCACCCATGTGGGATAAAAATATCCCTCACCGTATCCTCCAACTGTGCAGACGCCTCCATAAATAGGTCCCGAAACTCCACACGTTGTAGTCAGGACCAAGAACGAAGCATGTGTGCAACCCGGTAGACGTCCTGCGTAAGAGATGAATTTTTATCACTAAAAATCTTATCGTTTCTACATAGCCACAACGACCATATTACGACAAATGCTCCCACTCTAAGAATTACTCTAAACTTGTGATCAACACCATGAAACCAATTACCCAAAACACTAGCTATACTTCGTGGCGGATACAAGTTAGACGCTGCTTGGATGGTTGACCATATAGAACGTCTGAACTTGCACTCAAAAAATAAGTGTGTTATTGTTTCATCATTGTCACAAAAAACACATTTTGTACTTCCTTGCCAGCTACGCTTGACCAGATTATCCTTTGTGAGGATTACCACACAAAAATCTTAAATTTGAGTAGTATCTTCATTTTCCAAATTATTTTATTATTGTCATCTGGAACGTCAGGATGAAAATAAACTCTATACATAGACTCCACTGAGAATCTATCATTCTCAAATAGATTTCAGGGAAATTCATCGGTCCCTTGTGTGAGTTTGGACCATTGACCTTGTGAGGGGGTATTATAATGTATTTTCAAAGAATCTCATATTCGTTAAATAATGTGCGTTGTCCCACTCGTTGTGCCAAAAAAAAATAGCTCACTCGTTAAGGAGAACTGCTCCCTCACCCGAACTAATTAATTTTTTTTGTTTTTGAAAGAGCGCAGGAGAGCTGCGTTATTTCATTGATAGAAGAAAGCAGTTACAAGGAACCCGAGCCAAAATAAAAAAGAGGCTAAACCAAGCAGAAGCCTGCTGGGAGTAGCGAACAGAACGGACTACTCGCGGCATCGTAGGTGCCCGCAGCCAGCTAGCGCCTAGCTAGCCGCTTCGTCGAATAGCAGATGTGCTGCCACCGCCGGCGTCGTTGCGTGATCACGGAAGATCCGCGCGTTACGCTCGCGCCAGATGGCCCATATGGTGAGCAGGGCCAAGGACTTGCCCGTTTTCACCTGCGGAGCTGGCGTGGATGACAGTGCCGCAAGCCAGGCATGCAGTGCCGGCAGGGGCGAGGGCGGCCACGAGGCCGGGTGCAGCGTGGCAATGGCGAACTTGTCCGCAACACGATCCCAGAGCGCGCGCGACCAGCTGCACTCGACAAGCAGGTGCTCCGCCGTCTCAAGATTCCGCATGCAGAGAGGGCAGAAATACGAGTTCGGCCATCGCCGTGCCATTAGACGGTCAGCCGTGAGCACGCGGTTTTGAACGAATAGCCAGGCCAAGAGCTTGCATTTCGCCGGCGCCCATGCTTGCCAAACAGTTGGCACAAGAGGCGACGCCACCGAGCCGAGGAACAGCATCCGGTACGCAGAGGAGGCCGAGTAGACTCCATTCTCCGTCCGACGCCAAGCGAAGGAGTCCGGGGTGCCGACGGCAAGCTGCAGATTAGCCACAGCCAACCAAAGCCGAACGAACGCCGGCAGCATTTCCGCCGAGACACGTCCACGTAGGTCGCTGACCCATCGCTGATCATACATAGCATCGGCCACCAGACGTTGCTTACGGCGCGAAGCCGCAAAAAGGTCCGGGAAGAGCACAAAGGGGGCTCCCTCAGTCGTCCAATTGTCGAACCAGAACCGCGCAGTTTGTCCGTCGCCGATGGAGGCGATGGTGGCCGCAGCGAAAATTGCTCTGTCCGCCATCGAGCAGGGGACCGGCATGCCGTTCCATGGCTTGTCGGGCGCAACACGTTCCAGCCAAAGCCACTTAAGGCGCAAAGCAGTCCCAAATCGGTCGAGATCGACAATGCCAAGGCCGCCCAGGTCACGGGGCCGGCAGATCTTGCTCCACGCAACCTTACAATGGCCCCCATGGCACGTTTCCTCACCTCTCCAAAGCCACGCACGACGGAGCCGGTCGATCAGCTTGCGCACCCAAGCCGGCATGGCGTGCACCGAAATCCAGTAGACGGATAGTGCCGAGAGCACGGCATTGAGCAGGACGAGGCGGCCTGCCGCGGAAAGAAGCTTGGCCTTCCAACAAGCAAGCCTACTGGCAATGCGGTCGAGCAACGGCTGGAAATCAACTTTCCGGAGCTTGCGCAGGCTCAGCGGAAGGCCCAGGAACTTACACGGCAACGTGGCAAGACGAGCGCCCAAAGGCGAGACGATGTCGGTGACGTCCAGGGCCTCACACCGAATCGGGATGACACTTGTCTTGGAGAAATTGACACATAGACCGGTCACCTCGCCGAAACGGTGCAGAATGGAGCGCAACGCCGCGAACTCCTCCTTAACCGGCCTAATGAAGAGCACGGCGTCGTCGGCGTACAGCGACGTTCGCACACCATTGGCCTGGCGGCCAAGGCGAGAAAGGATCCCGTCCTCGACCGCCAACGCGAGGATGCTCTGGAGCGGCTCCATGGCCAAGTTAAAGAGGTATGGCGAGAGCGGGTCACCCTGCCGGAGCCCACGGCAGTGGCGAATCCGGTCCCCCACAACTCCGTTTAGGATGACACGTGAGGAGGCGGTGGACAGAAGCAAGGCGATCCAATCACACCAACGTTGGCTAAATCCTCTAGCTTTGAGCATGTCGAGGAGATAGACCCAAGAGACGGAGTCGAAAGCCTTTGCGATGTCTAACTTGACCAGCATGGAGGGACGCTTGGCTCGATGCAGACGGCGAACCTGCCCTTGTACAAGCAAGAAGTTGTCCTGGATACACCGCCCACGGATGAAGGCGCTCTGCGTAGGCGAAATCAGGTCATCGATGCGCTTGGCGAGGCGAGATGCCAAAACCTTCATGAAGAGGTTTGGTGATTTCAGACCTATTAGCCACCCGAACTAATTAAAACAGGAGTCCTTAAGAATACAAAGATACAAGCAACAAACCAACATGCAGCCACATCCTCATTATTTAATCACCAAGGCAATCTATGACTTAACATGGAAAAGCTACAGGCATAAAAGGTTATGCTTTAGTATCCACTACACAAAGCAAAAGCTACAGCGGCGTAGCTAGCTATAGCCATGCAATTTCTTGGTTTGATTGTTTCATTGCAATACACAAGCAACTTATATGATTAATTTGCACCTATGGCCAAGGCAGAACAGTGTTGTTTGTTGGTACTACTCCATCTCCCTCTCTCTATCTCTAACCCTTTCTCTCTCTAGATGGGGGCACGGCATGCATGCATGTCGCTAGCGCTAAGCGTATGCGTTGGAAGCTTGTCTTGGGCCATCCAAGCCTCTTCTTCTCTGTGATCTAGCATCTCTCTGTTTGCCGTTGTCTTGGGTTTGTTTTTTAATCCTACATGGTGTATGCATGTGAACGTTTCACTGCTTTAGTTTTACTACTTTTTACTTGACCATGCTCAAACAAACATAAATTGGCCGAAAAAACTAGTCATAGGGTAACTACTGTTTCAGTATATGCTCACTGATTTTCTTGCGGCCATACTGTTGAGTGACATAAACTGTGTTGTCCGTGGTCAATTAAAGAATTGCAGGGGAGGATATTTGGCTCCCATACTTCCATGGGAATAACAAGGGAAGGAGGGAGAATTCCTGCTTCCAAGTCCCAAGATTTGATTACAAATGAATCACCATTTACTCACTAGAGACATGCTAGCAGCACTAGTAATAAGTGTAGTATCCATAGTTCCATACTCCTCTTCTTCCCCTTCCAAACCTTTTGCTTTTATTCCTGCTCACCATCAAAACTTTTCCCGTCTCGCTGTGCTGTCAGCCAGGTGATCCTCATCTCCCTCCCTCTCCCTCTCTCTCTAGTGAACTTCCCTTTCTCATTCTACAGCCTCATTTACAACTTTAGGGCTACTACACGCGCACACAACGCGCCTTTATCTCCATCTCTCTCACTCACCCATCCTCTCTCGTCTTCTTCCTCCCGTGGTGATCCATACACCGAAGCCTCTCTCTCTCGCTCTACTTATATCAGCTGCCGTTTCCCCTCCACGCCTCTCTCTCCTATCTTGAGCTCCAGCACCAATCGACTGATCCTTCCATGGGAGATTCCTACAACAATTTCTTGAGAGGCTACAGCCTCCGGTACTCCAACCCAGCTTCTTCCTCCTTCCCCAGCTACGCCTCCTACCTCCACCACCCACCTCCCTCGTCCCCTCCCATCAGGGAAGCCCTCCCCTCCTCAGCCTCACACCCTCCTCCTCCTCCTCGACCCACCACCAGCCCCATGAACACCATGACCAAGAAGATCACAAGGTTATCACCACCGCTTCCTGCAGAAAACAAGCGGAAGCTGCTGATCAGGAAGCAGCCGGGGAGGTCACCGTGGCCCTGCATATAGGCCTTCCCAGCCCCAGCCCCTCCGATGCAGCAGCCACCGGCAGCGGCGACCACCACCAAGAAGAAGCAGCAGCAGCAGGAAGAGGAGGTGCTGATGAGAGAAGCTCGAAGCAGCAGGGGGACGGAGAAGAGGAGGAAGCGGAGGAGGGCGATGTGAGCACGATGGAGCTAGGGGTGGGGTGCGCGTCGCTGGGGATAGGGAGGCTGACCAAGGGGCAGTACTGGATCCCCACCCCGTCCCAGATCCTCATTGGCCCCACGCAGTTCTCCTGCCCCGTCTGCAACAAGACCTTCAACCGATACAACAACATGCAGGTGAGGTGATCGGATCAATCCATCCATTGATATTTGATCAGTTGCTTTGTGCATGGATCGTCGGATTTCTTTTTGTTTGGTTTTAGTTGATTTTGCGTGTTCGGGTTCTGAATTGTTTGCATCCTTGGTTGGTGAATTAGATCAGTGCATGCATGCATGCATGCATCCCTGGCTTCCTATTTTCTGTGCGTGGTGCAGGGATAGTGGATCTAGGAGCAAGTGCCGCTGGTCTCTTGTACTAGTATTTCTTTTGATCTCTCTCTGTCTCTCTGCCGTACCCTTGATTTGACTGAACCTGGGAGGGGGGCAGAGAGAGGGCATGCACGCAGTAATGACTCTGCAGGAACGAACGGCACGGCAATTGACATGGCGAATTCTGAGCTCCTTGCTGGGTACTGTACTGATCATCGATCTTGGAGTTTGTGCTTGTTGTGCCTTTTCAATTCGCGGCGGGGCGGATCGCAGAGAGAGAGAGAGAGAGAGAGAGAGAGAGAGAAAGATCTGTGGAGAGGAGAAAGATCTAGCAAAAAGGCATCTTTATCTTCCCATGATCAGTTCCTTCAAGGTTACACAGATCGGCCGGCCGGTGTGAGCAAACGCCCGCCACAGACATCACCTCTCCCCTCTGCAACAAACCCCCACCACGAGCAGTCTCACACAGTCCATTTGCTCAGACCCTTCTTGATAACATCCCTTTTGCTCTCCCCTCTCTCTCTCTCTCCCTTTGATGCATCTACTATGCTGCTAGCTAGGCGTCCGAGAGAGAGAGAGACATGGTCCCTCTGCAACTTAAATTATGCCCCCATCCCCCGTTGCGCCGAGCACGTGAAGATGGAGAGCCATCACTTCGTCTTGCACCTTCGTAGCTCTTCCCCTCCTGACTAGCCACAGTACCGCATGCAGCAGCAGCAATGCCGTTCGATAGCTCCGAGCGGCTCTAGTACACACGCAACGAACTCCACCACTCCATGTCCATGCATGCCAACTCTGTCTGATCTAGCAGTTTCTCCGATGCAGATGCACATGTGGGGCCACGGGTCGCAGTACCGGAAGGGGCCGGAGTCCCTCCGCGGGACGCAGCCGACGGCCATGCTCCGGCTGCCGTGCTACTGCTGCGCGACGGGGTGCCGGAACAACGTCGACCACCCACGCGCCCGCCCGCTCAAGGACTTCCGCACCCTGCAGACCCACTACAAGCGGAAGCACGGCATCAAGCCCTTCATGTGCCGCAAGTGCGGCAAGGCCTTCGCCGTGCGCGGCGACTGGCGCACCCACGAGAAGAACTGCGGCAAGCTCTGGTACTGCGCCTGCGGCTCCGACTTCAAGCACAAGCGCTCCCTCAAGGACCACATCCGCGCCTTCGGCCGCGACCACGCGCCCTGCGGCATCGACTGCTTCGACCTCGACGACGACGATCGCGACCCTTCCTCCGAGGTCGACCACACCGTCAACACCGCCCCCGCCTGCGCCGGTGTTGGCAGCGACCATCGCCACTGGAAGAGCAACTAATGGAGCCTTGATTCAACTCTAGGGCTATGGCCTTTACTGGGTAAGTATATATGCATGTGAGTTGAGGTGTGGGAGCACAAAAATACCTAGTTAGCCATTACTACGTACTATCTGTCTGTATACTTGAAGCTGCAAGCAAGCGTACATAAGGGTCGACAGTAAGAACGGTGAAGGGTTGTGTTTTAATTGAGAGAGAAAAAAGATGAATTTTACATATGCAGCTTGATTAATCAACGATCGATCTGTGCATGTATTGTTATGTGAGAGGTGTGTGGATTTCTAATTGTTTGGGTAGCCTTAGCTAGCTTTCATTGTATGTGTAGAGTTTAGTTTGTTATACGGACTATGGAATTTTAATTCTATAAGGAGTTCTCAAGCATGCATGAATGCAAAGACCGGTGGAACACTACAGACATATACTAGCCAGTACAGGTCTTATGTCTTTTATGTTCATCTTTTTGTTGAAATGATCTTTTTTATGTTCATCTGACGTTTAACACTTTCCCATTGTTTCCGGCACTAATTGTGGTATGTTGGCATCTTGCATGTTATTAGATGGTTGGATGTTCTTAGATATCTAGAATCTTTTTGAAAGATCAATGAGGTACATTTTTCTTGGTGTCAACATTGAACTAATGCAAACAACTCTAAGTTATATCTATATAGCTGATAAGCATAAACTTTGTTTTCATACTCCCTCTATTTATAATTATCCTATGTTCAGGGTTTAGTTGGAGTAAAATTTTGTAAAGTTTGACCAAGTATATGTGAAAAATATCAACATCTATAATACGAAATTAATATCACATGAAAATATATTCTCTGATGTTTCTAGTGTATTAGTTTTATTTCGTAGATGTTTTCATATTTCTATATATATTTGGTCAAAAAAATAAAAAATTTACTTTGACCAAACCCATAAGGCATGGAAAATAAAAAACGAGGGAGTACCGCTACTAAGGCCCCATTTTCAACATAGGATTCTTCCAACTTCACTAAGGATTGAAATTTCTAATTTCCATGCGCACACCCTAAGTTTCTTAATAGGATCATATTCATTATTGTCATAAATTTCTCGAGAGAAAATGCATGCAAAGTTACTACTTCCTCCGTCCAAAATACAATGAAGACGTGAATTTATATGTTTAGCTTCAATGTACAAATTACATTATACAAAATTGATATTGTTGGACTGAAATCAATTTTGAATGAGATTACCTACATATAGCTGGAGTAATCATAAATCAAGATATATCTTCAAAACTCTCATGTCTCATATTCTGAACAAACTCAAATCTTTATAAGTGGGAAAGAAGTACAAAGAAATTTACTTTGCGTATGATCTATTTTGTGTGTCGACAATATGACTGGATTTAATCTTTTTCTTGTTTCGGCAACAAATGACTAGAGAAAGATATTTAAAGACCTTTTGTGTAGTATGTCATGGATGGGACTTTTGTCTTCCTTCTTGAATCAGGACATGCGAAAACCGACATTGGGCACGAGGGAAACAATTTTTTTGGTTTGCAAAGCTAACGCCGGAATAATATAACTATTGGTGTGTGCACACATTGGGCATGCGAGTGTATTCCATTCTCTGTGAACACTTGCAAAGTTTGTATTTTTATTGTTTGTGAAATGTTTGGCGGTTCTATAGTGGAAACCCAAACATCTTTAAAAGACTTAGTAGATTTATTTCATTTTGCATTGAAACTTTGGAAGCTAGGACTACTGCTGATTTACATGCATACTCCTTAGGACTATGGACCAATGGTTGGGTGCATCCGAGTGAAGCACAGGCCAAAACACATGTAGTACATTTGGTCTACCGTTTGGACCCAAATGGGAAGAACGCACCAATCAAAACAGTAATATAACTTGAAAAGTCGCTATGCTAAATTGCTAATGTTTCCTCCAATATATTTTATGACTGATTGCTATTGTAATATTAATAACGATATCATGCATGCCTGCATATGAATGGTGAAAATGCACACATTGGGTTAACGGAGAAAAGAGAAGAGAATTATCAGCTAGCTAGCTAGAGCTGTGTATATGCTCCAATGTCTTCAGTGCATGCATGCAGCGCACCCTGGTGGATCCCAATCCATGAGAATCTCACAGCTAGTTTTGCTTTAATGTCCCCTCATCTTTTGCATAAAGACAGTCCTAGGCTTTATCTCTTTGAGCAATCTCCCCTAAGCACTACAGGAATCGCAATCTTTGAGCAATCTTCTTTGCAGAATGCACACGGCAAAGGCTCTGCTTTGTCTTGGGGGTAGACCTCCCGGGCGCACAGACGGGTGTTTTCGCCGGCCAGAGCCACGGAATCCAACCAGATCCTTCATGTTGACATAGGAAACTGCATGTGGACCTAGGATTTGTGTGAAAAATGTGGTGGAGTTTTTCGTGCATACCCGGGGAGCACTAAGCACATTCGTGGAACTATAGGTGGAAATGTCCCGCTGCGGTTATACCGGACGCTAGAATGTGACACAACTTGGGTTTCCTTGTATCTATGGCCTACACAAACCTAAACCTATGAAAAAGTACATTGGTGGAGCCTCGTGCGGAGAAATCTAGGGGGTAGACCTCCCGGGCCCACAGACAGGTGTTTTCGCTGGAGAATGACCGTCGGAGGCCCAGAATCCAACCAAATCCTTCATGTTGACCTAGGAAACTTGCATGTGGACCTAGGATATGTGTGAAAGTGTGGTGGAAGTCCCAATGATACAAGACATAGATCTCGGGTGTGACCGTATTCACATTCAGGCGATGACACTTAGCAGATTCCTGTAGGTGTTGGTGGAAATGTCCTGATGCGGGTATACCGGAGACTAGCTTGTTGTATAATGGATCCAAACTTGGGTTTCCTATGTAGATACAGACTAAACTAACCTAGACCAATGAAAAGTTTCATTGGTGGAACCTCGTGCGGAGAAAGCTAGGGGGGTAGACCGCCGGGGCCCACCCTCTCCCCCTCTAGTAGGATTTCGTTGGAGAACGATCGCCGGAGCCCCGGAATCCAACAAAATCTTGCATGTGGACCTAGGATATGTGTGAAAGTGTGGTGGAAGTCCCAATGATACAAGACATAGATCCTGGGTGTGACCGTCTTCACATTCAGGCGATAACACTTAGAAGATTCATGTAGCTGTAGGTGGAAATGTCCCGATGCGGGTATACCGGAGGCTAGTTTGTGGTATAATGGACCCAAACATGGGTTTCCTATGTACATATAGACTAAACTAAACTAGAATGGACCCAAATATGGGTGATATTTGAGATAAAATATGTGCTGAAAGAAAACGTTGGATAAACATGGAAAAAGGAAAAAAGATGGGCTTTGTCGTGTGCACTAATTTTGGTGCACGACAAAGATAGACTTTGCCGTGTACGGCACACGGCAAAGGCGGACTGGCCGTTCACACGCACACACAGAAATGAATGGCGGGAAAATTTCACGTTATTTGGTTATTCAAATCTTTGCCGTGCTTGACGGTGAGGTGCACGGCAAAGCCCTGCCGTCACCACGGCCCATCGACTGCGAGGAAGTGGTGGGCCAGACGTGACGATATGCCGTGCATTTTCTCTGCCGTGTCCCCTTTTTTTACCGTGTACTATTTTTGGTCTTTGCCGTGGTTCATTTCGTGGCCGTGTCGCCTTTATTGTTTTGCCGTGCACTTCTTCTTTGCCGTGCCCCATTTTTTTTCGTAGCACGGGAAAGATGTCTCTGCCGTGCAAAGGTACACGGCAGCGACGATTTTTCCTGTAGTGAAGCCCGAGAGAAAATCCGTTCATGGATGTGTGTGAAGCCCATGAGGCTGGCTTTTGCCGCAATGGCAAATGCAATGTGCTTTGAGCTAGTTAAGAATCACGGGATATGGATCTATATATCTATCAATGTCCTATTTGCATGGATTAACATGAGAAAGTTGTAGAGGAAAAGGAAAAGATAAAATGATTGCCCAAATCGGATTAATGACCTATATCAGCTGGTGAACTATGCCTTGTCCTTCTGGTACAGTTTTCATAATCTTTTCCCGCCGCTGATTACAGCTGCAATGATCAAAGTAACAAAAGAGGTGCTTAAAGTTTGCTCTTTAATTTCCTCTTGCCTGTTATCCTAAGCTAGCTTTAGTTCTTTTGTTAGCCTTTAATAGCTTGGCTACCTTTTTCAGGTTAATTTCAAGATCATCTCATTTTGTTTTGGTAGACTATATACAAGCATTTCTGTCAATACAATCATGGAACATATTTTGTAAAAAAATCTTGGTAGTGATGCAACTAATGGTCTACTCCGTATTAGCTAGGAGCATTAGTCCAACCTGTAACATTGGTCTATCCGCTAATGATGATCTGTCAGTAGAATATATGCCGTTCAAAACTTCAAATGATGGTTTCATAGAAATGACTGGTACTGGATTAACTGTATATTCACACACAGGTGGAGACCTGTTTACCTGTCAGGCATATGACGCAGCAATGCCAACATACAGTTTTAAGCGTCATACATAAAATGGTCCATGACAACCTTTTTGTTTGTTAGCTTTCAACAGTTCCTTTCTTATGGCCGGCTGCCTGCAGCTAGTCTGCATACCTTGTACTGCTCTGCGTTGTACAGTAGCTTATTCTTTTCCAAAGAAAATAAAAGCCTCTCTAGCTGCGACCAAATTAATTGTACGTGCATTTATAGGATTAATCGGTCCTATGGGCTTGCTAGGTAAGCTATAGAACCAAGAGCATTCCACCGGCGCTTCCAATAGAGCGTCCAGCAAATTGAGTGCGACACAAAATGAAACCACATAAACAAATAAAAGAAGTTATTTCATTTGTATCACGTAAAAATAAAAGAATTTACTTAAATGCTTTTGTTGTCATAGTTTTTATATAAAGAACAACAAATCTTCGTGCAGTTTGACGCACTAGAATTTAAAAGAAAAACTTCACATGCAAAGTAGATCAAATTTACTATGGTTTTCAGTGCTATAAAACAAAGATTATCTATCAAATTAATTCTCAACAATTGAATTCTCCAACATTCCTACGGAATTCCTTTGAATCAAATTGCCCCTACACTTTACTGTCTAGATGCTTGAATAATAGCAATATGGTACCTCACTGTGACAATATATCCCATTTCTTGTTAACTTAGCTGTGTGTACTCTTCTATGCTAAGGACGAGGGACCACTTTCCATTATCTAATAAAGAACTCTAATACTAACCGTGTTTCATATTTGTCCCTCTTTGGTTCAATAAAATTTCTGGAAAAATATATATACTAAATAGCAAGTGTAATCCAAGAACAAATACTGTAGAGTTGCGCATTTGTCCCGGATGAAAACCTCACGACAGGATTTGCGCTGCCGCTGTCCACGCAAGCGTATGATCAGCTCCATGAACTGAGAGAGATTCTGCAGATGTACCCCCTAGAACCTCTAACTGCTGATGCCAGAACATTTGCTTGGGGGAACGACACTTATGCAGCGGCAAGATATTATAAGTTTGTTTTTGCTCAGGCGACTTGTGAACGAGGAGTGAAGCTTATCTGGAAATCCAAGTGTCTCCCAAATTAAAGGTCTTCTTGTGGTTGCTGTACTACGACAGGTTAAACACCAAGGACCTCATGATTAGGAAACATTGGCATATAGAAGGGGGCTCTGCTTGCTCACTCTGTGACACTGGATTATTGGAAGACAGAGAGCACCTATTTTTTGACTGCCCTTTCGCCATCAGCTGCTGGAACTTCATCGGCATAAATCTGACTACACAAGGCACTGTTACAGCTCGTATTGATCATGCAAGGGCGTGCTTTGCTGGGCCATGTTTCCTTGAAGTCTTTGTTTGCACAGCTGGAATATATGGAAAGCTCGTAATGATTATATTTTCCAAGATCAGATGCCCCACTTAGGGAGCTGGAAGGTGAAATTTCGATCAGACCTTGCGCTTCACCAATACAGGGTGAAAGATACTTTGGTTCAGCCTCTTCTTAGCTGGATCAGGACCCTCCCCCCTTGAAGTTTTTGAGCACCTTTTTATTTATTTCTTCCATTGTCCTTTTTTCATCCCTCTGATGTAATTCGGACCTTTGTACATTTTATTCTTATAATTGAAAATACACCGTAGGGGCTTCCCCTACGGTAACGGTGCTAAAAAAACAAATAATGTAGAGAGACAAATGCCTCTGCAATATCCTAGCCCAAGGCAAAAAAAAAGGAAATGCTCCAAATTTGAGGCCCTCTTTGATTCAAAGAAACATTATACATATATTGTTCTTTAGGAACTTTTCCTATGGAACTGTTTGGTTTGTTGGATTGGAAGCAATAGATTTTTGAATATGGTGTACCTTGCGTCAGTTTCAAATGAAAATTTCATTTGGCCCAGCCAGATAAAAAACAATATCTTCTGTTCATATGTAAAGTGTGTGTCACATTTTTTAAAAATGGGATCATTTATAATTTCCTGTAGTGCAACCAGATAAGTTTTAGTGATCAGATTTATGTGTGTTCCAGTTCCTGCAGGACTGAACGTGGCATACTTTTGACTTCTCTATTTGTGGGGTTTAAGAGACAAAAAAATCCAAAGATATAACCTCCTATATATGTAATATTCAAGCGAGAGAAAAATAATACTTGAAGTATTATACTACCTCGGTTTCTTTTTACTCGCATATTAGGTTTGTTCTAAGTCATGTTTTTAAAATTTGATCAAATTTATAGAAGAAATAGCAACATCCACAATATCATTCGATTCATCATGTAATGTACTTTCATATGAAATGTATTTGAAATTGTTGGTATTGATACTCTTTTAATATGAAGTTGGTGAAACTTTACAAAATTTGACTTACGACAAATCTAATATTAAGAGTGAAAAGGAACATAGAGTATCTACATCCATAAATACAATAAAATTATCTTTGTCGAGAAAGAAATGTATACCCATTGCCCTGCCCGGAATGCTCTCTTTTGGGAACTGCCCTATCTACAAATCTACTTGCCCATTTGCTAGTTTCTTCCGAGATCGGTCACTAGATTCTTTCACCCATGAGGCCATGACCATGCAGTAAGCAGTGCATGTGATGATTAGCTACAGCTATCACAGCCGAAGAAAAGGCAGTCCATGAACCATGATAAAATAGATCAAAATACTCTCTCGCTATTCATTTCTCTGTCTCTGTCTCTGTCTCGTCCCTTCCCCTGTTGAGCAAAACAGGTGAGCACTTTCACCTTGTCAATGCACATCCCCTTCTGTTCCCATGCTTGTTTCTTCCACGGCATGCACAACACAGTAGTGTCAGTCAGAGTACCGGGCGCAGCTGTATGGGCCTTTTCAAACCTTCTGCTGCCCCTCGGCGCCATTGATGCAAGAGATGGCAGCATAGGAGCAGCTTTACTTTAATATTCTTGCTGCTGCTTCCTGTTGTCTTCTGCAGGACGTCGTAGAATTCTCTGTAGCTTCGATCGCTTGTGATATGATGATTAATTTCCTTCAGATTCAAGCTCTTTGTTTTAGCGCGACAGGCGGAGCAGACGCCCATTGATACGATATTAATCGAAAATCAAATGATTAGCACGCTGTAATTAAGCAGCATGAGATATCACTAGTCACTTGTGCAGAGGAACGGATGCAACAATGGATATGCATGACAGTAGTACCACCGACACCGTGGACGTGTCTGAAAGTTATGAGAATACAGAATCAGTACATCACATCCTCAGTGTGAATATGAGGATTCCCATGTTGATTTTCGATACCCTAATTAATGTCAGCAAGTTAGCTCGAAAATGAGGAGATAGAAGATTATAAGGTCCAGTCAGCAAATTATAAGGATTTAAATAATATATTTGTGCTTACATGAAGGAGATAGAAGAGGAGAGAGAAGGGGAGCGACTTACATGCAAGAGTCAGCTGCAACACGAGCTCCTAGACACTATGTGAAAGTGTAATGTGGGTTATGCATTGATAAAATAGTCCATGTATATAGTCAATTATTATACATGATGGCTATAAGTATACTATAAGTGACATTGCAATGTCTTATAGCCAGCAGCGGCCCTGCTATTAACCATATTCTGAGACCTAGTAGATGCAGACAAGACACACTGGCCACAAAGTCAAAAATAAGGATTCGCTTGACAAGTCACTTCACGCTAGAATCCACACGTTGCACTGGACGTGTTCATGCATGGGCAGTGAGCAAATGAGTGTCATTTTCTGGGAGATAGATATGAATATCATCAAAATGACCTTGGCCGTATAAATAGAAGTAAAACCCTTGATATGTTTTTAAATTTTTTTTTTTTTGCAGCGGAGTTATTACATGAAACTTGAAAAAAAATTGAGCACGAAAGTTAACAGGAGAGGAATACCTAGAAAGAAAGCGAGTGGTGCATAGGATGAGGAGTAGGGAGAATTTATTAGTGAAATATTGTTATGTTCAGATTGTTAGTCATGTATTCATACTCTCGTACCTTAGTTGGTAGATTATACAACAGTTGGAAAAGAAGAAGAGTAGGCCACGAGTCCCATAAAATTTCTAAGGTACTAAAGTATGAATACATGATTAACAATCTGAACATAACAATATTTCACCAATAAAATTTGTAAGCATCAACTATAAGAGATATTCAACACCAAAAGGTAATTTCAACAATAGGTATGAGCTAGTTACAGTTCATAGATTGAACAACAAAACGAAGTGAAGACAACGGTGGATTTAGGAGTTCGTGGAGATGATGATCCTGATGATGCACGGCGTGATGACAATGAGGATGGCCTCGAATCCTTCTCTTAGAGGGAAGAATCCCCAGCAGGATAAGCATACCGGAGCCCAGAGGTCAATTTTTTTTGTTGTCTCCGTTCCACCCTTGAGATGACGGCGAAAAAAGATGTCGAAAGGCTCCTCGATGTTTTTACGTCAAGGAGAACATATAGGCGAAGGGCATCGTGAGGGGAGCTACGAGGCTGGTTCGAAGACCCTCATCGCTGCCAGAAGGTGGGCCGCGAGGCCAACCTATGACTCTACGTAGCAGCCCCCCTCTGGTTCATCTTCTGGCACCTAACCTCTTTTTTTTTTTATGTTTGGGGGCACTGGAAAATATCCTTCTCCTCTGATGAACTTTTGCTCTTGTTTCCAGATGTTTAGTAATTTCCATCTTCATGAAAATCATTTATAATAAGTGGGGAAAGGTATTATAATTGAATTATAATATGAAATATATCGTTGAATAAGACTAGATTATGATAGAAAATAGTGATGCAAAATGGACGTATAACCCACCAGCCAGAGTCAACAACGTAACATTGAACATTGGAGATTCACCAGCTAGACTATAACTCGGTTGTGCGACACAACCTTTAACACGATCAAATTAGCGGGTGTACGAGTAAAAAAGTACACTAAAGACAATAACATCATGGATCCACCAACTTGAACAGGTCCAGAAATGCCCATCGGAGACAAATTTGCTTGTGCAACCGTAAAGAAAGTCCACCATCAGTAATCCCAAGTATCAAATAGTTCAACATAACACATGTTTATTGTATGGATACACTAACATTATGGACTCACCACTTTGAAGAGATCTCATGAATATCGACCAGAGTAAATTTGTTCGCCCAATAAAAGAAGGCAAGTTCACTGCTACTATGAATCCCTTCTGCTATTTTGTACTATCGTTGTAGAACAAGCGATAACCATGGTAGGTGTCACCAACCATGGACCCCCTTCACATGTACCATGGATCGGGTCGCGTATCTACCATAGTTCACTAGAATCCGTGGCAAATTTGGGGGTCTTTGAAAGCATCGCGCGCATCAACCACGAGGCCGTAACCAAACAAATTTGTGTGTATCTAGTGAATGGGTACCTGCAATAAAATATCGGACCTTCAGCAAACCAATTTTTGTGTATTCCTCTATTGGCAAGCCCATGTTTGATTTCCTTAGTTGTCTCTTATCCTAGTTGTATGATTTGCATGTAGCAGTTTGTTGCCGCTGCATGCCTATGTGTACAAACAAAAATGTCCCGTAATGGCCCAAGCTTTGTGTGCGGTTGATTTCAACAGTTTCCTTGTCGGAGGATGCTCCACAATTCCATTATTCAACTTTTGAGACGAGATAGATTCTCAGAGATTTTAGCAAAGAGGCTTGAGCGAGAAGAAAGCGTGTGGGCGACACGGGGATCAAAGACAAAAGCAAAAGATAAGAAAAAAAAAGTTGCAGAGGGAGAGGAAAGAGCATTTCTTGGCCTCATATTCCTCTTTCCTCTTTATATCAAGGACCATGGATTGGAGGAAAAGAAAGAAAGCCAGGGTACGTGGAGCACACGGCTGGAGATCCTATTAGTAACGAATCAAATCATGGATCACGTAGGCAAGGTAGGTTCTGTAGGATAATACAGGTTGAGCTAGAGATCGGAGAGGCTACCAAAAGGAAAACATCCAGGCTTATTGTGTGGTCCTATCCAATCCACCAAAGCGCGGCCATTTTGAAAGCAAAAGCTATGTACCCGCATCTTTGAAAAGACGTAACCTAGCCGGTGGCAATTGGGAGTTTTCTTTAGCATGGGATTTAGATATACTGCATTAGTGGCATGTCGTTTATTTAATAAATTTAAAGAGTTTCCCGTTGACATTTTGACCACGTCTCTTCCGTGTCTATGTGTTGAAATTAGTAGCAACTAGCAGGGCGGCTGTCGTAAATGCGAGGGTACCGTCTTTAGTGTACTGAAATAACTGACAAATATATCTATGATTTTATAAATTATATTTAGTAAATGATTATAGATCCAAATAGACGTGGTTTTCCGCCCCAATGGACGCAATCTTCTCCTCCTTGAAGTCTGCAAGTTTGCTGAATACGATCCCTAGGAGGTGGATTAGTTGCATGCGAGGGTTGCGGCAGGGCGATCCCCTATCGCCCCACCTCTTTCTCCTTGTGGCTAATGTACTCTAGCAGATGATTAAGAGTGATCCCCTCCTCCACCACCCTCTTGTTGCTGATGCAACCTATCCTGTTCTCCAGTGCTTGGATGACACGATCATCATCTTGCGTGTTGGCCCCGTTGCAGCCTCCCGTCTGAAGCTTCTCTTCGACCAGTTCGCGGTCTGGCGATCAACTTCCACAAGAGCATTGTGGTCCCGATGCATGTCTCTGACAAAGCCTTGGTGAAATTCAGACCGCTCTTGGGTGCCGGGTTGAAGCCTTCCCTAAACCTATATTGGTCTGCCCCTGTCACGTCACAAACTCAAAGTGGAATTATTTGCCTCGCTGATCGCCAAAACTGACAAATATCTTTCGATCTTGCGCCCTCTCCTACTGTTGTCTGGTTGGATAGATAGTTGTCATGTATGATCTCCCCGACGCGTCGCTGATCTACGACATGTGTGCTATGCCTCTGCCTCCAGCCGTGGTCAAAGCTATCGATGCTCTTCGTCGCGCTTGCCTCCGGAATGCCGGGGAGGATGCAACGGGGCCAAGTGTCTGGTAACCTGGGACCTGGTATATATGTCGCCCCAAGGTTGAAGGGGGCTTGGTGTCCTATACCTCGCCTTCTGAAGGACTGCCTCCTCCTGAAACTCCGCCACCTCGTGCATGGCCGTCCAAGCCTACCATGGGCGCGTTGGGTCTGCGCGTCTCTTGGCAGGCTTATCGATGATCAGAGACATGGCTCCCTCGCTTGTCCACACTGGAACTATCTTGCGTCGCATATGCCGATGTACCGAAGGGTGTCTTATGTAGTCGTCGGCGACGGACGAACCACCCTCCTTCTGGCTGGATCAATGTCTCGACGCCTCCCCCTCTGTCAGGTCTTCCTAGCGTTGTTCACCCACTGCAGCGCGCCCCTCGCCTCCGGCTGTGATGTCCTACAGCGTGGGCTGGAGGCCACGATGGCGCTTAGGTTGTCCACGATCGCCACTGGGGAGAGGGGCACCTCGGCGTCTTCTCGCCCCCGTGATCCTCTTCGCTGATGTCGAGGATGTGAGATGCCTCTCTCTTTGCAAAGTGGCGAAGGCGGCATTTTCTTCCTCGGCACTCTACAAACCCTGCAACCTGGGCGGTGTCGAGGTTCCCTATGCTAACTTTGTTTTGAAGTGCCACGTCATGTCAAAAGTGCAGTTCTTTGGGTGGCTAGCTGCTTCACCGCGGCAGAGTTCAGATCCGCAGCTCCCTGCTCCGAAGGAAGATATTGACCACATAGGAAGCCGGTTGCTCGGTATGTGATGTTGTCAAAGAAACAACAAACCACATGTTCTTTGAGTGTTCCTTGCCCGATTCTAGGGTGTGCCATTGGTGTGCGCTTGCCTTCTAACATTGTTGTTCGGGTGATCTTTTCTTAAGATGCTCTGGACGATGTTTCGGCGACGACGGCGGTCACCTTCAGCCTCCTCTACTACTAGCACCTCTGGAAACACTGTAATGGTGTGGTGTTCTAGAACCTAGCCCCTAGCCGTCGCCTCCTAATCAAAAATTGTCGTGACGATGCCGAGCTATCGAGAGCTCGTCTTCCTCATTGCCACGATGATGTCAACGCATGACTCGTGTGCTTGAGGTTGCCCCTAGCCGTCGCCTCCTAATCTACTCCCTCCGTTCCAATTTAATTGATTTGTTATCCACCAAATGTGGATATATCAGACATGTTATGTATAGATACATCAACGTATGGATAGCAAGTCAATTAAAATGGAAAAAGGAAAGGAGGGAGTACAAACTCTGTATGTTTCTCCACGGCGCCACCCATGTAGTGTTGTGAACTGTGTCGTCCGCACAAGGCCCCAAACTTTAGGGGCCCCAATTTTGGAGAATCCATGTCAAGTTTAATCATGGCCCATTGACGTGAAGGCTGAGTGCTACACGGCCAGCCCAAACCGCTGTAATTTTGAGTGGTAAAAATTGAATGTGGAAGCAGAAAACGAACTTACAACCTCTCCCAGCGCATCACGGCTAGAAATTTGAACTGGCCAACAATCCAACCTTTAATTTTTGTGCAGTTGCACACTTATTTCTTGTAGACGTTATGTTTCTCAAATAGATTAGTAAGAATATTTTGTGCTCACGTGCACCAGTGATTCTGGCCTTCTAAAAAATCAAAAAAAAAAATTACGAGTTACAAAAAATTGTGAAAAAAATCTCGAATGTAGCCATCTGTGTATTCTAGAAACGTGTCAAAAATCAACTTAAAATATTTTATATTATGAGCTACACAAAAATGACAAAATTGTGGATTTCAGTATGCTTATTTTCAAATCCCTAAATTTATTAGTTTTTATTTTATTTTTGTGTAGCTCATAATAATATAGTGTGTTTGAAGTTGCTATTTTGCATGTTTGTAGAATACATTATTGGCTACATCCAGGATTTTTTTTAGATTTTTTTAACACAGAAATACATTTTAAATTTTAAAAAACAGCAAGATTACTGGTTTTTTTTGCGAAACACAGTATTAACGCAGACACTCACATACACGTGAACACACTCACCCCTATGAACGACCGCACACACACCCTACTCCTATGAGCACCTCCGAGATACTGAGCCGGCAGTTGAGTCTTGTGATTGACGAAGTCACCACGGGCGTCTCGCTGTCGACGGCAACGTCGCCTCCCACTGAAGAATATTCCGCCTAAATGAGAAACACCAGTGTCAAACCTGAGATTTGAACTCTAGTGTGCTGAGGGTATACCCACCCTTCTAACCATCCTAGCACAAGCAAGTTCTCCAGATCACTGGTTTTTGTTTTTTATCACTAGTGCCAGTAAAAAACACTTTCCGAAGAATATATCCTATCTTTGTTAGGACCTAGGCCCATTTTAAGCCCATTTTAAGGTTTCGTACAGGGCTCCAAATTTTGCCGGCCCAACCGCAGCACCCAGGAGATGGGGAGAAAACAGAAAAAACGAGGAGCAATTGAGGTCCTTCCGTGAGATAATTTGTCTCCCGTTCGTATCGGCAGCGGAACCCTAGAATCGAATCATCGAGCCGAGGCGAGTCAGCGGCCGAGACAATCGAAAAGGAAATCGAGGAGGAGGAGGCGAAGGAAAAGGCAATCATGTTCCCGCGGGCTGTCGGTTCTCTCCTCGCACGGAGGTTCTCGCCACGCGCGACCCCAAGGACGGCTCTCAGATTTGCAGCTCCAGGCTCCCCCTCATGTTTCTCATCCCGGTCGACACAGATCAGTGAAGGCCTTCATAATGCTTGTATTTTTGCCGTGGGTATGGTGGCTGGTGGTGGTGGGGTGGTTGCGATTCAGATTTTCAATAGAGGCACAGGTTTTGACGAATCAGGTACGTTCCTCCTCGTCGTTAGCTCTGTTTCATGTCAGGAACCACCACCTCATACCTGTCTAGCTTCTTGCGGTCTTCTTGTGTAGCTGCTTGCATGGTGACTTGGGCCAGAAACCACCTGGTCAAGTTTAAGAAGCCGGACATGGAGGAGAGGTTCGAGCGTTGGATCATCAAGAACAACAAGACATACCGAGATGAGGAAGAGAAGACTATGCGGTTCCAGCTGTTCAAGGCCTCTGTCGAGATGATGGAATCGATGAAATCGCAGCCCACGTCTGACCAGGAGCTTCTAGAGGTTAGCTGTTTCACAGACATTACAAAGGAGGAGAGACGGATGATGCGTTCCTATCCCGACGGAAGTGACAGGACCGAGTACAACGAGATGATCAAGTCTGCCTGGGCCAAGCAAGAGAAAGGTCTCTTCTTCTGCAATTTACTTAACCTTGAATACATACATGATATGCTTGCTAGCTTGACTCGCTTATGATGGACTTTACCTGGTTTGTTTTGGGTCCAGCTGACTTTTTGTTGTCTTTACTTTCAGGAAGGAACCACAGTTGATCCAAGTTGGTGGCTATGTTGGTTTCTCTTGGTGTAGATAATGAGGGTGGGTATATAAAATTTGATTACATGAATAACAGTTTCTTACAGGACTGGCCTAAATTTGTTCTGAAAACTTTGTGTTTGGGGGCTTAAAATCAACAGCCATTAAGAATGGATGTTGAGCCAAATAAGCACTACATATTTAATCTTGTCAAGTGAGTTAGAACAACTGAACAATCTATCTTATCTTATGTAATTTTGCAAGGTACATTTTGCAAAGAAAGAGCTCAGTGGAACAAAGGCACATAAGTAGTAATCAAATAAATGAACACCTTAGTGCATAATCATACTTTTATAAGAAGAGAGATGTTTTGCCTTAATTCATATACCTACATAAATGGAAAAAACTATTCAACCTGTTCTCGCTGCAGTTCACTTGTACCGTACCCAGGTATCTTAATATACATGCATACCTGAAACTTCGGTTTTTGTTCCCTAGAGCATCCATACACTGCCTAGAAGAGGATGATGATGAAAGAGTCATGATCTTCAAAGAAGACAAATAAGAAGATACGTAATTATACTTGATGGTTATAATCTGGATTAAAAGGAGACATTCCATGTCTTTTGCATTAGCAGTTCCTGAGCAGTATTAGGTGTTAGTATTGTTGTGTAATACTCCCTCCGTTCGGAAAAGGATGTCACAAAAATGAACTATAGATAGACCATTTTTGTGACATCCTTTTCCGAACGGAGGGAGTACATGTATAAACAGGAAAACCTAAAAAGGAGCTCGGGCTACATGGAGCCGTTTTTTCAAAACATCACAATCGACATTTTTGAGTTTCTAAAAATAGCAAAAAAGTTCCCAAATCTAGGTATTTTTGAGACATATAATCATGCAAATATTCAACTCCAAATTCGTTATATTTTGAGCTGTATAAAAAAGACAAATGGGCGGATTTGGATGGTGATTGGTGAACAATACACAGTTTCAAAATTTGAAATTTTCCCCTTCTTTTACAGCCCAAAATATAACGAATTTTAAGATAAAATTTTGTAACGATGTAAATCTTGACACTATCTAAATCTGTGATTTATTTTGCGATTTGGAAAATAAAAAATGTCATTTTTGATTATTGTTTTTTAACTACGGGCTCCATGTAGTCTAGACTCTGTTAGTCCACTCTAGTATAAACATCCTTAAAATACCAACCTACGGGAGCCGCTTGGATGCCTTTGTCAGTTTCTTTTCCGGCTGCTTGAATGCTTCATTCGTAGTCCTTGCATTTACTAGATGCAGATCGTGTAGGAGAGGAAAGAAGATGAACAGAATTTGGGTGTGTATTATTTCAGTTTTTTTCTTTTTGAGGAATAGGTGGGCTGGATTGAACCGTCTCGAACGGGCTTTGCTTGAGATGGGGCTGCTTGAGCACACACGTTATAGACTTATAGCCCATCCGAATGGATGTAAAATTTGATGTTCCACTGAAAAAAAAAGTAGAAAATTGGTGACATGGAATGCTCAGTGAGTGGACGTCTAGCATGTGGACTGAAATACCCTTAGTGGGGTTCTCCTATTTAATTATTATATTATAGATTATAGATATGATCTGCAAGACAATGTGGTTCAGATAAATGCTTTACGTAATATAGGAAATGCTCATCACAACCTGTGTTTTATCATTGCCATGACTTGTGAACGGGTAGTTATTTGATGGAATCAATGGTGGACTTACAAGTCCATATTAAAATTATTCCAGTCATATTAACATGCCCATGTAGCCAATGATTATGCAATTTTGGTGGAGTTGTGACTCTTGTGTTTGTCCTTTTGTTGTCAAGGCGTCTGCCTCTTTTGATTAGCTTCAAATCGATCCATCACTGATCTATTTGTCTCTATCTCCGTATTTGGGTTGTTGCCTTTGACATTTTCAGTGACATACGAGAGATGCAATTCTAACATGATGCAGATCTAACATGCAGGGTTCCCGAGCGATTGAGTGAGGGTCTTGTCCTACAAGTGTACAATTGGCTATCTAAATGAATGTAATATGGTGAATTTCAAACTTTTTTTAGTTTCACCATTGTATAAGTTATAAGCTTTGGGATTGTATAGAAATAGGGTGGTCGCACTTTTGTCTTTACATAGCTGATGCAAGTTAACAGTCTATATTTTTTTATTGATCCGCCTTATTATTTCTTCTTTGTGTACTTTTCATATGGTAATGTAAATAGAGGAGAATTTTTTGTTTCGATATAGCCTACTATAGTATGTCACCTATGTTGATTTTTATGTTTATATAAACTCCCTAATATATAAGCTACTCCCGTCGACTATACAAAGCTATTGGCCCACCTAAGAGAGTATTTAATTAATCACACGTAAAATGTCAATAAGGATTTTTCTTTAAATTCATGACACTAATTCATGTCATGCTAAAAGAAGATGAAATGGTGTTGTCGAGCCACACAAAAAGAAAATGATCTCATTCTGATAGCTAAATCGATCACATAATCCGATAGTGCACTGGAGCGTGCTTTGGGTGAAGAAAAAAAAAGAATAATATGGCATAATAGCATCCTGGATAAAACGACATAAGTGGGCTTTGTTTGTTTGAAATAGATGTACCAGAAAAAAATATATGATAGAAAACAGTTATCTCTGTATTACTATTACCGCAGATGAAGCTTAGACAACAACATAGTTGAGTGTTTTAAAGCACGCGTAGCTGTAAGCCCACGGTTATAGATGATATCAACTATGCCATATGTGTGTGGTAGAAAAAGAGAAATTCCAATATGCTACGACATGGTTTTTGAATGTTATGCTGAAGGTTAAGCATTTGGGAGAACAAATGTACTTCTCTTTTGAGAAAATTGTAGCCTCGTGAGCTGTCTGGCATAACATTTTGATGTTCTATTAGCAAATACTAGAGAACTAAGCGCACGTGTTTGGTAAATTTGTAATTTTGAAATGTCTATATTCGGAAGTTTTTCAAATCCGAAAATTGTTGGAAATCGTAAAAGTTTGCACTTTAAAAATGTTGCGAATCTAAAATTTGTCTGCATTAGAATGTATTTAAATTTGAGTTCTTTTAATGTTTACATGTTGGACGGTGCTGGAAGGCATTTAAAATTGTAAGATATGCAAATGTGAAATTCGAGTTGAAATGCTCAAATAGATTTTCAAAATTGCACAAACTGGAAGTTATCCAAATTTAAATTCTTTTGATGGTTACAAAATGATCAGGTTTGGAAGTAATTTTAATTTTTTTGGATTATGCAAAATTGGGATTTGAGTTGGAATGTTCAAGTATAGCTGTTTTTTTTCCCGCAAAATTATCCAAATATTGGCCAATTTGAATTATTCAAACATGTTTGTTTTTTTGCCGAAGGTAGTTACTTTTTTTTTGCATTTTGATATATTTCTTAATTTTCTCGGTGGTTGTTAATGGAAATTTTTTCATTGTATGGTCTTCTTTAAAAAAAATGTCAGGTAGGGAACACCGTCATGTTGTTTTTTTGTCATATTTGTAAATACCGCGGTGTGAAGAATTCGAATTTGAAGATGTCCACATCCAAAAACTGTTCGGATTGAGATCTATTGAAATTCGAAGAAAGTCAATATTTGTAAGTTTTTAAATTTTGGAAATTGGTAAAATTGGGAAGTTATTCATATTTGAATTACGCTTGCGTCTATTAAGTGCTCACATCCCGTAGGTATTAAATTTTTGAAGTATCTACATTTTGAATTTGATCGTACGTTATAAATAGGCAACGTCTTTTTTTTTGTTCGTGCTGATGTATATGTCATATTTTTCTGGTACGGGTGGTAAAATTTAAATTTGAAAATGCCCAGATTTCAAAATTGTGCAGATTTCAAAATTACTGAAATTCGAAGACAGCTTACGTTTTAAGATTGTTCGGACTTCGGGAATTGTTCAAAATGGGAAGTTATTTGGATTTGATTTTTTAACGTTGACAAAACATGGCCGGTTTGAAGGGTATTTGAAAATTTAAAACTTTCAAATTTAAATTTTGGTCGGATGCCATAATTAGGTAGCATTTATTTTTGTGGTCATTTTGATATGTTTTTAATATTTTTCTACTGAATATATTTAAAGTTATTGAATTTGCACTTTTTAGGAAATTTTAAAAATTGTTTAAACAATCTGGGCGAAAAAGGGAAAAAAAATGGGCCTACTGTGACGTCGTGCTGACGTCATAGTGGCCGGGTCTGCCGCGGCGGCGCCGAGCTCGCCGCCAGCGCGAGCCGGGACGCGCTAGTGGGCGCGTCGGACGCGCGCGAGTGCGGGCTGCACGGGAGCGGCGGCGCCGCCTCTGGGTCGCCGGAGCGGCGCCGGCAGCCCGCGGACGCGGTGGAGGGCAGCGGGCGAGGCGGCGGCGTCCCGGCACGCGGCGCTCGGCCAGGAGGTGGAGGCGGCGACGGCGGAGCCGCCCATGCCCGTCGATCTGAGTTCGGAAGAGCATGGTGGCAGCGCGAGGCGTCGGCGGCGGCGACTGCGCGGCCGCGGGAGAGAGAAGAGGGGAGGGGATGGATTCGTGGCGGTTTTGTAAGGAGGTCCCTGACTTTTCGCGAAATTGCGTATAGGTCCTTTGCGGGGGGTTTCCATAATTTTGGCTGCGACCGGATAGACGGGATGGTGACTGGGGTGACGTGGCGTCGCCTGATTGGAAGAAATTCCAGGGGAACTGTAGCAGGAACAGTACGGGCGACGTGGGCGATTGTGGACCGTCGGATGGCCTCGATCGGACGGCCGTGAAATTCGGGTGATGTGGCGCTGCGGATGGGGTGTGAATCTTACCACCCTTTATAGATAGTATCTATCTATATGCGATGCGTTGAAATGCTATTGAATATACTTCTTTGATGATGGGAGATTTGGTGGATTTTTTTTTGAGACTTAAGGCGGTCGAATCCGCCGTCCGATTAGATAGAATAGATGGTTATGTACAGCATCTTGGGTTAAGGAAAACTCCCTCTACATGCAAAAACAGAAAATTAAATCTCCCGGATCCTGCGTGTGGGCGAAAGCCCGCAACGCCATCTCTTCCCGTACCAAATCTGCCACCTCCGTTGAAGAGATCTCCGCGCTGCAGAAAAGCCTCCGGTTCCTCTCCTTCCATATCCCCCACATCGAGAGGATGATGGCTCTGCTAGCCGCTGTCATCTAGGCAAACTCCGGCGGCCTCTGTCGCGCCACCCCGGTCCTAGACACCTTCTTCTTCTTGGGCTTCTTCACGGAGAGGACAAGGTCATCGATGGCCGCCACCGCCTGGTCCGTGAGGGATTGGCCATCCCGCAGAGCCAAGTAGTCCTGCCGCAGGCGCTCTGAGGGGTTGGCCTCCTCAGGCCGCGAGCTGACACGTCGCGCCACGGCCTCCATGGCTAGCTGCTCCATGTTGGCGCCTTCCGGGTGAAGCTTGGCGAACCTGCCACTCCTCCGCACAGACGCTGCCTCCACCTCCTTCTTGTGGACCAGCACCCTGGCCGGCGTGCCCAGAACGGAGACCTCGATCGGCGCCATGACCTGGGCAAGGAAGCCCGACAAGGGGCACTGAGGTGCACCCATCTCCAGGTCCTGCTTTCCAAAGCCAGCTTGCGCCGTGATGACCCACAAGTATAGGGAGTGTATCGTAGTACTTTCGATAAATAAGAGTGTCGAACCCAACGAGGAGCAGAAGGTGCTGACAAGGAGTTTCGGTAAAGGTTTCACTGTAAACACTAGCAGACGAGTTTTTAGGGGTTTTTGATATAGCAGATAAATAAAATACGAGTAAATAAAAGACAGTAATAATAATTGCAGCAAGAGGCCCAATCCTTTTTAGAGCAAAGGACAAGCCGGTTGATTTACTTATGATGGAAAAATGTTCTTGAGGACACATGGGAATTTAGTCAAGTGCTTTCGCTTCATATATTTGATTAATCTTTATTGTTTTGATAAGTGTTGTGTGGTGAACCTATGCTAATGCACCGCCCTTACTTGGACTAATACATACTTGTGATTATACCCTTGCAAGCATCCGCAGTTACAAGAAAGTAATTAAGATAAATCTAACCACAGCCTTAAACTCTGAGATCCTACGCTCCCTCGTGCATCGGTTTACTAACGGGGGTTTAGGTTTATGTCACTCCGGCAACCCCATAATTAGCAACCAAATACACAATGCATTCCCCTAGGCCCATAAAGGTGAAGTGTCATGTAGTCGACGTTCACATGACACCACTAGAAGAATAACACCACAACTTAAATATCAAACCATTAAATATTACTCAACATAATTCACTACTAACGACAGACTTTCCCATGTCCTCAAGATCTAAATGAACTACTCACAAGACATCATTTGGATCATGATCAGAGGTGATTTAATGATGAATAACAATCTGAACATAAACTTTAATTCACCGATAAAACTCAATAGCATCAACCACAAGAGTAATTAACACCGGGAGAGTTCCCCCTATGAACTAAACAAAGTATAGCCCTAGATGTTACAGCGGAATGGGATGGAGCAGCGGTGATGATGGTGATGGCAGTGATGATGATGATCCCGATGAAGTCCAGCGCGATGACGATGAGGATGGTGATGATCTCCCCCTCCGGGAGGGAAATTCCCCGGCAGATTTCTCCCTGCCGGAGAGCTTTTTCTCTCTCTGTTGTTTCCGTCCCGTGGAGGCGGCGGAATATTTTCTCGGGCTCTCCTCTAGAAGATTAGGGTTGAGGGGATCAAGTACGCGAAGGGGCAACGCCAGAGATGGGCCAGGGGCCCCACACCAGGCCTCGGCGGGGCCCCATGTTGGCCCGCCCTATGCGTGTGGGCCCCACGTGGCCCATCTCAGCCTCCCCTTTTGGCTTCCTCCGTCTTCTGATAAAATAGGAACTTCTATATTTGACAATATTTTTAGAGCTCCAGAAATATAGTGTCTTGACGGTGCCTTTTCCAACTGAAATCTGACTCCGGCAGTTTATTCTCCAATAATCAAACATGCAAAATAAGACAAAATAACATAAGTAAAACATCTTAATATGAAATATATCATGAATAACAGTAAATTATGCTATAAAATAGTGATGCAAAATGCACATATCAATCCCCCAAGCTTAGACCTCGCTTGTCCCCAAGCGAAAGCTGAGCTCAGTAAACTAGACCACAGGTTTATGGAGTGAAGCGTCGATAATAAAGAATACGGACAAGAAGCATCAGTATTTACTTAACAATACAAATCATTTCAAACAGCAACCACTCTTCATATAACTTAACTTGAACATGAGTAATGAAACAACCACAATAAAAATGCACGAAGGAAATTATAGATTAGTAATGACACACTTCATTCTTAGTCATAGAACAATAAGCAATTCAAACTTATCTTTCGAAAGGAGTCTTTATATTAGAGCTTATATTGCAGAACTTACATACTCAATTATCACATCCTCTTACAGTCATTGATAACTGGCAAAGTTATATTCTTAAAGGCAAAGGTCTTTGTACCAAGACAAGGAAGGATAAAAGACATGATCGAAAATATTAATGATATATAAGGTTGAATCACAACAACTCAAATGCTTGCTCAAGGAGAAGGAAATAGGTGTACTGACTCAACATGAAAAGTAAAAGAAGGCCCTTCGCAGAGGGAAGCAGGGATTAAATCATGTGCTAGAGCTTTTTAGTTTTTGAAATCATATAGAGAGTAAAAATTAAATTTTGAGAGGTGTTTGTTAATTGTCAACGAATGGTAGCGGATGAAAACAATATTCTCCCTATCAAACAGACTTTTAAGAGCGGCTCCCATGAAGGACGTTATTTCTACCAGCAAGGCAGATCATCCCTCTTTCTCTTTTGTTTACACATGCAGGTATTTCACTGTTTGTCATTGCTTGACTGATAAATCAGGGCAAAAATGTGAAGAGAATTAAGCGGTTAAAGTTGTAATTAATTGGGACTGGGCACCCCGTTGCCAGCTCTTTTTGCAAAATTAATAGATAAGCGGATGTATATGCCACTAGTCTGGTGGTAAAGTCTGTTTGACAAGTTGAATAAAGAATAACCCACTACTTCCTCATGAGCTAGTAAACATTGACACAAAAAGGATAATAAAGTTTTGAATAATTTAAAGGTAGCACATGAAAAATTTACTTGGAGTGGAAAGGAAATACCACATATAGGTAGTTATGGTGGACACAAATGGCATGGGTTTTGGCTCAAGGATTTGGATGCACGAGAAGCATTCCCTCTCAGTACGGGGTTAAGGCTAGCAAGGTCATGTGGCAAGCATAAAAGTTGAGGGATACACACAAATATACATGTAATAAGAGCAGTCATGCTATCTTCCTTGTAAGCACAATTGTTTTGACTCAAAATACCAATCTTATTGGCTAACAAGAAAGCAAGATAAAGGGATAATATTTTTGCATGTAATTCCCTCCTTCTACTTAAGTTTTCATGGTATTGTTGCTACTGACCAATACTAAGTTCGCCACAACTAATCTAATTTACTTAATGTACCCAAAAGTGGCGTCAATACTAATGATAAGATCAGTATATGAAGAGGATTGCAGGCTAAAATAAAATGTACCGAAAGTAAAAGTGAAACTTCTCATTAATATTCTAAACAAAGACACAATCACACCAACGGATACATGGGTAACTAAAAGTGACACTCCACATTGCAAACCATCTTATAAGATAACCTCTCTACTCATGATATGACCACGAAATTGTAAAAACAAAAAGATAAAGATGATACTGGGCACTCCCCCAAGCTTGGAACAAGCTAAGGGAGTGCCATTACCCCTTGACGATTTAAGCTTGATCTCTTGGCGGTGACTCCTTAATAAGCTTCTCGACCAAATCCTTCAATTCATCTATCTTGTATGTGAGGATGCGAATCATCTCTGTATTGTGTTCGATGCGGTTCATGAACTTGTCAGAAGGTGAATCCCAGCTCTTGGAATTGTTTCCCCACTTCTCACTAGACTTAGGGCTTCCTTTTCCTGCATGGTTAGGTCGATCTATATCCCAACGAGTAGGCAACTCCATCTCCGGAACTCTCTCAAATTGATACTTATGGATGAGGGTATGAAAAGGGTTACTGGTGTTTGAGGAGAGTGGCTTGGGGACCAAGACATGACGCGATGCCTCACCACTGTGCTCATCTTTGCGTTCTTCATAGGATTGAACGGGTTGGCAGTCACTCCGATGCTCGCAATGGTTGCGCGAGGACGTGGAGTTGAGTCTTCCTCTACTTCATCATCAGTTTCGCTCTTGACCTCCTCCTCGATCTTCGGGTCATGACGTCCTTCAGGGCCTCCTTGTTCTCGTTGTCGTTGGAGGAGACCATGGTGTTCTAAATCTGAAAACAGCTCCTGGCTGAAATAGCTCGAAAACAAAACACGACGAAAACTCGATATACGGACCTCGGGAGATCCGGGTGAATATATAGCAAAAAGTTTAACAACAAAAGGAAGGTACAGGATGAAACGGGTCAGAGACGAGCTCCGAGGGGCCCACACGCACCCTCGGCGTGGTCAGGGTGGGACCCGTGCTGTAGTGCCCCACCTTTTTAATAAAGATAGAACACCTGTGTATGTGCTAGTCCCTGGATCAATGCTAGCACCACAGTACAAAACTCAAATGTATCTTTGCATAAGTATCAAAATTATTACAACGAGATCCAGAATAGCCAAGTATAGCTTTATTACAAGGTGCATAGCCTTAAAGGCTAGCCAAATTCAGAGTTCACAAGCAGAAACTAAACATCAATGAGCCTCCATCTTCAAGCATGCGCCACAGGCAGACATGTTGGGTGTAGACTCGAGTCCATAATTTATTCTTCATCTGAGGTACCTGCACATTGGAATATGCAGCCCCCGAAGGAGGTAATACAATGAAGTATTGGCAAGTGACTATGGTGATATAAATGACAAGTCTAAAACTATATGAATATTTGGCTTGGTGGAGTTGTAGGCTGTTTGCAGAAAGCAAGTTTTCTCCTAACTTTTGTAAAATCATTTTATTCTCAAAGACTTGGCACCAAGGGATGAAACCCATGCGCACCACAAATATTTTTCCTTAGTCAAATTTTACTTTCTGAAAACGGTGTTGAGATTCTTCTGTCCATCCTTGTCCAGCTGCTCGAAGTTGTCCATCACCGGGGACACGGCTAAGTACTCAGATTTTTCACTCTGCAGAGGTTGTGCACTTTCACCTTCAGACTCAATTAACCCAAACATCCTATACACGCGGAGTGCATTAAGGAAAGGAGAGAATTGAGACAAGATCTTTCAGAAGAAGAATTCAACCATACTAGCAAGACCCGTTCCACCTACAAAAACTCTACATCTGCTTGTCAAGCTGACAGGTTGAACTCTCACAACTTAGTTGATTCAAGACAGAGCCCATTGTCAAAAGGTTGCACGGGAAGCATCAAAACTTGGAGGGACTTAGTAATCTCTTTGTTCCTGGGTGGCAACCACAAGTGTACTTTCAGGTGAAAACCACCATGCTCATGGCCCTAAGTATAATTGAAATTACCTTAGGTGATGACAACCACAAGCACAGCCCCAAATAGCCACTCAACATAAACCATTCCAACCAATCCACCCAGGTGTGCATTTTAAGTTTTTGTACACATTCAAAGTAAACCATTTGATAGCATTGCTAAGCATCTAATAAAAACTTAAAAAGGCTGCGGTACAAGGTAAAAAGGGTGGCTACACACTACTAGGAAATTACATAGCATATTAACTAACATAGCATAAAACTTAATAAAAATTCCTATCATGCATACTACTCAAATATTCCACTAATGCATATAGGAAAATAGTGGGTGGTTTATGAATGTCACTTGCCTTGGTAGCAGGAGGAACAAGCACAACAAGAATAACAATCACAAGAATAACCTTGCTCCTCTTCACAATCTAACAATCAAAACAACAATAAAGCATAAGCACACAAATTTACAACAATACATAAACATGTATGCATGCATGATATTCATGAACAAACACCAAAACAAACTTGTTACAATTTTATTCCCTCTGTTATATATGCATGCAGTGCAACAATGCAGCAAATTTTTATTTTTATTTTAAATAAAAACAAGAACACAATAATAGCAAAATAAGGCCCCACAACACTTCCTTTTTAAATCTGTTATAAAAAGTTTCAAATAAAAAGTATGTTGATCTTTCTGGACAAGGATAAATTTACTGAACTAAAACAAAAAGATCTACTGTCAAAACATTTTTAGTATTTAAGTTAAAATTCTAAATAGCCGAAATCTTCTCTGTAACACTACCCGAAATACCAGATGCAAAACAGAAAAGTAATGATGCAGTAATAAACTACATGATCAGGGCTATCCGTGGATATAAAATTCGTCAAATTTGGAGTTACGGTTGAAGAGATATGATTTTTCAAAGTTTCACATGTTTTCTGCCCTTTTTATTAAATCCAGTCGAAAATGGAAAAGGAATGGGCTACGTGGCAGATTCTGATTTGCCCGTACCGCTTCACACGGATCGCGAACGAGAGCCGTCAGATCTAACTTAAACGGAAATAAACGCATCAGATCTATCCATACCCTTTCGCTTAGGGTGATCTAATCCTAGCCCTGCAATTCTGATCTAACGATCCAGATCCAAAAGAACTAAACGAGCGGCGCCGGTGTACCGAGAGACTCCGGCCACGGTGGCGCCATGGCCGGCGACACGTCGGCGTCGAGCGTTCCTAGCGCTACAGAGAGAAAGGGAGAGATGATTATACCGACGGATGCGGGAGGTCGATGCGAACACGGTGGCGAGGTAGGCGACGTCGAGGTGCTCCGGTGCTCCTCCAATTCCTCGCCGTAGTTGGCTCCCGCGGTGGTGGACGACGGTCGAGGACGGGTACGTCTATCTGGAGCACAAAAAGATGCGCAAAAGGGTCAGGTAGATGCGCCAGAAGAATTTGAGAATGATGGGAGCAATGGGGTGGCTCGGGGTCGACGGTGATCACCGGGATTTGAGGAAAATGGCGGCGGCAATGGCGGAGCTCCGTGGAAGAAATCGAGCAGCCCTGTGGCTCTCGAGCTAGGGTTTGTGGCGGAACTGAGAGAGGTCTTTGCGGGTATTTATGGGGGCGAGAGGATTTGCTCGAATCAGTTTAGAAATGCCGAATCGTGGGAGAGATTTTCCTGCTCGCCGCGGCCTGTTTTCCGGCACAGGAGGTTGAAGACGCGTGCGTCAGGGGTGGGGTCTGCTTGTCAGCGAAAGAGAGAGAGGGGAGGGGTGTGCGGGATGGTTTTGGGCCGCCGTTGGGCCACTGCGGCTTCGTGCGTGCAGAGAAAGGGCTGGGCCGGCTCGGCTGGGGCTGATTCCCTCCTCTCTTCTCTTTTTTTTTTAAACAAGACATTTTCCTATTTTGCTGTCTAAAGGTTTTAAAAAGGGCAGCACATCCAACACATGTTTTTAAAGTTTAATTTTTTTTGAAACACATGCAACCAAATGCAAAATGTCATGATGCTCATGCATGCATGCTTGTTTATAAATTTTTGAAAAACTTGGGATATTACACGCGCCCAGGGGTAGTGTGGTGCCCTCGGGCACCGTTTCCTACCCTTTTCTGACTCATAATTTTCCATATTATGTAAAAACAACAAATATTTAAGTTGGAAAGTAAAACGCGAACTTTTTCTTACCGAAACTGTTACCTATTCCAAATCAGCTTTTGTAGTTGTCTGAATTTGGCTTTTTATAAAATCTTCTGGAGTTACCACTTGGATAAAATCAACATCTTCGTTATAAGAATCTCCAGAAATGTATGCTTGAGTCTTTGCCCATTAACCACTTGTGGTATGTCCCCATCTAGTGAATTGATTTTAATCGCACCTGAGCGATGGACTTCTTCAATAACATAAGGTCCTTCCCATTTTGAAAGTAATTTTCCTGCAAAAGACGACCTATACAATAAAACTTTTTCACCTACATTAAATTCTCTCTTAAGAATTCTCCTATCATGCCAGTGCTTAACTTTCTCTTTAAGGATCCTAGCATTTTCATAAGTTGCACTTCTCCATTCATCTAAAGAGTTCAAATTAAGTAATCTCTTTTTACTGGAAAGTTTAAAATCTCTATTAAGTTCCTTTACCGCCCAATAAGCTTTATGTTCTAATTCTAGAGGCAGATGACAAGCCTTTCCGTAAACCATTTTGTACGGAGACATACCCATAGGATTTTTATAAGCAGTTCTATAAGCCCACAAAGCATCGTTAAGCTTTCTAGCCCAATTTTTCCTAGATTTATTAACGGTCTTTTGCAAAATAGATTTAATCTCTCTATTCGATAATTCTACTTGACCACTCATTTGGGATGAGAAGGTGATGCAATTCTATGATTAACACCATACTTAGCAAGAGTCTTTCTAAAAGCACCATGGATAAAATGAGAACCACCATCAGTCATGAGATATCTAGGCACACCAAACCTTGGAAAGATAATATCTTTAAGCATTTTAAATGATGTCTCCCCATCAGCACTAGATGTTGGTATAGCTTCTACCCATTTAGTAACATAATCAACAGCAACAAGTATATGAGTATAACCATTTGAGGGAGGAAAAGGGCCCATAAAGTCAAATCCCCAACAGTTAAAAGGTTCAATAACAAGAGAATAGTTCATAGGCATTTCATTACGTCTGCTTATGTTACCTACCCTTTGACATTCATCACATGATAAAATAAATTTTCTTGCATCTTTAAAAAGAGTAGGCTAATAAAAACCTGATTGTAAAACCTTTTGTGCAGTTCTATCTCCAGCATGATGTCCTCCATATGCACTACCATGGCATTTGCTCAATATTTCTTTCTGTTCATATTCATGAACGCACCTTCGCATTATGCCATCTACCCCTTCTTTATACAAATGTGGGTCATCCCAAAAATAATGCCTCAAGTCGTAGAAGAACTTTCTTCTTTGCTGAGCTGTAAAGGTCGGAGGCAAATACTTGGCAACAATAAAGTTAGCATAATCAGCATACCAGGGACTTTCGTGTGAGCTTACCTTTATTGCGGCTAATTGTTCATTTGGAAAACTATCATTAACAGGTATAGGATCATATGAAATATTTTCCAATCTAGACAAGTTATCGGCAACATGAGTTTTAGCTCCCTTCCTATCTACAATATGTAAATCAAACTCTTGTAGTAAAAGTACCCATCTTATGAGCCTAGGCTTAGCATCTTTCTTTTCCATAAGGTATTTAATAGCAGCATGATCAGTGTGAATGGTAAATTTTGAATCAACAATATAAGGTCTAAATTTATCACAAGCAAAAACAACTGCTAAAAATTCCTTTTCAGTAGTAGCATAATTCTTTTGAGCGGCATCAAGTGTCTTACTAGCATAATGAATAACATTTAACTTCTTGTCTACCTGCTGTCCAAGAACAGCCCCTACAGTGAAGTTACTAGCATCACACATTATTTCAAAAGGTAAAGTCCAATCAGGCGGTTGAACAATAGGAGCTGTGATAAAGCCTTTTTAAAAATTTCGAAAGCTTCTTTGCAATCATCATCAAAAACAAAAGGTACATCTTTTTGAAGAAGACTAGTGAGGGGTTTTGAAATTTTAGAGAAATATTTAATAAATCTCCTATAGAAACCGGCATGACCAAGAATACTACGGATACCTTTCACATCCCTAGGACAGGGCATTTTTTCAATTGCTTCAACTTTGGCTCTGTCCACTTCAATACCCCTTTCAGAAATTTTGTGCCTAAGGACAATTCCTTCATTAACCATAAAATGACATTTCTCCCAATTAAGAACAAGATTAGTCTCCTCACATCTCTGCAAAACTTTATCAAGATTGTGCAAGCAGTTATCAAAAGAAGTTCCATAGACAGAAAAATCGTCCATGAATACTTCCACGATTTCTTCACAAAAACCATGAAAAATAGCAGACATGCATCTTTGAAATGTAGCAGGGGCATTACACAAACCAAAAGGCATACGTCTATAAGCATAAGTTCCATAAGGACAAGTAAAAGTAGTTTTCTCTTGATCTTGCTTTTTAACAGCAATTTGTGAAAATCCGGAATAACCATCAAGAAAGCAAAAATGAGTTTTCTTAGACAACCTTTCTAACATTTGATCAATAAAAGGTAAAGGATAGTGATATTTCTTAGTTACTTTATTGACATTTCTAAAATCAATTTCGAAAACAGGATCTTCCTTAGGAGGCGCTGAGGTACCCAGATCTTCTACACGCAAATTATGTTTAAGTATTGGTGTTTGACGAAGAAAGATATCGTCAATCTCATTCCTTTCCTCCATAAATAACTCACTTTCGTGTTCCTCCATATATTGCTGCAAGGCATTGTTAGGAGCAACAGCAACAGAAGCAAGTAGTTCAACTTCTAAATTCTCATTAGGTTATTCGGTTTCATAAAGACTTTTACCAAACTTAGAAAAATTGAATTCATAAGCTTCTCCATCAAATTTAGTATAGATTTTCTCTTTCTTACAGTCTATAATTGCACCACATGTATTTAAGAAAGGTCTGCCAAAAATAATGGGACAGGTTTTACTAGCAACAGAAGCAAGTACTAGAAAATCAGTAGGGTATTTAGTCTTACCACATAAAACTTTAACGTCTCTAACAATACCAATTGGAGAGATGGTCTCTCTATTAGCAAGCTGAATAACCAGATCAATCTCCTCAAGTTCACAAGGACCAATTTCATGCATAATTTCTTTATAAAGTTCAAAAGGAATAGCACTAGAACTTGCACCAATATCGCATAAATCATAATAGCAATGTTCTCCTATTTTAACTGAAAGCATAGGGACACTTGCTTTCCTAGCTCTACTGGGATGTGCAACAATATTAGAGGCATCTTCACAGAAGATGATATGTCCTCCTTCTACATTTTCAGTTACCAAATCCTTTACTATTGCTATTGCAGGTTCAACAGGTATTTGTTCAACAGGTTCTAAAGCTTTCTTTGTACTTTTATTAACCACACTAGCTATTATAGAATGTTCCTTAACTTTAACAGGAAAAGGCAGTTTCTCGATATAAGGTTCTGGCAAGATACGATCAATAGTATGAACTTCAATGTTTTTAATAGTGGCAGAATTAGCATTATCTTTATAAGGCGCGTGGTACTTATGTCAACTTTCTTTAGGAACATCAAGATAAGAGGCAAAAGCCTTATAACAGTTTGCAATAACTTGAGAATCAAGACCATACATGTCATAGAGATTACAAAAATTATCAGTATCTATAAAAGTTTTAATGCATTCATAATCATACTTTATACCTGATTCTCTACCTTTGTCATTCTCCCATCCTTCAGTATTTTCCTCAATCCGATCAAGAAGGTCCCATTTAACTTCTTTCTTATTATGCATAAATGATCCAGCACAAGCAGTATCCAATAGAGTTTTATCCTGAAAACAAAGCCTTGCATAAAAGTTATCAATAACGATATTACCTGGAAGCTCATGAGGATAAAATTTAGAGTAAAATAAAGGCACAATCTCCTCCCAGCCAATAGAACGGTCATTCTTCAGCATCTTATACCATTTCGCAGATCTACCTGTCAGTGATATAGAGAATAATTTCTTCTTAACTTCTTCCGTTGAAATACCTGCACACTTGAACAACTCGCATAATTCATGTATAAATAACAAATGATCTCCAGGAGGGACAGTCCCATCTCCTACATAGCGGTTATTCGTAACACGTTCAACAATTTTCATAGCTATTTCAAATGGAATTACTTGATCAGGTGGCTCCTTGTCTACTACCGTAGCAGTGGTAGTAGCATTCCCGAACAGAGATTCAAATGGAGATCTCTCCATGATAAAATAAAGTAGCATGCAGAAATAAAAACAGCACTTACAGCAAAAGTTTTCCTTACCAATTCCACTTACCAATAGCGCTTCACTCCCCGGCAACGGCACCAGAAAATAGTCTTGATGACCCACAAGTATAGGGGTGTATCGTAGTACTTTCGATAAATAAGAGTGTCGAACCCAACGAGGAGTAGAAGGTGCTGACAAGGAGTTTCGGTAAAGGTTTCACTGTAAACACTAGCAGACGAGTTTTTAGGGGTTTTTGATATAGCAGATAAATAAAATACGAGTAAATAAAAGACATCAATAATAATTGCAGCAAGTTGCCCAATCCTTTTTAGAGCAAATGACAAGCCAGTTGATTTACTTATGATGGCAAAATGTTCTTGAGGACACATGGGAATTTAGTCAAGTGCTTTCGCTTCATATAGTCGATTAATCTTTATTGTTTTGATAAGTGTTGTGTTGGTGAACCTATGCTAATGCACCGCCCTTACTTGGACTAATACATACTTGTGATTATACCCCTTGCAAGCATCCGCAGTTACAAGAAAGTAATTAAGATAAATCTAACCACAACCTTAAACTCTGAGATCCTACGCTCCCTCGTGCATCGGTTTACTAATCAGGGGTTTAGGTTTCTGTCACTCTGGCAACCCCATAATTAGCAACCAAATACACAATGCATTCCCCTAGGCCCATAAAGGTGAAGTGTCATGTAGTCGATGTTCACATGACACCACTAGAAGAATAGCACCACAACTTAAATATCAAACCATTAAATATTACTCAACATAATTCACTACTAACGACAAGACTTTCCCATGTCCTCAAGAACTAAATGAACTACTCACAAGACATCATTTGGATCATGATCAGAGGTGATTTAATGATGAATAACAATCTGAACATAAACATTAATTCACCGATAAAACTCAATAGCATCAACCACAATGAGTAATTAACACCGGGAGAGTTCCCCCTATGAACTAAACAAAGTATAGCCCTAGATGTTACAACGGAATGGGATGGAGCAGCGGCGATGATGGTGATGGCAGTGGAGATGATGATGATGATGATCCCGATGAAGTCCAGCGCGATGACGATGAGTATGGTGAAGATCTCCCCCCTCCGGCAGGGAAATTCCCCGGCAGATTTCTCCCTGCCGGAGAGTTTTTTCTCTCTCTGTTGTTTCCGTCCCGTGGAGGCGGCGGAATATTTTCTCGGGCTCTCCTCTGGAAGATTTGGGTTGAGGGGATCAAGTACGCGAAGGGGCAACGCCAGAGATGGGCCAGGGGCCCCACACCAGGCCTCGGCGCGGGCCCCATGTTGGTCGCGCCCTGGATGCATGTGGGCCCCACGTGGCCCATCTCAGCCTCCCCTTTTGGCTTCCTCCGTCTTCTGATAAAATAGGAACTTCTGTATATTTGACAAGATTTTTAGAGCTCCAAAAATATAGTGTCTTGACGGTGCCTTTTCCAGCTGAAATCTGACTCCGGCAGTTTATTCTCCAATAATCATCAAACATGCAAAATAAGACAAAATAACATAAGTACAACATCTTAATATGAAATATATAGATGAATAAAAGTAAATTATGCTATAAAATAGTGATGCAAAATGGACGTATCACGCCGGCATGAGGACGTCCTTCTCGAACTGCTGCCCGGCCACACCCTGATCGGTGAGCGGGACGGCACCCGCCCCGGGGTCGTCGATGCTCACCTCCTCGTCGTTCAGCACCACCACCTACTATCACAGGTCTCCCAGGCTTGACATCATCTGTTGCATCTCTCCATAATCCCTCTCAGCCTCTTCCTCTATGTCGACATGCCCCCCCCTCACAGGACGCACCGTCGAGCATCTCCTGTCGAGAGATCACCTCCCCTGTCACTGTCTGTGGAAGCTCCACATGCACCTCCTGCATAATCTCTTCTCGGTCCAAGCGGCAGCCGCGTCGCTCGTCGCTGGATGATCCCGACATCATGCCAGCAAGCTCATGGACGAGCTCCCCCACCGGATTGGTCGCCTTCCTAGGGGAGTAGCAACCAAAGGGTTCGGAACCACCGTCCGCACAGCCAACACCGATTGGTGGATATTTGACATGCATTTGGACTACCAAGAGGCTAGATGAACTGGATTAACTGCTTCAGTATGCTTAAACTTCATTTAGTACAAACAATATCTAATGGCTGATATTATAATAGAAAAGTCCATTTCTTACTTTTTATGCAAGGGGCCCAGGAGAAAAGCATTTGTTATCCTTAATATGACTGGTTGATGAATTGATAATACCGCGGATTGTGTTTTAATTCTCGATTATAATACAATGGGCGCGGGAACCGCTAAACCTGAGCTATACATTTCCATCCCAGGCTAGTGCCCCGCATGACGTATCTTTTTTACTAAATGGCCCTTAATTGGACAATTAGGCAAATCTGGCCCTTCCCAAAACTTCCGCGCGGATATGGCTCTCGGCCTCATACACCTCCCGATGTGGCGTCCTGGACCCTCCGAAATGCCCGTCAGACGACGTCTCACCATTGTCAACGCCGCTACGAAACGCCATAGCGTGCGGCGGTTTCTTCAACACTTAGCCGTTTTCTCGAAAACCAGGGACAAGCACGCCAACGGCGCTGAATGGGGCATTCCGGCGTTCAAGATGTTCAGAGCGTCCGATTTTTTGGGAATCCTCTGAGTATCATTTAAGGAAACCAGTGAAATGGACGGATGTAATAATCAGAGGGTCTGACAAATTTGTAAGGGCCTCAACACGGCAACGCCGCATCATGTAGCATTTCTGCCTGTGGATGAAACGTCCCTTGGATTGTCAGTTGGTCTATGAATTGTCCTTCTGTACGGCGTTTCGGCCTCATCTTGCAAACGTCATTTGAAATGGTGTTGATACGTAGAGTCCAGAAGCCCGTCAATATTGCGTCGCTCTCAAAGTGTGGCGCTAAATAGCGTGGCGTCTGCATGTTCTAAACTTACCTTTCAACTGGCGTTTGGTGTGTGTGTTTTGCTACGTCAGTCTATTTGTCGTTGCAGTTGAACCGTTATAGCCAAATCTTATGGCGTTTCTTCTATCCATGAGGAGAAATTCACCATCTGAAGGTTCCTCAGCTGGGCTTGTATCAGTTTTGCAATGGAGGCTCATTCAGCTCTCGGTGTCATCGATATAGTGTCCAAAATCATCCAGAGGATAGGTTGTAGTAGATCCGTTCACCGGAGCACTGCAGTAAACAGGACATTCTTGTCAGCGGCTAGAGCCGACGATTTCTCCAAGGCATACATCGAAAGGAACTGTTCAGCATTCATTGGTTTCATTGTTGAATTTTTCAAGAACAGCGGCGCTGTCCAGTTTAGGCTGATTTCTAACGGGGAGGTCGCCGCCGTGGACGATACAGTGGCTGCCCTCACTGCTTTCATCGATCCATCCAATTTTTCAGAAGATTATGTCATTGGATGTAGTGGTGGCTTCGTCCTTTCCCTCTGCGTCGGATCCACAGAAATGGAAGACGGGTACTACACTTGGCACCCAAGTTATCCTACGAAGATATTTGTGAGTCCTCGAATCCCCAAAATCCCACATTCTCATGTTAACCATTTAGGCCAGTTCGGAGTCATCCTTGAGGCAGGGTCATCCGGAATTGCATTCTACGTTCAGGAAGCTGACGAAGAATCGTTTAGAATCTCGTACCATGGTGTCAACTTCCACTCCTCCGGCAACATCTTTGTCCACGTCTGCATTTTTAGAAATGGTTTGTGGGAGCGTCACATTTCCAATCCCATTGCGCCTGCCTACCTTAATTTCTCGTCTGTTACCTTCCATGAAAAGCCTCATTGCATCCTAGTTGGAGATCAGCTCTATATGATTTATGTTCTTGGATTAATAGTTTGCTTGGACCTGACTACATCATCGTTCTTGCTAATAACCATCCCTGGAGAGATTACCCAGAAGACAAATTCCTGGTTTGATTACTCTGTCGGGGAACACCTATCTGGAAGCTCTGGTGTACATTAGATCCGCCAAATTGACTACCTGGGTGCTAGACTGTCGCGGTTATGGCGATATATGGACTTCTGACCGAGTGCTCGATCTGGTGGTTACCTTTGACGGAAGGTTCGCGGCTAAGATATGGAATTACATCAAGATATGGGAGATCGTTAATTCTGGGATTCCTTATGACCAGGGTTGCGTGCTCAGTTCAGACCAACTGTACTCTGTTCAGGTCAGGAGTATATTCGTGGACGCTCGCTTTGTGTACATTACTCTTGGATTCCACTGTTCTCTATTCGTTGCTGACATGTTAAAAGGGACAAGACATGAAGTGCGTAACGGTGATCGCCATTTAGGTACAAAACTGGGACGTGCCTTCCCAATCTTGGAGCCATGGCCACCGAAATTCTGACCCACTTCTCATGCTGCTTGTGTTTGTAATTCCTCATTTCCCACTCGCTTTCTGTTCAATAACTAGTATCTACATTATTCGTTGTCGCACTACTTTCTCTGTCCTATCGTTGGATGATGTATGAACTGATACAAATCCGCATATTGAAAGTGTTTTTCCATATATGTTATCCGAACTTCTTGACCCTTCCTGTTAACTCACACAATGAGGATGCCAAATGGGCTTTGTTTTCACTACACCTTAACGTCCCTTAATCGGACATTAATATAAACTAGCTGGGTGGCCCGCGCAATTGCGCGGCTAGAAATGTTGTGATGCATTTTCTACATAACTATAATGTACTACTTTTGTACTCAATGGATTTTCCCTTGTTCTTTATTCTTTTCTACATTTGTAGTGCTAAATGTAATATATAAATGATTACAGTTGATATGTACTATATCATTTAGTAATAACCTATCCGAACATTAAAGAAATTAAATTTGTGTACGCATTTTTTCATATCATGATTATATATGAATATCTCTGCAAAAGGGAGTTGTATGCTTGTTGGATGGTTAAATGATCAATTACAGAGTAGAAATGATATATTGCACTACAATTTTCACATAGGAAAAACATTTCTACATGCTTGAAAGGCGTTAAAATGCATGATCTAACCTATCATATAAGTACTAACCTATTTTAGTGAGAGTACACAAATCCTTCGGCACATAAAATATTTAAGGGAACTTGTGTTCTTAATCTGCTTTTGATGATACCGATGACTAAAGTTGGACACTTGCGCACATATAAGGAAATTCCCATTCAGTTATATGTCGATTCCATGCATCCTGGCCCAAAACACCACTTAAAACTTATACATTCAATGAAAAAACTATAATAATTACTACTTGAGTTTATAAAATTCAAATCTAAGGAGATTCCTATGCCGATGAAACTATTTGAATTGTAAACTCGTTTTTAATGTGTACACATGGCAAGGTTTTTCAAAGTGTGCTTGCCGACGGATTGGATCTGCATGGAAAGTAAAAGGACGTAAACAACCAGGCCCTTCATGGCATATGATCCTGGTTCCTGCGCAATGTCGTTGCAGTTCGCCCCCACGCACCTCCCAAATAAATTAAATAATTCTGTCGTGCTTGTAGACTTAAATATTCCATCGCTGCAGGCTCTGTCTCAATCTGATGAAGAACAACATAACACAGTAGACCTGTCTTAGGAACTTCTGTAGCAAGCATGCTACTTATGATTTATTTAAAAGAAATAAGTGTTCCAACTAATCATTAAATTTATATGAAGGCAGGTTTTTATTAAACCAATTGCATGTTGGAAGGGAAAGATCGAACCCACTTGAAGATTGCAGCTATTACCTAAAAGTTGGAGCTATCACTCAAAGTTGCTGGCGTGCCTTTGATCCGCTGACCTCCTGCTGTCTTCTTTTGCGATGTTGTTGACGTGCCTTCGATTTGCCGATGCGACTTGTATTGATCGGTTTTCAATGTGCTAGTATTCAGGGTTGTGTTTCGATTTGCTAGTGTCCAGTCGTCTGGTCTTTTAGTCCTGTGGTCACGTACGGTGCTAATATTAACCAAGTGCTAATATTAACCAAGCGATATGAATGTGCCCCTTGAGCATATTAATATTCCAGAAAACATAGTCCAACAGAAACTTCGTCGATTTTGGAAGCACCTCCCTTGCTTATTCTCACCAGCAAAACAAAATTCAGTTAGCGCTGGCCTTAACATGTGAGTGCATTGATTTAAAGATTTTGGAAAGCCCATTATTTTTCCTATATCCTAGACTGATGTTATACTTAACATATTTGGAACAAAATTAACAATTCATTTTTTTTGTTCCAACCTGTGTGGCCAAGCACCTCCCTAGCTTATTGTAGCCTGAAAAATCAATTTAAAAAATAAATCCAGTTAATCATAATGTCAATGCACCGAATAAAAATACTTTGCTGTAAGCTCACATTTACCTAAAATCTTAACTGACGATATACTTCCAATCAATGTTGCTTCATACTTATTTGTAACAAAACTAATGCGTAGTATGTCCATGGCCGACACTTCTATCGTTTATGTACAGTTCAAAAGAAGAAGAAAAAAAATACCGCGATCCTTTTCTTCATGATCCAAATATTGCCTCATTATCACTCCGCAATAATAACTGTGTGGAGCTTTGTCCTGAGCCTCAATACCTGCTGCTCGTATGTGTATACATTTGTCAAATTAATTTCATACGATGGAAATAAAGACAAAAGATCTGAACAACACAAGGTAGAACGTGAAAGATAAATACGTTAAAGTTTCAATCCACCAAAAAATTATACCACGAATTCAAACATCTTGAGGAGCACCACCACCTTTAATTAATAGAGCCCTGGAACATACGCCTTCGTGGCGTCCGCCCGCTACCCAAGCAAGCAGCTGATCACTCGTGCCTTTGTGGCCTGTATACATTGCCATGTCCATTGCTCCATGCCGATGGCCTACTCTCTAAATCTCCGATGCCTGCCCCAAGTCCAGCAGCAGAGAGACTCGCGTAGGCATACCAGAGATTGTCTCCTCCGTCATCGTCAGCCACCAATGATATGCATGACCTATGCAAAACAAAAGTCACAATCAAGCAAACCAATTTGGCCCAGGCTGTTCAATCCAAAATCCTCACGTATGCTGCCGCTTCCACCGCAGTCAATCATAATTGCGCCTCATATATACGAACATGCATGCAGCCCTGAAAATTGATCGATGGATTGAGGAATCCTTTCTGCTTGCATGCCTCTTGCATGCATGTCCGTATGTAGCATTGCAAGAGATGGATCGATCAAGTAGTACATGGCTACATGCATGGCCTGACGCATACGTACATGCGTACAGCTTTGAGCCAGGCTTTCCACGCGCAGTCGCCGGCCGTATTCCGATGTTGCTCATCGTCTAGTTGAGATCGGGAAACCGAGAGATCGCAGCGCTCCGCCTCGTTGATAAAGCATTGCGGCGAGATATTAGGTCACGTAGGGATAGTTCCAGATTTTTTATCTCCCGTCAAATAAGAGTTTGCTTCTATCACGTTTGACTTTCCGATCGGGACAACTTAGGTTTTTTTCACGGACTTCAATCTGAACCGTTTATTATTTGTTGTCTAATCTGAGCCATTGGTTGTCCTGTGTTTTAATTATATAATAGACATGGCCTGGCCCTCAGCCCCAAACGTCATGTGAATTGGCATTCCGAAAATATCAAAGCCTCCGGAGATCTCAGAAACGCCACTCTTTCGTTTCAATAGGACGGTTGCTTAACCAATGCAGGAATACTGACCGTTGACGCCGTGGAGGCATATATTGAAACAAATCCAACCTTCGTTTCATTTTATCTTCCAATGGCGGGTGTGTGATCAGATCTCCCTGCCAATCTCATCAACAAAATACGCGACTACTTCCTCCGGTCTAACGACCTGGACTACTATTCATCTCTCCACGCCGTCTGCTTGAACTGGAGAGTCGCCACGGAGCCTCCCAATTTCTTCCTCAACAACTGGATAATGCTTGAGAAATCGAGCGACCAGAAAGTCTCATTCCTCAATCTCCTCACTGGACGTGTCTGCGAGAAATGCATCCCCAACGATCTGTTACGGTTCGTAATTTTCTGTGCCTGTTATCCGCTATACAGCTTTATATGTTTTTATGCATCCGATATACAACTGGATAATGCTTGTATTTTTTTTTTTGCAGTAAGTATTACTTTGTGGGCGCTACTACAGGCGGCCTCGTCATGCTAGGAAAGAGGGTTTCGCCCTACAAGATGCGGTTGCTTAACCCCTTCACCGGTTCAATTCTCCGTTTTGCAGTGCAGATACCATCGGAGAGGTTGTCATCCGTTGCCGTGGTTGATGTCCCTTGCATCGTATTTATTTCCAACCTTCAGAACAGTTCGGTCAGGTGGGCTGACCAGAACACCGAGGAAGGACAGTCCGCAACAGGATTTGGGGAAGGAGAGTTCTCCTCCATAGAATGGTTTGGACAAGTAAGCAGCATGACAGCATACGATGGCGAAGTTTTCGTAGTGGACAACCACGGGGCCATCATATCAACGGTACATAAGTTTGGTACGTCGGCTATTCCAGTAGCTCGGACTGCTCGGACAGTAAAAATGGCCAGAACCATTGACGGCCCAAATTTCCCTGGGATGAGCTATAACAATAGATTTTACCTGGTGCAAAACGATGTCGACCCTTCTTCTTGTTATCAGTGGTCATGTCGAAGCTGGCAACCCTGTTGTGTTCCGAGTGAACATGGACAAACTAGTCATTGAGCCTGTCAGCGGCATAGGCAGCCGCGCCCTCTTCGTCGGCATGAACCGCTCTGTCGCAGTTGATAGTAGGAAATGCCCAACCGTGCAACCGGGGTGTATCTACTACGCCGATCTGTCGGAGGTCAGATCATACGATTTTCATCTCCTCACATGGCATCCTCAACCAAAATATGTTTTCGGCTATGGCATTGGTTCCCTTGATGTACAAGACAGGCCTTTCCGTCTTGATCAGGTACTTGCGGAGTACTGTAGAAATATTGAGGACTCTGAGTTTCAGATGGCTCCGGTCATCGATCACAATGTAGTAGACTTGTCTCCGTAATGTTTTATTGTACTACAACTCTGTACAAGCGATTATAAATATGTAATGGTATCAACAAGGTGCCTCATAAGAGTACCCAGATGTGCAAGCTATGACCATTTTAGTGCATTTGCATCGTACTAAAGTAAATTTGTTTATAATTTGATACACATTGCGTTCGACCTGCTTTTTCGAGCTCACAATTCTATTTGTCAGTTTGTAATACTACACACAACAAGCCGAGAAACTCTGATTTTCTCCATGCTCCTCTTCAGGAATAGAGCATGTCGTCTTAACTGCAATATCGCCGATGCAACCTTTCGGTCCTCGTTCGTGGGTTCAAACTCCTCATGACTGTCAAATCGATCGAACACTTTATGCGAATAAGATGTAACCGAACCTCTGAATCGACGCTTGTAATCTTTCACTGGTTCGTCCAATATAGCGTTAGCAATGTCATCCCCTGACCTTGATTCCTCAATGTATGTTTTATCTTTTCTGAGCTTCTCTGTAGTCATTGTTACCTCTATCGGACGCACAGAAGGGTTCATCGACTCCTTAGTTGCCGATATTTTCCCCGGCGAGCGCCGCGATCTCTTACCCCACTCCTGATGGCTTGCCACGTTGCTTTGATCCTGAACGCTTCCGAATAGATCTGCACATGCGTTCGTCTCGCGTGGTTGCACGTCCTTCAGGATTTCATTAGCCGCTTTGGTCATCCGCCTCTCCATCAGCTCTGACCTGCAGGTACAGAGGCCACAGGGTGTATTTCATCAGAGCTGGTTTTTCATTGAAGCTATTGGACCTGTCTACTGAGCATGTTTGTAATCCGGTGGCACGGTTGTTCAATAAGATCATGTTCACCGATTTTAGCTGCTCCGAAGCTATATCTAACTCGAAATAGGACATTAGATTACCTGTGACGGGATGAAGAGGAAGCGGCGGCGGCGGCGAAGGGAAGCACAGTGGATATCTATGAAATTTCTGCACATTTTCCGGAAAGTCCGAAGATATATCTCTGGCAGATGACCGTCGGCTCCATTAAAGTCAGATCCTCCGGAGAGGCCGTGGCCCGATGCTTATGGCGTAACTCCCGACGTCAACTTAATGGCGTGAGACGCATCCATTCCCCACCTTGAGTAAATACCCAAGCCCACGCTCCGTGAAACGGCGTGATACTCATCCATTTTCCGCACGCCCCCTCATCTGTCTCTCTTCGAAGGTCGTATAGAGCGATAGATCTATGGACCCGTCATCTCCGCCGGCGCGGCCGCTACCGCCACCGCGCCGCCGCGGCATCCGCCCAGCGAGTATGCGTCTCCTTCTATCCTTAGTTATCCAGCTGCCATTTCTCCTGGCCGTCTTCCTTCCTTAAACCGGCCATCCCTGATTTGTCACCGCCGGCCCCTTCATACGGGTTCATCCCTAGCCTGTCCTTCAAACTTGCCTCCACGTTTCCCTTCAGAAGCACCCCCAGGATTTCCTTCAATGCCAGCTATATCGGCCGCCCTGACTGCTCGGCCTGTTTTCACTTGGTCCTCCACATCGGCTGCTCAGTTGGTTCAACCGTCCAATGCAGATGGAACGATGGTAACACACTAGTTTCATCTTATTTGTCCGCCCTTTACGTGATACGTTATTGTAGTTTATGTTTATGTTGAGTAGGCAAAATGTCATATTGGTTTACTGAAAGATACTTGTGGATCGATCATATGCAACATTTGTTTTTTGGCAGTGAAACAGGAACGTACTGTTGTTCTCCATTGGTATATCATGTTTTTTTTAATTACAGTTATGCGAGCTTTTATATTTTCATTCAATTACAGCTCCATTCTGGCGGCCCTAGCATTGGCGATGGATCTGCCATCAAGAGGCCCCGGGTGAACACCAGCGGCTTTGGTCACTTTGTTCAGGAACTCCCTCCGCCATCCTTCGATTTCGTAAAGGTCATCACAACAGAAGAGCTGCGAACTCTTTCCATCCCTGCTCCCGTCATTCCCCACGTCTTTAAAAAACCGGGTGAGATGATGTTGAGGACCAGGACATGATGCAGCTGGAAAGTTGAACTGAATGAACTAAATCAGCTTGCTCATGGTAGGCCATGGTTCGTTGTTAGTCGCAACATTGAGGTCGGGTATGTCCTGATGTTCAATTTCGTAGAGTCTGGGTTGTTCGATATGACCATATTCAATAGAAGCTATGACGAAGTGGTAAAGAAGTGCGAGCGTCACGACCCAGTCCCGGAGTGGTTTAAGTAGTCAACTATGTTCTCGACTCTACCTTGCTAGCCGACGTGAACGTGTTATCATGCTATTGTTTACTATATCGGCTTTCAGTATGTATCGATCCATTTCTATATGTAAGAACATATGTTAGTGTTCGCAAGAAGGTCTATCGAACTATTACAACTATATCCAAGTGTTCAGTGAAGGTCTATCCAACTATTACTATAGTTTGTACAAACGCATTTAGACTGACAACAGGTTCCAACTATACGCTGGCAGCGGAAGCAACGCGACCTGAAGTCGAAGCGGCCACCCGTGGCGGCGCCCTACACACGCGTCGTCGACGTCAATGCGTGGCCAGACTAACCCGGTGGCCGCGTTGAAAGCAGGCAACCCAACCCCGTTCCTCCGGCCGCCTTTAAAACCTGACGTGTCGCAGACCTCCTCTTCCCACACCACCACTTCTCTCTCTCCCAAGTCTCGCCAGCATGGCGGGCTGCCGGGAGACGCCGGAGGAACGAGAGCTTTGCCGTTACCATGACCGCCTCTCGGCAGACCGTGCGCGTCGCCGCTGCAACCAGGACCAGCAGATGGAGAACGCGCCTCTAAACATGCCGTCGGAGGAGAACGCGCCTCCGAACATGCTGTCGGAGGAGAACGCGCGGCTGTACATCCTCAAGAACACCCCGTTGGAGCCCGGCGTCACCCTACCGGAGGGGTGGGTGACGAACATTGTCAACGTGCCCGTGGGGCCTCGTCTCAGTGGGCAGGATCGCGTTGACTATATCAACCTGTGCCGGTCAGCTATGTCGTGGGATGAGCGACTTGACCCCAAGTACGCCGTCTCGGCGCCATACTGGAACAGGACGGTGGACGCGGAGTACGAGGCGCGACGCGGCAGCTAGCTTCTTCCTCCCGGCTGGCATGCGGGATACACCGCCGGAATGGTTCTGTTCGGACGACGAGCGTGCCCGCTCTGACGACGACGGCGACGCGCAGACACCCTATCTCCCGGTACCACCTACGCCGGCAAGTGCAGGCGAATCTTCCACAGCAGCGTCCCTGTCACCTAAGACGTTTATTGTCATCGGCCGCACCCTCCGCCGTGGTGGCCGCCATGGGTAGATCAGAGCCCACCACGCGCCGGCTCGGGATCATTGAGTCATGCAAGTCTCTTGATGATCTGGCGGCGCTTGTTTCGCATTTTCTTGGTCGACGGTGGGTTGTGGAACAGGCTTCATCATCAACGCCAGCCTGAGTAGTTTAGGTTTAGTTTATTAAATCTCGTTTGGATTCGAAATTGTAAGTTTGTTAAATCTCATTTAAATTACGTCGGTGTTGCTTATTATGAACGAAAATTGGCGTCATTCTTTCCGCAGTGTGTTGCACCCCAATTGACCGGTCACATGTCCGTCACCCCCAATTGAGGTCCAATTTGGAGCACGGTGGAGATGCTCTTTATCATGTCTTAGATACATACAAGTTTGAGCATCTTATCTTTTGAACGGAGGGGGTACGATCTCCGCATGGGGTCGCTTATTTGAACTGCCATTAGGCTTGTCGACGACGATCACTGCCACTAGACGTACTCAACATGAACACTATAGACAACAGGGCTATGAGTAAACCATCCGCGATGGAAGCGACCGCACGCTGTTTAGATTCTGTCATACGGAGCTTCGTAAGCATGCGGCTTCTTTCCCTATTGAATTCTTCACGACTATTCTTTAGCTCTTCTTCGCTGTCCAGTTTCTTGCACGCCATTTGCTCCTAGTCTTCTTGGAAATCGGTAAGTGCTTCGCGCACCCTTCGTGGCCAGGGTGCATCAATCCACGCAATCCATGAGCACTGGTCGTACTCCTAAAAATCCACATAATAGCCCTAATGGATAATGATGTAGTCCTAGACGTATATATATACATCGTACAAACAACATACGTAAAACTTACATCGTCCGCGGAGCACGCAAGAAATCGCCTTCCCATCAAATCTCCTCCCCAGGCAACCCTTCTCTCCGGCGTGTTACCACAGTCGCATATAAGATCTGTATGCGTCTCAAGCCCTTCGTACGTCGGATCTAGCTTGTTAACTGGTATATAACCGCCTACGCTTACTGGAGTTACCTGACAAACCATCTCTTCGCTCGAAGTGTCGGAATCTGTGTCCGCCTCCTCCTCAATGATCCCATTTCTAGTTTCACCCGACATTGGGCCGATGTGTTGATTTGGGTACTAATGAAGTAAACAGAGTTCGCCTGCGTTCGGGAAAGGTATTTATCTGAAGGTACGCATTGCGCCTATTTGCCTGTTGTGTTAGTATAGGACAGAAGCCTCTTCGGCTGGCGTTGCCTCTATTCCAGCCAGAACCTATGCCGTTACTTTACGCTTTGTTCCCGGCAGACCAAGATGTAACAAAGCTTTAGCGAAGCACATCAGGAGGAACATTTGACCCATACCATCGAACACAAAATAGACGATACAATGACAGTTTCATTATGTAGTCAGAGTCCTTGAATCATAAAGCTGACGATGGCTACATCATTATAAAGCACATAACTGAAACTGCTAGTAAGAGTACGATGCTTCCTACATAGATCATACGGTTTACAAGATCCCTGGGCTCTATCGCGCCTACGTCTTTTTGGTTGGCGATTCTCATAGCATTTCTCTGGGTTGTAAGCCAGTGGCATCTGTTTTTCATGTCATCCCAGTCGTTGTGCATGTCGTCAAGTGCGTCCCCTAACCTAGGAGGCCACGGCGGATCTAGCCAGGCTATCCAGTCGAACTGTTGTTAAATAAGTTTGTAATCAGTATGATTTTCATGATAGATATCACAAATTCATAACCTATGTACTTACGTCGGATCTGGAGCAACCGAGGAAACGCCTTGCCGTAGATCTGCCGTCCCACGTGACTCTTCGCTATGGGACAAGTCCACAGTCGCACGAGAGTTGCGTGTTCAGGTGCGGACCATGAAATGTCGGATCATCTCGAGAAAGCGGAACTCCTGTGGTGATCTCAATACCTTCGAGCGGAAGCATGATATCGGAGGTTGTCTCGCTTTCGCTTGTAGCAGTGCCATCCATGCTCGACGTATCCATCGAATCTGAATCCATATCCTTGGAAGAGGAAGGTGTGTAGTAGACATCCCGGACACCCCGTTTTTTAAGCTCCCATGCGGGGTAGGTTGGCTCAGATTACTACTCCACACATGTAGGCGTTTCATGCTTAATAGTAATTCCACAAGTCAATAGGTCACGGAATAGGGCCGAGCGGCCATCAGATTACAATTACGCCATGTAGGCATGCCAATGGCATAGATTCTACAAGTTTGCTAAACCATAAAAGAGTAGCCGTCCTGTGATTTGGCTTGGGAATTTTCTACGGTCACCCGAAGCATCAGTACTTCTGGCGTGGCCTCTTCCTTTTCCGTATATAGCCTTGAGGGTACGTTAGCCTTCCATCGGCTGTACTTCTCGTACGCCTCTTTTCTACAGGCGTGTTCTGCACATCAGTGTCGGAGGTTTCTTCAGTTTCTTCTTCACTAACGGCGGCAATAGCTTCTTTTTCCATCCCGTCTTCTTTTCCTTCCGATGCACAGTCCTGCATCTGCACATTAACATTCGATTTCACCTGAGCGTCGGCCGTAGTAGCTTCTTTTTATTCGTATCCAGTGTATTGGACCTGCACATTACCCGTGGATTCTAGAGTTTCTTCCGGAGCATCGGCTGTCGTGGGATTGTCACGCAGATGTCATGGAGATGACTTCGTAGAGTTGGGGATTAAGCGATCGAGCGTCTCCGAGCTAAAGATCGCAAGGCACGAGAAGACAATGTTTTTTACCCAGGTTCGGCCCCTCGATGCGAGGTAAAGACCTACGTCCTGCCTATCCTAGATTGATATTGATATGAATATGGTGTTACAAGGGGTTGGCGATCGATGTGTTGAGTCGACTCTCTCGGGATGTATGAGAGCTAGGGTTTGGAGCTTCGGGTTCTAGGTCCTTGGAGTCCACCTTATAAAGACGGCGGCTCGCAAGGTTACAAGGAAACTTCTCTCTCAAGGAAAGTATGAGCCGGAGTCCTACTTGGAGACTAATCATATGTCTTGTCTTCCAAGTCAAGTTATCTTCTAGCTTCTGGATCCTTCCTCCAACATAGTGGTAAGACTGTGAAAAGTCGCGCTTTGCTTGAATAAGTCGCGGGATAATTATTCCCCCGACATTAGCCCCCATGCTTCCGGGTGATTCGTAGAATCAGGCGGAAGATTCTGTCTTGATGATGATCTTGCGGGCTCGCATATGTAGTTCTTGCCGACTTGTCGATGTTGCACTTGGCGACTCGCTGATGATGAGTCGTGAGCGTAGCGGCTTATTGAGCCGCTGATGTAGAAGCGATGAGTCGCTATCTTTGCGACTTACTTAGCCACTATGTTGCCAATTGAGCACTTCTGTCTTGGTTGCATTGAAACTGCAGAATCGGTGCGTTTTCCGCGAAGCACTTGGTGAAAACCATCTTTCCCTGTTGGGCGTAAGACTGAGCTAAAATCATAAGAATAATAACTTATGAGCATCAAGATATATCAGTCAAATGTGTATAAGTTGCTGAGTCATGCATAGACATCGAAGCATAAAAGACCATAAGTATAAATAAGCTGGTCAATCATTAGAATGATAATATGTCATGTTATCATGACGAGCCATCTAAACGCATGTTGAGACAATGGCGGCTCAAGGGCAAATAGCCACAACCTGTATTTAAAGATTTTCGAGTCACTAATTTGACTCGCAAATTGATATATATTCTCATGTGCTGCAAAAAATGAAATATGCATATAATCATGGTATATGAGTATAATAAAGACCGCCAAATATGATGGATGTGTAGCCCCCGAGGTCCGGGTTGCATGCTTGATCATGCTGCTCGGGACTAAAAAATATCTCAAGTTAGACAAAAAATTAATTGTCCTATCCTCCAGGCATTAAGCAGACATGCTTTCATTATCCTGCTTGATGGCATATCATTGCAATTTGATCCTGCAACAGATTGACAAATATTGTTGCCGCAGGATAATAATGATATAAATTCCACTTTGATGTGGCTGAAAATAAATAAATAATGGTGGCTTCATCAGCCGATATCAGGAGATAATTATCTCAATCATAAAAAATCTGGCCATGCCAATTCAAACTCGTATGGTCGAGTTATAGGTTCCTGTTAAATCAAAAGGCAAAGCCCCCAAGGAAGCAATGATGATAATTTGATGATAATATGTAAGCCTTGGCGGCTGGTAATAATTATGATAAAAAGTTAGTACTCCGCGTAATAGCATATGGTACCCTGCATGATAGCATAGTATAATCTGCATGATAGCAAATGATATGTCTCATGATGCAAATGATATGTTGCATGATGCAAATGATATGTTGCATGATATTTTGCATGATAGCAAATGGTTGCATAATAGCAACTAGTTGCATGATAGCAACTGATAAGATGCATGATAGCATATTGTACGATGCATGATAGCATATGGTACTTGACTCAGTATTTCCCAAATCTAATGTGTGTTCAGGGTCGAGAACAGCCATGATAGGCAGCCATGATAGGCATTCAGACTCGATTGACACCACACGCGGGTACTTTAGTCTTTCTGAATTATCTCTGTTACCGTTAAGTAGGTCTTCGCGCGGCTCAGTATTTCCCAGGTAAAACTGTGTGTTCAGGGTCGCTGGCGGCCATGATAGGCGATCACACACGATTGACACCGCACCCCAGTACTTTGGCCGCATAGTGCAAAGATACTTCTGACTTAAGGTGAGAATAACCAGGATTATTGCTTTTAACGGCTGCAATGGCCGTGACGAGCTCTAATTAGCTTTGATGATAACCAGCTCTGATTAGCTGTAGATGTGGTACATCGAGTCACCTGTTTTAACTCAAATATTGATAAGATAATGATTCATTAATGACTCATAAACTGATGTAATGATGAGCTGTTTGCGACTCATAAAATGATATGGGGGTAAATCGCTATGCGACTCATAAATTGATATGACAATAAGTCGATCGTGATTAATAAAATGATATGATGATAAATCATGAATTTATATAACGATCAGTCATAAATTAATATAATGATAAGTCATAGAATGTCAAATGAATCGCCAAATATCAATGCTTGAACATGTAGTGGTGATCTTGATATTCAATGCAAGCTGTAAATAGCTAGACTTTGCAATGCGACATGATATAATTAACTCTAATTTGACGAATGTATTGACAAGTAGGTGTAATTAACTCTACAAAAGCTGATATGAATATAAAGTCTACGACATGATATAATATGAGTCGCAAAGACATTTAATAATAAGCTTGATAAAATAGATATGCAGCCCCCGAGATAAATTCAAAAGTGAACTTAATCGTATTGATAAAAATAAAAGGCTGCAAAAGTTGAGCATGAAAGTGACTTAGCTTGTTTTTATATTCCTGGTGTCGATGACGATGTATGATCCGCGGAATTTAGATGTCATCCACGGCTGAGTAGAAGTCGCCAGCCGTGATTCGGCGATGGCTATGCCATGCTGAATGCTGAATGCTGATTGGTTGAATGCTGATTGGTTGAAAACAACTGGAGAGGCGTGTTCGCTAGGTCAAAGGTGTCGATGTAGACCGTCCGGGACACTGAGTCGCATGGGGTAAACTCATGTTCTACGGGTGCGACTCATTAAAGCATGCTACGTACTCCCTCCTAGTCTTCATGTCGCTGAGCTGCCAAATGAGGGCTATCAAGGCGACTGATATATTCCACCATTTAAAATTACCAGCTCAATGATGGCGGCCTTGGATAAGATAATGATTCAAGGCGACTGATAATTTTTGAGAAACTTGTACGTGAGGTGTATCCTTGGACTTGAAGCGTCTTATTTGAATCGCACATGCGTTATTGGTCCTGACATCTCGATTTAGCCTTCTCCTTTTATTTCCTTGTAAGTTGTGCCATGCACGCAAACTAGCAACTCTGAATTTCTTTCTAATTCTCCACGTGACTTTCCTTGGCCTGCACGGTTCCTAAGAGATCACGAGAGGCAATGATGTTGTGAAGCCCCATGCATGTTTTGATGTAGGTGTCCCAACACATGGGTTGCTTGACGCGGTGATGATTCGTCGCCCTTTGTCGATGGGGATTTGGATCAATCAAAATCTGTATCCACTGTGCACGCGAGCTGAGTCTTGAACTGAAGCTGAGATTTATTTGGTCCATCATCGATATCCTAATTTGATTCTTGGAAAGTATGGTCGCAGCACTTGGATTCCTGATCGGGTTTGACTCAGACGAGGACTGCATCGTGCTGATTTGATATTTGCTGATTCGCGAACTCGCATTGACGCGAAACTTGCTGCGGTGCATGAGTCGCTGACGCAGATCTAACCGTTGGAATCGTCTCAAATTTGTTGGAGTGCTGTGTGATTGTATTCCACAGGGTTCCACCGGAGGGATCTTCGAATTGATGTCCGAGTCGTCCTCGATAATTATTTTCCCAAAGTCGCGCATAGTTCCGTCAGATTTCGACAGTCCTTCAGTGTTTGAGTCGGCCATGGAGATCTAACCGTTGGAATCTGATGCCCTTCGGACAGCTGCTATGAAACTAGATTACGCATCTTTCCACTGAAGGGATCATGAAGATGAGTTTCGAGCCGCCGTTGGTGATGTCCGCCATATGGATGTTGCTGCTGTCCTATAACCCGCGCGTGAGGGGCGTTGTCGAAGTTGAGCCGCGAATCGCGCGGTCGAATTTGTCCACGCTTTCTACTCGAGATTGAGGTAGGTCTCGACATAGATGTAGATACCGCCGAATCGTTTAAACCGGCGTGACGCTGAAGTCACCGAGCTTGAATCGACGACGAGATCCTCCGTCCCGGGCACAGATCCAGCGCGGAACATGACGCTCTTGACTGCATGCCCCACGGTGGGCGCCAACTGTCGTGGGATTGTCACGCAGATGTCATGGAGATGACTTCGTAGAGTTGGGGATTAAGCGATTGAGCGTCTCCGAGCTAAAGATCGCAGGGCACGAGAAGACAATGTTTTTTTACCCAGGTTCGGCCCCTCGATGCGAGGTAAAGACCTACGTCCTACCTATCCTAGATTGATATTGATATGAATATGGTGTTACAAGGGGTTGGCGATCGATGTGTTGAGTTGCCTCTCTCGGTATGTATGAGAGCTAGGGTTTGGAGCTTCGGGTTCTAGGTCCTTGGAGTCCACCTTATAAAGACGGCGGCTCGCAAGGTTACAAGGAAACTTCTCTCTCAAGGAAAGTTTGAGCCGGAGTCCTACTTGGAGACTAATCATATGTCTTGTCTTCCAAGTCAAGTTATCTTCTAGCTTCTGGATCCTTCCTCCGACATAGTGGTGCGACTGTGAATAAGTCGCGCTTTGCTTGAATAAGTCGCGGGATAATTATTCCCCCGACATCGGCCGCAGTAGCTTCTTTTTCTTCGTATCCAGTGTATTGGACCTGCACATTACCTGTGGATTCTAGAGTTTCTTCCGGAGCATCGGCCGCAGTAGCTTCTTTTTCTTCGTATCCAGTGTATTGGACCTGCACATTACCCGTGGATTCTCGAGTTTCTCCCGGAGCATCGGCCGCAGTAGCTTCTTTTTCTTGGTATGCACTGTGTTGGACATGCACATTATCGGTGGATTCTTGAGTTTCTCCCGGAGCATCGGTGATATAAGTTGTTTCTTCCATCCTCTCCTCTTCTCCGTCGTACCTAGAGTCTTCAAATTTCTGTGATACGTCTTCAGACTCTTGCACACTGTCGTGTTGTCATTTCCTGCCGTCCTCGTTTTGGGGTGGCAACGTTTGTTCGGGAGAATTCATATATAAATGTAGTAACCTCATTTCAGCGGCTTCATTTTCCTTGTTACCTTCATTTTGGTAACTCGTTGTGTGGTCTAGATCATCTTTCGTTTGAACCCCAGTCTCTAGAAAATGGTTGTCGAATGCTGGATCGATTGGGCTTGACATCAGTTGTGCCTGCCAAAATTCGTCAGGATCAATGTCATTCTGCCGGTTGCCGGAAATTATGAAACTGGGATGCTCCGGGATAGAGGGTAGGTCTCCATTGTACAAATAACTTTGCTGGTCCTGGATTGAGTTGACATTTGTCAAGCTTTCGTGCTGCTGGCTATGGGTGTCAAATTCATCCTGTCGGTTTGAGCTGCTAACTCCATCGGCAACCGAACCGTCATCCTGCTGGATTGAGCCACCGACTCCTTCGTGAAACAAACCTTGGTGACGCCGTACTGTCCCTACAACTCCATCCTGCTGCAGCATATTGTTGGGAACTCCATGTCGCACCGAATCTTCGTCCTGTAAGTCCGAAGGTCCGTAGTCCTCATGACCCGTATCTTGCAGGGAAGGCTCGTACGCATGCTCGCTATCGTACTGTTCAAGTGTATCCTCGTTAGACAGGGCACCTCCGCCGTCATTGCCCTCTCCGGTGCATTTGGATTGATCATCCATCGCGGAGATAGATGTGTCTTCCGTACTTGTCACAACTTGGTTATCTCCCTTAGTTTAAACCGAAAGCCCGAGATTGTAAGCAGCATTCAGTAGGAATTGTCGAGCTTCCTAAGGATACGCCATAAGAAGGACAGTTACTCAGGAGTCAGCACAATGGAGTATTACCATCCCACTGAAAAGTGAAAATTGACTTACCCAAATTGAGTCACTGTTCATAGATTCGTGGTTATTCAGCCACACGTCCATCGTATCAATTACCTTACTCACCAACTCGCCCTTTAGAAAGATGGTCAGTTTAGCTAGTTATGTTAGTACCGAATGGAGATTAAGTGCATAGTTACGTGGAAATTAAACTTACAGCGGCGTGCATTCTAGGAGCCAAAATCGAATTAATAATGTCAAGACCACGGCCTCCATTTTTTGAGTGAGCAGATTGACATGGCTGGTTGAGTGGAGCTTCGCCAGGTTGCTCTCGAACTCCACCAGATGTACTGCTCCGTCCCAAGTAGGCTCCTTCATTGCCTTTGGTGATTCCCACATCTTTACGTGTTCGGCATGCACGCTTGCCCAGCCTTTTGCCGTCCTGTCTTTCTTCCTTTCAATACTGCGAAAACGAAGTTCATCCTGTTAGAAGCCCACCGATGCACTGCAAGAATTTTAAACACGACATACTTGCCTGTGGAGGTACAATCGATCCTTCTCAAAAGCCTTTTCTCCGACCACCTCCCCGCCCAAGGTCCAACAATCCTCATAAGTGTACATCGGCCTAACACCGAACTGACGTCCGACCCGCCTGGGATAGTAGTGTTCTACAACGTAGAAGTTAATGAGTGGACAAATTGATGTCCATCTGTGCTTGCCCTTAAAGCATATGGGATTTATCCTTGCCTTCAACAGCGTGCGATAATCATCGCCTCCGTCCTTTTGGACATCAAAATAATTCGAGTACGGCGACCAATCGACCTACAAAGATAGTACGTCTACGTTAAGGACATACTTCAGCACTTGACAACACATAATACGTAGTCTGCTTACTTGTCTTTGTGTGAGTGTGTCCAGCTGGTCCGTGTATGTGGGGTATGACAGAGAACGGTTTTCCTTCATGGTCCCTACTTCGTTGAATAAGAACGCCATCGTTGGTCTCATATCTTTGTCCTCGACATATTCAGGCAGTCGTTTAGAGTCTGCGTACGACTCTGGCGTTCCCACCAAAATATGCAACCATGACCACATCTGCAAGAGAACTGCGCAGCCGCCTAAGCTTGATTTCTTGCATCGTCTACGACAAGCCATGCAAAGCTGACGGTAAAGCCAAGCCAGCGCCGCCGATCCCCAGCTGTATTCTCCCGCTTTTTTCCAGTCCGCAAACAACTGCAGCCAGTACCAAGGAACTACGTCTCCAGACGTCAACGAAATGGAAGGTGCCTAATATGAACATGAGGTAACCCCTCGTGTATTGATCGAGGACTGTTGCGTCGGCATCTGCTGGTGGTGGTTCCCCAAACTACTGCTTTAGCCACGTCATCGGAAAGCCCAACGACTTCTTCTTCCTCTTCTTACTTTTCTTCTCTTGTGCAGGGATCCCGCTTGGACTCTCCGCATGTCCTTGCTCACCGGAGTCCAAGTCATCGAGTAGAACACCGTATTCAATGTAATGTAATGACGGTAGAGCGCCTAATAATTCACGAACAGTTGCTTCCCATTTGTCGCTGTCAATATCACCTGTCACAGCTTTCCCTTTGGTAGGTAGACCGAGCAGCATTGCGACGTCGCACAGTGTGACCGTAATCTCCCCTGATAGAAGATGGAAAGAATGGGTCTCTGGCCTCCACCGTTCCACCAATGCGGTGAGAAGGGCAGAGTTTAAGTAAGGTATACTGCCCCTGGTCATTGTGACAAATGGTAGTAGGCCAGCAGAACGGATGCGGCTACTGTAACGGTCGTCGTACTGCATCCGATTTCCTTCTCCCACGAACATGGCCCAACGTCCATGGTTGTTTGTTCTATGGGACCGTATCCTCAGGGGAACCAATCTCTGCATTGTACACAACAAAATAATTCGTGTACGCAAAAAGACACTTGCTCGAAACCCCGAGAGTGGTTGGTTACCTGTCCCATTGAGATGAGTCGTCCGCTGTGATCTTTGTCGTACTTTCGATTCAGCATCTGAAGGTGGTTGTACTCACCTGGTAGAACTTCTGGTACCTTGCTCTTCACATGTTTCCTCCGTTTTTTAGTTTTAGGTCCTTCTTCCTCCTCAACCTGAGACGTTCGAATTTCTTGGACAGCAAGTTCCATGCCCTGTTCCATTCTGCAACAACGCGGTTAGCTTAGGAACGTGCATGGCACAACAATTCAAGTAAGGTTGACACACACATAAGTTACAACTATAGGTTCCATCGAAACTTTGTCTTAGCAACCCCTTAAAACCTTAAATTACAGTAATTATGACAGGTGTGCACGATACACGCTTCAACAAGCAATGAAAGGAAACTGCGTACACCACTAAACAATGGAGTATTTAGCAATGAAAGGTAACGCTTAGCAACACGTTTGCTGCATGTCATCTACGGGCCTGCTGTTTGTGCTAGTGCTGCCGCGGCCTTCCTTTGTGCACATCCAAATTTTCGGCCGTTTATATGACCCGTCTGATGACAAACAGAACAACGGTTCTTATTTGGAGACTCGGTTACGTAGTCGTTGTATTTGAACCTCTTCCCCTGCATCTTATCCATGTCGTTCTTGAACCTTTTTGTCTGCCGACGACCACGCTTAAAAACCTTTAAGGTAGGGTTAGGTCGATCGGTAGCTAGGTCCGTCATAAATGGGCCATTCCGGACCGTCAAGGTATGGATGGAACCTGTAATCCCACGTACTCTTCCACGAGTCGAGTGAATACAACGGTGAAACTGCAATGTCGAAGCTAAGGCCCCTAATTTGACACGTGGTAATTACTATGGATTTTCAGACTCAAGCAGTTGTTTCGCCTTACCAAAGGCAAAGTAGGACATTAATATGACACGGAAACGGGAATAAGGGTTCGTTGTCACTGTTTGTATGTTTCACCGAACCCTGTTGTGTGCTGCTAATGGTTCAGTACAGGTATGGATTCTGAAGATTGCAAGGTGTGTAAGCAACCTGCTGCAAATTGCGGCAAGTCTGACCGGACTGCGATGTCCTGCGATATTCGTATGACCAAAACATTCAGAAACTATGTTGTTTGTCCTGCACATCCTCGACTAAATCTTGTTGTCTCGATAATTTTGTTTTCTGAGTTCACTAATTCTGAAGTTTTGAATAAGCAGGCTGTACCATGTTATTTCAAGGTCAGGATGGATGAACTAGCCGACAAGTGGTTGTTGGCTCGGAAAGATTCACGCAAGTATGACCTGAACATCGTGAAGCTTGAGTGTGTGACATACATTTGTGGACCTTACTGGAGGTCCCTCCTTAGGGATAATGTTGTAGTGAAAGGAGATGTACTGAAACTCGAGTGCGTGGAACGGAATGAAGAAAACGACCTACAACATGCTCAAGGGGGAAATGATGCAACTGTGTCTGTAACTTTGTTTGACAGCAATGGCGAAAAGAAAGAGAGCATAGAGCTTGCAGGTACGATTCAATTTCTAAGCAGATGGTTATTCTTGCACGGTTGCTATCTGCTGCATTATGTCCAATTGATTGCTTTCTACTCGTCAAGGGATATAAAGTCTTTGCACTTATTTTATTGATTTGTAGACGCACTATTGGAGTTTCCTTCGTCCATTAGGCCAACCTTGCACAAGACTATCTTTTCAAGACCTGAAACAGTCTCAGAGAGAAGCATGTCTTCAATTAACTGGGAGATGCTTAAAGAGGTTCACAGGTTTGAAGAAGACGAGTTCTACCATGTACCAGACCTTTAGTACTATGTGCACAAGATCCACCATTCAGAAAAACAATTCGGCTACATGGTAATAGATTTAACATAGTGTAGAACTATGGTTTATTATCTTTGGATCCCTCGGTACAATATATTTATGGTTAACAGATTAATTCACTGTTACATTGTTTCCTGCCTGCTAATCTATATATTTTGGTAATTTGCAGCGACTCCCAACATAACTTCTGCGCGGATACAAGTTCCGAAGAGCAAGACATGTTCTATACTGGAACAAACGCATGGAGGAGCCTATTTGGGGCACGTACTCAACTATTGACAGAACAAGCATTGAATTGATGACTGGGTTTGGCCAATTCTGCTAACAAAACAACTTACTCCAAGGATCTGTCATTCTTCTGAAGGTCGAGGTCAGGGAACTGTGCATAGCACTTGAGATCGACGACATGAGTGCCTGAATCTTCTTGCTTCACTTTGGAGTACAACTGTTTTAACTTTTTCTGTGCAATGAGATCGCATCCTCCTTTGAAACCATTGTTCTGACTCCCCATTCGTGTTTGTTGAATGCACTGGTGTAGTGTCCAGTATTTGTTGCTTCTGATAATGTAACAAACAAACGAGCCCAGAGGCCTGGTTAAGTGCCGACGAACTCGTCCGCAAGAATTGGACTGCGTGACTCTACGGGATCCGCGCGAAAATAATACAGTACATACTTGCCAAAAATGCGGTGGAGCACCCGGCAACGCTCCCACCCCGTATCTGCCCGTCTGCCTCGTTCTAGCGCAACGGCCGCGATCCTCTCGCTATTCGTATCTCGCTCGCGTATTTTCCGTCTCCCTTCTCAATAGGATTGTATCCCCGCCCGTATGACTGACCAGTACAATACGATCTGACGTCACGGACAACTTAATACTCACTTGTTAACTGCTCCCTTCCTACTTCCCCACCTCACCGTGCTCGATCATATCCTCCACATTTCCTTCTTGCCTGCTTCGACCTGTTCCGCTCCGCCGGCAGATCTCCTCTTCCATGGTCACCACCTCCATGGAAAGGTCTGTTTCCTCAGCCGGCGGTGGAACATCACCAGCTTTGGAGGACGTTGCCCCTCTCCCGCTCATCAGATGCCCCCGATGCAATCTTGGTGTCACTCAGTGGTGGGTATCCAACACTATCAAGAATCCAGGCAGACACTTCTACAAGTGCGAGTTCCAGGTATCCAAACTTCCAACTCGTGATCCTGTGGCATATATCGAGATGCAGTTATCTGATGGATCTGTCATTTCCAACGATTTTTCGAGTAGCCCGTCGCATGCACTTTCTGGAAGTGGGAGGACGCATACATTGACTACCTTCAAGCCCGTTGGGGGAACATCTTTGCTGGACAACGTCGTGGTGGCATCACCAACGATCTTCTTCGTATGCAGTCAGACATCAGGAACTTGTTATCGGTCGTGTTAGCTTTTCTGTCTGCTCTTTTGTTCATTCAATCCTCCAAGGTTTAGGTGTCCTGGGTGTTAGGACTTGTCTGATTATGAATGTAAGAACTCTATTACCAATCGTATTAGGGTTAGTATCTGTTTAGCTGTAACGCATGTATTATCGAGTCCCTATCTGTAAGCACCCAATCGTCAATAAAGTCAGTTTGTTACGATTTGTAATGCCCATTTTTCAGCAGTAAATCCTGCATTAAAGGCGCCTGTGGTTCAAAAACCCTACTCTTCCCCCACCCCACTCCACTCCACCCCTTCCTCATCCTTCTTCCACAGCCCAGATTCGTATCACCACCGTCGTCTCTCCCCCGGAAACGCTACTTTGTCCGGATATCAGCCGCGGTCGGGGCCGTGAGCCAAAAGTCCGGGTCAACATGCTCGCCGCCTAAATTATGTAGCACGCCTACTCACGTCTCGTGACTGAACGACTACCTGAGGCACAAAGCGACCTTGCGCCTTCATTTCGGACGTTTCTTCGTTCGTAGCTCAGTTATCCCCACCACTTTTTCACAACAAAGGCACCCTTCCCCAGTGCCAAAATCCCTGAGCCAACCAAACTCAGAGCATCTCCGGAACGCCTTACTTACGAAGACACACATTCCAGATCTTGAGATCTGTAGCCTCCCGGAGATGGAGGAAGGGCCGGCTAGACGACGTGGGTGCATATCATGGGACGACGTCTCCGACGACTCGGTGGAGGTAACATCCGGGAGATCCGATATCATTAGCTTGGCAAGGTTTGCCCGTAGTTTCCATGGGGTGAGTGCTGCTTTACGTAGGGACGAGAAGCTACCATTCGATCTGCCCTGTTTGCTGCACACCGAGGGCAATAACTTGCCTCATAACTTGGATAAGGACTACACCATGGCGGCTGTGATGGGCTAGACAAGCAAACGATTCCTGCGTACATGCCGTATATCATGACCTCGTACTGGGCTGGGGCGTGTGGAGAATGGCAGCTTACGATTGACGATGGCTGTATGTGGGAACTTAAGAATTGTACACTGGGACAGCAATCCTGGTGCCTTCTTTGAGGCAATCAGGATTCGCGGCAAACGGCCATTTAAATATAGCCGAGAGGAAGCTGAGTGCACGCTTATGAAGGTGTTGATAGCCTCACCACCTCGCAAAATTGGTACTAATTGGTGGTACCATCTTGTCGCGGTGTTCGACGCCTTCATAGTTGTGCTCCACCTGGGTCCGGACCGTAAGTGGCGGCTACTGAAGAACCACCAGCTAGCACCTGCTACGTATGTGGACGTGGCGTACTGCCGTTCCCAGTACTACGCTGTCACGGCAAACACCGGAGACGTATTTGTGTGGAACACAGCAATGTATGGTAAGGTTGTTCTACCTTTGTTCCCCGAAACGCGATTGCGTAATAATACCGTTATGTGCTTGTAATCAGACTTACACCGACTAAACTTTTTGTTCGACAGGTCTCGAAGCTGGACCTTATAAGATTAAGACCCCGAGCTTACCCACCGAGGAGGAGGTTCTGGAGTATCGATGCTGGTTTATCGCTGGATCGCCGGTAGATAGCAGCCTGTACTGGGTGCATACCAGGGGCCAGAACGGAAGCAGCGATGTCCAGTTCAGTTACCAGGACAGAATCATCCGTACGTATCCTCAAATTCGCTGTTATGTATACCGTAGGGAAACAATGGGAAGGAGGCAACATCGACAGGCATGGAACCGCAAGCACAATCTTGCCGGACGTTCTCTGTTTCTGGGCACAAGCAACCCCATTTGGTTCAGGGCCATTCCTGCGGCCGCAGAGCAGTTCGCACTGCCTGTGCTGGACGCGGACTGCGTGTACACTACGCACGAACGCCATCTGAAGGTGGATGAAAACCCCGACTGGTGCCGCTTCTCTATGAACGGAGATGCCACCATAGGAGGGCGCCTGCAAGAGGACGAGCAGCTATGTGTATGCAGCAGACACCGCAATGGTTTGTTCCAACGCTAAGATTTCAAGGATAGGTTTCATTGCAACATGGTTGGTGTATGCAGCACACAACGCAATGGTCTGCTAATTATGTATTGCTCATCATCTAAACGCTAACGTCCATGTAGCACTTGACGAATGCATCGACCGCATTTCAATGAACGAGATGCAAACTTATCATATAAACCCAGTGTTACAATGCGTCACTGATTATTCATACAACGTTTTAAACGAAATCCATATTACAGGTGTACAGCCGTCATGTGTGACGGAAAGGGAAGTACATGCGAGCAGCCGAGCTGCATCGGCTTACAAATTACAAGGAAATATAATAGTTCGCAACAGATCTTTCTGTAGAGTAAAATGAAACAATACGATGAAATGCACAGGAAAAAAACACTCAGCTGGGAAAAATGAGCAAGCAGCCTTGGCACCAGGCATTACCTTCCGGAACTTGTAGAAGCCGCAGCAGATTTAATTCAGGGGCATGTCCAGTTCTTGCACCTTTGACTTCATCTCCATCACGTACGTGACAAGCGCGGTATAATTTTGCCTAAATTGCTGCCTGTACCAACAGTTGGAGCTACAAACTCCCTCGTCCGGAAGAACGTCAGGCGATGTATTACCTGTATTGCCCGAACCGTCGGTGCTGGCATGAATCGATGGCGACTCCTCCCCCGGGATAGGTGGCTTGTACGACTCATGAATCTTGTCGTACTTGAACCCGAGTCCGCTGATCTTCTCAACAACAAGCTGAATGAAAGGTGCATATGGAAGACATCATTTTTTGTCTGCGCTAGCGTTCTTCACCTCGTTCAATATGAAGTCCAGGACCTGGAAGTCCTCTTGCTTGTGGAACTGCATTAACAGGTTAGAAGCCCACCTGCGGATGCTGCCGGAGTCGCCCAGCTTGGGCATGATAGTTCGCCTGAAGATGCGGCTTAGTGTTAGAGGCAGTGGGAGCATGTACTTGTTGGAGCCCCTGACATAGTCTGGCTTCTGAAGGGCAGAGGCTGGGTACAGAACGGACATCTCAGATGGACTCAGGCTCCCCTTAGCTGCATGAATACGAGTTTTCAGTTCCTCCTTCTCCATGTCAAAGCCTGGAATACCTAGAGCCCCTGCGAATTCTAGGAATGTGCATGTATACCGGTGGCCATTGGTCATCCACCACATGTTCTTCTCATCATCCACGTAAAGTGTGGCGTAGAACTGCAGAATCAATTCTTCACACAAGTCATTTTTTAATTATGTGAGGTGGAAGACTTTGCGGTCGATGCAGGCTTGCTCCACACCCTCGAAATGATCCGCGTGTTCTCTGATGAAGTTCCAGTCAATTGTCTTGTGTGGAACCACTGGAGTGGCCATGGTGGTGATGACGGTCTCGTAGTAGTCCTGCTGTACCAAAGTGTGGAATCGAGGATCAGTCGCGTCCCTCAAGCAATTGTAAGGGTTGCCACTGTTCCACCTGATATCTCTTAGATCAGTGTTGTTAAAGGCCTTCTTGTAGTTTATTGGTACCCTGATGTCTGGCCCCTTCATCGGTTGATGACGGCTGAGTTCCAGAATGCGCGGGGCACTGTTCAATGGCATGGCAGCAGTTGGGCAAGCCACAAGCGCCATCGAATTACCAGCAGTGTGCGATGCAGGCCGGTTAACGGTAATCGTACCAGCACACACTTCGAAAACATTCGACTCCCTTTCGCCCTCGAATTGGATGCTCTTTTCTCTGGGGGTTGTCTTGAACTCACGAAATCTTGGTAAGCCCTTGCTGCCTCCCTGGACGGAACATCGACTCGCTTCATAGCAGATGAACTTCTAGTCTGAATTCTCGTCACCTGTGGCGTGCGCCATCTATTCACCACGTTCTCACGGACTGACATTGCTTTCGGCTGTTTGATGCTCTTGGAGCCGATCCAACGTCCGGAGGTCGAACGTTTTTTCTTCATATGGGTTGGAGGATTGTCCTTTGCATGAGCGAACATCCCACCATCGCTAGAACTTGTGTCCTCATAAATGTCTCTAGCAGGCAAGGCTGATAGACGCGACAGATTAGCCTCATCAGTTTCTTCAACCGAATGCGCAGACGCGTTGGTCGTGTCGCGTTTCCCACCCTGAACATGTACATAAATTGCCATTACATACTCAACTGTAGTGTTGTTCTCAGAGTATACAGAGTATATGCTAACCAAACAAGACATGATACCTCGCAGCCTTGAAGACCTACACCGAGCGTTCCCTGTGGGGAGGAACCGAATTGGAGGTGTTGCCGTCCGCAACCAATGGGACTGCGGTCGTCGTCTCTGGGTTCGTCCCATCCAATGATGCCTGAAATGGCACATAATGATTTCAGTAACCTTGTTCGCACGATTTGATCTCAGAGCATCCTACTTGACGTACACCATACTAATAAGCCGTACTTTATGATTACTACTAACAAAACCGGTAAGCAATTACAGGGCGGGCTGTTCGTAGCTGAATCACAAGCCTAGAACACTGCATGTGTGTTCTAAAAAAGCAACAGAAAACACATATTGAATGAATCTTGAGATTGTCAGGACGGGTCGAACGAACATACCTGCTTGGAACTAGCGTCTGGATCCGAATTGCTGGCTGCCAAGCTGCGTGAGGAGCCGCCGGAGGGGGAGGGGCCGGCGCCGTGGGAGCGAAGAGGGTTGTGCGGCGGAGTCTGGTAAGCACGGAGCCCTAGATCGGCGGCGGTCCCTGCTACGATATCTGGATTTGACGCCTCTGACGTCTGAGGTGGGAAAAGAATGAGTTATGTTCCTGGAGGTGAGGGATCGGTTGGGTGAGAAACACGGACTACTGAAATTAGTGGGCTTCGCCCACATACACCACCGGATGAGTTTCAAACTGTCGGAGCCTCTGACAATAACGGGCCCTATAAAATATCGGAGAATCTGCGAGGTGCGTGCTACGGGCTCTTCCAAGCCTGCACAAGATAGTAACAAAGTTTAACGGGCCCTTCCAAGGAGGGCGGCATGTGCCAGCTCTATGGCGTATTGCCTGATAGTTTCTAATTTCCATTCGTCCATCATTCTGTATATCTTGCGCCTCATTGAAGGTAGTTTCACCATTTATCAGACAATTCGCAGATTCTACTCACGCCATTCCAAGTGGCAAAACTTCAATAAGCGGAGATCTGAACGGAAATAGATACCCGTCAGTTGTCCCGAATTTGCGTGAATCAGAAACCCCCTTTCCGTAAGAGACGCATAGTCATGGACAGAGGTAAAACGAGAGCAGAGGAAGGGGTGGATCTGGTTGGTCCTAGGAGCGGAACCTTCGTCCCCCGAACGATGCCACCGATAGAGGAGCTGCACGGGTACGAACACCCCGTCATACACTACCGTTGCAACGTTCCGGCATGCTACACAGCGGATGAAAGGAAGCTCAAGTCAGAGGGACTGGGGGGAAGCTAGGGATTTGTGTGCGGGTTTACTACCGGACTGGCGCCGTTGTTCGTAAGGTTAAGTTAGGCCTTCAAATTATCTAACTTTTTTGTGCATCGATTTACAAAATCATGAATGAGCAGGAAGGAGCTAGGTGTTCGGCTCAATGCTGGCTGGAAGACAATGAAATGTACGAGCTGTACTGGTACGGACGTGAGTATGTCGCTCAAAACAAAGAAACAGAAGAGAAGAGAGAGAGAGGAGGAGGAAGAAGGAGCATCGCGAGCTTAACAAGGAACGGTTCGAGCAGTGGTGTAAGGAAAAGATGGCAAACGAGGCCCGTAAAGGAAAAGCTGTGTTAGATAAGTAATGTACCATGGCTATGAAGTGTCATAGTAGATTACAGTATGTGCTATCATGCCTTGAGTTAGTACCGTTACAATTTGTGATCATTCGGTGTAACAGCAGCAAATTTCGCAGATTTCTACATATAAGTTCACTTTGATTGGTATACCTAGTTCGTCCACATCTTCTCTTCCATTGCCTTCGTAACATCGAGGTGTGAGCAAGGGCGCCACACAAAAATATATTGAAACGTACCCTAAAAACAGAAGACACAACGGACGAAACTAAAACATTCATCGTCGAAAACTTTCACAACGGAATTGCACGATGTACATGCATCAGAAAAGGGCTAACAGCAGCCTCTCAGAATGGTGAATAGCGAGATCAGTTATCATTACTACAAAAAAAACCTCTAATACAGTACCAATGCGTCCTACATAGAAACTGAATCATACAACTAGTCATCGTCATCTGAGATACATAGTACGTTATCGCAGCCGTATGTAGCTGGTAACTGCGCGACACCATCTGCCCCGCCATGGCGCTCGTCCTCTGGTCCATCCATTCCGTTCCATCCTAGCTCCGTTCCTTGGGAACCAGCCAACTCCTCCTCTCCTACTTCCGCTCCTTGGGAGGCAACCAACTCCTCATCTCCTACCTCCGTTCCTTGGGACGCAGCCACCTGCAGGTCGTGTATTTAATCGACGTAGGCATCAGCAACATCGTCGTGAACACTCTATGGCGGTTCAGCCACTATTGCCTGGCGACTCCCAAAGGACTCCAACATAGTGAAATTTTCTTGTAGCAGCGCCGGGTGGCCTGAAATATGATCGAAGATACGTCTGTCCATGGCTTCGTCGGCGAGTTGGCACTATGCTGCCTCGTGTTCCGCCTGCATGTACATCAGGTCAGCTGTGTAGGCAACTTCTTCAGCAATCTGCCGCTCAGCAGCGACATGCTCGGCGTGGAAACAGGACAGCCTAGCTCGGTCGAATGCTTCTGCAGCCCATGTGTTCTGCCAGTAAAGAGGACATGTCTTCCCCATCAATGGCATTGCGGTGCGCAACAACTGGTAGATCGATATCGTCAGCGGCATCAGGCTCTTCTTCAGCGTCCTGTTGCTCCGCGAGATCGACATCGTCAGCGGCATTAGGCTATTCGTTAGCGTCCTGTTGCTCCGCGAGATCAACATCGTCAGCGGCCTCAGCCGCCAGGTGAGCGGCCTGTAGCTCCGCGAGATGGACATTCGTCGCGGCATGTTCGGCAGCGGCATCTAGCTCCCCGAAATCCACGAGAACGTAATCGCCAGCGGCATCATAGTGTTCCTCAGCAGCCTCCAGGACCGCCGTAGGCTGTTCGCCGACAACGTCGGCCTCATCTGAGGACGGAACAAAAGGTTCATCCTCATCCAGTCCTTCGCCAGAGGCCACCAGATCCATGAGAACGTCATCGCCAACGGCGTCACAGTGTTCGTCAGCGGCCTCCAGGTCCGCCGGAGGCTGTTCGCCGACAACGTCGGCCTCATCTGAGGATGGAACAAAAGGTTCAGCCTCATCCAGTCCTTCAAAAAATAAAGCATTGGTGTACTCCTACAATATTGGGACACAATGCCGTCAGTAAATAACCAGATTGAACAGAAACTTGGGAGATACAGCAACGGAGCAACTACAAAATGAGGAACCAAATACAGCACTGATGAACCCACATCTGAAAGAATGAGTTGAGGGCCAAAATATATAGGTGGATCCCTCGGACGTTTCTTCCTGTTGGGGTAAATGGTGACCGGCTCCCGAACTGACGGGCCACAATCCACAAACATTTTTTCATCCGCACGTTCCTGCTGGTTGTTCTCCTAGATAGATTGTTGAACCAACAATTATGAAACGGATCGTTGAACAACACAAGTCAAATAGTACGGAGGGGATTAAAAAACAACATGGCGAGGTAAATACTCAAGAACACAAGTTAAATCCAGCAAGATCTAATAACGGACGAACACAAGGCTTCAACATTGTACTTGATGAATACACCACGAAGCTTGCGGTTCCATGGACAGACGTGGTCCACGGATCCTCAAATATGGTGATTTGCTTCCGTCCTCCATTCGAGCATGGCTGCAGAAAGATACAGAGTGATTACGAGCCTTCCGGGGTTGGTGGGGTTTCTATATAGTCTATCCTGCCAAGCAAACGTAACGCCTCCTTATTGCCGGATGGAAAAGACCGAACGCCAACGTGTGTGTCGTTTAACCAACGAAACGGGCCGGGAATTTGATACTTGCATGATTCTTTTTGTGCAACGCCGAGCACTGTGCCGTTTCAACTAGAACATACTGGGCCGAGCTATGGCATTCCATTCGACGTGGGTAGAATGTAGTGGCCTTACAGGGGTACGCATTGCCTGAGTTAAATTGCTCCACCCCTGCACTGACTCCCTTCTTTTTGCCACATCACAAACCCACCAGCATCTACACAGCACTTCGGTCGCCGCATCCGGAGAAACCATATCGGCGACAACAAAGGAGAAGAACGCTCCATCCATGGCAGTAAGAACTCTAATTAGAGATGCGCCCTTACTAGATCTGAAGTCCTTCAGTGCTAAACTAGACATGCATGCTCGATTCAATCTAGATATTCAACATGTTCTGCTTCGGATCTGGAACTGTTATTTCGTAACCTGTAAAACCGAGTCTCGTCCTATATGCCGAACAGATCTGCCTAGTGGTGGACAAATTTCTGTACATAGTACGTAGTGCATCGTGCATGAGATGGTGTCGGATCACAACACGAACCATGGTTTGAAGCGTATATGCATCCGATGGTCATAGCACTTAATCTCCGGCGACAAACGAACTGTAGTTAGCATTCAGACGTATATGTCCTTCTACAGGATCATGGACATGACACCTTCTGTGGCCTTTTCTCACACAATCAGAGGGAATTAGGTCTCCAGCTTGAGGATATTCGGGAAATACGTTCACTCATGTTTCAGTTCAGGAGCCCTGTCTCCGATGTTCCTGTTGCATCCACCATTGAGTCGATAATTCCAACGAAGGTAGTAACATTGTTGTGGCCTGTTGGCTCACGGTTAATTAGCTTGTTCTCAATAATATGTACTATTCAGTACAACAGTTTGTATGATACCTATGTTCGCATCGTCTTCGTTCTTTGCGTTATTCATGTTTTCATATTGTTTGGTTGTAAACATTAGTCCTTGCTTAACTTATGTTGTTCAATTTATGGTAGGCTAACATTGGTTACTTCAATGAGACCTTGGCCCCTACACACTTTTGCAAGGTTGTCAAAGGGAATAGTACTAGGGTACTTGAACTTCCTGAGTACTTCAAACAATACCTGGGGGAGGTGCCTGGGAATATAACCATAAGGACCAATACTGGTTGCAGCTGGGCTATCGAAATGGCTCTAGACGAGATGGGACAAGCCGTCCTACAAGGGGGATGGGAAGGATTTTTCAGTGAACATGATCTGCGAGATGGGTACCTCCTCTTGTTCAAGAAGAAGGCTGCTAAGGAGTACAAATTGATTATTTTTGACCACTCTGGCTGCGAGATTGTTGCGAAGTGCCGTGCTCACCAGGAATACTGTAGGAGGGCGATGTAGGAAGAGTAGTTTGGCGTCGAATAAAATATGTGTCGTTGTACTAATTGTAAGTGGTGAACTCAGTTGCTCCTGGTGCTCATGTTTTATGGAGAAATAACTACGAATTACATGAATTGTTTTTTTACATCAGCAGGGGGCGCACTCATAACGAAACCAAAGCGTATGTTACATACTCCTTCTCCGATAGGTTCATATGAAAATAAAACTGACCGGAAGTTCCATCTGAACTATTATAGCCAACTAAAGTGTGGCAAGCTGACTGCAGTGTGGGCTTCAGCCCCAGCACTGCCAGGATCACAGTGCAGCAAAACCACACCCAAAACGGTGAAACAACTACAACTAAGAAGCAAGCAAACTATGAGTACAGCGATTCCCCAGCACAGTCACCCTCCCAAAACGATCTTCAGCTTGTTCAGACACCTTTTTACCTGCAGCTTTTGTTTCTTCATTGGAATACCAGTCTCGCGCTCTTCGAATCACATAACCACGTGGATGTTCTTGGAGGTAAGACAGCGTTGCTCTCCCTCCATAAGCTGAGCAAGCAGTCGGCAGCCTCGATCTCACCCCTGCAAAGCCCTTGCAGCTTGTTTTCACCCCACTTCCAGGGGGAGAGGGCTTCAACAAAGCTTTGTTGTCAGGGTTTCCATGAACATCAAGACTTTTTCCCCTTCTAGCTCTTTGTAAGCCACTTTCCACCAATTTGCAACCACCCACAGCCAGCTGTCCCTCCCAGGCCCCTCCATTTTTTGGTTGTTCCCTTGTACTACAAACCCCAAATTCAGGTTTCCGCTCCAATGGTGGAATTTCAGAGACAGAGACAGCTGCAACTTCACAAACCTGAACCTCTACTATGTACTCTTCCAGATCATCCACACCAGAGAGCTGTGACGCTGTCGAGGCACATGAGGCCACCTCTACATCCCCATACCTCGGCCAACCTACAGCCATTCCTCCAGCACCTTCGCCATTTGCTTCACAGCACTGCGATGGATCATCATCATAGTCAGAGCTGCTGTTGTTTCCTCCTGCCCCGAATCCGCTTGCTGCACCTGTTGAATCAACACCTTCCTTGGTCTCCCCCGCTTCCTTGGGGCCATCGGCGTCGGGTTTGGTGGTTGACGATTCAGGGCACTCGCGCCGGGCGAGGCCGACATTGGCTTCTCTGCTCCAGGAGTTGGCCTCGGCGCAGCTTGATCCGCCCCCAAATCGCCTACCATCCTCTCCAAAGCCTGCCCCGAGCTCGACGGGCCCGAAGGAGCAGATGATGATGAAGGACCCGCCTCGCTCCTCCGCAATGTGCCCGCGCTCGTCGCCGACCTCCTTGACCTCGACCCTGCGCCATCCCAAGCCGGGAAATCCTCGGTCGACTCCCGCAGCAAATCCACCAAGCTCGCGTCCTCCTCCTCCTCCGCGGACGTTCTCGCGCCCCGTCCCTCTCCATCCCTCGATCTCGCCAGCTTGATTAGACTCGGCCCATATCTCGTCACAGTTGGAGCCGAGAACTTCTCTTGCGAGTGAAACAGAGTGGACGCGAATGCGGAGAGACCACACGGGAGAGGTGGGGGGTGGTGGTGGTGAGGTTCAACGCGTGGCGACCGGCGCTAGTCGGACGTGACCCGCCATTGCCGGCCCCCGAGGTGGTTTGGCCATGCAATAACATGAATTGTTTTGTCTTCTCTGCCAGACGAAAATTGAACGTAATTGTGCTACTCATTGCGAAATAAGATTACCATGCTGAAGCTATTGATTATCTATATAGTTGGATAGAAGAACGGATATGATAACTTAATGTAGATACTATTGCAGTTCACGTCTTTATGAATCGATATAAGCTAAACTGACGATAACCAGGATAAATAGAGCAAAGAACAGCGAGAGTCATGTCAATTTGCATGGATACTTTTCCGGTTGTACCGAAAGCCCTGTTGCAGGTTCGCATATAATTGAGACTTCTGCTGTGAAACCCTTAAACCGGTGTCTTCTCCTTGGGAAGAGCTTCCTCTAGTGTCACCACAACTTGAGCCTTCCCATCTAAAGCCATGTCACTGGTAGCCATTTCATGGCCAACACCATCGTCAAGCTTAGAATTAATTCTAAGGTAATGAAGTATGACAGATTTGCGGTCGGCGGCGCACAACCAATCATGAGGATACTGGGTAAGAGTATATGGCAAAAGTTGACTGCAGTGTAAACGAGGAACAAAAGGTAACAGAACGAACTTCATTAGGCAATTAAACTTCCATACATAGTACGACACAGGAATTCCATAAGGTTCATATTACAAAAATAACTTAAGGTTCCCCGACACACACCATAAACCCTGGAGAGAATTTAAGCTAGCCCGAAAGGGAGACTGACACAGAGTGGGCTGTAAGCGGTTAGCTGCCGCACCATTGGGATGGGGTTAACAACCTTGAATGTGAGAAAGGTACCGACGCCTAGGAAAGGCTTTGATTGTAAGAAAGAATCCCAGCCAGTGCTCAGCATACTGTGATCGCCAATCTTGGCAGCTTGCACTATCACATAGGAGTTTCCATCAAGCAACAGAGTAACCTTTCCGGTGATTTTATCACTTCCATAAAGCTTGACAAAAGCATCTGGGATGAGTAGGGGGCTACAATGAAATGGCAAGAGAATCTTGAAGAACTTCGCACCTAGACGATTGTCAACGTGCTGTCCAACGTTGTCGGGATGCCTGCCACGGGGTTTTTTAGTGGCAGAAGGTCCAGCGGTGTTCACAGTTGGCCTAACAAAACAATCTGGTTTAGCCGAGATCATGCTCTTAATGAGTGTCTGATCATCATACTTCTGGGGAGTGTAGTCCCACTCTGTGTCTTTAGTCCATAACTCATCTTTAACAGCTTTCTGCTAAATAATGGTACATAAATTTGGACTCCATATGCATGCATTCAAGAATTAGGGCACAAGAAGTGTGTATGTAGTTTAAAAAGAATGCAGTAAACAAGGGTAAAGCAAAGCAGTCAGCAATTTCAGTTAAAGCCTAACAAAAATACGACCATCAAATGCAGTAAACATCAGATTTGACATGTAGTTCTGTTCAACTTAGTTGAATTTGGGTTCGACTAAGTAGATATACATGTACTTCTGTTCAACTAAGACTTGTACAGTTAAAGTGACGATTACTTGTGACATGTACTTTTTCTGGATTCGAACATAAATAGTGCTAAGTAAAGTATCACCAAAATCAGTATGCCTAGTAATGCTCTGTAGTGAACATATATGATATAGGCAGACTTGTATGAATTTATATGGCTGAAAGCCTGAAACTAAGTCTACACAGCCAGTAACCCCTAATCAATCTGTAAAACGGCAAAACACAATAAAGCATCTGCAAGATGGATGCACTGATAACAAATCACTAAGTAGGCATGAACTGGCCGTAAGAATGCCCGAGATTATTCAACAGTGAATCTAAACAATAATAAGCCTACCACACTGAACACTAATATATTTAACACAACCTACCAATTTTCGAAAACTATGAGAAGAAGGTATGCAAAGATACGTACAAGAGCAAAATGGGAAGGCGACGGCGAAGGATGGTCCTGCACATGAAGGCGATTCTTGTCAAGAACAGATGCAGGGGTGTTCTTGCCTCTCTTGCGCCGTGAGACCTTGTATCCACTCGGCTCATCCATCGTCCCCCGTATGGCTTCCTGCGCTACTGGAGCAAGATCTACGAGCTGTATTGGTAAGCTCTTTGCGCCGAGTGAGTGGGCGAGAAATCTGCTGCATCTGGGGTTTCTAGAGGGGGGTGGGGGTGGGTGGTAGGGGTGAACTGGATACTCTAACGTCGTGCACATTGACTCTCACCCGCTATATGACATGTGGGTCCCGCTTTCCGTGGTTCCCACTCTTCAGTCAGACGAAGTAAGAGATAGTCACGATCGATGGGTGGGAGTTATTGGGGCGGGCCTGCGTGGGGGTTTCTAATGCTAGCGTTTAAGTGGGAAACTGAACAGGCGTCACTTGAGAGCATGCGGACGGTCAGAGCCTCTGGTTTTCATCTACTGGAATTAATTCCCCATGTTTTGAAGCGTTCCTTTAAGAGTTTGTGATAACCATGCAGCCATTTAGCGTGGCGTCGCGAACGGTTTCCTGGCCTTCTAGAAAGCTCTCCTGCCTTCACTAAATACAACATCTGACATGGGTATGCCTATCGGGTACCCTACCATGAGGGTACCTGGTGCACCTATCGACTAGGCCCAACTATCAAGAGCCTACGAAAAGCCCATGAAGGAAGGCCCAAAGAAGATGGAGTATCCTCCAAGTTAGGCGAAGACATAGTCGGTTTAGACTTACCGTACATGTAATTTGGGTCGGTTATGAACTCCCGAGACCCGGCCTATTATATAAAGGCTAGGAGGGCCGTCGAACCAGACACGTACTTTCAGAACCACCAAAAACCCTAGCGAGATCAGCATCTCGCCGGGATTCCCTTGTAACCACCATATTCGCAAATCAACAACAGACAGGCAGGACATAGGGGTGTTACCTCCACATGAGGGCCCTAAACCTGGGTAAAATATTTACCCTGCTTGTCAGCCGACGATACTTCTAGCTCTACCACGTTCTCTCCCTATATTCACAACCCGAGGACCTTAACCATGGGTCTTGATGTGTTTACCCCTCGTCAAGTGGCGCCGTCTGTGGGAAAGAATAGCGCTGGACTCGAAGTTTCGGCGGTTCCATCTGCAAACGGCAACTCGCCGGCTACATCAACAAACCACAACTCGCCGACTCAGGCGGCACACGGCAACTCGCCGACTCCTTCAAAAAGCGGCAGTACGCCGGTCTCACCAGCAAAAAGCGCATCTGCTCCTCTGATGCACTTTGATCCACACTCGCCAGAACTTCAAGAAGCATTTTCGGGTCTCGAGTCAGGTTTGGATCTAACCGTTGGAGCGTTCAATTTTTTCGTAAACAATGTTGGTACGCAGGACTTGACAGATCCAAGACAACTCGCGTTGGCTGCACCCGGGGATCCATCGACTGCATCTGCCCCATTGTCGATCCTTGGAGCTGCTTCACCTGCGACAACCATGTCGACTGGCGAGGTCAACGAGTTCATGATGAAGGAATTCCAAGGCGAGGAAGCTGAATCAGCATACCGCACAAATGACATCGAGTTCGAACTTCCACTCAATGATAGCTTCGACTGCGAGATCTCCCTCGATGACTTCTACCAACCTGCACACAACAGCAACTTCGACTCCGAGATCTGCACCAGCACAACTCTCGACTCTGAAGTTCATAACAGTCTCCTTGACACTGAGATGGGCATAATCGATGAACGCATCGATAACAAGTTCTGCCTGGAAGATCTACTCGACGGGCATACTGACTCTGACATGAGCCTTGACGAAGAAGTCGAGTCCATAACGGGAATAGACAGCACATACACATGCCCACGGGCCATCCCCCTTCAGGTTTACATGGCTATTTCTGGAGAAACATCTGCAGCCGCAGCCTGCCGCAGGCCTACACAATTCCCATGCACGGTAACTATGCCGGATGGGGTCACAACCCTGACGATCACTACAGAGATGGCGGCAAAAGCTGACAAAGTCATCAAGGAGTGCACAATGATGCCAGCAGATTCAACTCTAGAGGAGATGTTGACCTTCCAGTATTTCAACTGGCAGGAATCGCTTCGACTGCAGAACTACCGAGCTGCACTCGAAGAACGCAAAAGGCAAGCCAGCCTGTCGAGTGCACGAAGGAGACAGATGTCCCTTAGCTCCACAGGGCAAGCAGCCCCAAGACAGAGGTCAAAGCTGGCGGGCCTCCCAGAAAATGAGAAAGCAGCAATCACTCGCAACTTGTCATCCATGACACACGACGCTGATGGAATCCCAGTACCCAAGACAGCTGAGGGTGCTTTGATCTCCGTGGGTGCTTACCTTAAGGCAATGCAGCCTCCGGCGGATGATCCTAACGCCGCGCTACATCGCCAACAAATCAAATCACTAGCTCTAGCAGCAAAGGCTATACAGCCAGAAGACAAAACTCCAGGAGGGAGTCGAGATCGCCAGGTAGCAAGCCCGCGACACGCAACACGTGATCATAGCAGTCGCAGTCACCACTCGGAGGAAAGAAGAAGCACACACCGACGCAGGTCCAGCAGAAGCAGGTCTCGCAGATCTTACAGCAGCGACTCATATTCCGACAGGGAACCCGAGCATGCGGAGCCCTATGCTTCACTCGACGCATCCGCGAGACACGGATGCCCAAAGGGTTCAACCTGACATCTGAACAACCCAAGTACAACGGTAGGCAGGAACCGTCTGGATGGCTAGAGGACTACAGACTCGCCGTCTCGTGCCAGCGTGGCACGAATACCACAGCGATGCAATACATACGACTTATGCTCGAAGGCACAGCCCGCGACTGGCTCAAAGCGCTACCTCCATCATCATACGACTCATGGGATGACTTCCGAAGAGACTTCATCAAAAACTTCGAGCCTCTCTGCGAACGCCCGAAGACATTCGAAGAACTGAGAGCTTGCGTCCAACGATCAGACGAGTCGTTGAGATCATACATATGGCGTTGGACCAAAATACGCAATTCAGTAGGCCAAATATCAGAAGATAGAGCCATGGATGCCTTACTCATGGGTCTAGCCAGGAAGGACTTCAAGGAAGCACTCGCTCGCGAAAAGCCAAGTTCCTTGGCTCAACTCATAAAAATCGTGACTGAGTGGGCAGATGGAGAGGACTCTATGCGAAGATCCCACGTTTCTCCACCATGCAGCCATGATAGCGGCAGTCGAGGCCGCAGAGACTCATACAGAGATGATCGCCGGCGCAAACGTTCCAAACGTCATTACGATGACGACAGACCCGAGTTCATGGCGGCTGGGTACACACAACCCCGCGATGACCAAGACAGAAGCAACCGGCGGTCGGATGATCGGTGGGACAATCGAGACCGCGAGCAGCGAAGCGATAGCTACAAAAGGCAAGAGTGGCGCAAATGCACTGACACAAAATCCGAGCGATCATTCGAAGAAAAGATGGACGACTGGTGCAGATTCCACCTCTTTAAGGGGGGAGACGGAAAATTACGCTCCAATCACACGCTAAGGAATTGCAGGGAATTCCAACTCGCTTCTGATTACATGATACGACTCAAAAGGTACAGCCCTACACCCGCTCAGCCGACCCCTGCACCAGTGCAGCAGCGAAATGTTGTACCCGCCATAATGGGTCCTCAACCGCCACCGCAGCCACCACCACAGCCTGGTACATGCGCACATCTCGCAGGTGCCATACAGCCCGGACATCGGGTAGAAGATGATGGATACCCTCAACCTCAAGGGCAGATGTACATGATACAGAAGGGTCGCCCCTCCAACAGGCAGCAGAAACTACTTACTCGACAAGTGAACATGGCTGTCATGGCACCTCCAGCCGTGCCTGAATTTTTGAAGGGATCTGAGACTACCATAAGCTTCAGTCGGGAGGACCACCCCCCGGCTGTAGTTCGACCAGGGCATGCTGCTATGGTACTCGACGCGCAAATTGGAGGCTACGCCATGACCAAGGTCTTCATGGATGGAGGTAGCGGCATAAACATCATCTTCACAGATACGCTTCGTAAAATGAACAGGTCAGTCAAAAACCTCCCAAAATCCGCAAATACCTTCCACGGTATCGTTCCTGGCAAAGTAATTAGCCCAGAAGGGACAATACAACTCGACGTCACATTTGGGGACAAAAGCCACTTCAGGACAGAGACGATTGAGTTCGAGGTCGTCAACTGGAAGTCAGAATACCATGCTATCCTTGGGCGGCCGACGTTCGGTCGGTTCATGGCGGTACCACACTACGCGTATCTCATGTTGAAGATGCCAGGACCCAAAGAGTGATAACTCTCAAAGGAAACTTTCAAAGGTCCGATGCTTGCGACCGTGAATTCAGCAAAATCTCTGAGACATTCGGCATGGAGCAGACACTCGCTGATCTGGCGATTTCCAACGATCGAACACTCATGCCGGAGCATAAAAAGTTGGCAGTCGACAGATCGTTCAATGCAACAAATGACACAAGGTCACATCAGGTGCACCCGACTGATCCGTCCAAGATAGTCAATGTATCGTCGAGTCTGCCTATCGCATAGGAAGGCGCGCTCGTCAAATTCCTCCGTGAGAACTGGGAAATATTTGCGTGGTGTCCAGCCGACATGCCAGGTATTCCCAGGGAATTCGCCGAGCACTCTCTCCAGTTATTTCCAGATGCCAAGCCAGTCAAACAAACAATGCGCCGGATCTCCGGCCCAAAGCGAACTGCTGTCGAGTCCGAGGTCGACCGGTTACTCGCAGCAGGGTTCATCAGAGAAATCAAGAAATCACAATGGGTGGCCAACCCCGTACTCGTAGAGAAGAAGCATACAGATATCCTTCGCATGTGCGTGGACTTCACAGCTCTCAACAAGTGTTGTCCAAAAGATCACTTTCCGCTACCTCGAATCGACCAGATCGTCGACTCCACTGTCGGATGCGCACGATTATCCTTTCTGGATGCTTACTCAGGTTACCACCAGATAGGGATGAAGGAAGAAGACGAAGAAAAAACGGCGTTCGTAACCCCACTCGGGGTCTACTGTTACACAACTATGCCCTTTGGGCTCAAAAATGCGGGTGCAACATACCAGCGCATGATGCAAGATTGCCTCAAAAAGTAGATCGGACGAAACGTCCAAGTCTACGTGGATGACATTGTTATCACAACAAGGGAAGAGCACATGCTACTCGACGATTTGAGGGAGACATTCGACAACCTCAAACGCTTTCATATCAAGCTCAATCCTAAGAAGTGCACGTTCGGCGTTCCAGCTGGGCAACTCCTAGGGTATCTAGTCTCTGCTCGTGGAATCAAAGCGGACCCAGAGAAAATACAGGCCATCCTCACAATGCAAAGGCCTTCAAAACTTCATGATGTACAGAAGCTAGCAGGTCGAGTGGCAGTGCTCAGTCGATTCATCAGCAAACTAGGCGAAAAAGCGTTGCCGTTCTATCGACTGATGAAGAAAACAGACAAGTTCGAGTGGACACCAGAAGCTGAAGTAGCCTTTACGGATCTCAAGCGAATCCTCACAGGCCCTCCGATCCTCGTTGCACCCAAGGAACGGGAGCCGCTATACCTGTATGTCTCAGCTACAAACAGGGTGGTGAGTACCGTACTGGTAGTCGAACACATGGAGGAGGGACACGCCCAAAGCATACAGCGCCCAGTCTACTACCTGAGCAAGGTTCTCTCCATATCAAAGCAGCGGTACCCGCACTATCAAAAGCTGGCTTATGCCGTGTTCATGTCGTCAAGGAAATTGACGCATTACTTCGCAGAACACCGATCACAGTGGTGAGTAACTCAGGAATCGGAGATATCCTCACAAATCCCAATGCAACTGGACGAGTGGCAAAATGGCTCATCGAGTTGGGACCAAGAGACATCAAGTACGAGCACCCGAAGTCCATCAAAGAACAAGTCTTACCTGACTTCACAACAGAGTGGATCGAATCCCAATTGCCTGGTGTGCCAGATTTGTCCAACTCATGGACCATGTACTTTGATGGGTCCAAGAAACATGAAGGTGCAGATGCAGGCGTCATCCTCATATCACCAAAAGGCGATAAGCTCCGCTATGTCCTGCAAATGGGATTCAAGTTACCATCAAACAACGAAGCCGAGTACGAGGCCTTGATCCATGGCATGCGGATGGCCAAAGCACTCGGGTGCACTCGGTTGATGATCTACGGTGACTCGAATCTAGTGGTGCAGCAAACAATGAAAGTTTGCGATGCCATAGCAGACAACATGATCGCCTATCGCGACCTGTACAACATACTGGAGGGCAGCTTCGATGGCTGTGAGTTGCGGCACATTGGAAGAGAAAGTAACGAAGAAGCAGATATGCTAGCCAACCTTGGCTCTACCGGCGCGCCAGTTCCACCTGGCGTATTCCTCGAGCGCATCGAACACAGATCCATCAAGGAAAAACGAGCGCCTCCTACATCGACTGCACCAGCCAAGAACAAAGCACCTAGCACAGAGGATCCTCCAGTCGAGGTACTCCTCATCGAGCCAACGTGGACTCAACCTTTCCTAGCATACATACTTCGCAACGAGCTGCCAGATGACATAACCGAGTCTAGGCGTGTCACTCGAAGATCCAAAGCATACACCGTCATCAACGGCGAGTTATACAAATGAAGCATATCAGGTATGTTCCAACGGTGCATTGCATTCGAAGATGGCCAAGCTATACTTCGAGATATTCATGCAGGTACCTGCGGGCATCATGCCAGCAGTCGCTCCCTCGTAACCAAAGCCTTTCGAGAAGGTTTTTACTGGCCCACAGCTCTCAAAGACGCGGAGGACATAGTCAAAAGGTGCATCGGCTACCAAAATTTTGCAACAAAGCCGCATGCACCCGCATCAGCATTGAAGACCATACCATTGGCCTGGCATTTCGCCCTGTGGGGGCTCGATATGGTTGGGCCACTCAAAAAATCTTCGCATGGCGGGCATACTCACCTCTTGGTGGCAGTCGACAACTTCACAAAGTGGATCGAGGCGGTCCCCATCACAAATTTGACCGCTACTACGGCAGTCAACTTCATAAAAAGCATCATCTACCGCTTTGGTGTCCCAAACAGTATTATCACTGATAACGGCACAAACTTCACGGCTGAAGAATTCCAGACCTTCTGCAAAGAGCAAGACATTACGCTCAATTACGCATCCGTGGCGCACCCGCAGTCCAATGGCCAAGTCAAAAAAGCCAACGGACTCGTGACAAGCGGGATCAAGAAGCGCCTCCTGGTGCCACTCAAAAGAGCCGCGGATGTTTGGGTTGAAGAACTCCCATCTATGCTATGGAGCTTACGCACAACCCCTAATACTTCAACCCAGTTCAGTCCATTTTTCATGGTCTACGGGGCAGAGGCAATCCTGCCATCAGATGTAAGATTCAATGCGCCAAGAGTCGAAATATACAATGAAGAGGATGTGGACGAAGCACTCGAGGACGCAGTCGACTTGCTCGACGAAGCACGCAACACGGCGCTAGCACGCACAGCTGTTTACCAGCAGGATCTCCGCAACTACCATAGCCATCGACTGCGCACCAGGTCCTTCGACGTTGGTGACCTGGTTCTTCGATTGAAGCAAAAGAAGGTGCACAAGCTCGCCTCCCCATGGGAGGGTCCCTTCATCGTCACTGAAGTCCTTGGTGGTGGCGCATACAGACTGAAGCACGCGAAGACAGGTGAACTTTCTCATAATCCTTGGAACGTTGCGCCCCTCCGCCGTTTCTATGCTTAGAGTGCTCATAGTCATACAATGTAGTACGCGATATGTCGGATAGCCGCAGGTTCCAGATACGCTCTTTTCCTTAACAGGGTACCTGTGACACCCCTCCCTGGAACATATCACCAGAGAGGCGGTCGTCCCGTGCGCCAGCCCAAGATATCTGGCCGCACGTCGCGACAGTGCAACATAATGGAAATCATTACACAAACAGGCACGGGAAGTGCTACAATTGGTTTACAAGGCTATCAAGGCATTACAGAGTAATATGCAAGCATGGCTCAGGACAGAATTTAATTGGCAGCGGAAGACGACTAAGGCAACGGCTTGGAGCGGCTCCACTCCACAAGCATCTAGCTGGGCTACTGATCCTAGCACGCTCTTGCTCCATCTCCTTGCTAAGGTAGAAGATGTTTCCTCGCCGATATCTGGCCACAATCACAAGGCCCGTGAGTACATTTGTATGCACTCAGCAAGAATCGCCACTCACTACAATCAATCCAACAATCATGCAACAAGATATACATTGGAAATAAAATCCTACAACATGGCAAGGTGTACTCTAGATACATGACATAAAAGTAGCATGGCATTGACAACCAAACATGTCATAAGCAAGCAACGGGGGTGTTACCAGTACAGAGTCCAAGCCGGGTGGGGTTGGATCGTGCACCGGCAAGCATACAATGAGCTTACCTGTGACGAGTAGACGAGTGTACACGTTGGTACCAAATAATACACGACAGCACCTGTGATCACTGCTAGGCCCACTGGCCTCATCTTTCCACTCTGAGCATGCACGGTTGATGTTGGCTCAGGCCTAACTCTAGCCTCCCAACGATCACACCGCCAACACTAACCACGGTAACCCTCCACAACTCAAGTAGCATTCTCTGCATCATCTTATTTGTTCACTTAGTGAGATCAGGTTGTTCATCATACTTTCAAACCGAACATATGTTTAACCTCCGGACTCGACAAAGACACACAGTGTGACCGACACTGAACTGTTGTTCCATATCCTAGGAATCAGGCTAGCTGCTAGATTGACACTCTCGAGAGGTTGCAGTTACCACTCATCTAAATGCACCATATAGTCGGTACTTTAGGAAACCTTCCTGAAGACGACCCGATACACTTACATGACCGTTCACGCTATCAAGACACTCCTTGTATAGCTACCGACATAACTCTATGTCTTATGACGAAGTGAATCCGGCACGTCCCCAACCCATGAGCGATGCCTAGCTCCGGAACCTTCGCAAGACTAGCCCGACCACAAAGGTAACCGACTAGACTTGCCAAAAATGGTAGCATCAAAGGAGGCTCAATAGGTTACATAGGTCAAGGCCCGCCCATATGAGGGACAGTGGTAGTGCTTTCGATGTTCAGATTAGTGGCACTATGGACTGCCCCTATCGATGCTTGGAAGGATGTTTCAATTTAATCAAGTTCCATCATAACAAGTCCAAACAACAGGGAAATTAGTCCAACACAACAATCACAATATCATAATAATATATCATCAAACAACAAGACATTAGTGACATAATATTTCAAGCAATAGTTGTATGCATGTCCAAACTTAGAAAAATAAAACGTCAACCGGAAGACTACGGCAGCGATTCCGCTGGCAAGCGCCTTCTCGTTCGACAAGGAAAAAGAAACGTCAACCGGAAGACTGTGGTAGCGATTCCGCTGGCAAGCGCCTTCTCGTTTGACAAGGAAAAGAAGCGTCAACCAGAAGACTGTGGCAGAGATTCCGCTGGCAAGCGCCTTCACAGATCAACTACAAAAAAATAACACAATTGGTTTGCGTCGACCGGGTGACTACGGCGGCGATTCCGCCGACCAGCGCCACCACAGATCGATCACAAAATTTAGTTGGGCATGTAGTCTCAAAATGAACCGAAAAGCAATCATAAGAAAGAAAGCATCCATTCCACTCGAGGATTAACCTGACGTGGTGTCAGCAATCTTGGCAAAAAGAACCAAATGGAAAGCAAATGTCCCAAGCGTCGCAGTCAAAGCGGGCATACGCCTATGAAGTTTGACAGAGGGAGAAGAAGCAAATAACTCTTTTGGCAAATGCCCCCAACTCCGAGGATCATAAGACGACATTCGTCCGCTCCTCACCTCGGCGAAGGAGAAGAAGCAAACAATCATAGGAACGCATGTTTTATGGTTGTTTATTTAGAGGGTTCGACAAAGCCAGGCAAGTGCGAGGCACACAATTAATCCACACATCATTCTAATGCACAAATGAATGATGAATGAAACATGGCATCGCTATCTATGCTCGGAAATAAATATGACATGCAAGCACACACATGAAATCACATAGACAATCAACAACATTGACTAGCAGGCAAAACTCAATAAGATAAACTAGACAGGAGCTCATAGCAAGTGGTTAGCTTGCCTCCGAAGATCGACACCATTTGGCTTGGAGGGTCACGAACGCGTCACGGATCAGGGTCTCGGGTTGCCGGTACCGCGGAAAACCCTAGGCATGCATACAAGGTGCTGAGCATACAAGTATTTTGTCGGCCCAATGGAAACCAGGGTATCCTGGGCCGGCCTGCCACAACCCTTGAACGCTCCGCAAGAATTTCTGCTAAGGACCAGGCTTTCAGCCTGGCGAGCCTCGCGAGGCATTTTCCCTCGCGAGGGCTTATTTGCTCGACCGAGCATTTCTGCTAAGGACCAAACGATCGGCCTGGAGGCCTCGAGAGGGACCTCTGCCTCGGGAAGGCCTCTCCTAGAAGATCTTCAGGCCCTGGCGCGTCTCCGCGCCCCTCGGGAGGTTTTCCCTCGCGAGAAGTCAACGGCTACAAACCTCGGCGAGGGTTCAGGCCTCGCGGGGTTCCTTCAAGTGGAAGCAAGCTCCTGCACCGCTGCAGAGCGCACATGGGCTCTGCGCCCGCCGCAGAGTGACGCGCGCGCCTGCGCGCGATGACGAAGACGCCGCAGTTGCCATTCTCGTGTATAAAGTGGTCAAAGGAGCTGCGGCAAGCAAAGCGGACTCCAAGACTTGCCAAATTGGTGATAAAGCGGCCGGCCGCCGCTACGCTCCAACTGCGACGTCACCGTGGGGCGCGCCCCAAAGCTCTGCAGCGCCAGCCCACCGTCCTGGTTGGACGGTGGCTTTTTCTGCCAAGACGACGTGCTCCCTGCCATGGACCGTGTCCATGGACGCCCCCGACGCTGTGCGCTGTGCTCCAACTCGGCGGCATTGTGGTATCCCTTCCCGCCGGAGATTTTCGGGGAAGAGGACCAAGCCCAGTATATAAGGAGCCAGTGTACGACCTAGGAGGGGATCCCGCATTCACCAACACATTCCACAACCAAGGAGCTACGTCTGAGAAGAAGACGGAGCTCATTCCACCATAGTCCACCATAGCCATAGCAGTGCCCTCGGCAAGCACCTTGTACTGTGAACCTCTCCAAGCAGTGCAATACATCTTAGCAGGACGTAGGGCTTTTACACCTCACGGTGGGCCTGAACCTGGGTAGCGGCTCGTGTTACCTCTCTGCCGTGATGTTCCTCACCGAGCTCGACGAGCACCGTCGCCGAGGTTGTTGAGGATTTGTTTGACGTTGTGTTCAGCCCCTTACTCGTTTCCTGGCACTTGAGAGACACCCCTAGTTCCTGGGACTAGTCTCCGACATTTGGCGCGCCAGGTAGGGGGCTGAGGCGCGTCTTCAACTTCTTCAACCTCTCCGCGCCATGACTGACACGCGAGCTGCGCGTCTCGCGCGACGGACGTCCGGCAGGGCCAACACCGAGCCCGCCGCCAACCACAACCCGCGTGGTCGCCCACGCGCCAACCGCGCTTCAGAGCGCAACGCCGAGCCGCGCGTCGAGCACCCTGAGGACGACGGCGGCAACGGCAGCGGCAACGACGGCGGCATCGACGGCGAGGACGAGGGAGCTTCCTCCTTGCACCCATCCAGGCGCGAGAGCGCCTCCACGATGGGCCGAGCAGCGCCCAGTCCAGCCACCGCGCTGCTGATGGCGCAAGAGCTGCTGCGCTACCGTCCCACGCAGGCGGGCCACGACAACTGGCTTGGGCGTCTCGAGGAGCTCATCAACGCCGCCGCCGTTCCTGCCGCCACCACTGCAGCACCAGCACCCTCTCGCTCGCTGGTGCGCCACTCCGGACGCGAGGGGAACATAGCGCACGGCGCTCCTCCTCCCCCTCCGCCTCCGCCACCTCCTCCAGCTGCAGCTCCGGCAGCAAACCACCGCGCCGCGTCGCACGCATCCTCGCCGCACGACTGCCAGATTGTGCAGCGGACTCCGGCGGATGCCCGCGTGGAGATCGAGCGCCAGAGGGACCGCCACAACCGCGTCGTGCAGGAGATTGCCGCTGCAGGTCGCCAGAACCGCGGCGTACTCGCTGGTGGCGCCGTGACATACGCCACGGGCTGCACCGCCTTCACCCGCAACCTGCGCCGCGTCGTCTGGCCTGTGAAGTTCAAGCCAGACCTCCCTCCACGCTACGACGGCAGGACCAACCCTCTGGAGTTCCTGCAGCTCTACACCGTCTCCATCCAGCTGCAGGAGGCGACGACAAGGTGATGGCCAACTGGCTCTCCATGGCGCTCAAGGACTCCGCGCTCTCGTGGCTCATGAACCTCCCCGAGAACACCATCGACACGTGGGAGGACCTCTGCAAGGTCTTCGTCGCCAACTTCAAGGGCACCTACGAACGCGCGCTCACCTACAACGACCTTCGCGCGGTGCGCCAGAAGCCTGACGAGACCCTCCGCAGATACATCCAGCGCTTCAGCCAGGTCCGCAACAAGATTCCGAACATCCCGGACTCGCACGTCATCTCCGCCTTCAGGGAGGGCGTCACGAACCACAGGATGCTCGAGAAGCTCGGCATCCACGACACCCTCTCCTCTGTGGTGAAGCTCTTTGATCTGGCTGACAAGTGCGCCAAGGCTGAAGAGGGCCTCCTCTTCGTCAAGAAGGAAGTGGAGGAGGACCCTCCAGAGGGGTCCAGGAGCAAGAAGAAGCCTGCGAGAAGCGCAAGACCACCGCCATCCTCGCGGCAGAGCCTGACGCAAAGCAGCCTCGCGAGGCCTCTCCGGCGGCTGAAGAGAAAAAGGCGGACAATCGCCCATACTGCATCTACCACAACAGGCACAACCACGCCACTGAGACTGCTGGGAGCTCAAGCAGCTCAGCAAGGAGCGGGAGAAGAACCAGGGCCGCGGCGGCCGCGGCGGAGGCCGTGGTGGCCGCGGAGGTGGACGCCACAACTTCCAGCACAGGGCTCGGGGGAATAACGCTGGGCAAACGGCAACCTCCCCGACGAGAACCCTGGGGGCTACCAGGCCCCTCAGGGGGCAATAGCCTGCATCCTCGGCGGGTCCCAGCGCCCAAGTCCAACAACCACTTCAAGCAATTCTCTCGCGAGGTCAGCGCAGCGCTTCCAGGGCTTGAGGCTTCCCAGCCCCTCAAGTGGTCACAGTACACCATCGCCTTCGACTCCAAGGACCACCCCAAGTCGACCAAGGCAGTAGGCACCATCCCACTGGTGTGCACCCCCATCATCAACAACATCGCCGTCGCCAAGACTTATAGATGGGGGTGCGGGCTTGAACGTCATCTCTGTCGAGACCTTCGAGCAGCTTCAAGTGCCCTACGAGTGGCTCATGCCCTCTAGGCCCTTCACGGGGGTGACAAGTGGCTCCACCACACCTCTGGGGCAGGTGAGGCTCGCGGTCACCTTCGGCACGCCGCAGAACTACCGCACCGAGCAGATCGACTTCGACGTCGCACACATTGGCCTGCCCTACAACGCCATCCTCGGCTACCCCGCCCTCGCGAAGTTCATGGCTGTCACTCACCATGCCTACAACATCGTCAAGCTTCCAGGCAGCGGCGGCACCATCGCCATCCACGGTCAAGTCCAGGACGCAATGCGCTCTGTCGAGACCGCCTACAAGGCCGCTGCCGTGGCATTCCCCGCTGATGAGGACATGGAGCCCCTCGAGAGGCCCGCGAAGAAGAAGCAGCTGTTCTCACAGGAGCAGGCAGCCACGAAGAAGGTGTCACTGGACGCCAGCGGCTCGGGGGCTAGCGTCACCATAGGCGCTGGCTTGCCTCCCAAATAGGAAAGCGCGCTCGTCGCCTTCCTCAGGGCAAACTCTGACATGTTCGCATGGACACCGTCAGAGATGTCCGGAGTACCGAGGGAGGTGATCGAGCACCACTTAGCCGTGTGTCCAAACGCACGCCCCGTGAAGCAGAAAGCACGGCGCCAGGCGCCAGAGAAGCAAGAGTTCATCATCAAGGAAGTAGAGAAGTTAAAAGAAGCGCACATCATCAGAGAAGTTCCACACCCCACATGGCTCTCCAACACGGTGGTCGTTCCCAAGCACACCGGGGGCGGCAGGCTCTGCATCGACTACACCGACCTCAACAAGGCCTGCCCCAAGGACCCGTACCCCATGCCTCGGATAGACCAGATCGTGGACTCCACCGCCGGCTGCGACCTCCTCTGTTTTCTGGATGCCTTCTCAGGCTACCACCAGATCAAGATGGCGAAGGAGGATGAGGAGAAGACAGCATTCCTCACCCCTTGTGGTGTGTATTGCTACGTCTGCATGCCCTTTGGCCTGAAGAACGCCGGCGCCACCTTCCAGAGGCTCATGAGGAAGGCCTTGGGGGCTCAGATGGGAAGAAATGCAGAAGCCTACGTCGACGACATCGTGGTCAAGACTCGCGAAGAGCACACCCTCATGGAGGACCTCGAGGAGACCTTTGCCAGCCTGCGCAAAGTAAGCATCAAGCTGAACCCCGCCAAGTGCGTCTTCGGGGTACCGTCAGGCAAACTCCTCGGGTTCCTAGTGTCTCACCGCGGCATAGAAGCGAATCCTGACAAGATCAAAGCCATAGAAGAGATGCAGCCACCTCGTCGCCTTAAGGACATGCAGCGCCTCGCGGGATGCATGGCCAGCCTCGGCCGTTTCATCTCCAAGTTCGGCGAGAGGGCGCTGCCATTTTTCAAGCTCATGAAGCGGTCTGGCACGTTCAAGTGGACGCCTGAGGCGGACAAGGCATTTGAAGACCTGAAGAAGTACTTGGCTAGCCCACCTGTCATGGTTGCCCCAAGGCCCGGCGAGCATCTGAAGCTGTACCTATCAGCCACTCCACAAACAGTGAGCGCAGCCTTGGTGGCAGAAAGGGAAGAGCCAGTCCTCGCCAAGAAGGACACCGCCACGCCAAGCCCAGATCCCCCCGACAAGGAAACATCCTCTTCAGGCCCTGAGCCCCATGCCGAGCCCGCGCAACCAGAAGGCACCCTCGTCGAGGGTCCACCTCTCGAGAGGCTCGACAAGGCTCCCGAGGAACCCAGCGCTGCGTCACCATCGACACCCTCGTCGAGCATCCCGTCTACTTCGTCAGCACTGTGCTGCGAGATGCTCGCGAGCGGTACACATGCAGCAGAAGCTCCTCCTCGCGCTCCTCATCGCTTCCAGGAAGCTGCGCCACTACTTCCAGGGCCACCCCATCACGGTGGTCACATCATTCCCTCTGGAGCAGATCCTGCGCAATCCAAACGCCACTGACCGCGTCGCAGGGTGGAACATTGAGCTGCAACCTTTTGGCCTGCGCTTCGACACCACCAGGGTCATCAAGGGGAGAGCATTGGCTGACTTCGTCGCCGAGTGGACAGACACGCAGCAAGAAGAGCCTCATGAGGCAGAATCCACGCCAGCAGGAGACACGGTGCCAAGCCACTGGACCATGCACTTCGACGGAGCATTCGCATGCCAGAACGCTGGGGCTGGCGTCGTCCTGACCTCACCCAAGGGCGACAAGCTCTACTACGCCGTCCAGCTGTGCTTCACGACAGACAAGGTCTCCAACAACATCGCCGGGCTCAGAGCCGCAATCGCCCTCGGCATCAAGCGCTTACTCATCAAGGGCGACTCCCAGCTCCTCGTCAACTTCTCCAACAAGAGCTACACGCCTAAGGACGGCCATATGGCCGCTTACCTCGAGGAGGTCCGCAAGCTCGAGAAACACTTCAAGGGGATGGAGCTCAGGCACATCCCACGAAGGGAGAACCAGGAGGCCGACGACATCGCCAGGCGAGCATCACGCAGAGAAGCCCAGCAGGCGGGCGTGTTCGAGGAGAGGCTCACCAGGGCATCGGTGAAACAGCCAAAAGAAGCGTCGAGATGAACATGGACGAAGAGCTCCCACCACCACCAACATCTGGAGCGCCGAGCTGCGGTCCACCCACAGGGGAACGCCTGCTGCTGGCCATGACACACCAAGAGACGGGCTGGATCGATGAGCTCAAGGAGTACCTCAGGGACGGAGTCCTCCCTGAAGAGGACGCAGAAGCAGAGAGAGTTGCTCGCCAGGCCAAGTCATACTGCCTTCACGAGGGAGACCTGTACCGCAAGCGTCCAAATGGAGTTGCACTAAAATGCGTCCCCCCTGAAGAAGGCCGCCAGCTGATCAAGGACATACACAGTGGAGAATGTGGCCACCACTCATCATCACGCACCCTCGCAGGGAAAGTCTTCAGTACTTCAAGATGCAACCGCCGTTGTCCAGGCTTGCGAGGCATGCCAGTTCCACGCCAAGCAAGTCCACCAGCCCGCACTGGGGCTCCAGACCATCCCTCTCTCCTGGCCCTTCGCGGTCTGGGGGCTGGACATCCTGGGACCTTTCCCACGCTCCAGCGGGGGCTACCGCTACCTCTACGTCGCCATCGACAAGTTCACCAAATGGGCGGAGGTTGAAGCGGTGCGCACCATCCCGGCGAGATCAGCGGTGAAATTCATCAGAGGCCTGGCCTGTCGCTTCGGCGTGCCAAATCGCATCATCACCGACAACGGCTCGCAGTTCACCAGCGGCATCTTCAGGGCCTACTGCGAGAGTCTCGGCACACGGCTCTGCTTCGCCTCGGTGGCTCATCCACGAAGCAACGGGCAGGCTGAGCGGGCGAACGCAGAAGTGCTCAAGGCCTCAAGACAAGAAGCTTCAATCGCCTCAAGGCCCACGGCAAGAACTGGATTGAAGAGCTCCCCTCCGTGCTCTGGTCCATCCGCACCACCGCCACGAAGCCCACTGGAGAAACGCCGTTCGCTCTCGTCTATGGCGCTGAAGCAGTCCTCCCCACCGAGATCAAGCATGGGTCCCCACGGATCCTTGCTTTCAACGAGGACAACCAAGAGGAGCTCCACAACGACGACTTGCTGCTGCTCGATGGACTACGCCGCCGTGCCGCCCTCCGAGCGGCGAAGTACCAGCAAGACCTGCGCCGCTACCACAGCCGCCACATACGGCCGCGCACCCTCGAGACAGGCGATCTCGTCCTCAGGAGGATCCTCTCCAGAGAAGGCCTCCACAAGCTCTCACCCATGTGGGAAGGCCCCTACAGGGTCGCGCACATCGCCAGGCCCGCGGTACGGCTCGAGACGGAAGACGGCGATCCGATCAAAAATCCATGGAACATCGAGCACCTACGCAAGTTCTACCCGTGATCACGTCGCGGCAGGCATTTTTTGTCTCAAGAGGGAAGCACGCGTCTTCACCTCCCAGCTTCACCAAGCTTTCCCTTCACGAGGGCCATCTCCACTGAGAGTTCCTACAACGCGTCGCCACGGGCCGCGGGAAGCCTCAGCCACTCCATGTGGAACCCCATGCCCAGACATGGCGGACTTTGTCTTGGCCTCGCCAAGTGTAATGAACAATTTCAGGTCATCATGAACCTATTGCGCTTCGGCGCCGTTATGTAATATTGCTTGGTGAGTTTTTTCTTACATTTCATTCGCGCTCACATTTTTCCCCATGCGCACCTCGCGAGCGGGGGCTGAGCACGGTGCCTGTGTCTCGGGAGCATCCCAGCAGCATCGTAAAATCCAAAGGATCCGAGCTCTAACTCGTGGCTCTCCGCCCACGACCGTTATCTCACCAAAGAGCTCTGACTCGTGGGTTAGCTCCCATGCACGTCACCTCACCAAGGACCTTGGTGCTTATTCTCCTCGTGAGATACCCATGAGGAAATCTATGAGCGCGCATGAGTTGTACAACTATGCTTTGCTTGTGGGTTCGCCTCTCTCTCTCTCTCCAACACAGGGAACAAGACGCCTTGCAGGGCTCCAAAAGCTCCAAGCCAGCCTCAGGCAGCCTCGAGAGGGAGAACACCTCACCAGGAACACAACACCCTCTACAAAGCAGGCGTCTCGCCAGAGCTAAGTCCAGAACTTACGCCTCATGAGCTCTTTTTCCCTCTCGCTGGTTTTGTCGCCCCTCGAGCCTCTCTTTTCTCTCTTACGCCTCATGGGCTGCTTGCACGTCAAAGGGGAGCCCCTGAGCATCGCGCCTCGAGGGCTCTTACCTCTCTAAGCCTTACGCACCCCCCGGCCTTGTCGAGCCCTGACTCCGGCATACCGAAGCGGCGGTGCTATTTGCGCTAAGAGCAGGGTCCTAACGACGTAGAGCGAAAAAGACATGAGGGAACAGATAAAAGGCCTCCCGAGGGGCACTCACACTTGCACAAAGTAAAAGTGTCTTTACAAACCAGCACGAAATAAAAGCAACAAGTCTTAAGATAACTAGTGCCCTTGGCACATCTCTCTACAGGGGCAACCTAAGCAGCGGGGTTGTCGTCGTCGCCGTCGACGTCCTCGTCATCCACCTCCTCAGCACCAGCCTCGTCGTCGCTCTCCTCGACCTCGACCCTCTTGAAGCGTTGAGTGTACTTCTCCACGTCGTCCCACACCGAGGCGTCCAGCTTCGAGGCGAGCTCCTTCTCCAGAGGCTCCATCACAGACGCGAAATCGAAGCCGGGGTGGAGGTGTGCAAGGTTGGCGAAGACTTGGCCGATCGCGACGCCAAGGAGCTCGCGGCTCTCGGTGTCGACCAAGTCGTCGAGGTTCGTCACGACCTCTTCAAACTTGGTGAGGAGCTGCTCGAAGAAGCCAAGGTAGGTGGCGACATCGGAGTTCCCCTCGACAGAGAGCCCCCAGGCGGCCCGCAACGGCCGCGCACGCCTCACCAAGGAAGCAAACATGCGCTCCCGCTGGCGCGACAAGACCTGCGCAGTCAGAGCGCTCCGCCGAGCTTCCTCGACGAGTTCCACAACAGGCCCCACCTGCTGCTGCATCTCGTTCATGTCCTGCGTCAAGGAGGCAAGGTCCTGCTCCGCGTGCTTCCGAGCCTCCACAGCGTCATGAAGGCGGGAGTCGAATCGCTTCTTCTGAGCCTCAAGCTCCCTGATGCGGGCCTCAAGCTCGTTGCGTCTCTTCGTGAAGTGCGCTCCTGCTTCTTGGCCTTCTCCGCGAAGTCCTTCCTGCAATTGTCGCGGAAGAGCTGCTCCTTGGTCGCGGACTCCTCCGCCAGCTGCTCCTCCTTCTTGCGGAGGTTCTCGTTGGTCAGCGCGAGGCGCTTCTGGTAGAACGCCTCGTCTTGAGTGACTTTGCTCTCGCGAGACTCCAGGTGCTCCCGCTGCGCAGACTGATCCTTCTCGATCTGTTCGACCTGTTCCTCGCGCTTGCGTAGCTCGGTCTCGCGGGCATCAAGTTCTGCCCCGCGCTGCACCATCTGGTTCTCACGGACACGCAGGTCCTCGCGGAGCTTCTCCAGGCCTTGCCGCACGGTCTCCGACTCGGCGATGATCCCGCCTCGCGGTCTAGGAGCTCCTTGTGCTTGGTGGAGACCGCCGCCTCGCGCGCCGCCAGCTCCTGATGCTTGGCCTCCGTCTCCGCCTCGAGAGCCTCGCGCTTAGCGCTCAGGTCCGCAAGGGTCTCCTCGACCTCGCGGACCACGCTGATGCGGATCTCTTCAGCAGAGCGCAGCGCCGCCTCGCGTTGCGCCTGGGCTGCCTCGTCCTTCCGGCGGCAGCGCTCCATGGTCTCCTGGAGGCAAGCCCAGCCATGCGCGAGCTCGGCAACCTCCTCCGCTCTGACGCGGTCTTCCTCAGCAAGCTGGGCCTCGAGCCCATCGAGCACCTCCCTCGTCGAGCGAAGGACGGCTTCTCGGCGAGCTGCAACAGGGCGCCGACCCGGCAAGGCTAGACGCAGCTGTTCCCGCCGTGCCCTCCTTCGCCGGCGGCGTGGTCCTTGCCGCGTCCATCTCCGGCGTCTTCTCTTGTTGCGCGGAAGAAGCGTCAGGCCGCGAAGGCGGCGGCGTCGCCACCTCAGCCTCCTCCTCCCTCTCCTCGTGGCACTCCTCCGCCCCAGGAGGTGGTGTCGCAGCCTCGGGAGAGGAAGCGGTGGCCTCGTGGTGCACCTCTTCAGTTGTGGGGGTCGCGGACGCCGCGGCAGAGCCGGAGATCTCTCCAAGTCTCCGGAGCCTCCGCCTCTTTGGCTCCTCAGTGCGTCTGGAGAGGGAAAGACTCAGAAACCCCTCGAGAGGCATACACCAAGAACAACATCAAACAGGAAAGGGGGTACAGAAACTTACGCCGCGGTGTCAACCCACTTCCTCATCTTCCGCTTCGCGGGCGGAGCACTGGGCTCCGCGCTCATCCGTGCCTCTGTCTCCTCCTGGGCCCTGGCGTTCCTGTCATGGATCGCCTTGGAGCGAGGCTCGCAGTGGCCCGATGAAGCATCGTCATCGTGGCCCTCCTCCTTCCCCTCAACACGCCGCGAGGGGGCGACCACGAACTCATCGTCGCTGCCTGAGGAGATCTCGTGGACCTCAGCTTCAGGCGCCGCACTCTTCGAGGCGCTCGAATTCCCCGCCGAGGAAGCGGCGTCTCCCGAGGCACCGGTCGCGCCCGCATCGGACTCTGCGGGCGTCTCCGTCGTCTCCTTATCGCCCTCAACTGGCGCCCCTGCGCCGCAGACTCCGGGTCCTCGCGAGGCCCAACGTGCCCCTTGGGCACCAGGCCCCATGGTCGAACTTCGACATCGCCTGCACATGCGGGACGCGGCGCCCGAGATCGATCCGATGAAGCGGCACAGTCTGGTCAGTGGGCGCGGGGATGTCTGGGGACATGAAGAGAGTCTCCATGAGGGCGTGCAACTCCTCCCTCGTGTAGAGGGTAGCGCTCAGGCGCATCTTGCCCCCCTGGTTGGAGTACAGCCACATCACGTCCGCATGCTTCTAGAGCGGAGCAATGCGGCACCTCACGAAGTCCTTGGCCACCATCTGCCCGGTGAGGCCGGCCTCGCGGAGGTCCCTCAAGTGCCTCACCACAGGGCCAAGCGTCGTGCCCTTGAGCCCCTTAAAGGACCAGCTCGCCCTCTTCGTCGGAGGCGCTTCAGGCAGCTCGAACAAGGCGCTCTGGCTCCCGAACTGCATGAGGAACCAGCGCTTGCGGAAGTCCTCCACCTTCTTCGTCACGCTGGTCACGATGTTCTCGCCGTTCCGCGCGATGGGGATGTAGACGCCCTTCATGCCGTCGGTGATGCGGAAGGACACGCACCCCGACCGCTCCTTGTTCGCCGTGAACCGGAGCGCGTAGAAGCTGCGGAAAAGGTCCACCGAAGGCGGAATGCCGATGTACGCCTCGCAGAGGTAGGCGAAGATGGCGAGGATGAGGATGGAGTTGGGGTGGAGATGAAGGACCTGAATCTGGTAGCGCTCCAGCACTGCCAGGAAAAAATCGGAGAAGGGAGGAACGAGCCCGGCGAAGAGAGAGTGCATGAAGATGGGGTAGAAGCTGTCGTGGGGGTTGCCCGCGCGCTTGAGCACCGTGGGGCCGTGCTCGTTGGACTTCGAAGCCGCCATGTGGCGCACCTTGTCCAGCTGCACCTCTGTCTCGAAGCAGGAGCCGCTCAGAGCCGGCTCGAAGTCGCCGTCCCGCTGCGCCTCAGCGGACTCGTTGCCCTGCGCCACTGCCTTGCCCTTCGAGGCAGCGGTGGCTTTCTTGGGCGCCATTGCAGCAAGGTCGCGAAGGAGGAGATTGGGGATTGAGCGCTGGGAAGAAGGAGGCGAAAGGGGAACGAGTGGAGTAATGGCCGCCTGCACCGAGCTCTTCGCCTTATATCGACTCATCGAGCCGTTACAGGGACGTGGCGGGACCACCCACCACACCCGTTACTTCAGAGGAGATCATGGGATCGTGCCCAGCCATGACGCTCCACGTGTCTCGCGCTTATCAGGCTTCTTTGGGCCCACGACGATTCGCCTTCGCCGAGAAGCACCAGCGTGCCCATCGCGGGCCCGGGGGCTACTATCGGCCCAATGGAAACCAGGGTATCCTGGGCCGGCCTGCCACAACCCTCGAACGCTCCGCAGGAATTTCTGCTAAGGACCAGGCTTTCAGCCTCGCGAGGCCTTATTTGCTCGACCGAGCATTTCTACTAAGGACCAAACAATCGGCCTGGAGGCCTCGAGAGGGACCTCTGCCTCGGGAAGGCCTCTCCTAGAAGATCTTCAGACCCTGGCGCGTCTCCGCGCCGCTCTCGGGAGGTTTTCCCTCGCGAGAAGTCAACGGCTACAGAACCTCGGCGAGGGTTTAGGCCTCGCGGGTTCCTTCAAGTGGAAGCAAGCTCCTGCACCGCTGCAAGGCGCACATGGGCTCTGCGCCCGCCGTAGAGTGACGCGCGCGCCTGCGCGCGATGACGAAGACGCCGCAGTTGCCATTCTCATGTATAAAGTGGTCAAAGGAGCTGCGGCAAACAAAGCGGACTCCAAGACTTGCCAAATTGGTGATAAAGCGGCCGACCGCCGCTACACTCCAACTGCGACGTCACCGTGGGGCGCGCCCCAAAGCTCTGCAGCGCCGGCCCACCGTCCTGGTTGGACGGTGGCTTTTTCTGCCAAGACGACGTGCTCCCTGCCATGGACCGTGTCCATGGACGCCCCCGACATTGTGCGCTGTGCTCCAACTCGGCGGCATTGTGGTATCTCTTCCCGCCGGAGATTTTTGGGGAAGAGGACCAAGCCCAATATATAAGGAGCCAGTGTACGACCTAGGAGGGAGATCCCGGATTCACCAACACATTCCACAACCAAGGAGCTACGTCTGAGAAGGAGACGGAGCTCATTCCACCATAGTCCACCATAGCCATAGCAGTGCCCTCGGCAAGCACCCTTGTACTGTGAACCTCTCCAAGCAGTGTAATACATCTTAGCAGGTCGTAGGGCTTTTACACCTCTCGGTGGGCCTGAACCTGGGTAGCGGCTCGTGTTACCTCTCTGCCGTGGTGTTCCTCACCGAGCTCGACGAGCACCGTCACCGAGGTTGTTGAAGATTTTTTTTTGACGTTGTGTTCAGCCCCTTACTCATTTCCTGGCACTTGAGAGACACCCCTAGTTCCTGGGACCAGTCTCCGACATATTTTACAAAAATGTAAAAACTACCCTACTGGATAGAGCTTTTCAAGCTAAGAATTTACAAATTTGAATCACTGCAAACGGAGTTACGGTTCAAAAGATATTGACGTGCGACGGTTAGCTATCTGCTGCTCACCAGAAAAAAAAAAAAACAGACCGCGCGGAAAAAAACTGTGCGGGCCGCTCCGTCGCGCGACTGGGCCGTGCTGGGCCGAAACGGCCTGCTGCGTCGCGCGCTGGGCTGGGCTGCTCGCGTATTCCCTGGAATACGCCTTCTCCGCGGGAAAGCGCAAAGCGGCGAGGGCGCTTCTACTTAACCTGACAGGTGGGGCCGGGACCCACCTGTCGGCCTCTCTCTCTTCTCCCTTTTCTTCTTTTCTTTTTCTTCTTCCTCCCGCTCAGTCGCGACGCCCGCATGCAGGAACGCAGCAGCGCGCCGGCGGTCGGCGGTGCCGATGAGTGGCGGGCTGGGGCAGACGCCGACGACGGCGGCCGGCTCGCGGGGCCACACCCCACCCGTGGGAGGCGAGGACGGCGGCAAAGCGACCTCCTGCGCGTCACCTGCCCGTACGCCTTGCTTGGCCCGTGGCCATGGCGGGCGCTCGGGTGACTGACGGCGGCGACGGTGGAGTGGGCCAGGGACGGCGGCGACGGTGGAAATGGAACCAGGGGGCTACACCGTGCTCGGCCAGGAGCTCTAGAGCGGTAGCGGGGCTACGGACGCGACGCCCCGAGCTCGCCAAGCTTCGATAATGGCGGCTAGGGTTTTGGGATTTTCGGGAACCGAAGTTCTTCGACGATTTGATGCCGGGGATGGTTGGATAGGGTTACTAGGGAGCTTATGGAGTTCTCTGGACGAGTGGGGAGACGAAGCAAGCTCGAAAATGAGCCTGGCAAGGCCTCGGGTGGCTATGGCCGAAACTAAAGGAGGCAAGCTCAGCTCCTCGTGCAACCTGCTGGGAGTCCAGGGGAAGTGATTTGTGCCTCCACCGGAGGGCTCTGGGGTTCCTTTTACAGGCAAGGGAGAGGGAGGAGACTTGATTGCGCCGGTGGTTGTTTGGTGCACCATCTTTGCGCCAAGGAGTTGAGGGGAGGGGATAGGGAGGAGGAGCCGGATAGGGAGGCTGAGCTGGATGTGCAGGAGGGTACAGGGGATGTACTGGAGCTGGATAAGGATAGGGGAGGCCAGCTGGTTGGCTCCAAATCGGGCTACAAACTAAAAACCGAGAAACAAGAAAATTGCCTGCCAGATGTTCGACGAAATGCCCGCAAGAAACTTCCAAAATCAAATAAATCCAAAACCTTTGCCAACATTTGTGTTTAGGTGTATAAGGATGGTTTATGGAGTGGGGCAATTTTTTGGAGACATATGGGTGGGATTTTGGGCTAGGTGTTCAAACGTCCTACAAGACGATCAATTTCGCGTTGCGGTTGAAAAGAGGTTCTAGGGGTCAAACGGATGGGCGAGTGGTCATTTGGGTAACCAGGGGAGTAGGTGAGGTGGTTCTTGCAATCTCTTTGCATTAACAAGTGGTGGAGTGCTTAACTGGTGTATCGCAATGTTGGTCAAAAATAACCGGTGGTAGGTGTGATATGTCTCCCAAATGGCTAAGGAAAACATGGGGCCAAAGTGAGGTGGGTGTCGATGGTGAAGTGGCTGGTTTGAGCATGCTCTTGAGTTGGTTCCATCATGGCTCTTGGAGAAACTCAAAGGGGTTTGGCGAAGGAGACATCACCTTTGATCATTTGGTGGAATCGGTGGTGGAATACTAGGGTTCGATGAACTCAGGATTTCGTCTTTGGGTTAAAAGGGAAGGTTATCGGCTGATGATTTTGGTAGTGGGAAAGTGGTTCAGCTGAACCTTTGGAATTTATTTAAGCATGGAAATCCAAACGGCATCATCAAGCACCGAGGGCGCAAGCAAAAATTTTGAAATAGAAGGAAAAAGTTTTTCAGGGGTGGGGAAACACCACTTAAAATTAGGGACGAATTTTTGGGGTGTTACAAACTTTCCCTCCTTAAAAAGAATCTCGTCCCGAGATTCGGAGACTTATAAAGATTCCCGGAGTTATAACAAGATATTTCTTGTACGGTTTTATTATACCCTATATCTTAAAACTTTTCAAAACTTTTTCTTCAAGATGCTAGAGTTTAAAACATTTTGAGAGATCTACGCACATCAAGATATTTCTCCAAACTGGGCATTTTGCAAGCATAGCATTACTATCAAACAAGACGCACCCAAAAGAATGACATGGCAGGGGCTCACAGAATCACACAATATAGGATCTATCACCATGGGTATATAAATACTAACTAAGGTTTTCGCTCAAATACACACATACACAACCATGGCAAAAATGAACAAGCAAGTCTACAACCAGGCTAACATCACACCAAACAAAGGTTAAACTTGGGTAAGTAATTACCAAAAAAATTATAAACAGAAGGATTGGGATATGCTCTCACATCCTCTCATCTAGAGTTGTATTTTAGAAAAGCTATATACACACTTTCATGCATATATAGGTTTTGAAAAACTTAAGGTTTCTTTTAAGAGAAGGATGTTTGGGTTACCCAAAAGTGAGCTCCCAAACACCTAAATTTTGATGGGTAGGTGTCGGGGGAATAATTATCCCGTGACTTATTCAAGCAAAGCGTGACTTATTCACAGTCGCACCACTATGTCGGAGGAAGGATCCAGAAGCTAGAAGATAACTTGACTTGGAAGACAAGACATATGATTAGTCTCCAAGTAGGACTCCGGCTCATACTTTCCTTGAGAGAGAAGTTTCCTTGTAACCTTGCGAGCCGCCGTCTTTATAAGGTGGACTCCAAGGACCTAGAACCCGAAGCTCCAAACCCTAGCTCTCATACATCCCGAGAGAGGCGACTCAACACATCGATCGCCAACCCCTTGTAACACCATATTCATATCAATATCAATCTAGGATAGGCAGGACGTAGGTCTTTACCTCGCATCGAGGGGCCGAACCTGGGTAAAAAACATTGTCTTCTCGTGCCCTGCGATCTTTAGCTCGGAGACGCTCGATCGCTTAATCCCCAACTCTACGAAGTCATCTCCATGACGTCTGCGTGACAATCCCACGACAGTTGGCACCCACCGTGGGGCATGCGGTCAAGAGCGTCATGTTCCGCGCTGGATCTGTGCCAGGGACGGAGGATCTCATCGTCGATTCAAGCTTGGTGACTTCAGCGTCACGCCGGTCTAAACGATTCGGTGGTATCTACATCTATGTCGAGACCTACCTCAATCTCGAGTAGAAAGCGTGGAGAAATTCGACCGCGCGATTCGCGGCTCAACTTCGACAACGCCCCTCACGCGCGGGTTACAGGACAGCAGCAACGTCCATATGGCGGACATCACCGACGGCGGCTCGAAACTCATCTTGACGATCCCTTCGGTGGAAAGATGCGCAATCTAGTTTCCTAGCAGCTTTCCAAAGGGCATCAGATTCCAACGGTTAGATCTCCGTGGCCGACTCAAACACTGAAGGACTATCGAAATCTGACGGAACTCTGCGCGAATTTGGGAAAATAATTATCGAGGACGACTCGGACATCAATTCGAAGATCCCTCTGGTGGAGACCTGCGGAATACAGTCCTGAAGGCCTCCAACAAATTTGAGCCAATTCCAATGGTTGGATCCCCGTCAGCGGCTCACGCACTTGAGTAAGTTTTGTGTCTACGCGAGTTCGCGAAATTAAAACAGGAATACATCCGATCGGCGCAATATAACCCTCGTACGAATCAATCGCGATCAGGAATCCAAGCACTGGCCATACTTTCCAAAATCCAAATCAAGAGATCGATAATCAACCAGATCAAAGTCCAACAGCAGCTGCGACTCAAGTCTGCCGACTTAAAGCAGGTCAACCAAAGAAGCATAGTACGGATCGGGTCAGAATATGTCCCCAAAAGAAAAAGGGCCTTGCACTAGGACCAAAGCATGCAAGGCAGGGCAGGACACGTGAAGACAAAGGAAAGAAGGAGATGTCTACACTTGACTTCGGTCAGGCAGCGTGGCGACTTAAAGATTTGAAGACCTGGACACGGACGTATGTCCAGCACTATGCGGCTTCAAGGTCGACATCAACAAACACCATACGAACACGTGCCGCTGCGAGATTACCAGCAGTTCGAGTCAATCACGTTCCTCAGCTGCAATATCAAACAAGGAAAGAGATCTAATTGGTTGCCGTGAAAAAGAGATTTGCCTGCGACTTAAAAAATTGTACCGCTTCAATTTGCGGATGCTGAAAAAATAATCAAGGAAGGAAAACAAGATTTGAAGTCGCTACTAGCTGCTACTGCATTCAAAAATAAAGGAAGGCAAGAGCTAGCGTGTTGGATGGTCATCATGGGAGCAGAGCAAAAAGGACGAGCAAATTGCAGAAGAGATGATCGGCTCAAGTTATCAGCGCGACTCCAATCCATCGTGGCCCATCGCCACGGCCGTCGTCAAACACAGTTGCGGACGGATCATACCGTGTTATTAATATCGTCCACTGCTAGAGGCTCGACGTCCACTAAGAAAAATTATTCCAGCCGAAAGACGATGCGACGATTTAAGTCGCACCAAGCCAAGATCACACAAATTTCGATTTCGCCGAGTCTGAGCTCTAAATCAGTGTACGCCCAAGGTGCAGTGAAGAAGAAAAATTATGTAAGATTGTTTGAGTTCTATGACCAAGCGCATGGCCTTCAGCGACCTAGTAGGATCTCCAGCGATCCATCCAATGGAAAAAATGTGGCGGAGCAAATTAATCAAAGCAGATGAATCGGGAGACTGATTGGATTACTAGCAGCCACCAATACCAGACGCTATGAGCTGACTGCGAATCGGGAAAAAGAGAGAACCAATTCAAGTACACCAGCTTGCTAATCCAATGCATGGTGCAACTTTACGTGAAAGCCAGCTAGTACTGCTAGTCTGAATCACACACATATCAAGATAGAATGGAAGGCGTACATGCGACTCAGTACATTTTGCTTTGACTCACACGCGGATTGGGGAGGCTGATTCAAAGATTGAGAAAAAAGAAAAAGGACTCACACGCGGATTGGGGAGGCTGATTCAAAGATTGAGAAAAAAGAAAAAGGAAAAGGCAGGGAGTGATCAGCTCCATGCGACTCAATTCACCAGCATGCGGCTTCAAAAGCACGCGACTCAAAGGATCACCACGCGACTTCAATGATTGGCACTATCATCGTCAACTTCAACAATTATTGATCTTCAGCGATTCACAATGACTGACTTTAAAATTCCGTCGTGGTTTACTTTCTCCTCGATTTGAGAATAAAAATAAGATAAGTTGTCATTATGCTCAACTTTCGCACCCTTTTACTTTTATCAGTAAAATTAAATTTCATCTTCGAGTTCATCTCGGGGGCTGCATATTTAGGTTATTATGCTTTTTTATTAAATGTTTTTACGACTCATATTATATCATGTCGTAGACTTTAAATTCATATCAGCTTTTGTAGATTTAATTACATCTACTTCTCAATACATTCGTCAAATTAGAGTTCTTTATAACTCGCATTGCAAAGTCTAGCTATTTACAACTTGCATTGAATATCAAGATCACCACTACGTGTTCAAGCATTGATATTTGGCGATTCATTTGTCATCCTATGACTTATCATTATATCAATTTATGACTAATCGTTATATAATCTCATGATTTATCATCATATCATTTTATTAATCATCATCGACTTATTATCATATCAATTTATGAGTCGCATAGCGATTTACCCCATATCATTTTATGAGTCGCAAACAGCTCATCATTACATCAGTTTATGAGTCATTAATGAATCATTATCTTATCAAATATTTGAGTTGAAACAGGTGACTCGCTGTACTACATCTACAGCTAATTAGAGCTGGTTATCATCAAAGCTAATTAGAGCTCGTCACGGCTATTGCTGCCGATAAAAGAAATAATCCTGATTATTCTCGCCTTAAATCAGAAGTATCTTTGCACTATGCGGCCAAAGTACTGGGGTGCGGTGTCAATCGAGTGTGATCGCCTATCATGGCCGCCAGCGACCCTGAACACGCAGTTTTACCTGGGAAATACTGAGCCGCGCGAAGACCTACTTAACGGTAATAGAGATAATTCAGAAGGACTAAAGTACCCGCGTGTGGCGTCAATCGAGTCTGAATGCCTATCATGGCTGCCTATCATGGCCGTTCTCGACCCTGAACACACATTAGATTTGGGAAATACTGAGTCAAGTACCATATGCTATCATGCATCGTACAATATGCTATCATGCATCTTATCAGTTGCTATTATGCAACCATTTGCTATCATGCAAAATATCATGCAACATATCATTTGCATCATGCAACATATCATTTGCATCATGAGACATATCATTTGCTATCATGCAGATTATACTATGCTATCATGCAGGGTACCATATGCTATTATGTGGAGTACTAACTTTTTATCATAATTATTACCAGCCGCCAAGTCTTACATATTATCATCAAATTATCATCATTGCTTCCTTGGGGGCTTTGCCTTTTGATTTAACAGGAACCTATAACTCGGCCATACGAGTTTGAATTGGCATGGCCAGATTTTTTATGATTGAGATAATTATCTCCTGATATCGGCTGATGAAGCCACCATTATTTATTTATTTTCATCCACATCAAAGTGGAATTTATATCATTATTATCTTGCGGCAACAATATTTGTCAATCTGTTGCAGGATCAAATTGCAATGATATGTCATCAAGCAGGATAATGAAAGCATGCCTGCTTAATGCCTGGGGGCTAGGACAATTAAATTTTTGTCTAACTTGAGATATTTTTGAGTCCCGAGCAGCATGATCAAGCATGCAACCCGGACCTCGGGGGCTACACATCCACCATATTTGGCGGTCTTTATTATACTCATATACCATGATTATATATAGATTTCATTTTTTGCAGCACATGAGAATATATATATCAATTTGAGAGTCAAATTAGTGACTCGAAAATCTTTAAATACAGGTTGTGGCTATTTGCCCTTGAGCCGCCATGTCTCAACATGCGTTTAGATGGCTCGTCAAGATAACATGACAGATTATCATTCTAATGATTGACCAGCTTATTTATGATTATGGTCTTTTATGCTTCGATGTCTATGCATGACTCAGCAACTTATACACATTTGACTAATATATCTTGATGCTCATAAGTTATTATTCTTATGATTTCAGCTCAGTCTTACGCCCAACAGGGAAAGATGGTTTTCACCAAGTGCTTCGCGGAAAACGCACCGATTCTGCAGTTTCAATGCAACCAAGACAGAAGTGCTCAATTGGCAACATAGTGGCTAAGTAAGTCGCAAAGATAGCGACTCATCGCTTCTACATCAGTGGCTCAATAAGCCGCTATGCTCGCGACTCATCATCAGCGAGTCGCCAAGTGCAACATCGACAAGTCAGCAAGAACTACATACGCGAGCCCGCAAGATCATCATCAAGACAGAATCTTCCGCATGATTCTACGAATCACCCGGAAGCTTGGGAGCTAATGTCGGGGGAATAATTATCCCGTGACTTATTCAAGCAAAGTGCGACTTATTCACAGTCGCACCACTATGTCGGAGGAAGGATCCAGAAGCTAGAAGATAACTTGACTTGGAAGACAAGACATATGATTAGTCTCCAAGTAGGACTCCGGCTCATACTTTCCTTGAGAGAGAAGTTTCCTTGTAACCTTGCGAGCCGCCGTCTTTATAAGGTGGACTCCAAGGACCTAGAACCCGAAGCTCCAAACCCTAGCTCTCATACATCCCGAGAGAGGTGACTCAACACATCGATCGCCAACCCCTTGTAACACCATATTCATATCAATATCAATCTAGGATAGGCAGGACGTAGGTCTTTACCTCGCATCGAGGGGCCGAACCTGGGTAAAAAACATTGTCTTCTCGTGCCCTGCGATCTTTAGCTCGTGGACGCTCGATCGCTTAATCCCCAACTCTACGAAGTCATCTCCATGACATCTGCGTGACAATCCCACGACAGTAGGGCCACACCCAAAAAAAAAATTGCAAAGATTTCTCCCTATGGAACACCATAGATACGAGGGGAAGAACTTTCCAGGGTACCTCCTCGCACTGAAGTAATTGTGGAGTTCTAGCTGGAGTAGAACTTACATCCTTCATTTCTGAAAATTTCCCACCGGCCATACTCCTTGTCTTGCAGCAAAGATAACATGGCTGGAATACGAGCATATAGACAGCAGAATTTCTATTCTGAGAAAAACATCATTTTAGAAAAACAGTCCTGCATTTTCGTGGCCCAAAACAAACAGTTGCAGCAGTATGGCATAATCATTTCAACCATACCGTATAAGCAAACACACAACGGCTAACAAAACACTCCACAAAAATCCTTTTGTGCTCCAGCGATGATGGGACACTCAACAAGCAACTAAAGCTTGTGAGGGAAAGTCATCATGGAGGGCTTGGGCCCTTACTTTAACATGGGTTGTCACAAGGTTCGTATTGGGTGAGGAACCTTGCGGCGATACATGTACGAGTTTTCTCAAACCTATGCACGAGCCAACATTAAGTGAGCGGGACACCGTGGTTACAGTGTCTCATTAAATACTTCAACTTAATAGTTAAACTTGTGCAACACACAAAAAATAATTTTCATACAAAAAAATAATATCATTCAAAGTTTGCATTAATTTTACAGGCGTGCATATGCGTCTGGGTTCACATATGCCACTTCTGTTTTTATGTGATCTGTCATTTGTCCAAAACTTTTAAAAGGAAGAGAGGGCATGGTGTTTTGTCGCACGCCAAGCAAGTAGTTGACAAGTGAACAAACACCAAGTTTTTACACGGAGTTGCAATAACAAGTCCCATAACAGCTGCCAAGCTAACATGCGATACAAGAAAACACAGAAGAACAAACAACCTCACAAACTCTCACCTACCAACTTGGGACTCCTCACTTGGTGGGGACTTGGTCTGGTCATCCACTTTGTTGCCTTCTGGATCTTGCGGTTTTGATCCTAAGCAAAGCTTGGTATCCACTGGGCTCCTTGCCACCATGGCTAGAGTCTCCGGGATGCCTTCTGGCACAACGCCAAAGCTGCGAAGGGGTTGGAGGTCGTGGGTTGCGGCTGGTCCCGGATGAAAGGTGTTGAGTACAAACTTTAGAGCTTCCATTGACGGGGGTGGCTTCTGGGGTTGACTTGTTACTGGTCCTGGCGGTGCTGGGCTCTTGTCAGTGGGCTGCGGGACTCGGGCAAGGGCTTGCCTATTGGAATGGCATTCCTCCAAGTGATAGACAAGAATGCTTTCCAAGGCGGTGGTGTAGGCTTCGAGGTGGGACAAGGTTGAGTTGATCATCACTTCGATGCTTACCATGGGATGGCCGGGGCTTGCAAGGGATCTTGTCGGGAAAAAGCGAGGTGCGGGAGGTTCTGTCGCGGCTTCAAAGTATCACAGACGAGCGAGACATTTCCAAGCTGCAACCTGGAGAGCCATCTCCGGGGAATCCACGAAGTGGCTTTGAATCACGCACGGCGTCGCGCTTCCTAAGGCACCTGTGGCGACATGCACATCGGCATGATACTCGCTCACATAGGAGGAGAGGTTAGACCGATATACACGGTACACCGGCCAAGAAACACAACCAATAATATCGCGAGCAGCCTCCCACAGCAGAGGTGGAAAACCGGGGCGAAACTCAGCGGTGGTCTCGAAAACAAGGGTGGTTTCCATCTACAAACTCAAGCTAAGGTACTTGGGAGAGAGGGGAGCGCAAGATTTCTGAGCGGGATCTGCTTCAAGAGAGTTGGGTTGCAAAGGATAACAAGCGAGGGTGGGATTTTATAGGTAGCCAGGACTTGGTTTTCATACTAATGGGTAGTGTTGATTCCTTCCCAAGGAAGAAACCGGCAAGTCGCGTTGGGAAAGGATTGGGACAAGTCCTACTGCACCATACTATTGACCGACACGAGCCCTGGCAGTTAGGCGGAGATGGGTTAAATCCATCGGGTCATTGTCGGGCAAAAGTAAGGCGGGGATTTCCATGGTAGGGTAGTCTACAGCCAGCCTGGTGCTCTGATACCATGTCTGTGACACCCCTCCCTGGAACATATCACCTAAGAGGCAGTCGTCCCGTGCGCCAGCCCAAGATATCTGGCCGCACGTCGCGACAGTGCAACATAATGGAAATCATTACACAAACAGGCATGGGAAGTGCTACAATTGGTTTACAAGGCCATCAAGGCATTACAGAGTAACATGCCAAGCATGGCTCAGGACAGAGTTTAATTGGCAGCGGAAGACGACTAAGGCAACGGCTTGGAGCGGCTCCACTCCACAGGCATCTGGCTGGGCTACTGATCCTAGCACGCTCTTGCTCCATCTCCTTGCTAAGGTAGAAGATGTTTCCTCGCCGATATCTGGCCACAATCACAAGGCCCGTGAGTACATTTGTATGCACTCAGCAAGAATCGCCACTCACTACAATCAATCCAACAATCATGCAACAAGATATACATTGGAAATAAAATCCTACAACATGGCAAGGTGTACTCTAGATACATGACATAAAAGTAGCATGGCATTGACAACCAAACATGTCATAAGCAAGCAACGGGGGTGTTACCAGTAGAGAGTCCAAGCCGGGTGGGGTTGGATCGTGCACCGGCAATCATACACCGAGCTTACTTGTGACGAGTAGACGAGTGTACCAGTTGGTACCAAATAATACACGACAGCACCTGTGATCACTGCTAGGCCCACTGGCCTCATCTTTCCACTCTAAGCATGCACGGTTGATGTTGGCTCAGGCCTAACTCTAGGTTCCCAACGATCACACCGCCAACACTAACCATGGTAACCCTCCACAACTCAAGTAGCATTCCTGCATCATCTTATTTGTTCACTTAGTGAGATCAGGTTGTTCATCTTACTTTCAAACCGAACTTATGTTTAACCTCCAGACTCGACAAAGACACACAGTGTGACCGACACTGAACTATTGTTCCATATCCTAGGAACCAGGCTAGCTGCTAGATTGACACTCTCGAGAGGTTGCAGTTACCACTCATCTAAATGCACCATATAGCCGGTACTTTAGGAAACCTTCCTTAAGACGCCCGATACACTTACATGACCGTTCACGCTACCAAGACACTCCTTGTATACCTACCGACATAACTCTATGTCTTATGACGAAGTGAATCCGGCACGTCCCCAACCCATGAGCGACGCCTAGCTCCGAAACCTTTGCAAGACTAGCCCCGACCACAAAGGTAACCGACTAGACTTGCCAAAAATGGTAGCATCAAAGGAGGCTCAATAGGTTACGTAGGTCAAGGCCCGCCCATATGAGCGACAGTGGTAGTGCTTTCGATGTTCAGATTAGTGGCACTATGGACTGCCCCTATCGATGCTTGGGGGTGTTTCAATTTAATCAAGTTCCATCGTAACAAGTCCAAACAACAGGGAAATTAGTCCAACACAACAATCACAATATCATAATAATATATCATCAAACAACAAGACATTAGCGACATAATATTTCAAGCAATAGTTGTATCCATGTCCAAACTTAGAAAAATAAAACGTCAACCGGAAGACTACGGCAGCGATTCCGCTGGCAAGCGCCTTCTCGTTCGACAAGGAAAAAGAAACGTCAACCGGAAGACTGTGGCAGCGATTCCGCTGGCAAGCGCTTTCTCGTTTGACAAGGAAAAGAAACGTCAACCGGGAAACTGTGGCAGCGATTCCGCTGGAAAGCGCCTTCACAGATCAACTACAAAAAAATAACACAATTGGTTTAACCTGACGTGGTGTCAGCAATCTTGGCAAAAAGAACCAAATGAAAAGCAAATGTCCCAAGCGTCGCAGTCAAAGCGGGCATACGCCTACCAAGTTTGACGGAGGGAGAAGAAGCAAATAACTCTTTTGGCAAATGCCCCCAACTCCGAGGATCATAAGACGACATTTGTCCGCTCCTCACCTCGGCGAAGGAGAAGAAGCAAACAATCATAGGAACGCATGTTTTATGGTTGTTTATTTAGAGGGTTCGACAAAGCCAGGCAAGTGCGAGGCGCACAATTAATCCACACATCATTCTAATGCACAAATGAATGATGAATGAAACATGGCATCGCTATCTATGCTCGGAAATAAATATGACATGCAAGCACACACATGAAATCACATAGACAATCAACAACATTGACTAGCAGGCAAAACTCAATAAGATAAACTAGACAAGAGCTCATAGCAAGTGGTTAGCTTGCCTCCGAAGATCAACACCATTTGGCTTGGAGGGTCACGAACGCGTCACGGGTCAGGGTCTCGGGTTGCCGGTACCGCGGAAAACCCTAGGCATGCATACAAGGTGCTGAGCATACATGTATTTTACAAAAATGTAAAAACTACCCTACTGGATAGAGCTTTTCAAACTAAGAATTTACAAATTTGAATCACTCTAAACGGAGTTACGGTTCAAAAGATATTGACGTGCGCGGTTAGCAATCTGCTGCTCACCAGAAAAAAAAAGAAAACAGACCGCGCGGAAAAAAAACTGCGCGGGCCTCTCCGTCACGCGACTGGGCCGTGCTGGGCCGAAACGGCCTGCTGCGTCACGCGCTGGGCTGGGCCGCTCGCGTATTCCCTGGAATACGCCTTCTCCACGGGAAAGCGTAAAGCGGCGAGGGCGCTTCCACTTAACCTGGCAGGTGGGGCCGGGACCCACCTATCGGCCTCTCTCTCTCTTCTCCCTTTTATTCTTTTCTTTTTCTTCTTCCTCCCGCTCAATCTCGACTCCCGCATGCAGGAACGCAGCAGCGCGCCGGCGGTCGGCGGTGCCGGTGACTGGCGGGCTGGGGGCAGACGCCGATGACGGCGGCCGGCTCGCGGGGCCACACCGCACCCGTGGGAGGCGAGGACGGCGGCAAAGCGACCTCCTGCGTGTCACCTGCCCGTACGCCTTGCTTGGCCCGTGGCCATGGCGGGCGCTCGGGTGGCGGACAGCGGCGACGGTGGAAATGGAACCAGGGGGCTACACCGTGCTCGGCCAGGAGCTCTAGAGCGGCAGCGGGGCTACGGACGCGACGCCCCGAGCTCGCCAAGCTTCGGTAATGGCGGCTAGGGTTTTGGGATTTTCGGGAACCGAAGTTCTTCGACGACTTGATGCCGGGGATGGTTGGATAGGGTTACTAGGGAGCTTATGGAGTTCTCTGGACGAGTGGGGAGATGAAGCAAGCTCGAAAATGAGCCTAGCAAGGCCTCGGGTGGCTATGGCCGAAACTAAAGGAGGCAAGCTCAGCTCCTGGTGCAACCTGCTGGGAGTCCAGGGGAAGCGATTTGTGCCTCCACCGGAGGGCTCTGGGGTTCCTTTTACAGGCAAGGGAGAGGGAGGAGACTTGATTGCGCCGGTGGTTGTTTGGTGCACCATCTTTGCTCCAAGGAGTTAAGGGGAGGGGATAGGTAGGAGGAACCGGATAGGGAGGCTGAGCTGGATGTGCAGGAGGGTACAGAGGATGTACTGGAGCTGGACAAGGACAGGGGAGGCCAGTTGGTTGGCTCCAAACCGGGCTACAAACTAAAAACTGAGAAACAAGAAAACTGCCTGCCAGGTGTTCGACGAAATTCCCGCAAGAAACTTCCAAAATCAAATAAATCCAAAACCTTTGCCAACGGTTGTGTTTAGGTGTATAAGGATGGTTTATGGAGTGGGGCAATTTTTTGGAGACATATGGGTGGGATTTTGGGCTAGGTGTTCAAACGTCCTACAACACGATCAATTTCGCGTTGCGGTTGAAAAGAGGTTCTGGGGGTCGAACAGATGGGGGAGTGGTCATTTGGGTAACCAGGGGAGTAGGTGAGGTGGTTCTTGCAATCTCTTTGCATTAACAAGTGGTGGAGTGCTTAACTGGTGTATCTCAATGTTGGTCAAAAATAACCGGTGGTAGGTGTGATATGTCTCCCACATGGCGAAGGAAAACATGGGGCCAAAGTGAGGTGGGTGTCGATGGTGAAGTGGCTGGTTTGAGCATGCTCTTGAGTTGGTTCCATCATGGCTCTTGGAGAAACTCAAAGGGGTTTGGCGAAGGGAGACATCGCCTTTGATCATTTGGTGGAATCGGTGGTGGAATACTAGGGTTCGATGAACTCGAGATTTCGTCTTTGGGTTAAAAGGGAAGGTTATCGGCTGATGATTTTGGTAGTGGCAAACTGGTTCAGCTGAACCTTTGGAATTTATTTAAGGATGGAAATCCAAACGGCATCATCAAGCATCGAGGGCGCAAGAAAAAATTTTGAAATAGAAGGAAAAAGTTTTTCAGGGGTGGGGAAACACCACTTAAAATTAGGGACGAATTTTTGAGGTGTTACAGTACCTAAGGGGGCTGGAAGGTTTTTAATGAGGCGGCCTGCAGCTTACTATTCAAAAGTGGAATATAATCAATGTTCCTCCTACTTCTCTGTGTTTACAACTCGCATAATTCATAACTTAACCGCACCCGAACACTCGGGGCTGTGTCATAAGGATCCAAACAAAAACACAAAAATTCCGCAGCCACACTTGAATACTCAGGGGCTGTGCAGTCATTGCTTCGCAACCAACACATATTTCACAAACCCCCACTCGATGGACTCGGGGGCTGGGCAGATATCAAAATACACAATCTATCTATTATATAATTAAAACACAGGACAACCAATGGCTCAGATTAGACAACAAATAATAAACGGTTCAGATTGAAGTCCGTGAAAAAAACCTAAGTTGTCCCGATCGGAAAGTCAAACGTGATAGAAGCAAACTCTTATTTGACGGGAGATAAAAAATCTGGAACTATCCCTACGTGACCTAATATCTCGCCGCAATGCTTTATCAACGAGGCGGAGCGCTGCGATCTCTCGGTTTCCCGATCTCAACTAGACGATGAGCAACATCGGAATACGGCCGGCGACTGCGCGTGGAAAGCCTGGCTCAAAGCTGTACGCATGTACGTATGCGTCAGGCCATGCATGTAGCCATGTACTACTTGATCGATCCATCTCTTGCAATGCTACATACGGACATGCATGCAAGAGGCATGCAAGCAGAAAGGATTCCTCAATCCATCGATCAATTTTCAGGGCTGCATGCATGTTCGTATATATGAGGCGCAATTATGATTGACTGCGGTGGAAGCGGCAGCATACGTGAGGATTTTGGATTGAACAGCCTGGGCCAAATTGGTTTGCTTGATTGTGACTTTTGTTTTGCATAGGTCATGCATATCATTGGTGGCTGACGATGACGGAGGAGACAATCTCTGGTATGCCTACGCGAGTCTCTCTGCTGCTGGACTTGGGGCAGGCATCGGAGATTTAGAGAGTAGGCCATCGGCATGGAGCAATGGACATGGCAATGTATACAGGCCACAAAGGCACGAGTGATCAGCTGCTTGCTTGGGTAGCGGGCGGACGCCACGAAGGCGTATGTTCCAGGGCTCTATTAATTAAAGGTGGTGGTGCTCCTCAAGATGTTTGAATTCGTGGTATAATTTTTTGATGGATTGAAACTTTAACGTATTTATCTTTCACGTTCTACCTTGTGTTGTTCAGATCTTTTGTCTTTATTTCCATCGTATGAAATTAATTTGACAAATGTATACACACACGAGCAGCAGGTATTGAGGCTCAGGACAAAGCTCCACACAGTTATTATTGCGGAGTGATAATGAGGCAATATTTGGATCATGAAGAAAAGGATCGCGGTATTTTTTTCTTCTTCTTTTGAACTGTACATAAACGATAGAAGTGTCGGCCATGGACATACTACGCATTAGTTTTGTTACAAATAAGTATGAAGCAACATTGATTGGAAGTATATCGTCAGTTAAGATTTTAGGTAAATGTGAGCTTACAGCAAAGTATTTTTATTCGGTGCATTGACATTATGATTAACTGGATTTATTTTTTAAATTGATTTTTCAGGCTACAATAAGCTAGGGAGGTGCTTGGCCACACAGGTTGGAACAAAAAAATGAATTGTTAATTTTGTTCCAAATATGTTAAGTATAACATCAGTCTAGGATATAGGAAAAATAATGGGCTTTCCAAAATCTTTAAATCAATGCACTCACATGTTAAGGCCAGCGCTAACTGAATTTTGTTTTGCTGGTGAGAATAAGCAAGGGAGGTGCTTCCAAAATCGACGAAGTTTCTGTTGGACTATGTTTTCTGGAATATTAATATGCTCAAGGGGCACATTCATATCGCTTGGTTAATATTAGCACTTGGTTAATATTAGCACCGTACGTGACCACAGGACTAAAAGACCAGACGACTGGACACTAGCAAATCGAAACACAACCCTGAATACTAGCACATTGAAAACCGATCAATACAAGTCGCATCGGCAAATCGAAGGCACGTCAACAACATCGCAAAAGAAGACAGCAGGAGGTCAGCGGATCAAAGGCACGCCAGCAACTTTGAGTGATAGCTCCAACTTTTAGGTAATAGCTGCAATCTTCAAGTGGGTTCGATCTTTCCCTTCCAACATGCAATTGGTTTAATAAAAACCTGCCTTCATATAAATTTAATGATTAGTTGGAACACTTATTTCTTTTAAATAAATCATAAGTAGCATGCTTGCTACAGAAGTTCCTAAGACAGGTCTACTGTGTTATGTTGTTCTTCATCAGATTGAGACAGAGCCTGCAGCGATGGAATATTTAAGTCTACAAGCACGACAGAATTATTTAATTTATTTGGGAGGTGCGTGGGGGCGAACTGCAACGACATTGCGCAGGAACCAGGATCATATGCCATGAAGGGCCTGGTTGTTTACGTCCTTTTACTTTCCATGCAGATCCAATCCGTCGGCAAGCACACTTTGAAAAACCTTGCCATGTGTACACATTAAAAACGAGTTTACAATTCAAATAGTTTCATCGGCGTAGGAATCTCCTTAGATTTGAATTTTATAAACTCAAGTAGTAATTATTATAGTTTTTTCATTGAATGTATAAGTTTTAAGTGGTGTTTTGGGCCAGGATGCATGGAATCGACATATAACTGAATGGGAATTTCCTTATATGTGCGCAAGTGTCCAACTTTAGTCATCGGTATCATCAAAAGCAGATTAAGAACACAAGTTCCCTTAAATATTTTATGTGCCGAAGGATTTGTGTACTCTCACTAAAATAGGTTAGTACTTATATGATAGGTTAGATCATGCATTTTAACGCCTTTCAAGCATGTAGAAATGTTTTTCCTATGTGAAAATTGTAGTGCAATATATCATTTCTACTCTGTAATTGATCATTTAACCATCCAACAAGCATACAACTCCCTTTTGCAGAGATATTCATATATAATCATGATATGAAAAAATGCGTACACAAATTTAATTTCTTTAATGTTCGGATAGGTTATTACTAAATGATATAGTACATATCAACTGTAATCATCTATATATTACATTTAGCACTACAAATGTAGAAAAGAATAAAGAACAAGGGAAAATCCATTGAGTACAAAAGTAGTACATTATAGTTATGTAGAAAATGCATCACAACATTTCTAGCCGCGCAATTGCGCGGGCCACCCAGCTAGTTCATATTATGTGCAAAAGAGTCAAAATTACACTCGGCGGCTGCCCCTGTACAAAAATATTTACATACACACGTTGCCTTAACCCTCAGGCTCTTCCTTGATGGGTAACATAGGCCCACAGAGTTGGTCGTGCATACGCTCGACCAGCACCTCCGCAGAACGAACTGTGCCATCCAGATCTGCCTGATTCAGAGTCGCCCCAATCTCGGGTGGTGGCAACACCAAAAATGGTCGTTGACTCCACACGTACGCCATGATCGCGTTCGCTCCAACCACAAGCTTCTGGGTCAGCAACTCTCGAGTGGGACCAGCATGGCGGAAGATATTCAGAAGGCGTGAATCCCTTGTGGTTGTGGCCCCACGGGAAAAAGGGTCTCGTTGAGTCGAATGAAGGCCATCCTGCATAGCTCGAGTAACTGAGCACTCCTCCAAGCACGATCCTTCAGCTTGGCGAGTATGCGTGCATGATACTTATCGAGCCAAAAATGTTGGCGTCCAGTAGTGGGGTGGTCAACCACACTATCCAAACGCTCCTCAATGCGAGCCTGCTCTGCTTGGAAGTCTTCAACAAAGCCTGCAAGAAGCGCAAGCCAGGTCAAATAGAAAGGACTAAGCAAAAGTTGGCAAGCAAAAACAAAAGTCGAACTCACAATCGAGTTGCCTGTTTACAAGCTCCATCTCTCCAAGCACGTAATCCTCGCGTTGGGTTGCCAACAATGGTCTCATTTTCAGTATCTCCAGCTTTTTCCGAGCACTCTTCAGGTCCTGCTCCATTTTTACAAATCGAGTTTTCATAAACTCCATAACTTTGGCGTCATTTGCCACCTGCGCTTGTGACCGGGTGGCAGCAGGAGCTTGCGAGGAGCCAGTCGAAGCAGCGGGTTCCCTTGACTGTTCAAAGAGCATAATCACAATATAAGTTCATATCAGAAAGGGTAAACCCAAGGCGTAAGATAAGATCAAATAGCATACAGCTCGTCGAGTGCAGACATATTTAACAAAAGACCATTGACATAAAGAGTAGCAAAACCACATGCATACTCGCGCAGTTCAAAGGTATCATTACATGGCATAAAAAAAGGGTGCAGCTGCCCTAAGCCTAGGAAGTCGACTCCGACCTAGCCCTAAGCAAACGAGCGGCAACCTCTGCTGCCCGGCGCTCCATGGTGGCCATAAATATTTCGGCCAGTCGCGTCGCTGGTCCGCTAACTCCCTTAAGGGACACGAGCTTCCCGTCTGGCCTCTGAGGGAATTCAGACAGAGCTGCCTCGTAGTCACAGTCTATCCCATGACACAAAAGGAGCTTGAGGGTGGACTCCGAGCCGTGTACCGTGAGGGCACGAGCGAAATCCGCCATGGTGGACGTCCCCGGGCCAAACACGTCGGCGAAGCCATCCGCAGTCGACGACACTTCGCCACTTGGGAGCACAACCTTGTACACGGCGCTGAGTGTACTCGCCGACTTGGCAAGTGCATCCTTCGCATGAGTGCACACGGCGCCGAGGTCGCCCACAGCACGGTCGAGTGATAAATCGCGACTCGCCGTGCCTGCAGAGGCCGGCGCGCCAATAGCTTCTTCACAAATCAAAAAGAGCAAAAATCATTACATGACACCCAACAGCTACACCATAACGTCAAAGGGAAGGAAATACTTACCTCCCACGACCTGCGCGAGTTCCGCCAGTTGTTCAGCATATCCTCGCTCGCGTACGGCAGCTGAGTTGTTGGCAGCATCTAGCTCCTTCTTTGACTCAGCGCGCTGCGCAGCGAGTGCCTCCTCCAGCAACTTCACGCGGGACTCAGTCGCTGTCTTTTCGCCTGATGCAGCAGATCACATATAGTTCATACTCGACTAAATCAAACATTGCATAAAAGGAGATTCAGAATCAGCAGCAAAGTGAACTCATGACTGAGTCGCTCCAGGTCATTGTGCAGGCCATCCCTCTCCTGCTCCACCTGGACATATGCCTTGGCAGACTCTGCCAGGGTGCGGTAGAAGGGCTGCGAACACACACCTTCAGCATAAGTTGTAACGCACACAGCCCCAAAATACGTGGGTTATGCAAAAGGTACTCACATGATTTGTCCAAGACTCAGGGGTCGCGGCAGATGTCCCGACCTCTGGAGTCGTCACATCCGTAGCCTTGGTCACCTCGACAACAGCTGTGGTGGCTATAGGCTGGACGACCTCGTGTGTGGTCGGAGAAGCGATCAGGTGATCCGGTGTCGGAACTGTCTCGGCTGGGGGAGATAAGGGCCGATCGGTCTCAGCACTGCGAAATGGCACACGGGAAGAAATCGTCAGCACAAGTATGCAACGGCAGAAAATTTTGTATCGTAAGCAAAGACACATACCTGTGCTCCTCATCTTCCTCGTAGTCGAGGTCTTCAAAATTTGGGCCTCCAAAAACTGGGGCACCACTCGAATGGGGAGGAGGAGTCGAGCTCGTCGAGCATACACGCAAAGGAGCGGCCCAGGGAACGGGTGGTGAGCCCGATTCCTCGTCATCCTCCAAACCCTGCTCTTTCGCGGGTGCACTCGCAGAGGAAGATACCTTTTTGGCCAGTCGACGATGCTTGGGAGGCGCGACATCGATTTCGTGGTCACATGCGGCCACTTCTTCAGTCTGCACCTCCTCGGCTGCTTCCTCTTCAACTTCTTCCACATGCGAAGTGGTGGCGGATGGGATTGGCAAATGATCCCCCCTCGCCTCCCCCTCTTGCACCTGAGTTTCTTCAGTCGGGCCATTCTCTGGCAGAGGAGGAAGGGAGGCAGCAGTCGAGTGACCCTGCATGTCATAAATCACAGCTGCAAAGTTAGAAGCTACAACACATACGAGTGGCAACTCCTAACTGCAAGCAGATCATAAAACTCACATACCTCAAGCAAAGGATTTTCCATCCCATACGGAGTAATGGGGCAGTCGATGTTGCACGGGTCGGCTGCCGTAAGGTTGGTGATGGATCGCACATGCGTCAACAGCTCATTCCTTGACAGCTCCTCTGGGCTCATCCGAGTGGGATCATTCGTGCCCTCGTACTGCCACATGGGGTGTGCTCGGGCACGGATTGGCCACATCCGTCTCTTCACAATGGTGGCCATTAGATGCACACTCGTCACCCTGTCAAGAAGACCTCCAATCCGGGACAGAAGAGGCCCTGCTTCCGCCAGTTCTTCATCCGACAGCTGGTGGTCCCAGGCCTTGGTCCTTGCAAAAGCAGCAGTCAAGAAAGTGGCGACTGTGCCCTGCTCGACGCTGGCATAGAACCATCCTTTCCGCCAGCCTTGTGCATAGTCGACGGTCTTCAGGCGAAAATACCGAGTGTCGCCGCGCACCTGAATCCCGCAGCCGCCCACAGGGTAGGTGCGGCCGCCTCCCCTGTTCGGCCGCACCATGAAAATGGCCTTCCACAACGCCCAGCTTGGGGTGACTCCCAGGAAGCATTCGCACAGCGTGATAAAACACGCAATGTGCAGAATACCGTTAGGGGTGAGATCGTGGATCTGCACCCCATAGGCAAAAAGCAAACCATGAACAAAATCGTGGAGGGGGAGCGAAAACCCCCTAGGCAGAAACTCTGCAAAGCAAACACACTCGTTGGCGCGTGGTTCAGGGAGTACCTCCTTCGGCGATGGCGCGCGAACAGCCTGTTGGTCTGCAGGAGGCAGCAGACCCTGCTCGCGGAACTTGGTCAGATGGGCGTCCCTGATGGTGGACTTTGCCCAGTCTCCGCCACTCTTCTTCAGGACGGCGGCGGCCGCAGACGCGCTTGCCGCGCTCTTCTTGCCCTTCGTCGCCGCGTCAGTCGAGGCGGCGGCCGCAGCACCCCGCTTCGAACCCCCACCTTTGGCCATTGGCAGTGTGGATGGGTGGAGCGCAGAAAACTTGAGCGCAAGAACAATGGCGGGGCAGCGCAAGGAGGAAGACGAGATGGGGGCGGCGCAGGAGGCAAATGACCAGTAAAAAACTATGCCCGTGTCATTCTCCCAATTTACCACAGGTCCAAATAGATCGCCACCATTAATCCATAAGCATACGCTCCGCGCAGCATCCTACCATACACGTGGCGGCCACGGAGAGCAACCGTCGCTGGCCACTTCGCCCACTACGCACGGGGATCTAGGAACCATCATCACGCCCCGTGAAAATCGTGCTAGAGCGGTCAAATCCACTCCATGCGGCGCTGTCCTTGGTTAGCTCTGCAAGATGGGCCCACAGGTATGTCGCGTCCCATCAGCCTTACCAAGCACGCCACCGCTTGTCAGAGATGGCAGTCGCAAAATGCGTCATTGCTGACGTTACTTCATCTTGCACAACTGGCATCAAAGTCACTCGATGTTTTCTTCGATTGGTATCACACAAGAATTAAGATTGGTCTTTCGGCAGAGACCAGATATGCCAGTCGACAGGTATTCGACTAAAACATCATACTCCCATCGGGAGCGTATCAAAAATTTCTTTGACTAGTATATGCAGGATAAAAAAGGTTTTGAGATTATCCTCCATTGCAAGCAATAAAGCACAATCTCGGGGGCTACTCCCATCGGGAGCGCTGTCGCGCACCCGATAGAATAACGGCAAAGTATCAGTCGACAAATTAATCGACTCAGTTCATAAACAAAATCGTACTCGAAACATTCCCGAGTTGTATCTGACGATCCTCGGATGCTGCATGCATAGTGCAAAGGTAAGACCTGCCGATCAGTTGAGCTGGGCTAGGGACCGCTCCAGCAGCATTAACCTTAAACTTTTCGTGTCAGCAGACATGATGAAAATCCCGGCGGACGCGTTGGGTAAATTCAAAGTTATACTGCAGTTCGATTCAGTAAGACCTCAACGGCCTGATTCGAGTCTGACCAGTCTGTTACAGATTCGAGTCCGGGACTCGAGTTTGATTGAAAGCTAGTATGGTTTTGCCCGAATGGTAGTTAACTGGCACCGATCCGTCGTGTGTGCCGGGCCTGCTAAGCTATTATCCCTTGATTATCATAAGCAAAAAGCCATAGTCGATGAGATACTCGACATAGCCAACGCGTGCTATTTCATACAAGAATTCCAATTATAAAATACAAATGCAAAGAATATAACGTGCATAGATAAGTGAGTCAATGCCCGACTCTTTGAATCAGACAAGTACTCGGGGGCTACTGACATGGGTATGCCTATCGGGTACCCTACCATGAGGGTACCTGGTGCACGTATCGACTAGGCCCAACTATCAAGAGCCTACGAAAAGCCCATGAAGGAAGGCTCAAAGAAGATGGAGTATCCTCCAAGTTAGGCGAAGACATAGTCGGTTTAGACTTACCGTACATGTAATTTGGGTCGGTTACGAACTCCCGAGACCCAGCCTATTATATAAAGGCTGGGGGCCGTCGAACCAGACACGTACTTTCAGAACCACCAAAAACCCTAGCGAGATCAGCATCTCGCCGGGATTCCCTTGTAACCACCATATTCGCAAATCAATAACAGACAGGCAGGACGTAGGGGTGTTACCTCCACACGAGGGACCTGAACCTGGGTAAAATCTTTGCCCTGCTTGTCAGCCGACGATACTTCCAGCTCTACCACATTCTCTCCCCATATTCACAACCCGAGGACCTTAACCATGGGTCTTGATGAGTTTACCCCTCGTCAACAGCCTCCCCTCGCTCAACTCTCTCGACTACGGTCTCAGAGAAAAACTATAATCCTAGATCTGTTTCGGCAGCAATGATCTGGCTGCACCGCGGAATCCACGACGGCTCTATCCAGCGAGGTAACATCCTATCTAAACATCTTAAGTGCGTTTCGTTGCCTGCATCTGTTATTCGGTGCGGATCTAAGTATGTGTCTGTGATGGTTGCGCTTGAAGTTTCGGCTTTCTCATGATATTGGGGCTGTGATTTAGGGGTTCTCTTAGGGTTTGGGGATTCTATTTGGAGGTTGTTAATACTGAATCATCGATTGGGCAATGAATTCAAGTCCCACGAACTTGTTGTTACTGTTAACTTGTCTGCTGAACAAATAGCATATACAATAAATTTCAATTATAAGCCTTGATAATTGGTACTGGCATAATATAGGCTGTACTGATTACTAACGAAATGTGGAGTTCCTTTGGTTGTGCAATATATTAGTGTGCATGTGATGTTTGTTCCTTCATGTTCATGTGGTGTTGATACATATAACTCATTTCATTGCCGATCACCAATTGCTGTTCATATGAATGTTGTTTGTGTAATCCAATTGTTGTTCATATAGTTAACTAATGCTCTGGTATTGTTCAGTATTAGGGTTGTGTTGTGTTATCTGAAACGGTTGCTTCAGCATTTGGTTGTATTGTTAGCTATTTGACATGACTACATCATTTGTGCATGGACTAGGGAAGTGCCAAATGCCTAATTCTTGTGCGTCAACATATTTGATGGCTAACTTCTTGGTGTTGCAATGAATGTAGAATGGACATTGCGGGATCGACGCAAAGACGACGGCGGACGAGGTCATGTGAAGCCAATTGCACATGTCCCCAACCAGGCCGCTGCTTCGCTTCGTCACCGGCAGCACTTTTAGCCCATCTAGGAGTGGCTCATTCGATCAGGGTTTTCAAGTTGGCGTATGGAGAACCAATTGAATACCTGCAGTACCTGACTGCGGATGAAGACTCCGGTTGGCCACAAACGCGGCTATATGGACAAGGCGACGACGGAACCTTGCTCATGGTGCTTCTGAATTCTATTGGAAAGGTCCCCGTCTTGTCAATTGTCTGCATAAGGTCGAAAGAGAGCATACTGCCGAGGTACAGAATCAAGATGTGGGCTAGAGGCCCTCATGACAGGTGCTGGGCGGAGAAGGACGTCGTTGGAGTAGAGATTGACGTTTCGAGCAGCGAGACCCCCGGTGACGTCACTTTTGACCAGGTAGAGTCATACCTCGTCGTGCCGACTAAGTACCTCCTTGGTACAGGATCGACAAAGAAACTGAGTTTCTACGTCCGCATTGATAAGAACGCCTGATTAAAATTTCAACTGTGTGTGAACATATTTTCCTCCTTTTGTAGCAAATGCCAGATTGCATGTTCTGACAATCAAATGCTCCTTCCTGAAATTTTGTTCTTCATGTATTTCTTTGTTGTCGTACTATTTGTTTGACACTAAGCATACGATGAAATTGCATAGACCAGGAAAACGGAGAACAATATTGTAAACCGCGAAGACAAATAAATACAAAAGTTATGGTGCAATTCAACAAACTTTCAGATCATTACATGAGAGAAGACTAATAAAGAAGTGATGGGTTCATATCCGGCAGTGCGTTGAGCAGCATCGATTAAATTTACACAAAAGAACTGAATGATCAGTGATGTTCGAAAATGTAGGTCACGGATGACAGTGATCTACACCCTGCCGACGGCGTCATAGGCAGTTAAACAGAATGACACCCTTAAACATGAAATATGCTGCCTCTCCATAGGGCTTCAATGTCGTCTGCAGGTGTAGATCACGGACGTCGAGGTCTCGTACCTAAGAACGTTCAGGATGAACCCACCATTTTTATATTTGAATGCAAGGATGTCGTCGACATACAACATCAACCGCCTGGCCAATCTCTCCCATCCATTCAGAAGGACAAGGTGATCATCAACCCACTGAAGCTCAACTGTTGTGTGGCAAAACCTTTTAACCCAGATTGGCATGTCTATCTTACCAGAGAACTTGGGATCTTTATCTTTCGCCGTCCTGATTATGTTGGTGTGATTCAACAGAGCATTGGTAAACGATTCCGGGATGACCAAGGCAACTAGCTCAGCAGTTGTCACCTGCACATAGAACCGGGAAGGGAACGGGTCGTTCGGTATATGACGACCTAAATATGGACCCCTTCCTAGTTTCTAAACATGCTTAACAGCCTTCTGAAGGCTAACTGGGAGCAACCTACGGACACTAGCACTGCGCCCTATGGCATTTCGTCTGGCCTAGAAGGAAAGAAAATTAAGAAATAATCACGGATTGAACTGGTGATCAGAAATTATTTGCTACAAAAGAAATTTACCCTTGCAACGGAGGCCATGTGAAAAATGCACACTATGTGTACGACTAATGCAGATGCAAGATTATCAATGCAAGAGTAGCCCTAGCCTTTTACCAGTAAACCAACTAAGCAGCTCTAAAAATTAGTACGAACTGACATCTAATACGAAAGTCATTACTTACCAATGGAGAAGGGGGGCGCTGATGGTGTTGAACTGCTACCTCCAGCAAAATTTAACGGCGTAGGAACGGGGGTGCGACGGAGAACAGATCCAATAGGAACACCAAATAATATTGGTCCCACAGGAGACGGCGGTCTTACGCCGGGCATGCTAGACTCAAGAATAGGACGAACGAAGGAAAATCCACCGTTCAAGCTGAACGGACTAACCGAGTGAGACTGGGACACCACCGGTGCTGTATGTAGAGGGGGAGCATCATAGAGAGACAGAGAATAGTTTGATGCCACAGATTTTGATAGCTCTGTAAGTGCATTCGCCGCCACCTGTGCGTAGACCGCTGCTGCGATTGGTGGAGATTTTAATAACTCTGCTACTGAACAGGCACGCAAGGCCGATAGAGCGACGAGGATGGGCGATAGACCATATGTGGCGCCGCTATCGATGGCGCTGCAAATAGCCCCGAACCTTCGTACTGGGGAACGGCATACTGAGCCGGCGAGATAGAGGAAAGGTCGGAGGCTCCAGCAAATACTGGGGGACGGATGGGTACAAGCTTGCTGGCTAGGCTAGCGGTTGACGGTGGCAGGCGAGCGGAAATATCCATCAGCGGCTGGCGGCGCATAGCTTCCTCTTCTGGATCTAGATCTGAGAATGTTGGAGGCTATGGGGATTTACTGAGCCGGCGAGATAGAGGAAAGGTCGGAGGCTCCAGCAAATAGAATATACAGCCTTGGCCAGAACACATGTTTTTTTATTTTGAGTCAAGGGCAATCCACGTAAAGAGGAGGCGCATCAGGTGTGCGTCAAGCCCAGAAGGCCCAGTTTCAGGGCTATGATCTAAATATATGGCCCGGCTAGCAGGCAGTCCAACTTCGATAGTTTTTAACAGAATTAACTCTACCTAAACTGAAGAAAAAAAGCTTCGTCATCGTATTTCCTTAGTTTAGATAGCATGAACGAATTATTACAGAATTAACTATACCTAAGGGGAGCCCAGTTTCAGATACGAACTGAACTACTTTTCATATAAAGGAGCAACGAGTTACTTCGTCCCTGAAACAACATTGGCGCACCTTAGTCACACAGCAAAACGCCTACAACTTACGTCATAGAGCATTGTTTTGTTACAATATGTAATACTCTGCAAGAATGTCTGTCATAATTCAGTGGCTTACCTAAAATATACTTAGTAAACATGGATACACGGGTACATAATAGTTCGGTACATAATAGTTCGTACAGTGCATAATATGGTATTGCTGCTACTGATACTACAAACATGAACAGAAACGCTTATTCATCTTCTTCTTCTTGTCCACTGCCTCGAACTTCGATTTGCAGGGCTAGGGTTTCCTGGCATTCAGACGACCCTTCAGAATGTCAATTTGGGTTTCGAGGCTCAGATTCATCGGAAGCTCTGGCCTCCAACCCGTCGGCTTGATAATACAGCAGTATTACTTTGTTGTAGAGCTTCTCCTGTCTCGCCGCCTCCACCAAGCCATGAGGTCTGGCCGCCGCCTCGGCACTAGGCTGCGCCTCGAACGCCTCCTTACGAGGTGCATGACAACTGCCAGATCTATCCATAGAACCTTCACTCGACGTGCTCCGACTCAGGTCGTGGGGATTTTTGGTAACCGCCACATGTTCATGGAGCCAATCTCTTGTTTATTTCAGATGTGGGACGAAATGGTCCACAACTTACCGACCGAGGGGCTCCGGAATCTATGCAACTCGGAGGTATCATCCAAGTTCATGTAGAATAAACAGAGGGTCCGGAAATCCTAAACGAACCAAAATAAATGATGCCCGACTCAAAGACAGAGGCTCTGATACGTCGTCCAGACGCCATTGCAGATAGCGTTGCGGTCGGCGGACAAATGTATAACCATGTGACGTATCATGTCGGAGGATCCAGAATTATTTGCAGAGCCTCTGAAAATTAAGCCAGAGATTACGTGATACTCGGATGCGCTAGGAAGAGAACGGAAATTGGTTTGGCGTTTCCGGGAACGCCCAAACGTCCTTTCGTACGGCGTTCGAAAGGCATATTAACTCTTTGAGAGGCGTTTCAAAGAATTTAGACCGCGGAAGTCGATTTATTGAAACGCCCAGTCAGTAGTCGTTACAATGCTTAGGAGCCAATTAGTCTGGCGTTCGTGTTGCACCGTCACGGACAATGCAGAGCGTATCCTCCACTAGACGCAAAAACGGCTAATTCCAAATATCTTAGCCATACCATCCGAAAAAATATCAGACACTCCGGTTGATGGGCAAACGTCATCTGACGGGGCGTTTCGGAGGGTACGGGACGCCACGTCGGGAGGCGTATGAGGCCGAGGGCCATATCCGCGTGAAAGTTTTGGGAAGGGCTAGATTTGCCTAATTGTCCGATTAAGGGCCATTTAGTAAAAAGATACCCGCATGACTCCAGCGGTAGATGCCGCGGGGCAGCTGCATTTTCCAAATAAACACATATTACTACTACCACTACAATGAACGGGGTCCATATCAATTGGAGGAAGCAAAAGAATTCCGTTGAAACAGAGGAACTGGGAACAAAATACCGGTGAATGAAACAGTTCGATTTTCATATATAGGATAGGATTAAGCAAACGCTACATACAATGAAAAAACAAAACACGAATAGGATCTATTATATTATTCTATACTACTATTAAAAGAGCAAACATGTTACGGATACATTAAATTTAATCCGTCCAATCTAATCAACGGACCGGATCGTCTCAACAATGTTGAGCACCTCAACACATCTTTTCGTTTTGTGGAAATTACAAAGTATTGCCACCGCCTAAAAGAAAGAAACGGTTCGTGAAAACTGGGAGGCTCTGCCACGGCCGGGTGCGCCGGCGAGCTAGAGCCGCGCATCGCGGAGTACGGCTTCTTCCCGCTCGTCAAGGCCCGGCAGTTGACACAGGCCATTATCCCGTTCCGGTTGCCTGAGGCCGTGGCCGGACAGCAGCATGAGCGCACGCCCGTGTAGGTCATGTGAGGCTCTGCCACGGCCGGGTGCGCCGGCGAGCTAGAGCCGCGCATCGCGGACTACGGCTTCTTCCCGCTCGTCAACGCCCGGCAGTTGACACAGGCCATTATCCCGTTCCGGTTGCCTGAGGCCGTGGCCGGACAGCAGCATGAGCGCACGCCCATGTAGGTCATGTGAGGGGCTGCAAGCTTGCAAGACCGCAATCGAAAACAGCCGCCGTAGGCCGCTGATTTCACCCGGACGACGCCGACGATGTAGAGAAACGGCAATATCGAGGTGCAGTATAGATTACCGATTCCACTTTGACGGTAATTTTAACCCATGGTGTCATTACGCACCAGCGAGCATTCCATACGTCCTGGAGTTAATCAAGTAGACAGGACCAATCCGATCTAGCATGCGCAGCTCTCCTGATCGATCGTGTCCACACAGCAATCCATCACGTATATTGCAGTACAGATATTATGCAACGATGGTTGAGAAGGATGAGGTATACATACCGGCTCTTTGAGCAGATTGGGTGTCCGCCTCCGCCGTGTTCTTTGAGATTGCTGCGAGGAAACCTTTGTGGATGACCGGCGATGCTGCTGTTCAGTTTCACCATGCAGTCCGACTTCCTACGCTCAATGAATCTCTATATCCTTAATTTTACCGCTAGATATATGATACATATCGTCACTGCACGCGGTTAATCCAGAGGCTATACTGGTGCTGGATATGTTTCACTTCCGATTTATCTAAAAAAGTACAATCTGGTGCGTCCAGCTTTCCCTAAATTCTCTTCCTCTCCAACCATTAAATCTCATCTCCATTCAAGTTTTGACCACCCTGCAGTTAAGCAGCTGAATATATCCCATGATGGTTATTGCAGCTAGGAGAAGGTGTACAGACGGTCCATAAGGTACGCATGGAGCAAGGATAGATTAGGTTTTTTTTTTTTGGAATTTTTGTGTGTCCGGCGTCGTGCAGTTTCAGGCTTGGTCCTAACGAACAAGCATAGCCTGGAGTTTCGTTTTGAGGGATTTTAATGATTGTGCATCCTTTTTCAGATCTGTGTATATACGTATTACTAGGATGAAATAAGATCTATAGTTGTTGTATAATCCATTTAAGGGATTCAGTTCAGCAATGAACCAAGGCATCACCTAGAGCATGCACAGGTGGTTAGGGAGTTAGAGAATTATGAGCAGATCGAAGAAGATGGCTTGTCGTACCTGTACGGGAAGAGGAACTAGCGATGGGGGAACTTTTCTTGATGCGGGTATGGTTTTTCTTCTTTTTTTGTCACGTGAAAAAAGAAATTAGAAAAATGATTTGACAAATGGGATTCAACTTTATCAGTGTGATTTATTTGTAAAGTGTTGACACATAAACTGTTTCGAATTGAAAAGTTGTAGTATTTCAATGTGTCACGCTTTAGTATGTTTTTAAAATAAATAAAATGTTACCAATTTGGCAGATTTCTAGAATTATATTTACTTGCACCAAAATAGGTAACCCAAGTAGTTATGGTTTTTTCCTACTCGGAAATGGAAATTGTCCCTTTCAATTGGAAGGACGTGCGTTGCACGTACATGCCAACTAGTAAAACAACAAACAACCAATGGCTAAGATTTGTCACTTTAAGGTTAAAATATATTAACGGCCGAGATCCTGCAGCCTGCACCGTCACGTCGTGTAGAGGCAAAACAAAATCTACTGATTTTAGGCACAATATGCGCGTATGAGAAACCGGGCGTCCTGCTCCCGCACGTCCAAACTCTCCTGCATGCCGCCGAAAAAAAAATTCCCTGTCTTTTCGGATCTCTTCATGCTCCACACGATAGATAGATTTAATAACAAAGTCACGATTCAATCTAGAAGCCCCTTTGCCCTCTTTATCTCCAACCTTGGAATCTCTTTCTGTTCCAAAATCTGCAATATAGCTCCTCTTCTTCGGCCGACCAATTCACCTGATGGCAGCAGAACAACAGATGCGCCAATGACAGTTTGAAGAAAAAGGAGGTATAGCTGCCATGTGCCATCGTGGGGAACTACAGAGGAATCCTCCCAGCCGTCATCTTGCACCCTTCCATCAGCCCCATGCGAGGCCCTACAGCAAGGAGGATATGATGTCCAGAGGTCCAGGCCCAAAGTGGACTCAGCAATCGTTGGATAAATAGCACATGACCGAGAGAAGCCTACACGCCTGGACGCCCAGCGAATCGAACTAATCGGAGACGGAAGGCACGCCAGCGGAATCATCCACCATGAGAAATTTTGTTGGTAATTGCCTACTCATCATGTCCCGATCTACTTATATTCATGATTCAAGTATTTATCGGTATCTTAGTCTGAATAATGGACAGATCCTGATTCCTGAGTTCTTGACGCTTCTGATGTCATGTTTGCTGATGCTTCATGTGTATTGCTGCAGGGAGCTATCAACATATAGCGTTTGTGCTCCTCACAGATTTTCTATACTTGCATCTAGGTGTATAACTAACTGCTTGATGGAATTTGTTACACATGAGATTCAGAGTACAGGAAAGAATGAAGTAAAAATATTGAGATTTGCACTACTACAACTACTGTACTTCTTTGTGTCATATTGTAGACTTCCTCTACGTTGGCAGGGATTTCTTGGTGATGACTCCATTGCACAAGACTACAAAAGCTAATAACTGAGAACATTTGCAGGTAGTAGTTCCTCAAACACCAACGTTTTCTGAGTTTTCTTATTATTTGTCTAGATTAAGTAAATTTATTTGATTCCCCGGTGTTTCTATGTTTACAGTCCATAGGTTGTAGTAAGCATATGGATTCGGAAAACATGAACATGAAATAACTTATGATGCTCCAAATAGTGCATATCCTATTTATCAAGTTGTACTTATCTTGATGTATCTTTTGTTTTGCACTTGGCCCAGGACATAAGCCACTCATGCCTCTGTCACCTATTTGGAAAAGTTTCTGGACAGTACAAAGGGAGTCCAGTAAGGATGCTCTGAAAACGGTGTCACGGAAATTCTTATGTATGTAGCATGCACATCTTCTTTCGTAAACTTCTTGGCCAGAAACGTACTGAGGCCAAATCCCATGTTCACTTCTACAACTGCATGTTCCAATTGTTCAGGATATCCACAGGATAGCTAACAGTGTTTGTTCCTGCTATTTTTCATAATTATTTAGAGTTCAGACAATAACCACCAACTTTGCTAGACTATTTTCTGCCCTCTCTCCCATGTTAAATATTGCTAATTTACTTCTAATATTTTAATAAGGGTGCTCAGTTGCTAGAGAAGGTGCAGATTTCCAATTGCACCACGCCATCAACTCTTTCGATGTCTAGGGGCTGGTGGTGATGTATGACGATGCTGAAGGCCGCATTACCCGGTGTCGAGTGGCGGCCATTGCTGCACTACAGGTACGCTCATTGGATTTTTATGTCGAAAGTTTTGTTGGTATTTGCCCGCTCATCATGTCATAATAGTCACTTATTCCCGAATATTTTGGCCTAGAAATCTTATTGATTATAATTCTGCTATTGTCATTACTATGTCTTCTGAAATGAAAGTTTATTAATGTTTCACCTATGCTGCTGTAGGGAGCTTTAAGTTCTTGGGTTTGCCCTCCTTATTATCAGCTTCCAAATTTTGAAGCTTTCTTCAGATGAAATCAGATCCATTGGTTTTTCGTTTTCTGATGTTTGCATTTTAGATTATAATTCTGTTGCTGTCATTACTATGTCTTCTGAAATGAAAGTATGTTAATGTTTGAGCTATGCTGCTGTAGGGAGCTTTCAGTTCTTGGGTTTGCCCTCCTTATTATCAGCTTGCAATTTTTGTAGCTTTCTTCAGATGAAATCAGATGCATTGGTCTTTCGTTTTCCGATGTTTGCATTTTAGCTTAACAACCATCTACTTACTGAAATTAATCACCGATAGGAGTGCATGCAGTCTGAAGGTCAAAAACATGGATGTTATTCTATCAAGGATTCCATGGTCTGCAACCGCGTATTTTCACATTCTATTTCTTAGCACATGTTTAGTGATATAGCAAAGGAACTCGACTAAAAAAAATTATAGCTATTCCAGTTATATAAATTCCTCTTCTATTATATTGAATGGTTCAGGTGGAAGTGTTCCGCCCAATGGACATTATTTTTGAGTTTATGATTGAGTGCCTAACTCTGAATTTTGTCTTAGTGCTCAGGTACGTTCATTTGGTTAACAATGTGAGGGCAAGAAAATCACTACATCTCAATCATGACACTATTATAGAAATATTAACGCAAACTTATTAGGTGTTTGAATTGAAAAAGAAAACTACAGTATATCATACAAGACTAAGATGCTCAAAAAATAAACAAAGAAGCAAGGAAACAAGTACATGAACCAGTATTTTGTTCTCTGCATTACTTAGCTGATCTTTGAACTATAACAATACCAACAGAGTAATGTTTGTTCCATATCTTCTCTCATTGATATAAGTGACAGTGTGGTACCCAACTTAACTTTATCCTATATATTTCATTGTTTTTCATCACAATATGTAGTTAGTATCTATTTCTTATTGATGCATCTAGAGTTCCCATTCTATTTTGTGGTTAAAAGGATGACACACTAGAAGTCCGATGTGGTTGGAACATATCGAACTTTGGTTCTTTAGGGCCCATGATACAATAGCACACTGCACACCTATGCATGTATTTATATTTTGTATCAAAGCATGAAAAAGAACCAAGGCCAAAGAAAGAATGAAATGTTCTCAAGAAATAATCATTCACAACCTATATGTGTTTCTCCCAAATTCTGGATACTACAAATTTGCATATATTATATATTGTTTAATTACAAATTATTACTAGTGCCTGCAGGTAAATGGGTCGATGGTGTGTGGATGCGCTGAGGTCGCCGACATCCTTGCGTCAACATCGTCGCCTCCACCAGGTAACTGAGGCAAGTTTGCTGCAGCCCCTGCGCCAACTTCACACACAACACACTGTTAAGCTCTACCCGTTGAGTCCTCTGCAGATTCTCTATATATGTCTAATTAATTGATTGATCTACTAAGTTGTATATGCGCGTGTAAATATTAAAATTGATAGGGAGTTGTGTACGAACGTGTGCGTGTTTCGATCAGGAATTCTGGATTGATCTGATAAGCATTTGTTCTTTTTTGCGCACGATTTACAGATCACTGCCTCATTCTTAATTGTTACACTATTTGCTCCATTAATAATGATATTATCACAAAATAATTGGAAGAAGTTTTTAGTTGTATAAAATCGTAGTAACCTTTGGGGAAAAGCCCTGTGATTTTCTTCTGCAAAAAGGGATTTAGCTGGTGAAAATGAGGAGATAGATCGTCACACTAGAGCACCATGAGGAGAACACTACTAAACAAAACAACTCTACGCCCGCAAGAAAAGTGTCCATACAAGTTGGAGCAACCAGGATGGATATAATCATCAATTACTTAAACCATTCGGTTGTGCTAAGCCAATGGATCAGAGCATGAGTATTAAACCGAGAGAACAAAAACGGCCCGAGTAATACATATGTAATGTAAGGCAAGCGTGCAAATAACTTATGACGGTTGAAGGTAAAGAAATTGCTACAAATTGTGTTGCACGAAGTGAAATAGAAACTCAAATAACTTGATAATATAAAGAATTCATGTATATTCATTGTTCGTGGACTCGAGTGCGGATTCAAAATTAAGGTTCGCGGCTAAAATATGTGCAAGAAAATTTCCATAACTTATACTTTTGCATAGCTTATTAATTCTTGAATAAATGGAGTTGAACAATTATGTAAATGTATCATTCACATGGTAACTATATTAAAATAAGCCATTTATTTCAAAATAAAGTTGGCGATCCTAATGAAATGTGGAAGAAAATCCATTGGGACACAGGTATCTAAGATCAATTTCATGGAAGTTCATATAAATTTAATAATCTCATAAGTATTCATGTATATATATTCTTAGCCAGGCCTAAATTCATAAGCTTAAATTAACAAAAAAAAAAGACCAAAGGAACTGTCTCTAGAAAATCTAGCCGCGCAAATGCGCGGGCCACCCCGCTAGTTAATTAATTAATATAGTAAAAACAGCACCGCATTGTTCATGCGAGACGACTAATGCGATGCTGCCCTCTCCTTCTCCTTCTCCTCCTCCACCGCAGCAGCGGACCACCTAGAACAAAAGGAACTCATCGACGACGCATTCAGTCAGTGGAGGTAGTAGGCGAGGAAAGAGACGACGAGCGCGACGGGGGCGGCCGCGGCCGTGACAGAAGCGCCGCTGGTTGCCGGGCCGGGCGCGCCGGCGGGGGCGTCGGAGGCGAGCACCGCGGTGGCCGAGGCTGCGGCAAAGACGAGCGCGGCGAATGCCATCTTCTTCATCTCCATCGAGCACGTACGGCCGGCCGGCGCGGGGGACTGATCAACCGAGCGAGCGAGCGGCCGAGCTTATTATTCCTCTCCGATCGAGCAGCGAGCGAGACCGAGTTTATTAGGAGTGCTCCTGATTAGCTTAGGCATTGGCGATGCGCGGAGCTGGGGATTTATAGTACGGAGCTGTTGGGGATGAGTGGTTAGGAGAGGGATTAGGGGGAGTGTTTGCTTAATCTGGGGTGGGCTACAGCTAATTGTGGCTGGAGATTGGCGAGGTGAGCGCGCCGCTGGACATGGCCGTTGGTTTGTGGTGAGAACTTTGCGGCGGATGCGCGGTCGGAGAATGTGTGAGCTGGAGCGGTTGGGAGTCCATTACTTTTTTCAAGAACATGCAAGACTTGCATGTCATGACATTAAGATTAGAGAGAGTTTTACAGCATACAGCTTACAAAGCAGCATCGCTGCCCGCGAAAAAACAAATTACGTCTACTCCTCACGCCTCTCTGCTTGCAGCCTTGCAAGCGCCCACAACTGAAACTCCTATTTTATTCTACGAATGATGACCTCTTCTGTTTAGTGATGGCACCCGCAGGGTATGGGTAAGGGTGGGTCCACCTCATACCCTTACCCGTCCCCCTCAACCTTGCTCATCACCCGTACCCATACCCTTCAGCGGGTATAACTTTTTCCCATACCCTTCACCCGACAGGGTAAAAGGGTACCCGCGGGTAAAAATATCCGCATTTGCAACACAACAAATTGAGTACAATATAGTCGTAAACAACATCATATAATCATATAACTTCAACCAGCAACACATACTTAGGAATATCAACATCCTAATATCCTTCGTGGCATCATGCATCGCATGATTGGGAACAAATAGTAGGGTTATTATTATTGGGAGACACACTTGTCACAGATTTAGAAGGGTACATGGGTACGCGGGTTTGGGTTATACGAACCCATACCCGTACCCTCTCTGCCCGATGGGTACGAGATTTCCCCATTTACATACCCACGGGTATTTTTTGTCCCCAAACCCTTACCCTAATAGGGTTTTTACCCGCAGGGTACGCGGGTAATGAGTACCCATTGCCATCCCTACTTCTGTTGCCTGTTTACGCTCAAAATTACGATCATTCCGCTCCAGCCAAAGTCGCCTATAGCCGGCCGTGATCAGCGTGACCAATTCCTTCCGGCGCCTCTTGGGTGTGCAGCGTGCTAGGCTTTTCCACCATAACCTGAAACTGTTAAATCCTTGCGTCTTGGGAGTCCATTACAAGCAACAAGTTGTACAAAATGATAATCATCACATCATCAGTGTGCGTATGTATGTTGCGATGGAAAGGCAGAGGCAAGAGATATCCTTTGCTGGCTCGAAGAGGGAAAAGCTTCAGTTCGGATAGAATGTAGCAGTAGTATTACATCTTTTTTGAGGAAAAATGTGTATTTATTTATTTTTGCATGGGAGGAGAAATATGATATTTATTTAGTTTTGCATGGACTAGTAACTGTGTACGAGCAATGCCCCGTGTTGTCCAATCTAACTCAAACCATGACTTGGAAATGCACACCCAACAGATAATGCTTTGCTACAGTTTTTTATTATTGCTTCAACCCTACTACTACAAGGTAGATCATACTGCAAGTGGAAACATCACCAATGATTATTATCATACAGTTTGAACCCTAATACAAATTTGAACCCTAATACAAAATGCAGAAACTTCCCTCAAAGTTATCATTTCTCGGAAGTTGCCTTTATTAAAGTTGCAAATGCATAATCACTATCTTCTAATTTCATACATCAACTAACCACAGTGCCTCTCAAGTCTCAACATGAGGAATATCAACATGTAGGTTCATGTAACTATCACGTGTGGTTTATTATGAGTGTTGTTGATCCTCTACGGCTTATGGCGCCTGATCCTCCCCCGACACCTCCTGGTAGCCTATGGTTCATCGGTTTTCTTTGATGCGGCAGGCTTGATCAAGTTATTGTAGTTGTATGTCTCCTTAAACTACCACCATAAGTGGTGTTGATAGTATAGGATCATGTTTAGGGTGGCGTGGGGCGGCCGCCATCACTTGAGGAGGGGGGCACCGCCCCCTCCCAGCCTAATAGGTTTAGCTTAGCGACATTATCATACTCTTTGAATGTCTTTTCTAGTACAATTTACTCAAAATCAGGTGTCGTTCGTGTGACAAGCGAGACAAACACAACTTTCGCCCTTGTTGTCGGCATCTTCATCACGTACATCTGCTGCTGCTGTGCGCCCAAGGAGGAGGAGGAGGAGGATTGATCAGGGTAGATTTAGGGGGGTTTTGTCGTTCTCTCCACAGGGATCAAACTACTAGTGTTCTCTGTTTCCAGAAGCTAAGCCAAATTCGAAAGGAAGGGTTTTTACTGACAGAAAAGAGGTTTAAGCAGGGTTTTGACAGATCAAAGCATTCAAACATGAAAAGTAGAGGACTTTTGCTTGTCAGGCAAAGGAACTAGCAAATGGAGGCTAAGGAAGAAGTTCAACACACAAGCATGCAAGGGTTCTCTTTTCAGGTCACAGATCAAGCATCACATGAGTACATCAAGCAAATTTCAGAAACAACACTGAATTGTTTCACCCAACTCACTGTCAAAACTAAAACAAGCAAGCTCTACACACAAATGGATGATCTAACAGTTTCTAAGCAGTTGCAACAGAGGATTGAAGGAGGGAGCCTTGGTTGTTCTTCACTGGAAGTTGTCGAAGCAGAGGAAGCAAGAAGTAGACAGGGACAGATGCAGAAGCAGGGGAAGCAGGGGAGCAGACAGGGACAGATGCAGATCTTGTGCTTCAATTTACCATGGCCTTGATCCTTCTTCTCCTCCTCATCTCCATGGTTCTTCTTCTCCTTGCCTTCATGTGTTCTTGGTGTTCTTGGTCTTGGGTTGGTGGTGGTGTTGTGTTGTGGTTGGATGGATGGAGAGGATGGAGTTGTGTTGATGGATGGATGTGTTGAGGAGATGACCTTGGTTGCTTTATAGCCTTTTTACCTTTTGTGGTGGTGTGGTGGTTGAGGGGGGAAGCTTCCTCCTCAGCTGAAGCACACAATGCACATGGGTTGTCTCCACCTTTTTCACCTTTTTTGCCTTTTAGGCCTTTTCTTCATTCCCAAGTTGATCTCATCCTCTTTGCTTGCTGAAACTTCTTCTTCTTATCTCATCTTAGCTCATACTTTCTGCTAGTACTTGGAGAGGAATGTGCCTTTGCGCACTGAACTTCAAAACACAATAAAATGTTGTAAAATGTAGCTAAAACATTTCTGAACATTCTGAATTTGAGCAAGGTTTAGGGTTTTAGGCATCAAAACAATGAGCATAAATTGGAGTGATCAAGGATCGCACAGTGCGGTCCGGTGACCTCTAGCTGGCTGCTCTCCGCGTGTAAGGTAGGTTATCTCTCTGCAATGTTGTGACGTCGACTTTGATCCGTAAGCATCCACATGTTTTTTGTGCTATTTTCCTATTCTTAGCTGGACGTCAGTTCGGATTTTGGTGAAATTGTCTTAATTCGAAAATTTTCCAAGAAGTATTTCCTTGTTCAATGTTCTTCATGATGGTGTAGTGGTACCTCTGTAAATCTCTCCTTCTTTAAGCATGTTCCTCATGATGGAGCAGTTGGTGCCTTTATTCATGTTTCCTGGTTGTTTAGTTTTTGTAGCTATTTCGCTTTTGTCCGGCCAGTTTTGTGTCATGTGTGGAATCTTGTAGATGCTTCTTTCATGACAAGTATTGCTTGTATGCTAGTTAGTTCTTTTATTTTCACTGCTTGAAATGTCGGATAGATGGCTAGGAAGTATGGAATGCTGATTTGTGAATATATATATATATATATATATATATATATATATATATATATATACCCCTGCTATTCTAGACTCCTTGTAGAATAAGTATTCTGGTCAACTTTTGGAACTTCCGTTTAAATAATATCTGAACTTCCGGTCAGAACACTTAGATTCGGTGAGTTTTTCTATCGGAGTTTTCAAACCGTTTGTCAGATTGAAGCAAATGATACGCCGTTGGAAAGGTATGAAAAATGCGCACCTTTTTCACTTCTACAAGATTTTGAAATTAGTTACGGTTTTAAAACAAATTTAAATATACGAAACACTGTTTTTCACGTATTTTCCTCGTTTTCGTACTGTTTTGGACGCCATTTTCAAACCGTTTGTCGGATTGAAGCAAATTATACGCCGTTGGAAAGATATGAAAAATGCGCACCTTTTTCACTTCTACAAGATTTTGAAATTAGTTACGGTTGTAAAGTAATTTTGAATATACGAAACACTGATTTTCGCGTATTTTCTTCGTTTTCGTACTGTTTTGGACGCCATATTCAAACCGTTTGTCGGATTGAAGCAAATGATACACCGTTGGAAAGATATGAAAAAACCGCATTTTGACTATCTCAGGTCAATTTTCGTAATTCATCACGAAATAAGAGCAGTTTGAAAAATAAACAATTCTGATTCTGAATTTTTATGTCCAGCGGACAGTATTTTTAAAATTACTTTCAAACCGCTTATCGAAACGTAACAAATGATATTGCGCTGGAAAGATATTAACTAGACGCAACTTTTTCGTATATAATTGTTTTTGAAATTCTTTACGGTTTGTGATTAATTTTGAAAATACGAAAAACGGAGAAATGAGAGACATGGGAATCGATTTGAAATTAGCACGTTTGTCGTGCTCGGATTGGGAAAATCAGTACGTGTGAGTCAAATTAGACTAATATCTTTGCCAATAGCATGTGGCGCCGGTCGATTTGGACAAACAGAGCTTGTATCGATGATTTCATGCTTAAAATTTCCGCCCCAAGAAACATAGTATAATGAACTTCCTCTGTATACGGTTGTGAACTTCATTTTAGTCTATTGGTGAACTTCCGTTTAGTCTGTTAGTTAACTTCCGATCGCGATTATTTTTCACGAGGATAAGATGAGAGTTTTTTGCTGAAAAAATGAACTCCAAGCCCCACAAGAATTGAACTTTCTGCAAACAAAAAAGTGACTTCACGGCCATGCAACAAAAATTTGTTGGGTTAATTAACTTCTAGGTTAATGAACTCCCTAACTTTCCAAACTTTCGTTTAAATAATAAGTGAACTTCGCGGGATAAACATCCGTTTAATACGAAGCAAACTACGTGCGGTGAACTTCGCTGCTGAACTTCCGTTTTAATATGATATGTACTTCACGGATGAACTTCTTTTAATACGATGCGAACAAATGCGACTTGGTTTTTTGATATGAACTCCCGACTTGGTTTTTTGATAAAAAATGAACCTTTTAGATGGACGATATGAACTCCCGAATTGAACTTCTGCGAGTTAAAAGGTTAACTTCGTATTTTTTGCGTAAAAACGGTGAAGTTCTGTAGTTGAAAGGGTGAACTTCGGGAGTTCCGAAAGTGAACTTCCGACAAAAAATTCAGTTTTATTAACTTTTGGGTTAATATATTCACTAACTTTTTGAACCTCCGTTTTAATACTAAGTGAACTTCGTGGGTAAACTTCTGTTTAATATGAAGCAAACGTCGTGGGGCGAACATTGCGACCGAACTTCCGTTTTAATACAAGGTGAACTTCGTGATTGAACTTCCGTTTAATATGAAGTGAACATTTTATTCAGAAGTGAACTTTTTTGACGAAATATCTTTGTTGTGGAATTCTCCCGATATCTAATTGGACTTCTTATTTAATTTGACGTAAATTAATAGGAAGTTCGCATACATATTACGAGAAGTTTACAACATATTAGTTTTTTGGACAATATGTCTAGTTAATATTTATGCGGTGAACTTCTAAATTTAATCAACTTAACTTTGTTTTACATAAATGTGAACCTTTGTTTCTCATTGAATGGCTGGCCATGTGATAATGCCGTGGTGTTTTCTCAACCACAAACTTATTTCTCTGTCTTATTCACTCACCACCGCACATGCTCCTTATCCTTCCTAGCATTTACTCTCTTTTTTTCTCAATCGCTTGATTGCAGCATAGCAGGCCAGGAGCAGAGACAGAATGGGCCGTACGCGGAACTCAGCACACCAGGTCGATGAACTTCCGCCGCGATGCCAGAGGACTATCGTGGGCTGTGGCTGCCGTCGATTGACTCCCAGGTCGCGCGCAGTATCGAGCAGAGTTATCCTTGCGGGCATGCCGATCTAGCGGAGTTATCCGGCGGCGCATAGTGGAGGCGGGGGCGCGTGCAGTGGACTGTCGGAAGGTCTCGCGAGGTGGAAAATCGGGGGAGAGGCAGGGAGCGGCCAGGCGAGAACCTGGTGGAGCTCGAACCATGCGATGCAGGGGAAGGTCGGGGCGGCGCCATGTTGCGCACGCCGGCGTTCAGGCCGCGCGGTGATGCTAGGGATTAGGGTGGCGCTACCGACCACACCAGATGCAGAAGATATAACGCTGGGGAGGCAGTAGTGGTGGGTGGGCGGGAGTCGTCGTGGGCAGATGCGGTAGCAGCCAGGAAGCTCCGGCGACGACCACGGGGCTTCACGCTTGAGGCGGGCGCGGCAGGAGAACAACGGCGGCGCGAGCATGGCAGGAGGGCCGGGGCAAGTGAAGTAGAGGACGGGGCAGTACGCTGGAATCGAGAGGGCTTGGACGACAGGCTAGAGCAGGGGCGGCGCGTGGGAGGAATCGTGAGCGGCTCGTCGGCGGGGACGGGGGCGGTGTGTAACACCCCGGCCACCCCGGGCCGGGCCTGTCACCCCTAGCAGCTCGCTAGGATCTACAGACTGGCCCCACAGATCAACACTAGTCTTTTTTGCGCACTTTGTCCTCACTCGTGCGCACCCGGGAACTAGTTCCCGGTCGGTCACCCATCCTTGGAGTGCTCCGGGCCAAGCACGCTTAACCTCGGAGTTCTTTCCAGATGAGCTTCCAGAAAAGAAGTTGCAACTTATTGATATGAGTATTCTATCAATCCTGTTAAAAGCCCTGACCCAGGATCTCACATCCTTCCCCCCATTAGAAGACCGACGCCCTCGTCGGTCAGCCCCAGTCCAAGAACTTCCCCTCTTGGCACCCGTCTGTGCGCCCAGTGCCGGCACATGCTCCAACATGTCCGCCCACTGACCCGCACACGCCCGAGTTACCGCGAGGGTCGGCTCTGATACCAAATTGTAACACCCCGGCCACCCCCGGGCCGGGCCTGTCACCCCTGGCAGCTCGCTAGGATCTCCAGACTGGCCCCACAGATCAACACTAGTCTTTTCTGCGCACTTTGTCCTCACTCGTGCGCACCCGGGAACTAGTTCCCGATCGGTTACCCATTCTTGGAGTGCTCCGGGCCAAGCACGCTTAACCTCGGAGTTCTTTCCAGATGAGCTTCCGGAAAAGAAGTTGCAACTTATTGATATGAGTATTCTATCAATCCTGTTAAGCCCTGAGCCAGGATCTCACACGGTGCGTCGGCGGCGACGAGGGCGGGTGGTGCCGGACTGCGGGGGTGGGCGTGGGCTGGGTCGTATTCGGGATAAGAAGGTGCTTTGGTTGGGTTTTGGTCGGGACTAGAAACCACCCTGGTTTCCAAAAGTTGACTAGAATAGTTATTCTAGAAACACTATAGGGGTTGTGTAGAATAGTCCTACTATATATATATATGGAAAATAGTGGGCTAACATGGGTGATAGCTACACACCCCTGATCCATCCGTTGGATCTGTATAGGGAGCACAGATTATAGTACCAAGGAGCAGGCGCCGAACGGAACGGCGTCAATATTTGCCGGTAGAGGAATCTCAAAACGCCAGAGCACACCCAAAACGCAGACGCCATTCCTGCTTCTCTCCCACCCGCAGCCATTTCTGCTTCTTGCCTTGACGGCGTCACCGCCATGCTTCGTTGCCGTGCACCGCACCGACAAGGGACCACCACGCCGTCGATGAGGGGAGACGGTGCGGGCGGTCGCCACCCCTCTCCGCGTCCGACGAATCCGGCAAGGCCGCACGGGAGCCGGCCACAGAGCGCTGCACCGGCCAGATCCCGACCCCGCCGGCCCGTCCCTTCTTTGCGAGCTGGAGCACTGGCGTTCATGGAGGTGGCAAGCTGGCCGGTCGTGGACATGCTCGGTGAGACGCGTCTGTGCTGGCCGCCCAGGCCGTCCCGGTGTGGGGTGCTGGATGGCGATGCTTTGGAGCACGAGACCACGTGAAGGCTGCCATTGTTTTTCCATTTGTTTTTTGTAGTGAACTGATCCGCATGTTTTCGTTAGTCCAGATCTTGATTTCTTCGATTTCTCTCTCCTCTTCTTTGATTTGTTCTCTCTCTCCGGATCTTAGAACTCCAGACTCCAGTAATGGAGTGTTGGATGCATACGAATGAAATAATCTTGATCTCATGTTTTCCTATTCCTTTTCTGAAATGGATCTGGGGCTGCCGTAGCTTCTTTCCTTCCCTATCTGTTTTTTTTATTTTCTGTGCTGGAATGGATCTGAAAAATTATGACGGGCTGGTCATGTGCTCCAAAATAAATTTCTAGTGGTTCTTGGATTCAGATTCTATACTTGCAAATTTTCAAGCGGAGATTCATGGTTAAGAGTTCATACTGTAATGCAAAGTTTCAAGCAGATCCATGTTCATGATTTTTTTCCATGATTTTTGTGTGTTTATTTTTGATAATGCATTGACAACAAAGCTCTTATTAATGCATTGGATTTAATTTTTTTGTGAGCACATGACCCAAAAATATCTTGTTAGTACATGAATTAGAATATTTCTGTTTATGCATCAATTTCATTTTTGATCCGAAATTATTGTAAATGAATGGAAGAAAATGGTCCCATATCCAATAAAAATCTTAATATATGTTGTTGTTGAAAATCCAGATCCAAACGGATTTCGTGTAATTTATCCAATTTTATTGTTCATACAAGGATTTGAAAAATCCATGGTCGTATATATTTGTCAATCCGTGGAATTTTTGTCAAACAATGCTATGCGATTTATTTTGTGGATACATTGATTATAAAATTTGCGAGTCAAACCAAGGGCCACGGCTGTGCCACTGACGCAGTACACGAAATTAAACCTACGCACTAAACGGGAGGTCCCGTGGTTTATCTTAATTAACAGTTAGATTAGAAATCAATCACCGCTCAACGGGGCGATCTGATGAAAAAGTACATGTTACAAAGGCGACGGATGCACACGGTGATAGCAGCCAACAATCATGGACGGAAAACAATCTCCGTCACATGCGGACAGCTATCTTCGGAAGCAATTCCTCAAGGGAGCATATCAGCAGCTTATCCAACGGTCCTCAGCCTATGCGCAGCTATCACCCATGTTATAAAATCCGCGTCGTATATATATATATATATATATATATATATATATATATATATATATATATATATAGGGTGGGGCTATTCAGCAACCACCCTTAAGAATGCTCTATATAGTTATTCAGAGCACCTTTTTATCCCGACCCGACCAAGCCCAAAAACGCGAACCTCCCCACCCGCACCACAGCCGCAGTCCGCCCACCTCCACCACGATCCAAATCAGCCCACCTTCCTAAAAAAATCGCATCACCCACACCGTCCCGGACCCCGACCCACTAGCCACCACCATCCTCACGCGCGCCGCCCACCTCCAGCGCGCTCCAGCCCCTTGCGCCCAGGCTCCGGCTTCATCTCCGGCGTCGCGCGCTGCAGCCTCTCGATCCACGGCGAGCACTGCCCCAGGCGCCGCCCCACATCGATCCACATCCGCTGCCGTCCTAGCCACAGGCTCGCGCCGCCGCGGCCCTGGACGGACCAGCTCCAGCCGCCGTCCTTTCCGATGGCCCGCGCCGCTGGTGCCTTGCACGAATCCCCGCGCGACGTCGCTCTGACCGACGGAGCGCCCCTCTGCTCCACGGCCGACGGCGCTTCGCCCTGCTGCATCACCGCCGGCGCCGACGACGCGCCGTCCCTCCACCACCACCACCGGCTCAGCTCCTGTCCCTCCACCACCGCCCTCCTCCCCGACATCTCCCCACCGGCTCTCCCGTCCGCGCGCCACCGACGGACTCCCCGCTCCGTGCGAGGGGTCTTCGGCCTCCCCCGGAGCACCGCCCAGGGCCACGGCGCCAATCCTGCTGCCCGACGCGCCTCTCCTTGTTGCCGACCTTGGGGAGTCCACCACGCCGCCATGGGGAGTTCACCGCCACCACGTCGGTTAGCCCCTCTCTTCCTTTGTCCCGCGCCTGGGCGCCGCAATCCGTCGTCCTCGTTCTTCCTCGAGCACGATCTACTCCTCCAGCCCCCTCCCGGTGAGAACCCCCTTCAATTCCCGCTGAAATCCGGGCCTTTAGCGCTCCCTGTCGTGGAATCATGTTCCGACCAAACTGCGGTCCGCCATGGATGCACTCGTGTGCAAGTTCGAGCAACCACCTCTGCTGCTTCTCTGTCTTGCCTGTTCCCACTGTTCCGCTGCTCCTTTCTCTCCACGCGCACAACAGGATCTTGTCGCACACCTGCACGCCTCGGCGCCTCCCTTCCTTCCGTTCTGTTTTGTCACCGGAGCAACCTCCCGAAGATCCTCCATCGCGCTGGGCCTGAAGCCTAAAGCTTTTCCGTCCAAAAGTTCAGTTAACGTCGCCTCTTCTCTTCATATCCAGCCGGATCCGTATCCAATCACCATCCGCCCCGTAGCCCAGTGGCTGCGTTCCTCTTCTCCAACCGGGAGACCACGGTTCGATTCCCAGCAGAGGCAAATCCCTCCCCTTTTTCTGTTCTTTTTTCCCCATCCGGCGCCACTGATGGTCCACAGCCCATATCCTGCCAGAGCAACCGAGCGTTCCGAAGCTATCCGCCGCCGACGCCAGCCAGTTCCGGTCCATCTCCTCTGACGCTATTTTCAAACCTTTTTCATCTCAGAGGTTCGCTGTTTTTAAATTAGGAGTTTAGATAATACATCTAGGAGGTTCACTATTAAATATCAGGAGTTCATATCATCCATCTCGGAGGTTCAAATATTTGTCCAGAAAAATAGTGGAAAATAACATTTTTTTTAAAGTTCGCCAGAAATACAGGGGAAGTTAATTCCTAATTTCCGTGAAGTTAACTTTGTACCGTACAGGTTCACCTCGAAACGATACAGAAGTTCATATCAAAATTTGTTGTACATTTACTTATTTGTCCGGAGTTTGCTTTGGTCAAGTCAGAAGTTCACTTAAAACGCGTCCGAAGTTCACCGTGAACTTCTGTGAAAGTTAAATTTATGTCGGTAAACAAATTCAAATCGTGGGAGTGGAAAAAAGATTCACAATTTTTTTCGTGAAGTTCACAATTTATTGAGATCACTCTCAGAAATTTTAGAAGTTCAATTTATATACTCACGAAGTTCAGTCGAAAATAACAACATGAAAACAGAGAAAATTCAAAAATACAATGGTCACTATATTTAAAACTGCTCTTAATCCATGAACAATTTTAAAAAATGGTCATAACAAAAAGATGCGGAATTTCCATACCTTTTCAAAGATATATCATTTGCATCGTTTGAACAAACGGTTTAAAAACGACAACAAAAACAGTGCGCACCACAGAACAGAAAAAATCGCGATCGGAAGTTCACTATGGCACACCCAGAAGTTCACAAACGTGTAATAGGAAGTTCGGATACTCTGTTTTGTGGGGCGGAAATCCTACGCATGAAAATCATCGCTATGAGCTCGATTTGTCCAAATCGACTGCGCCGCGTGCAATTAGCAAGGATATGAGTATATTTTGACACTCCCATGCCGAGTCATCCAATTCGAACACCGCAAAAGTGCTAATTTTAAATTGATCCCATGTGGTCTTGTTTATCTATTTTTCGTATTTTTAAAATTAATAATAAACCGTGTTGAATTTGGAAAATATTTCTACATGAAAAAGTTGCGCCTAGTCAATATCTTTCCAACGCCATATCATTTGTTACGTTTCGACAAACGGTTTGAAAGTAATTGGCAAAAAACTGTCCGCTGGACCTAAAATTTCAGAAAACAGAATTGTTTATTTTCGAATCTGCTCTTAAATCGAAGGAATTTCAAAAATGTGCCAGAGATAGCAAAGGTGCGCATTTTCCATAGCTTTCCAACAGCATATCATTTGCATCAATCCGATAAGCGGTTTGAAAATGGTGGCCAAAACACAGTACGGAAACTGAAAACTTCGCGAAAACATAGTGTAGTATTTATGAAATTGTTTAAAAACCGTACAGAATTTGAAAACCCATCAAGACGAAAAGGATGCGCATTTTTCATACCTTTCCAACGGCATATCATTTGCATCAATCCGACGAGGGGTCTAAAATTGGCGGCCAAAAAACAGTACAAAAACGGAGAAATTCGTGAAAACTGAATGTACTATTTTTAAAATTGTTTTAAAAACGTAATGAATTTGGAAAACCCGTCAAGACAAAAAAGGTGCGCAATTTCCATACCTTTCCAACGGTATATCGCATGCGTCATTCCGATAAACGGTTGGAAAATGGCGTTGAAGATACTGTCCGCAAAACAGAAAATCTGGAAGTTCCGTCCAGAAGTTAACATAGTATAGACACGGAAGTTCAGAAAAGGTGCTCTGAATAGTTATTCAGAAACTGGTTCTTGAATAGCTGGAATATATATTTTATATATATATATATATATATATATATATATGTATGCTTGGCATTCTTAGTTTCTCCTTCTTTTGTGTAGATTGGCGGATGGGCAGGAGCTTTGTGTTATTGATTTCAAAAGCTTCTTGAATATATTCCTCGTGTTACTTGCTTCTTATACCATCCAGATATTATGTAGTTTGATCTCCTCTGACAATGAGTTGTCCGGATCCAAATTTCCATCATACTTGCCTCCTTTTAATTTTGCCTGAATATGTTGCACATTTTTTATTGTATTGTTATCTTGTGCTTACTGAGATACAACATGCAGGAGGTCAGATGCAACATGCAGGAGGTCATATGCCCATGCGCGCACACATCCAAAATGGCAAGAACTTGCTGAGCAAAAATGTGATATTGCAGCACTTGTTTTTCTTTTGCAAAAAGACCAACCAATCTATTGATTATAAACAACGGTACAAAGAATTCTAAAAGTAATAAAAAATACAAATAGTTCTTCGGACCACCTAGCGCGGAATACAAACACTGAAGCGAGCCGAAAGCGCGCCGCTGTCCGCACCCCTCCCTTATTGGAGCCGGGTAAAGCTTGTCGTGCTAGAGCTTGTTGTAGTAGACTACAATGGACGGCGCCTGCTGATTAAATTTACCGTTTTGTTAAATAGCATAGTATAGATACGGGCATGCTGCATATTGGTTCCACAATATGAATTGTTGCCTCTGGACTGAAACCTCTACAACATTCTTCTGAACCACAGAACAGTCGAAGTGTGAGCCACGCAAGACAACGGGTCAGAGTTCGCAGCGGCCCAATAGTCAGTCTATGGATCAGGCTAACCCGAATACCCGGCCGGAGTTCTAGTTTCCATACATGGGCCTCAACCAGGCTGAAGTTGACCCAAGAGAATTGATACGGCCGAGGCCCAGGTGCATGATGCAGCTTCACATCCAGCCAGTTCTCAAAAAAAGAAAAAAAAAACTTCACACCCAGCCACACATTCTTCGCGGTCCGATTTCCCGGAAAGGTCGAGGGCCCACTTCTGAGACCGCCGCAAGCTGCCTGCAAGGCTGCCGCCGTCGGCGTCGGTGTTCGCGTAAGTTTTACGGGAGGCGGCCAGAGCAACGAGCGGCCCACGATCGCCGTCAGGAAGACACGTCGGATCATCTGCAATCGCTGAGCTAGTAGTAGGCCATGTGATTCCATGAAGCAAATGATAAAAGGGATCCCATGATAAAAACGTCTTATCAAGGAATCACGTGTCAGTCAGTGAGCAAAAATGTGTGTGTCAGCATTATGAGCAAAAATCTGTGTGTCAGCATTATGAGCAAAAATCAAAAATTTGTGTGTCAGCAATAATTAATCACTGTATGTGGTTTGAGCACATCTAGTATTTCCTCTCAGATTTGCTATCTAAACATGTTTCATATATAGATATATCTAGTTTTGGGCAAATCTGAGATAGTTATTTTGGACGGAGGGAATATTTTAGTTCTGAAAACGATTTTAGGTATGGCAAAGCTCGTGCGAAACAGAACTACTCCGTAAACCGTAAAATGTTTTTTCTTTTCTTTATATTTCCCAACGAGTTTATCTTTTATGTAAGAACCGAGCGTCGCCGGACGAAACTCTCCAGCTCTGTCGCCGTTCCCGCCCTACTCGGGTCCTCACCTCGTCCTCCTAGCGTAGTCCTTCCCCGACTCGACCTGCCTCGTCCCATCGAGGTGTTCTCATAGGAGATTGGGTATGGAGGTGCTTCATGGAGATACTCAAACAGGACACGATTTCGCAGGAAGAGAGGCAATTTGCTATGCGTGGGGTAACTACACACCCATGCGTTATACGGCGATACGGCGATACAAGTCGTATATACCCATTTTAGCTTGTTTCCTAGTACAACATGGATTTTTGTGTACCAAACTGGTTTCAGAATTTGAAAAAAAAATATTAATCATCATTTTTAGCTTGTTTTGACTATTTGTTGACTTTTCAGTCAAAATTTAATGAAAAACGCCATACAATCGCAATTCATAATGGAAAGGAACATATACCTATTTACATAGCAAATCCTATGGTAGCGAATGGAAATATTTGAATTTGACCACTTTTTACATGTTCTGCTGAGATGCTCTCATGTACTCACTCCGTTTTTATTTACTTCGCGTTCTGAGTTTTTCCAAAGTGAAACTTTTAAAAGTTTGACCAACTATATATGAAAAAATATCAGCATCTATAATTTTAAATATAAATATAATATAAAAATATGTCTTATAAAGATTATAATAATATTAAAAAATGTAAATGTTTTTATTTTTTCTATATAATTGGTCAAACTTTAATGTTTGATTTTAACTAAACCCAAAACATGAAGTAATTGTAAACTCAGAGAGTATCTTATTATATAAATATTACTATATAGTATGTAACTAGTACAATACCCGCGTTGTGGCGGAATCTCAAACTTTAAGGGCTCGCTTGGATTGGAGTTTGAGATTACGGGCTGTAATTTCCTACCCCGCTCGCGCAGTATTTTGAGCGGGAGGTCCACAGCTCCGTATTTCTGCACCGTCGTTTTGGCTAAAAAACGCTATTCCAAGTAGGGCCTAAGGTGTAAATAAAGTTGGCCGTGGCTAGCTGGGACACATATCAAAACTCTAGAAACTCTTGGTTGGGTCGGTGCACAAATGTTTTTGTACGAAAAATGTTAATACAAATGGCATATACAGTACTTACTGTTAGAGACAAGTTAGCAGCTAGTAGCAGTTAACAGCAGTTAACAAGTAGCGTTAGACATAGGCTACTTAGGCAGTTAGAAAACTTGGCGTTGTCCAAACGCTGTGTCCACCGAAGAAACACAAACACTGTAACCGACCATGTAACACGACTATTCGGGTACTATATATACCCCACAGTACCATCAATGAAAACAATCATTCACTTCATTCTCTCTCACTCTTCACACGTTATCATGCACGCGCCTCTGCCAAAGCAATAGGCTACATCCAGTAGAAGATAGAGAAAGGTGAGTAAGATGGCTTTCTTGCCGGAACTAGCCTTTTTCTTCGGAAAAATGCAGTTCCACTAGTGCGTTGGCTCCAACGGGTCTATCTGTACCGTTAAAATGCTTTGACTTGTTGGAGATTCGTGCTAAACATTTTTGCAAAGCACCCCTTCCACCCAAGTTTCTGAGTCCATTTCAGTTTTTCACAATGCCCCTTGTCTTTCCAGACTTCCTTGCGAGTGGCTGGGCGACAGTGTGGTTTCATTCACATTTTTTTCACGTTCATTTTTTTCTGTAGTTTACCAGATATTGAATATAAAAAATTGTATCCTTTGTGTTGTTGAAGATTTGTTGGAGAGTTATCAAACAATATTTCTTCTCAGGAAATATTCAACAGTATGAAAAATAATACTTTCAAAAATATTCAACAATATTTAGAAAAGTTCCAAACAATATTTCAATACTGTTTTCACAAAGTTTTCAGACACATATTTTACTCGAAATTCGAAACTCCACATAAGGTTCAATGTTGTTTCATACACATTTTTGTTATACATTCATATTCGAAATTGAATATTGTTGGAGAGTTTTTTCAAAGAATTTTTCTTCCAGAAAATATTCAACAATATGAAAAATATTGTTTTTTTCAAGAATATTCAACAATTTTTAGAAAGTTTCGAATAATGTTTCATAGTATAAGATTTTCGTAGAGTTTTTTTCAATGAATATCAATATTTCATACAAGAATTTTTCATACAATATACTTTCAAATTCAGAAGACACATATTTCATAAAGTTTTCAAACACATAATTTACTCGAAATTCGCACAAATCTTTTCTCAAGATTTCATTTCTCAAAATATTCATCCCAATCCGAATTTATGGTTTTTTCATATTTGAAGGAACTAAATCAGTAATGGTACCAATTTGAATCTTTGACAAACATTCTGCCCAAATCAGCAATTTATATTTCATGAAATTTCCATTACAAGTATTAAAGATCCACAACTGAGAAGATCCACAATATGAAACAACAATTTATCATATAACAATATAATTGATCCACACATATCCACAATTGATCCACAATATGAAGTTTTTCAATATCTACAAGAAATCGGATCCCAATCAAAAATTGCAAACAGAAAAAGGAAAAAAAACAAATAAAAGGAGGAGACAATACATTGGATTCCATGCGCAGATCCGGTCATCGATGCATTATTTGTTTCACAATTATTTCAGATTAGTTTCACAAATATTTCAACGGAAATCGGATCCCAACCAGAAATTCCAAACAGAAAAAGGAATAAAAGAAATAAAAGGAGGAGTTTCACACATAATTCAACAAGAAATCGGATCCCAATAAAAAATTCCAAACAGAGAAGGAAATAAAAACAAATAAAAGGAGGAATTTCACAAATAATTCAACAAGAAATCTGATCCAAATTCAAAAATTCCAAGAAATAAAAACAAATAAAAGGAGGGCCCTCAGATTTCATGTAAGTTTCATAAGCATTCACAGCAGATTTTTCACAGAATAAATTATACATTTTCTATACATATACTTCGGGTCAGGTCCAAAAAAAGTTCAGATCCAATTAGACATGAGACAAAATAACCTTTACAATACCAGATCCAAAAAGACATGCGAAAAGCCAATCATTGGAGAGGATATAGGCCCAGATCGGGTCAGATCCAAAAAAATAATCTTCTGTGGATGTCGTGGTGTGATCACGGCAGATGCCATAGGATGGCTTGAGCTGGGGCCGATGGACACTGGTGATACCGGGGAGGGCTAGCGTGCTAAGGAGCGCACACAGAAAACAAGAAACACACCGTGATCTACCCAGGTTTAGGGCCCTCGTGAGGAGGTAAAACCCCTACTCCTGCCTGTCTCTCTCTATGTATCTCTGAAACACAAATACAAGCTGCTCATCGAGCTGTATGATCTAGCAATGGAAATGAGCACAAGGTAAAAGATGAAGCTATGGGGTGAAATGTCTCTCAGGGGATCGTCCTCACACAGGAGGGGGTGAAGCCCTATTTATAGGCTAAACTGAGGTATTGTCTAATCTCGGCACTGTAGCTACTGGCACCGTGTCGGCAACATGCTCATGATGATGGCCTCTGCCACGCACACGCACGCCTGTGTCAGCAGCGTGGTCATGATGGTACCTCTGCCACGGACAGGACATGACCTGCCGTGCCTCGTTATCGGCTCCCCTGCCTCGTTATCTTCTCCCGGTGTCAGAGATAAGTACGCCTGTCACCTCGAACCTGCGCCATACTGCGCGTCCTGCTCCCGTGTCAGATGGGATGTGACCGTGGCATTGACTTTGCGCCTCTTCTCTTTAATCCGGCATGCATATGCCGGATTTCCCTTCCTTGGCTATTCTCCTCTGCACATAAGAGAAGACACAGAGATACCGACATTCATATGTCGGTTATTACATGTCGGTCAGCATATCCCGGCCCCTTCTGGGCCTGGTTATCTCGGTCAGTACCAGCACAATACATCGGCCCCTTCCGGGCCTTGCTATCTCAGTTTACTTCAGCACCGTATCTCGGCCCCTTCTCGGCCCGCTGTCTCGGTTTCTATATACCTCGGTCCACTCTTGGACACAGTTATACCATATCATGACCCTACCCGGGGTAGCCCCCTGACATTAGTCCCCGAAGCTGGTGCGGTCCTACAAACTCGGATGAAGGGCCACACCAGGTTTACAAATCCAAACCAACTTAACCAATTATCCGACATACTCATGTCGGTCCACCTCACACATCAGGAGCCAAACCTCCAACTGATTATGACATCTACACTTATGTCGGCCTCTCCGACACAAGGAGATCTCCTCGATCTTTTCAAAGATCTTGCCACTTCACGTGGCACCAAATCTCTGTGTGCTTCCTAGATTCCCGCGCGCGGACACGCTTCTGCATGCATGCTATCCACGTCACGCGAGCCCCATGACTGTCACTTCCAACGCACACTTGAGTGCTTTGACCGTGGCGGCGCGCCCATTACCGCGCGGCTCCTCGATTCTCGCATCCATAATCGCAACATTAATCACCCCCTGGGAAGTTTCCACTTTGTGGCCCACGATGCGGCCGATCGTGCGGCCGTTTTCACCGCACAATGCGCAGATCGTGCGCAGTAAATCCGCGCGGCGGTTTCGGGATCGTGCGCGGTGAAATTGCTAACTGCACAACTCCCTTGCCTATAAATAGGGGAGCGGGGGGCCCCTCTCTTTTTCTTCCCCACTCTCTCCTTCTTCCTCCTCGCACCCCTCTGTGCCATCGCCGCCGCCGCGCATAGCACTCCTTATAGCGCTCTCCGCCGCCGCACAACGCCGTATTTCTTCACGCCACCGTTGAACCAACTCTTCATTGACGCATCTTGCGCTTCTCGCCTCACGCCGCCGCCGCAACTCCGGTAAGTTACTTGCCCTTTACATTGCCGACGAACACTTTCATCTTCCGCGATGAACTTGTTCATCCTCCGATGAACTCGCTCATCCTCTTCGCAGCTACTTTAAGTTCTTCCGCTTTAGATCTCTTCTAGATCTTCTTCACCGTGCTTTTTACTAGCCTTGCTCTAGTTCTTCACTATGCTTCTTTAGATTCAATCCATAGATCTTGCATTTATCTTCTGTTTTTCCTTCTCCGTAGATCCTTCCGCAAAACACTTAGCGGCAGATTTGTGTTTCCCGCCATTATTCCTTTTCCCCTTTGTTGCTCAAATACTCCGAGATACTTATCCTGGTCGAATCTCTGCCTCTTTTCAGAATCCTTCCGAGATGTCTTCCAGCAACATTCCGGATCTGCCGACACTGCAGCAGATGAGGGTGAGCGCGCTGGATGGGAAGGTTCCGATGTCTCCCAAGAGGAGATAAATTGGCTGATCAAAACTCGGCGCATCCCGAGTCAGGTGATATGCCGGGTCCCTGGCAACGAGGCCGAGCCGAGTTTGCAACCCGGCGAGTGCGTGGTTTTTGTCGCGCACTTCGAGCGTGGCTTTGGCCTCCCGGCGAGCCCCTTTTTCCGAAGCTTCCTAAACAAATTCCATCTTCAACCCATCTTCTTCCAGCCAACGCCATCACCACTCTCTCGGCGTATGTCGCTTTCTCCGAGGATATCTCGGTCTTTGGCCCACTGTTTACCTCTGGGCCAAGTACTTCCAACTCCGGAAGCAGAGTGTCCCGGATCCAGAGAACAAAAACTTTCCCAAGGAGATGACCCCGTGCGGAGCCGCCACTATTATACCTCGGAGAGCTTCCATCTTCCCTCGGATTCAAGGCCTGGAGTCATGTCGGAAGTGGCAACGCACGTTCTTCTACGTGAAGAACCCGGACAACGTTGATCTCCTCAATCTGCCGACATTCACTCTCGGTGCCCCCACAGAGCAGCACAATTGGAACTTCAATCCAGGGAGACGAATCTCGAGATCAACCAGATTCACAAATATGTCATCTCGTTCCAGGCGAAGGGATGGTGGCTGATGATCTCTTGAGAACATTCATTAGCCGCCGAGTTTCCCCCTCCAAAACCGAGTTCACAAGATTTGCCATATGAGTGGCCGATACGACCCTACTCGGGTCAGCACTCATGAGCTGAGCAAATCCGAGGTCCGGAGGCGCGTCAAGTCGATTGCCAAGACGAAGATGCCAGAAGAATGGCAATGGGGAAAAGAACCCCACAATAGAACTGGCTTCCGGATCAAGTAAGTAACCTACGATCTCGACCGACATATTTTGCCTGCCGACACAACTTTTATGTCACCATTATGCTTTGCTTCTAGAATAACCCGGTTTCACTGCATCTGAACTGCAGTTATTTGCTCGGCAAACGACTGAGGACGGAGCGAATCCCTTCGCCAAATGGGGCCAAGATCTACCTGCCCCGGTCGTCGCCGAGGTTGAAGACCCGGACGACGAAGACCATATGCCCATCCCGGCTGCTGGTGCCCCTGCCTCGGGTAACGATTATGATGATTGTGAAATTCTAGAGGTATTTGATGCTCGTCCTCTGGCCTTTGCTCACCCAATACCTTCGGCACCAGTTGACCCGGCAGGCCAAGCTCCGAGTACGCGCCCTGCTACCACGGACAACCGAGGCTCGTCTCACAAACGCGCAGGGACTGGCATCTCAGATACTGGGACCTCCGAAGCCCCAGCCCCCGCAAAAAAGAAACAGAAGATGCAGAAGAAATCGGGTAACAAGCCTCGGAGCAAGAAGATGCCACCAGTTATAGCAGGGTAAGATATCCTTGGCCGATATAACTCATTTTCCTTTCTTCCTTCAACCGAGATAACCTTTCCCCGAGGTAACACATTTTCTTGTTCCGATGCAGCGCTGCACTTGAAGTCAACCAGAGTGCATCTTCTGTATGCTCACCCCTTCCTTCACCAGCGACACCTCGGCCAACCGACACTGAGCTGCTAGCTCAGCCCAGGCACCTACCACTCCATCGTCATACTGCTGCCGGCGTCTGAAGCCGCACCTGGAGGAGGCCAAGATGCCCCAGAGATCTCTGTTCATGACCGAGATAACGATCCTGATGCCCACATCACAGATTCCGAGACGGAGCGGACCGAGACTCCGCTAGTCCCGGACTAGCAGCCACAACCACCACAACAACAACAGCAGCAACAACAACAGCAGCAGCAGCAACAGCAAAAGCAACAGCAGCAACAACAGCGGCAGAAACAGCCACCGAAGCAGCCACAGCCACCACCGACGTCCACTACAAAGTCCACCGAGTTATCAACTCGGAAAACTACTTCACCGCGCAAGCCGCCACAGAGTCAAGTAGCCACCGGAAACAACTTGTTAACCCAGCGAAACAAGTGGTGCTGACTCCAACCACTACACCGGCCCACCAAGCTCTCACTGCCTCTGTCTCCGAGTTTCCACTGGTAGCTGGGGTTTTCCTCGGCTTCGAACTCAAACCGGACATAGCTTGGGCTCGGAGGAGCAGTACCACATGGATTGGAATGCCGCCGATACTGGCGAGGTTTCTTCTGCGAATCCGGCCAACCGACATCCAGCTGGACCCAGCGCACTCGCTCAGTCATGCACAACTTGCAAGTTGCGACCCTTCGAGCCAGCCAGGTCGCCGAGGTAAATTTTCCTCGGCCACACCTTTCTTTCCTCTGCAATAGATGATAAACATATACAATCCAGTCCCCGAGATTCGGATCGAGTGATTGGCGCTCACCCGAGTAAAATCACTCGGTGCGGATCTTCCAAAATTTCCACCATCAAGTTCAAAAAATCCGACACCCAGTCCCCGAGATTTGGGTCGAGTTTTACTCGGCATGAATCTTCAAAAAATTATACTAACATTTTGCTTTTTTCAGGACTGCACCAATGCTCGGACTGGAGTATTCCAGAAGCTGCTCCTGGACCACAACAAACTCAAGAGCTCCTACAAGCAGCTGCAGGAGATGCTGAAGAACAAGGAGAACGCGCACAACTCTGCGCTTCAGAAGGAGAAAAACGAGGTGTCTCGGCTCCAGAAGGAGCTTGAACGGGTTCAAAATGAGAAATCCGAGCTGGAGAAATCTCTGCAGCAGCGGGAAGAAGGAGCTTTGAAGCAGAAGGAGCTCCTCGACCAGACCGAGGCTCGCGCCACCTTGGTTCAACAAGAACTTGATGCCCTCAAGGCCAAATGCGACAGCTGGCTGGCCAAGCTCACCCGGATCAACAACGAGATGGACAGTGAGTTCCCTCTATTCTTTCTTTTCACTTCCTTTGCTTCTACCGACATTAAGAATATGCCGGTATATGGCTTAACTCGGTAACAGCTTTTCTTTCTTCAGAGCAATTTTCCCACTCCAAGGCCGCTGCAGCAAACACTGTCCGCAAGGCACGAGACAAGAGAGCAGAGTCTGGCCCGATCCCGGAGGAATGGGACATTGAAGATCATCTGACGGCTCTGGATGCTCGCATATCCCCTCTGAAGTGCATTGGTACCGAGCTCCTTGACGCTGGTATCCGGGTTTACAACACTCTATGGCCAGAGTCAGAGACCCCAGCTACCATTGCCGAGTTATCCAAGTGCTTGCTGACTGCTGAGACAAGGCTCCGAGAGTGGAGATCTTCCTCAGCTCGCGCCGGCGCAGATCAAGCTTTGACCTTTGTGCTTTCATGGTACGAGTCAATCGACCTGAGAGCACTGCAATCTCTGCGCTCCGACTCAAAATGGACGTCGGATCCAACACTGATCCAGAGCCGCAAGGAAGCAGCCGCATTTATGGCCAACTACGCCCAGACCCAATACTTCATTCCTGGTCCCGTCTACTCCGACGGTGAAGATGATGACGTCGAAGTAGAGGATGATGACGAGGAAACCGAGTCAGACACTCCCAACACTGCCACAGACGCGGCAGCCGACACTGCCAGGCAGCCAGCAGCCGACACAACGATCGACCCTGCGACCGAGACTGCTCCTGCGTCTCGCACTGCTCCAACTGATCCGAGCTCCTCCGGCGCAGCTGTATGAACTCATCACAAGCAGAACCATTAAATCCCGGATGCCGGGTGCAGATGTAAATATACTCTTAAGTTTTTATCAGTGCTACTCTATTATGCTAGCTTCAACGAGACTGGCTTAATGCCGGATCACTTTGCACCAAGTCCCCGAGTTCACTTTCTTGTTTACTATACTTAGTAATCTTTGCTCTTGTCTACCATTTTGGCGTTCGACAGTCGAGTCACAAGATCAAATTTATAGCATACAGTACTCGTAAATCTTGAGATAAGGTTTAGAGTCATCCGACACAAGGAAAGGAATAAAACACAGGGTTAGTAAACAACATATGCCGAATCATTTTTGAACCGAGTCCCCGAGTTCGTTTTCATGTTTACTATATTCCATAACCTCTGCTCTTGACTGCCATTTTGGCGTTCGTCAGTCGAGTCACAAGATTACAACAAGATAGCATACATTACTTGAACTTTGAAACGAGGTTTAAAACCATCCGGCATAGAAATAACACAGATAAAACAGAGATAAACACATGCATATGGACAAGGCAGTCCCCGAGTTTCTTTTCGGAGTGCCGGCATTTTATTCAAAAGCAACCGAGATACATACATTGCGCCCTTATGAGTAAAAGGGTCGGAGTAGAGCTACATTCCAGGGTCGTTTGGTCTCCTCTCCGGATTTGTCCATCCTGTTCTTCATTGGTTTCTGCGCATCTATAAGATAGTAGGCATCATTGTGTAGAGCCTTGCTCACAATGAATGGTCCCTCCCATGGAGGTGATAACTTGTGCATGCAGCTTTGCGCTGCACCAGCCTAAGCACCAAATCTCCTTCTCGGAATACCCGAGGGCTGATCTTCCGGCTATGATAGCGTCGGAGATTTTGCTGATATATCCTGACCGAGACAAGGTCAGCTCTCTTGCTTCTTCGAGCAAATCAACACCGTTTTCCCGAGCTTCTTTTGCCTCGGTTTCAGTGTACAATGCAACTCTCGGCGCGTCATACTCCAGGTCGGTCGGCAAGACCGCTTCTGCCCATAGACCAGAAAGAATGGCGTATAGCCAGTTGAACGATTCGGTGTGGTTCTTAGACCCCACAATACTGCTGGTATCTCCTCTATCCAGCATCCCGAGTTCGCAACAGTGGTTCAATCAACCGAGCTTTGATGCCGGCCAACACCAACGCATTTGCTCTTTCCACTTGCCCATTTGCCTCCGGGTGCGCCACCGAGGCTATGTCCAACCGAATTCTCTTTTCAGCACAGAACCGAGCAAATTCTCCCACAGCAAAGTTTGTGCCATTATCCGAGATAATGCTATGGGGGTAACCATATCTCAAAATGATGTCCTTCAAAAAGGACACAGCTGTGTGGCCATCACACTTTCTGATTGGCTTCACCTCGATCCACTTGGTGAACTTGTCCACCATCACCAGCATATGAGTCATGTTACCTCGGGCTGGCTTGAATTCCCCCACCATATCCAGACACCAAACCGCAAAGGGCCAAGTGATTGGAATGTCTTGAGTGCCGAAGCTGGTAGGTGGATCTTCTTAGCAAATCTCTGACATCCCTCACATTTTCGGACGATATCTTCTGCCTGATTAAAGCGCTGGGCCAATAAAATCCATGCCGAAATACTTTAGCCACCAAGGCTCTTGATGAAGCATGATGACCACACTCTCCTTGATGAATCTCCAGGAGCATCTCTTGCCCTTCCTGCGGCTCGACACAGCGTTGCAGTACCTCGGTCACACTTCTCTTGTATAACTCCTGGTTGATGATGGTGTATGCCTTGGATCTTCTTTGCACCTGCCTGGCCTCAACTTCATTGCTTGGCAAACTTCCATCCATCATATACGCCATTATAGGTTGTGCCCATCCCGGCACAGGATGCACAGGAAATACCGGATCATCCACCTCCATTAGCTCAACCGACATTGCCTCTTCCAACACCCACTGTTTAGTCCCCGAGTTCTGCCAATCAGTCCCCGGGTTCTCCCAAACGCACCCGACATCGATGTCCATGGGAACAGCACCAGATTCCGGTTTCGCCGGAATAAAGATTGACTCGGGCGACGGTTTGATCGATGGCTTTCTGAGATGCTCCAAGGATATGCCGGGTGGAATTGGATCCCGAGATGAACCTAGCTTGGACAGTATATCGGCAGCTTCATTTTCTGTCCGAGGTATATGTTTGAACTCACAACCTTCAAAGAACCTCGAGATCTTCTGTACATGAAACCGATATAACGCCATATTGGCGTCCAAAGCATCCCAGTTTCCCGAGGCTTGCTGCACCACAAGATCCGAGTCTCTGAAGCATTCTACTCGGCGAATACCAATTTCCTTGGCCACATTGAGCCCATGAACAAGTGCCTCATACTCGGCCACATTGTTGGATGCCGCAAAATGAATTAGCAACACATATCTCAGTTGATCTCGCTTTGGCGAGGTAAGGACTACCCCGGCACCTAACCAATTTTTGTCTTGGAGCCATCAAAGTGCATTCTCCAATAATTGGAGTCAGGCAATGGTGGCTCATACTGCATCTCGGCCCAATCCACAAAGAAATCAGGCAGTGCTTGAGATTTGATGGCATCTCTTCTTTCATAATGTGGTGCATAAGAAGACAGCTCAATGGCCCATTTGGCTACTCGGCCGCTCGCATCTTTGTTACCTATGATCTCCGAGATAGGAGCCTCGCACATCACTGTGATTGGATGCTCTTGGAAATAATGTTTCAACTTCTTGGCTGCCATATAGACACCATATGTCATCTTCTGGTAGTGAGGATAATTTTGCTTGGATAACGAGATCACCTCGCTCAGATAATATACCGGCCTCTGCACGGTTTTGCCATTTTCTTCTCGTTCCACCACCACTACAGCACTCACAACTCGGTTTGTGGCTGCAATGTAGAGCAACATCGGCTCTTTGGGTAATGGTGAGGCCAATATCGGCGCTGTTGCCAACATCTTTTTTAGATCAGTGAATGCCGCATCCGCTTGCGGGGTCCACATGAAGCTGTCACTTTTCTTCATCAGTTGGTATAAAGGCAATGCCTTTTCTCCCAACCTACTAACAAACCGACTTAAAGAGGCCAAGCAACCAGTGAATTTCTGCACATCCTTGAGACATCTCGGCAACCTCATGCTCTCAATAGCACGGATTTTTGTCGGATTTGCCTCGATACCTCGGCTTGACACGAGGAAACCGAGTAACTTGCCTGCCGGCACACCAAATGTACATTTGCCCGGGTTAAGTTTCATCCGGAATCTCCTCAGATTCGCGAATGTTTCTCTGAGATCATCAATCAGAGTGGCTTTCTCCTTAGTTTTGATGACGATATCATCGATACACCTGCACATTTTTGCCTATTTGATCATGCAAACATTTTTGCATACATCTCTGATAAGTAGCACCAGCATTTCTCAAACCAAATGTCATAACACGAAAGCAATAATGAAAGCAGTTTTTATTTGATCAGCAGGGTTCAGTGGTATCTGGTGAAAACCAGAATATGCATCCACAAAGGATAACAGCTCACACCCGGCTGTGGAATCGATCACTTGATCAATCCGAGGCAGCGGGAATGGATCCTTAGGACATGCCTTGTTCAAGTTGGTGAAATCTATACACATGCGTCACACAATGGCCACATTCGGGTTTTCTTCCTTTTTCTTTTCCACCAAGACCGGGTTAGACAACCAGTCCGGGTGCAGCACTTCCATGATGAAGCCCGATGCAAGTAACTTGGCCAACTCATCACCTATTATTTTTCTCCTCCCATCCGAGAGACGTCGCATAGGTTGCTTCACCGGTTTCATATCCGGTCTGACGAACAAAGAGTGCTCAGCCAACTCCCTCGGAACACCTGGCAGGTCATGATTTGACCATGCAAAGATATCCCGATTCTCACGGAGGAAGTGACTGAGCTCGCTTTCCTATTTCTCAGTTAACCCGGTTCCAATGATGACGTTGTGCTCTGGGAACGCCGGTCAACGCTGATCTTCTTTGTTTCCTTTGGCATCTGGAATGCCGCATTTTGCTCCGGGTTAGCCATACCCGGCATACCGAGTTGCGCGGACTGGGCCAGCGCCACCACCTCATGGATCCTTTTCTTCTCCGCAGCAATGATCAACGACTCGGCTAGACAAGAGCCAGCCGAGGCGCATTCCATGGAGCGCTTGTAGTTACCCGAGATGGTGATGATGCCATTGGGACCTGGCAGTTTCATCTTGAGGTAACCCATATGGGTAGATACCATGAACTTGGCCAGTGTCGGTCTGCCGAGCAAAGCGTGATATGGCTTTCGAGGTCCACCACCTCGAATTGGATGCTCTCAGTTCTGCAGTTGTCCTTGGTGCCGAACAATACATCAACCCAAATCTTGCCCATGGGTGCACATGAAACACCTGGCACTATACCGTGAAAGGTTGTATGACTCGTATGCAGCATGTTCGCCGAGATGCCCATCTTTACCATGGTGTCTCGGTACATGATGTTGATACTGCTCCCATTGTCAATGAGAACTCGAGTGAACCTGACATTGATGGTGGGCCCGATGAATGTCGGATCCACCACTAAAGCGTAACCTCCCGGGCTTGGCATGATCCGGGGATGGTCATCTATGCTCCAACTGATCTTCTGATCAGCCCAGTTCATGTATTTTGGCACAGCTGGCATAACGGCATTTACCTCCATTGCACGCCGATGCAGGCTCTGCTTATCAGTTGGCTCGGTCACAAAGATCACATAGCTCTGATGAGACTCTCTATACTCACCCTGGCGATATTCTGCCTGGCGACTGGGACCAGCATTGCCACTGTTGCCTCCGACATTTACTTGGTTAACATGTCTCGGAGCTGCAGGCCTCGGAGGAGGCGCATTCACTGGAATAGTGTTTGCCCCAGTGAGCGGTACTGCTGGGGGTCTCTGAGGTGGTCTCTGAGGTGCTCCCATCTGATTTCCTCCGGATCCTCCCCCTTCCTTCAACGTGCGCTGATACCAGCTGCACTGCCGGGTTGAATGATTGGCCGGCCTGCGCGGGTCATTCGTGTGATAGCTGCAGGGCCCATTCAGCATTGCTTCATAGGTTAATCTCGGTCTCTCCTCCCAAGGCTTCCTCTGATCACTCCACTGTTTCTTCCCATCCGAGCTTTGGCCCCATGCAGGACCACTGTTCTTCTGACGCTAGCTATTGCCGGCATCTGGCTGATCTTGGTTAACAGCAGCAACTTGATTCGAACCATACCGGTAATCCGGCCGGTCCTCTCTTCTCTTGTTCCCGAAATCCTGGTGGTCACCTCGCCTGGATGGTCCGGGTCCATTGTTGACCGGGTATCTTCTACTCGGTTCCACCGAGTTTAGCAAGGGCTGCATCGGATCACCCAGTGCATAGCTATCCACAATCCGGATTGTCTCAGCCAAGTGGCTGGCATTTCCCTCTGCAATTTCTGCCAGAGCATGGAGCCGTGTCGGCACCCCTGAGCAAACCATGAAATGTTCTGCGCTTCAACAACTCCTTCACAGGAATTGCGAACAGTACTCCACGGGTCAAGTAATCCCGGTCAGTTTCATCATTCCTCTGCTTGCACATGGCAAGCTGTTGAGGGCGATTCGGCCTCTTGTAAGTGCTGGAGAAATTGCTAACAAAGGCTTCTTCAAAGTCCAGTCAGCAATCAATGCTGCCCTCTCGCAAGTTGTTCAGCCAGATTCGGGCTGGCCCTTCCAACATTTGCGGGATATACCTCACCGCCCAACGACGGTTTCCCCCCGCAATATGCACTGCTGACACATAATCTGTCACCAGTCCTCCGGCTTAGTGCTGCCATCATATGTCTTTGTACCCGGTTCAACGGAAAGTGATGCACCGGTGGCTCCCTCATGATCCGAGGTCCAAAGCAGGCAGGGCCAGGTGGCCTTGCTCTTCCAACATCTCGGACATATAGATTCTGTCCAACTTGTAGCGTGCATCATTCGCTGACAGCTGGCGATGTCCCAGCCGGGATCCCAGGGCACTTTCATATCTCTGATACCCGGCTCTCTCCATAGCCGAGTAACCATTACCATAACGATTAGCCTCCGGGTCATTACCTCGGGGCTGCTGAACACGCGGGATACTTTGCTGCTGCCGGGGAAGATTCTGTGTCGGATACCGAGGTGGATAGCCTCGGCCATCCGAGTTACTTTTTCCGGCACCTGGATTACCCGGACCGGGATTGCTTTTACCTCGGCCGACACTGCCTTGCACAACTAACTGTTTTCCGGCATACGCCGGATCATATGTCTGCATCTGCTTGTTTTTACCAGAGTTTACACTCCGGTTACGATCTCCACCGACATGCGGTGATGAAGCTTGCCCCTTAGATCTTTCACTGGCTCCCCTTGCCGAGTGAACTATCCCGGACCCACCTGCAGCTGTGTTGCCCTTGAGATAGACCTCATTCTGCGCACAGCAACACCTAGCAGCTCATTAACTCGGTCTTGTTGCCTACAGAGAGCTTCTCCGGATAAACCAGATAACTTGGCTCTTGCTGCCTCGGCAGCTCTAAGAGTCTTAGCAGGGGAACTATACTTGGGCTTCTCAGCCGACATGAGACTAGGAGTTTTGCTAGAACTCGATCTACCCTCTCTAGCAATCTCGGCATTGAGGCCTTTGCCCCTTTTACGCACTTCTTCTAAGCGCTTAGGATGAGTAGCTATCGGAGTAAAACCATGAGCTTGGTTATACTCACGGAGTGTTATCCCGAATTCCCTCCTTATCTCGGCCACCTCAATGGCCTCCTGATGCAGCTTCTGATGCTGCACCTCTAACTCGGCGGCTGTTTGGACAACATCTGCCCCGGTAATTACCGGCACAACCAACTTCTCGATGATATCTTCCAGAGGAGCTGGTCCGACCGGCACATTTGATGCACCAGCCTGGAGGTGCTCATCTCCTTCCAGCGGAGGTTTCGCCGTTCGGGCAGATCTGGTGGCAGGCTCGCCGATATTGCCTCTGCCAGCACCACCCACAGGCCCGGTCATCATTACCTCTGCGCAGCTCCCGAGGCTGGCGGTATGCCGGCCGCGAGCCGCACAGACAGCAGGAGGATCTTCCGCTACAAGCACCTACTCGGGGTACTTGCAGACAAACTCGGTGGCGACATAGACCTCGAACGTCCCAAAGGTGACGAGGCAGCCGTTCCTCGAGAGCGGCCTGCTGTCGAAGCAGCCCGTGTTGTCGCTGATGAAGTTCAGTGAGCCGAGTCTGTGGACAAGGCCACTGACCACGCGCTCGCCCGAGGCGATGATGGAGCCCGTCCGGATGAACACACCAGCCAGCGCCGCTGTCAACCCCACGGTGGGCGCCAACTGTCGTGGTGTGATCACGGCAGATGCCATAGGATGGCTTGAGCTGGGGCCGATGGACGCTGGTGATACCGGGGAGGGCTAGCGCGCTAAGGAGCGCACACAGAAAACAAGAAACACACCGCGATCTACCCAGGTTCAGGGCCCTCGTGAGGAGGTAAAACCCCTACTCCTGCCTGTCTCTCTCTCTCTATGTATCTCTGAAACACAAATACAAGCTGCTCATCGAGCTGTATGATCTAGCAATGGAAATGAGCACAAGGTAAAAGATGAAGCTATGGGGTGAAATGTCTCTCAGGGGATCGTCCTCACGCAGGAGGGGGTGAAGCCCTATTTATAGGCTAAACCGAGGTATTGTCTAATCTCGGCACTGTAGCTACTGGCACCGTGTCAGCAACATGCTCATGATGATGGCCTCTGCCACGCACACGCACGCCTGTGTCAGCAGCGTGGTCATGATGGTACCTCTGCCACGGACAGGACATGACCTGCCGTGCCTCGTTATTGGTTCCCCTGCCTCGTTATCTGCTCCCGGTGTCAGAGATAAGTATGCCTGTCACCTCGAACCTGCGCCATACTGCGCGCCCTGCTCCCGTGTCCGACGGGATGTGACCGTGGCATTGACTTTGCGCCTCTTCTCTTTAATCCGGCATGCATATGCCGGATTTCCCTTCCTTGGCTATTCTCCTCTGCACATAAGAGAAGACACAGAGATACCGACATTCATATGTCGGTTATTACATGTCGGTCAGCATATCCCGGCCCCTTCTGGGCCTGGTTATCTCGGTCAATACCAGCACAATACCTCGGCCCCTTCCGGGCCTTGCTATCTCGGTTTACTTCAGCACCGTATCCCGGCCCCTTCTGGGCCTCGCTGTCTCGGTTTCTATATACCTCGGTCCACTCTTGGACACAGCTTATACCATATCATGACCCTACCCCGGGGTAGCCCCCCGACAGTGGAGTTTTTTTTTGGAAATATACCATAATCGCACAAAAAATCAACAAAAAACAAGCTTTATGAATAGAAAAAATAGGGGGATGCCGAGATTTGAGCCAAGGGAGCACAGATCCAGGCCCAGCTCGTTGGGGTCGTGCATCTCGAGCCTGGTCGAGGATGCGATCCAGATACGAGGACACCATCCGAGTATCTGGTGGCTCCAGGTCGGAGCAGCCGTCGGTCGCCGGATTCGACGAGTTGAAGCTGCTGGCTTTGCCGCGCCGCTCGGAGAAGCGGACGCAGCGCCAGGCCGCGTACGCGTCCTCGCCGGGACGAGCTCGAGAATGGGCGCGACGCCAGGCAGCGCTGGAGGAGGAAGCTCGTCGGGGCCGCGGCGCACGGTCCGGCGGCCGGAGCGCACGGATCAGGCGGCCAGAACGCACGGTGCGACGGCCGGAGCGCACGGATCCGGCGGCCAGAGCGCACGGTGCGACGGCCGGAGCGCACGGATCCGGCGGCCGGAGCCACGGTTCCGGCAGGCCGTGACGGGGCTCGCGGAGGAGGCGGCGCACGGGAGCTAAGTGGGGAATTTGGGGTAGGGTTAGGGTTTGGTGGCTTTTATATACAGGTGGTGGACCGCGGGCTGAATCTACTCTTTTACAGGGGCTAAAATAACAAATATCCAGATCTTTGACCAGTTGACCCGCACGAATCTCCAACTGACTTGTGGAAAATCCCTTTCCTTTTTCTTCGCTCGGTTCGTGGCCAGGGAACACCGTCGCTTCGGTTTTCCTCGCCGGATTTTCGCTCGCGCTGCCGCTCGCCGCTAGAACTCCGGCCGCCGCCATCAGCGTCGCCCGGATTGGAATGGTGGGCTCCGCCGCCGCCACCGCAGCAACCTCTGGGTACCTCGACGCCGCTACGGCCCTGGCGGTGGCCTCCGCCGCCACCTCCGCGGCAACCGCTGGGCGCCCCAACAGCACAACCGTCACGGCAACCGCTGGCTGCAGCGTCACCGCTCCACTGGAGCACCGGGGCCAAGCACCACGGCTGTTGTGCGCCGAGAACAAACCCCGGTGGCCGCTGCCGAACCGGCCGCCGTCGTCGCCGCGCAGGAGGTCGCCGCGGAAGAAGTGGTCGATGCGGTGCACGAAGACGAGGCCACAGCCTCAAACGTGAGCGCCGACGCCGACGAACTGATGCCCGGGCCGCCGGAGTTCGCCGTTCCGCCCATGGAGTGGCAGCTGGGCGGACCGAGCGCCGGCTGGCTTGTCGACGACCCCGAGCGCGACTTCGGCGATGATGAACTCCTGGCGCCGCCGCCACCACCAGCATCGCCTCCGACGATGTACTACCAGTGGCGGAGCCACACTATCACTGTGTAGTCAAGTGACTACACAGCTTTTTTTTGAATCTGCAAGCAAATTTCGTGTAAAAAATAATTAAAATCAGTACAGATATATGTATTTGACCACAGATTTGCACCGACAACACAGTGTTGGAGTTCTGGCTCCGCCACTGTGTACTGCTGCATGCGCCATGGATTTCGGCCATGCCTCCCATCCCCGACGCCCTCCGACGAGGATCCTGCGCACTTTGCTCCGCCTGGCTACGACCCCGTGCCGGAGTTTTCCGAGCCACCCGACGCGGTCCAGCCGGAGGCGGAGATGGAGGAGGTCGAGGCCGCGGCTCCCGCGTCGGGCGCCCCGGCGCTCCCCGACCTCAATCTCCCTGCGCCGGAGAAAGAGGAAGACGAGCCGGTGCTAGCCCTCCCCACGCCCTCGCCGGAAGCGCGCGTTCTCCTCCGTCGATTCGCCGCAGCCATGGCGGCCCGTCCCGCCGGCATCCGCGCAGGGACATGGTCGCCCGAGGCGCTCGACCTCACGACCCAGGTCGCAGGACTTCGCCTCAACGAGGCCACCACCAGCCACCCCTCCTCCACCGCGGAGGGACCCAGCCGCCGCTGATGGAGCCGGCCGTGGGCGCCGATATGGAGCAGGAGAGCGGTGACGGGAGAATCAGAGGAGGAGACGCTCGAACTGTTCGTCTGGTCCTCATCCACTCCTCCCGTTCCCCTTTGACCTGCTGGTCCAACCGGTGCCGACACAGGCTGTGGGCCAAAGGCCTTACATGCCACGCTCGTGTACATAAATAAAAGGCTGATTTAATTAGGCGTTTTAGCAGTAGTCCGTGTATTTCTAGGAAACTGCAAATCTGCCACTGTATCTATTCGTACTTAGGAACATCAGTTCATCCTGTGTTTAGTTTGACTATGTATCGTAGTGTAAATATATAGTCCAGACCTTATGTCTATTCAAATATGAAATATCACATGTTATTTATATATTTGCCTGTAGCATATTATAACATGTTTATTTGGTACAACATTTTTTTTCTTTTGCATTTGAAATATAATTTCGTGCAAAGTTCTCATTACTAAAATATGAGATAAAAGTATGTGACTATCTCGAATCATATTTGCGAATCACAAGGTGTTGGCATCTACTGTACAAATACAGATTATCCATTACTGTGAGTATATTTATTTATCATTACGATGAATGATTATCTCCAAAGTGCTCTTCCAAATATATTAAAGTCAAAGTATAACACAGGGTACTAGATAGGCGTCTACTGACATACGTCAGATTATGCTTCCTAGTACTGAGAGATGTACTCCATAAAATGGAGATTATCTACAATGTGTTAACTTGAAATTCGAAGATCTACACATATTTGGTTCTAAAGCATCAGCTTAAAATTGTTCCTCTAGAACAAAATTGTTGTTTACCAAAATAATTTTACTATCAAGTAAAATTAATAAATGCATGATCATACATGCAGGAAAAATGGCTGGCAACAATAAGAAAGAATTCGAAGAACTACAAGTTGATGGAAGTAACTATCTATCATGGGCCATGGATATAAAAATAAATTTGACTGGACGTAACCTTGGCCCTTGCATTGTCACACCCCCCGAAAATGCCCAGAAATACCACAAGTGGTAAAGTATGTGGCATTACATTTCATAAGGCACCACCTCCATCCGATCTAAAAACTGAATATCTAATGGAGGAGGACCCACTAGCTTTATGGAACTCCCTAAAGGAGAGATATGACCAACAAAGAGCAGTAATGTTGCCGGAAGCCCAGAGAGAATGGTCTCTCATAAGGTTCCAGGACTTTAAGTCTGTCGCTGCATATAATTCTGCAGTGCATAAGATTAATTCCAAACTGAGATTTTGCAATAAGCAAGTTTCAGACGAGGACTAATAGAGAAAACTTATGCACTTTCCACCCCTCGATGAGGATATTGCAACAGCAGTATCGTCAACAGAAATACACAAAGTATTCTGAGCTTATATACACATTACTTCAGGCTGAGAAGCATGATGAACTTCTCATGGAAAATCACAATGCTCGCCCAACGGGCGCCATGCCAATCCCTGAAGCACATGCTAATGCTCATTTTACTAGTAAATTTGGAAACCGTAAACGGAACTTCCAAAAATTCAAGGGAAAGTGGAAACGGTCCATCTAAGGGGAATGGTCATTTCAATAAAAATAACCAAAATGACAACTCTCAAACTTGTCAAATGTGTGGATGTACGAATCATCGTACTAATGAATGCAGTATGCCCGACCACCTCGTGGAACTATACATGAAGTATGGCAAAGAAGTCAAACAAGTTCATGGAAACAAAGCTGAAGCTCACTTCAACGACATACAAGACAACTCTCAAGTTGGTCCATCTCAAAGTTCTATTGAAGAATTCAACCAAAGGACGATATCATCCTCGATGAAGACATGCTTGTGGACTACACCCAAGATGTTTTTGGAGACCTCAATTAAACTCCATAAACACTTGATGTCATTTAGCCATTAAATACTACAAAATGTTATATTGTATAACAATAAGTAGAATAAAGTCTATCAGACTATGTAGAATAAAAGTCTATCAGACTATGTATATTGTATTATGTATGTGAATCAGACATAATATTGTAATGTATTTATATTTGATATTTGTAACATAAATACTATGTTGGTGAATATATGAATAAAAATATATTCTATACATTCTATTTTATTTACGGGAAACAATCCGATGAAAAAAATCATGTTTAAGTGGGTGGTACCACCACTACTATCATATTAAGGGAAACAAAACATTTCCAAACTCTTACTAAGAGTAAGGACGATGTTATGACCGTAAATAGGCATAACACAACAATTATTGGTTCCTAAAGAACCATATTCATACTCCCTATATGTACTATTATAGTAGTTCAGAATGCACTCTTGTGTCCTGATTATACCTTCATTCGGATTATGTTATACATACATAAAACCCGTACCTTATGTTACAAGATAATTTTCAAAACCTTGATAAATTCAAGACTTGGCAAGATTGCCTTGATCATCCTGGAACAGGTATGATAAGAAAATTATTAACAATTCTGTTGGTCACAACTTAAAAGTTGCAAATCTCAAGTCATCAGATTTTATGTGCACCAGATGTGCCATGTGAAAAATAATTTTAAGGCTCTCTCACCTTAAAATTACAAATGAGCCACTTAAAATTCTTGATCGTATTCAAAAATATATATGTGGACTATTGAACCATTATCTGGGTCATATAGCATACCCATAATGGCGTAGCTAATATCTTTATCAAAAGAATCAAACTAACCAAATGACCACTTATACAGAATTTTAATATACCAACATCTTGTTGGAGACCTGCGGTCTTACACGCACAGATCTATTCTAGATCATTCCAACTGCATTCATACTGCTTCCCCTTGCAGTAAGTACGTGGAAATGAAACAAGTATTTCCTATCTGCGATATTTTGGTTATTACCAATATCACCACTCTAGCGTATAGGATCTATGTGAGATATTACTATTTATTTATCCGTCAATCATGAATATCTCAAACTCCTATCAGGAGAATAGCTTATAACCTGTACGCTGATTACACTTAATATAAGGACATTTTTGGCATTAGGGGGAGATTCATTCCACAAGAATGCCGATAAATTAGAAATGTCATAAGACATTCAGTCCTCATATTCACGTACTTAAAACCTGAACATTAAGTTCAATATATTTGCAAAACATTGCAAATCTGCCACATACATTTACCTATGACAAAGACGTCATGAGATTACATTATGCATGCATGCAATGTGCCATAAAAAGTGGAAGTATCTCGTACCACCACTATTCTCCCCAAATGAGAGCAAAAGGGGGAGAAACATGGTCACATGAGAAATGAGTTCTCATATGTATCCGCGGAAATAGAGGAAATTATATCCTCAACTAGTAAATGTAGTTCAACCTCAAGTTGAATAAACATAACGGATGCTCATCATCCAAACCCAACATAAATGTGCACACTATTTGAAGTGTTGGGAAATCGAAACACCTTGACTCCATTGTTATGGGAAATCACGAGGAGTTAAAAGATGTAAATATTATTTCCACAATTTTCGTTGATTCAACAGAATCATATAACATAAAGACTACATTTGTCGACAAATATTTATTCTTGGATTGCTAAAACCTTTAGGGCCCTGAACCAAAATCCATGGTAGAGTGCCTCATGCACTCATATATTGGTTCAACTAGAAGGAGCAATTAAGAATAGCATTCGCTAAACAAAAGAGATGTATTTACCACAGTAATACATTCTCCTCATAAGCATCTTCCCTTTTGGAAGACTTAATGAATTTTTGTTCATAATGAGGTGGTGAAAAAGCGATGCTTGTAGCACAAGGGTTCACGCAGAGACCCGACATCGATTATGATGTAACATACCCTCTTGGTATAAGTGGAATTACGTTTCGATATCAATATTATTGGCAGTACAAATAAACTATCCATGCAGTTCATAGACACGGTGATTTCATACTCATATGGATCACTCATCTCGGATATCTATATGGATGCCAAGAACAAATCACAAAATATATTGTGTAAAACATCAAAAGTCACTCATGACTTACTAAAGTCAAAAATTGTGTGGTACAATCGACTATGAGAGTTCCTTATTCAAAAGGATACTTGGATAAAGATTGCTTACATGTAGTTATTAACAAAATCCCTCCCTGGATTCTACATGACCTATGTATATGCCGATAATTTTATCATCGAAGTCTATACAACACTTGACAAGTGTTCGCAATCATATCAAGACGGATATTATATAATTAAGATTCAACATAATCACCATTATCTATCAAGATAATACCATTTGTATCGCTCAAATGCATATGATTTATATATAGAACAATATTGCAAAATGAATGCAAAGTTCAGGGGGAGAAAACTGCTAGAACTGAACTTATTAATTATCATCCGATAAATAAGAAATATTGTACTCACTTCCTTATGAGTTCTCCAACGGATTTCTCATATAGGTTTTAATGAGAAAAGTACTATACCCACGGTATATCAAAATTTCTATATATTTTTCTTATATTTTCCAACAGGATTTAGAAGGATATAAGACTCCGCGAGATCAAAGATTCTCAAGATTTCATGATCGGAGAGCATCAAGATCAAACAAGGATTTTCCAACACTCAAGATATATGAAGAATTACAAATGATTCTACGATGGACAGCGTTGTCCAGGGGGGAGTGTTAGAGCAGTTAGTAGCAGTTAACAACAGTTAACAAGTAGCGTTAGACATAGACTACTTAGGCAGTTAGAAAACTTGGCGTTGTCCAAACGCTGTGTCCACCGAAGAGACACAAACACTGTAACCGACAATGTAACACGACTGTTCGAGTACTATATATACCCCACAGTACCATCCATGAAAGCAATCATTCACTTCATTCTCTCTCACTCTTCACACTTACTGCATTTGCAAATGCAATCAAACTTGCGTTGTCGTGTTCGGCAGCCGAAAGCAACAACAGAACACGGGAAAGAATACACGTACCCTCGCTTAAAATGGCCACGTGGATGATGACTCCCGTAGACCTGCATCCATCCTCGCGGACGGTCAAACCTGCGATCCAGCCACGCAAGCAAAATCGATGAGCACTGCCGCTGCGTGCGCGTGGGAACCACGTACGTACGGCCCCACCATCGGGCTGCCTGCGGCTGTGACGGAACTGAGACGACGCTGACCACCTGCCGCATTACCGCAGGAATGCGCGATAGCGGCACTGCGTCCAGCGCGGCGGCGCCCACGAGCTGCTCCTGGTTACCTGCGGCGCACAGCGCCACAGCCAAAAGCAATGCGCCGCCCGTGGCTCCTTTTACCTGCCACGCATCGGACGGGACGACGGAGACAGTGCCAAAGTGACTTCGGAATTGGTTCTACTACGAACTAGAAGCCTGGCGGCTTGCCGCGTGCCACTCGTCGTTGACACTGGTTTTCGGTTTGCAAAACGTTATGATAAACATTCCTAATATGACACAATAGTAAAAGGTAACTACACATAGTGCTCTTTCACACATGAAAGTCTTTGGAATAAATAGGTCTTTCATTACAACATGTACAAACTATCACACAGATAGGTAACATAGATAATAAAAGCATGGAAATATAGCACATATTTGGATAAGTACACATCAATAGACATGTACATATACTATTAGAAATGCATAGTCAAAGATGGTACGATGGGCAAAAGGAGAGGCACCAGCATGACCATCTACAGGTAAAAAAAGTCCATATAGCACCGACCATCACTGTCAAAGATGGTATCATCATTGGGACAGCTCTTAATATTACATTTAGGTGAGGGGCGTGGATAATAACCTTGCAAATGACCAGCTTCACTTGAATCAGGTTTCGTGTCATAAGGATATTTGCCAAATTCGCACAGCGGATCTGTTGATTCAAAGGTGAGCTGGTCAGGATGTGTTGTACCAGGTGGCAGGGCAGACATAGCTTCTACGGCATGTCCTCAAGCAGGACCATGGTTGAAATCTCGATAACCTCCATGTGAAAGGCTGGAGAATAATGAAGTTAACAATCAGGTGGCAGAACATAGCATTTATAAGGGATAGTGACAATGTGAGTATACACAATGTAATTTGGCTGAGCATCTAACAAACGACCAAAAACAGGAGTCCGCAAGCTAATAATACCATCAAGGTTTAGAAAGGTGATAAATTTACTGTGGCTGGCTGGTCCATGTACATAAGGTAGGTGATATGCAACAATTAAGTTCAATTTAGAATACACAATTAGATAACGAATGTAAATTTAAGTATGCAAGGAAAAGGTGAAATCTGAGGAGTTTCCACTAACCTTGAAATTAGTGCATAAAAAGGAGATCTTGAAATAGTTAATTAACTGCTCCATGTGATTCAGAATGTTGTAAATGAAAATTAGACAATAGATACAGAAGGATATCAGAATTAAAAGGCGCTACTTCAGAATATACAGAAGGATAATTTCAAAATCAGACAATATACATAGAAGGATATATATATATATAGAAGGATATCTTCAAATTAGTGAATACAACATTCAGAATTGACTGCTCCATGTAAATATAACTGCACCAGTTTTGCACCATACCCAGTGATTCAATGGTCAGCTTGTCAAACAAAGTGTCCGAGGCCACCAGTTTTGCTACTCCAGACACATGAGTCTTGTACTTCAGGCTTGACAGAAATAGCTTGTTCAGGGTCTCCTCAATCAGGACAGTTGTCGGAATCTTGATAACCGCCATGTGAAAGACTGGGAAATATTGACGAAATTAATGCATTAACAGTGAGGTGACATGACATAGTAATTAAGAAGGATAATGGCGATGCAAGTCAATATTGTTGACCTATATTTAGCTTTTCAATAGTTGTACTATCAGAATAAAGCTTGCATCATGTGCGACCACAATGTCTTGCCTCACTGAGGGCATTTTGGCAGGCCTACCATACATAGATAATGCAACTATTGTGATCAGTGACTACAACAATAAACATATACAACAACAATTATTCAAAGATTAAACTGAATGCTTGCTACCTGCCAAAGATAATTTTCTTAAACAGGGGTGAAAATGAATGCAGACCAAAATAAGCAGTGGCGGTAATGCAGAAACAAATATTTTTCTTTTGGCTACAGAGGGCATCTAAAGAAAATATAACAGCAAATGCTGGACAAATTAATCAAAACTAAAAAATGGCCCAGCGTGACACCATAAATCCACTTGTGAACTATGATGCCAATAAAAATAGTATATACAAAACCAATACAGCTTGAGGAAACCATTGTATAAGATAAGTTAGATGATAGGAAGTTGCTACATTAGCATGAGGTGGTATTCCAAGTACCATACAACCTGAAAGACAATAGAGAAGTGGCACCTCTATATAGCAAGTGATCCCGGAGCACATTCATACACAAAAAAGATCTGCGAGACTACGACATGACCACAAAAATGATATACCCTGAGAGTGAATAAGAGTCATTCCTAATTATCTTTGGAACCTTGAAACCTGGAACTTAAGATGAAGGAAAGAAATTCACCTTCAAACCCGGAATGATGCAAGCCAATTATCCTGTTCAGATCTCAATATACCATCTCTTGGCCAGCAGTTTGAATAAGCTTGACTGCATGAGCAAAACATAAATTCAGGGCAAAATAACAGAAATCCACAATTGAGAACGAAATATATATTCCAACATGACAAAGAAAGCACCTTTCCTTTTGCAAAATGCAAGTTACACTTTGTTGTAGAGCCTATTAATTCATTCCAATACTGGCAGCAAACCACATCCACTATAAATAAGAACCACGTCAAACTTGAATATAAATGGAGTACTTAACATTAACAAATAAATGAACTAAAAATGATACAGAGTTCACTAAGAGGAGCCAAATCACACGATCAGTTGGTATTAGTTTACATCAAGCATATCATGATGTACGGCAAGATCAATATAAAATTCAATCGCAAATATTTCTACTGAGAAAGATTAGGTTTGTTGCCACGGGAAATGTCTGAATGTCTCAACTGTGCCTTTTCAATTGCTTCTATTTAGCACTAAAATCCATCAGTACATAAATGTACCCAAAGGAGTAGAAAGCATGTAATCTTTATTGAATATTACAAAGCAAGATCAAGAGATTTTACAGAGCAGCAAATCGATTAACTATTTTCCCAATGTAAAAAATAGGTACAACAACAACATATCTACATTCGAAGCTGCAACTAAATATAAAAGAGATGTGTGCAGCACCTGGCGCGGCTTGCCGCGCGCCACCTGCCGTTGACACTGGTTTTCGATTTGCAAAATGCTATGAAAAATATTCTTAATATGATCCGATAGTTGTGCATGCCAGTGGCATTATATATAGGCTTAGATTAAAGCACAATGATTTTACATAGATGAAGTTTACACCCGTTTCTAAAATGGTAATCAGTTGGTAAAACACGGGCAATCATCATTAAGTAGTGTTTTTGCAGAGCTACATTAACCTTGGTGTGGAACTCAGACCTTTCAACTGCAAGCCACTTATCAGATTAATTTTAATTCAGTGTCATGGATCTCTTAAAATAAAATGAGCGTGCACCAATAGTTGTTTGAAGGATCTATGCAGATAGGTACTGACTTCTGAATTTCACATGGGATGCTAGAAGTGTAATGACTAATGTACATGCATAGATAGGATATGCATTATAGAACTGCTAATATACATGAAAAACAATTTTGGATATGTGAACAGAATAAATACATCAGGATAGAAATGCAGCAGCATCCAGAAATTCACATCCACCTCTCACATTCGTTGAGAAACTTCCTGGTTTATTTGACCTTTAAAAGGAAATTCAGTCGAGATTAGCACAGTAAGCGGTAAAAACTCTGAGTGTCTCCATGGTCCTTGCGTACTTATTTTCTAAGTAAATTTGGTCACTTTCAAGCTATATGCATTCCTTGACTGTGTCCTAATAACTCTGATTTAAAAGATGAAAGCACCATATGTTGCACACTCAACACTACAGAAGGCAAAACAAACTTCTAGAGCCCATGAATCACTAAGCCGTGTACTCTCTATAAGAAGTGTTCATTTTTTAGCAATGATCATCACTTAGTGAAAGTTCCTTGTACATGGAGCATATAGACCACAACTGGCTATCGGCCATGATTAGTGCATAAACAACAATGTCACAAGCTTGTGGCACTTGCTCCCATGTTCAGTTTAAGGAGAAACTTTCTACGATAAACTGAAATGGAAACATTTTCGAAGGGGGTTCAGTGTTAAACAACGGTTTCAAGTAAATGCGCCTGGTTAACCAGTACTATACCAGTTCATGTATCCTCTCCTACAGACCAGAAAACAATCAAACCAGCAATACATGAACCATAAACCTCTCCGGCAAGTTAGAGCCAAGGGAACAACCCACACCGAGGAGGGTGGCCCCTGTACATAAAATATTTCAAACACAAGAATAAAACAACAGAGTAATAACAATATATATAGCAAGCAGAGAGTATCTACAAATACCAGGAGGAGCAAAAAATAAGAAACTCAAGGGAGGAAGAAATGTATGAGATGAAGACATCTAAAGCAAGGTGCATGTTGCATGAACAAAATAAAGAGGAGCATAATTTGCACTTAACTCCCACTGACTCTCATATGGCCTATAGAAAACACAAAGGGTCTCATCTAGACAGCTCTAGACCATGAGCCAAACAGAACTGAAGAATTTACACACTAACCATCATAAGCCTTTACCACAGTTTGGATAGATATAATTATGAGAGTGTTCTTTTCACCGATTTGAAGAATATAGCGTCAAACAAAAATACTCTCCATGTTCTTTCATTTAAGATAATAGGGAAATTGACAAATATAACAAACTTACACTCATTAACCATTAAGTGGTTCAATTAAGATTGCACAAGTTACTTGTAAACCCTTCATTGCGAGCTTAGAAAGAACACAATAAACATATTCACAATCCAATAAAGATGGTTACCGGCTTGTTGAAAATACACTCTTGAGTTCAGATCTCAAGCCACCATCTTGGTTTCCCATTAAAATACAAACATGAACAAAACAAAGGAAATTAGAAGCACCTCAATACACTTTGATCATGGTCATCTCATTTTTTCCGGAAACAAATATATAACAACCTGCAGCAACATAAACAAACAGTTGAGAAAATCTGGCAAAATTTACAGCATTAGATATTAAATCTACAACATAAACTGATTTGCCATATAGCTAAGAAGAAGTGATATTTAACTTCCACATTACGCTAATTCTTTAGGAGTTGAATCTTGTATAGGTTCAAAGCACATGATAACAGAAAAATAATTTACTTGATACACCAGTGAGAACACATGGTTGATAAATGTTGCATCCAAAATAAACAGGAAAGGTAACGGAGAACAAAACATGGTTGCTTGAAGGTAAATTCATTGAAAAACTTGTTGTTTTTAGGGAATTGAAAAAGTTATTGGCAAATTCCTATACAATGATGAGAATCCACGAAGCACCCAAGCGATGACATGAATACAGAGACATGGACACAGTAAATTTTTAGAAACAACCATACAACGGTATGGCTAGTATATAGAAACGATTAATAAATTGTTTGTGATGAATTTAAACAAAGATCAAAATACTACACATTTTTCGCCTCCATGTCTCTTTCCAATTCCTCAATGGCTGAATGATCATTTTTTCCTATCGTGTGGTACATGTAAAATACAAAAAGTAAAGAGGTTGGCTTGTAGCCTGCTTACCAAATGAAAAATGCTTCTCTGCCTCCCAACTTCCCATTCCCACTCCAAAAGGGCAGCGACATAGCAGGTCAGCAGCAGCATCAATCATCCACCCATCAAATAGGAAGCAAATCAACATCATCAGGATAACAACAACCGAGCACGAATATATGCAGTCAAGCACACATGGAGACCTACAGCAAGAAAGTACACACGCATCAAGCAAGCAGCGCAGCAGGCAACAATCAACCACGAGGAGAACAGTGAATTGATTTTTCGAAAGTACCTTGTTGGACGCTGTCAAAGGGCACGGCGGCCGAGCGAACTATAGCCGGCGGCGAGGTAACACCACGAGGCGGAGAGCAATTCCAGGCGGTGGCAAATCAGGGTGAGGGCCAGCAGCATCTCGCATCGGCTTGACGCAGCTGCGGCCTTCCGCTCCATCCAGATAGCGAGGACCTGAGCTGCTCCCGACGAAGGTGAGGATGGGAGCTCGACCTGTGAATGGAGTGGCGGCGGCCCTTTGTGCACGAGCTGCCATGGTCCCGCACCTCCCGTTGGACGCCGTGGAGGGAGAAGCCGGCTGCAGCGGCGCGAGAGACAGTTGGACACTGAGGAGAAGGGAGAGAGGATCTCGTCCAAGGGGAATAGATGAGAGAAATAGAGAATTAACACCAAGCCAAAATAGACTACATAAGGAACAAAAGGAACCGTGAGAACAAAGAAGGAGAAGAAATCAAGACCAAGAAAGAAGATCGGATCCAAAAAGAAGGAACATGAGAAAATATCTGAGGACGAACATAACGGAAAGATACAAACCGAAAACCAGAGAAAAAAGACAACGAAATGGAACCCCCACGGGTCAACCATGGCTCAGCTCAACCAAAGCCACCGCGAGCTCCTCTCCCCCAATTGAAATCGAAAACCATGGGGTGGCGGCGGATCTGAATCTGGATCCAAGACTCCATGGACGGTAGGTGGGAGGAAGAAGCGGAGAAGACGAGAGAGAGATGCGACTGGGAAAAGTGAGGCGTGCGTGCTCCCCAATCGAGACCAGGAACAGGGCACCATCACTATGGAAGCTGTGCCCGACAGCCATGATGAAGTCGACAGCAAGGAGGACGGCGAGACTTTCTGCCCACTCTGAGAGAGCCCAGTCGCCAACGATGCGAGTGAAAGCAGACACCGAAAGAGCTCCGTCTCTGTGGGCGGGACCAGACTTTTTCGTGGGCCAGCCGTTTCCTGAGCACAAACAAAGGTGTACCAGACGCAGACGAAAGACAGCAGCTGGCAGCTGGACCAGGCCAGAAAAGAGGGCCACAAGTCAGTGGATGATTAGGTAGGAAAACTGGTCGCTCTGACCACCCCATGGGCCACAAAAAAACACAACGACGGCAGACCAAAAAACTGTAGATAGGAGCCTCCACAGGAACTGCACAATCGCACCAACCACCACACCCTCTCTTCCTCCGCCAGGCGGGACCGCGCACATTCGGGCCCAGCGGTAGTGTGTACGCGCGGACGGTCACAAATCCAAACGAACGAGGAGGCTCCGTGAGGTCTCCCCATTTACCTATGTGGATTTCGGCCTAGCACTTGATCTACTAGTATTATCTATTGTTTCCACATTTTTAGCATTTTTTGGTTGGCAAGTATCTAGACATTTTTTGGTCCTGCACTAAAATAAGTCTAGATAAAGGTGGACAAAAAACTGCTAAAACCCTCATATTTAGAAACGGGGGCAGTATTTGAGTACTCTATTTATCTCCGCCGTTTCTTGAATCAAATCGTCAATCCGAGGCAAGGACCGACGCCGGCAACGGCTGCTGGATGTGAGGCGCCCACGACCGAGTCTAGTTTTTCCGAGGCCGGGCTTTAGAGAGCTCGTTATTGGAAAGTTTAAAATCTGCACGTAAAAGTTTTAACATATTTATTTTTTCCTAAATGCAGATAATGATATTTTTTTACCTTTGTAGATAATGATATTTCATATACTCAAAACACCGAAATTTGTTATGTTTTAGGCTGAGCAAAAAAAAAAAAAAAGGCCAGATGTGGGCGTGAGCAGTACACATTTTCAAATACTTAAAATTTGGTCAGATTTATCATTTTTGTCTAGCTTATAATAATATGAATTTTGCGTTTTGAGAGAGTTCGACATCATCTAACCTCCATTTTGTTTTCAATTTTTCAACGCTAACAAATGTTGATCTTAAATTAACAAAAAAGGGCTCCTTGGAGCTCATGCTGGTGAAAGGTTCTTCACACTTTCTCTACACCGACATTTCGACTTGTATCGGTTTTTGGGCTTTGCGCCTTGACCTCTAGGGTTGCCCTACCTCATCTATATATAGACTCTTGGACAGATCGTACAAACAGAAAGATCACGATCACATTACCTTGGATTTGTATAACAACTATATACAACTAGTTAACTTGAAGGACAAGAGATAATCTACAATATCCAAAACATAAATACCTAAACTACAATAGCCTCATGGACAGATCGTACAAACTTCTCAACTTTCGATTTGTTGTAGCAACTGATAAATAAACTGCATCCATGTCCCACACTAAAAAAAGTCCATATTTTTATGAGGAAGTAAAGTATTGATATATTTACTAAATATGAATTGTCAAGGAATCTCTACCTTAGGAGAAAATATGGTATATATCCCTACATAGGTGTTGATATTTTCTCGCTCATGTAACATTCATTAGGGTTTCTTTAATTCACGAGGTTGCTAAAATACATGAGTACAAAAATATAGTATCATGAACTTTCAGGTCATACGGGTTGGAAAGCTAAAAGAACTAAAACAATGCTCAATGAATAAAATCTAAATAGAATATAGTAAATTTGACTTCAAAATACAATTCAACGTACTCCATCCTTGTCAGGATGTTGTGCATATGAGATTTTTTTAGAGTTAACCGTGTAAACTGTGACTAAGTTTATGTAAAATTATCAACAGCTAGAATACCAAATTAATACCATTGGATTCAATAATGAAATATATTTTCACATGGTGTACATTTTGTATCGTAGAAATAAATAATTTTCTCAATACTTGGTCAAAATTTACACGATCTGACTTAAAAATCTAATATGCACTATATTATGGCATGGAGGGAGTAATTATTGGAAAAAATTCTTAGCACCCCAATTCAGTAAATCAAGCTGCGTACGGACGAGAAATTCCTAATGGTTTAAGTATTTTAAAAATCCTACACAATTTCGTTGAAATGAAAGAATGCTTTATTATTTCATCCATCACTGTATTCTCCTAACCGAGTGACAAGTCGTGACCAAATCACATGGAAATTCCTAAAAGCAGAAAGCCAGAAAGAAACAATGCAGAAATCGGGGTTGTTCTAGTTGCTGTCTCACAAAGAAAAGAAAAATCTCATAACACGAGCCCGATTAGAAAACCGCAAGGCGGCAACCTCCACAGAAGAAGAAAGAGAAAAAAAATCGGCGCGGGGCCCCTGGCCAGGGGCATCCCCGTCATTCCGCGCGGCTCTTCCTCCCTTTTATCTCTCTCCCCACCTCCCCACGTTTGCGCCCCCATTTCGAAGCCCACCGAATTGCTCGCGATTCCTCTCCCCTCGCCTCCTCGTCCTCCCCATCCTAGGGTTAGTACTCCCTCTCGGATTCGACCTCGGGTCGCCCTCTCTCCCGGATCCATCTCCATCTTTCAGGGCTCCGGCTCGGCCGATCCGGGCTGGTTTTCCGGGAATAATTTTTTGCTGACTTTTGTTCGGTGTCTATGTGCAGGGATCGCCGGAGAGGAATCGCGACGAGGGCCTTCTTTTATCAGGTTCGTGGCTCGCCAGTTCTTCTGTTCCTGGTGCTAATTATCTGGGTAGCCTGTGTAGTTTACCAAGATGCAAAAAGTTGTGATTTTTCTGGGTGGTGGTTGTCCTGGTTACCGTAGACCCTGCCGAACCGCCCCGATTTGTCGATTCCATGTTTAATTCTGTTGAGCGGCGACGAACCGTGAGCGGATTCGGTGCTCTGATGTAAAGGCGCCGCCCTCCTTTACCCGTATTCGTTCAGTGTGTGTATGTGTTTGTTGCAGCTAGCGGATGCGGCCGGCGGGTGCTTTCGCCAAAGTTAGTGCGCAGATATGGTTTGCTACTTTACGGATTTGTTGCGTAAAGCGGCGTAAAGTTGGGGCCTTTCTTTAGAATTAATTTCCCCTTCTTCTGTTCTGATGCTGTTAGGTGGATTAGGCTGCTGTTGGCTAATTATAAGGCAGGCAGGATGCATCCTCCTAGTATACCTCCAGTTTGGTATTTGACCAAGCAGCGATTTACCTTTCCTAGGATGCTTCCTGTAGTAAATCAACTTTACTCAAGCTCATTTCATGAGGCCACAACGAAGATTGAAGATTATCCATCATATTTATCTGTAAATTGCCACTTACTAACGGCACCGTGATTGTTTGAAATACAATTGTGCCTGTGCTGCTTACTCCTGTAAACCTGTTGAAGTTGACTGTGTGCCGTGTCTGATTTCCAGTTAACCAAGCCATGGAACACAAGGAGACCGGCTGCCAGTCTCGGGAGGGCCCAATCCTTTGCATCAATAACTGTGGTTTCTTCGGCAGCGCGGCTACCATGAACATGTGCTCCAAGTGCCACAAAGAGATGGCCATGAAGGAGGAGCAGGCCAAGCTGGCCGCCTCCTCTTTCGACAGCATCGTCAACGGTGCTGATGCCACGAAAGAACATCTTGTTGCTGGCAACACGGCGGTAGCTGTTGCTCATGTTGAGATGAAGACAACACTTATTGCACAGCCTGCTGATGTTGCTGGTCCCAGCGAGGCGCCGATGCCGACCCCCAAAGGCCCAAGCCGATGCAGCACCTGTAGAAAGAGGGTCGGTCTTACCGGATTCAACTGCCGATGCGGGAACTTGTACTGTGCACTCCACCGCTATTCCGACAAGCATGAGTGCAAGTTCGACTATCGAGCAGCGGGCATGGATGCCATCGCCAAGGCGAATCCGGTGGTGAAGGCGGAGAAGCTCGACAAGATCTAGGAGCCGGCGAACGAAAAGGTCCCAGTCTGTACTACATCATTCCTGCATCTCTGCTGCATCGTCCTTTCATGTTGGCTGCTACAAATCTAGTTGTTCGGCACTGTGATGCATGGCACGCCTCGGCAGCTCCAAGGGTTCTCTCCTCTCTGGCCAGTCCGAACGGTGGTTTCCATGTTGGCTATGTTGTGTAAGCTTTACTTTATGGTCGTCTTTGCACGGCGGTGGACAGTTTCGTGGCTTCGCATTTAGCTAGCACTCTGTATTGTACTGTTCTGTCATGGTGTCCTACGGTTAAAACCGGTAATAGTAACCAGTAATCGTTGTCGTCTGTCGTAACTATGCACATGATCATTCGCTCACCTGATACTTTCTCATCTTCAGACCAGTAAACTGCTGAGAAAATTGGCATCGTCACATATATTTGTTGTCTCAACCAGAAGTTGAAGTTCAGTGTCAGGTGAGATGTTGGTGGGATGCTGTTGCGAGGTTGGTTTGTGCAGGCCTTCCCTTCCTCCTGGCATGTTGTGAGATGGGTCTCATCTGCGGAGAATTCTGGCATGTTGTGTTCGTCTTATGTAAAAGCTTGGTCTGACTAGGTCGGAATACGATCAAAACGTCAGTCAGTGTGTGTGGATTGGCTTTGCGTTTGGACGGTGGGATGGGTTTGGTTTCTTCCTACTTTGTAGGCACGATCGTCTGTTGTTTTTCGGCGCAACATGGCTTGGTGATCTACGAATTTGTTGCCATTGTTTTTGAGTCTCCGTTGGCGGCACGGCCTCCTGGATGGATCTGCCATTGAATGTTTCGACGGGCTCCGCGCTGTCACCAGTACCACTCGGATCTTGGATCTCGCATGCACGTCACTGTCAGTGCATATGTTTACAAGTTAGATTCAGATATGTGGATATTGATCTTACTTCAGTGCCCACTGAAGTTTTCCCTGCAATAATGGACTCGTACCCTGTCATATTATCATTCGACACGACCCTTCTTAATTTTTTCGTCGCCCGAAACTTCATTGGAAGAATCAGGAGATTCTTTTTTTATCCCCTCAGGCCAAAGAATGGAATGATCAACCCACAGTAATTTCTTTTTCTTGGAGAAAATATTGGATCAGTTCATGTCTGTCAAGCTCCAAGGTTGAAGTAGACAGTGTAGAACTCATCCCTCAACGTGAACAACGGCTCCAGGAGGAAGCTCCTCCTCGCCCCCTTGGCAGCGAAGCTGATCGGGTGGTACCGCCGCAGCGGCTCAGTCCGCGCGAAGCTTGCCGCCTTCAGGAACACTTCGTTGTCGCCGCCGCCGCTCCGGCAGCCGACCTGAACCTTCGCGCCGGCGGTCACCAGGAAGCACCCAGGCCTGGTCCCGAGCTCGAGGGACACCGATCCGGGCACCCCGTCGAGCCCCGGGACGATGTTGAACAGAGAAGCCGGGCTCTTTTCGCCGGACACCGTCAGGCTGTTGGTGATCGCCATTCCCGGCAAGTCGAACGGCTCGATCATCGCCGAGCTGGGCTCCGTCGTCGTGGCTGCGGTGACGTTTTTCGCGTGGTGGCGCCTTGTCGTCGTCATCGAGGAGCCCTGGGGGACCAGCCGGAACGTGGCGTGGACGGCGGCGTTGGTGCCGCCCCCTTCGGGCCGCGGCTGCATCGTCAGGGAGGTGGTGTTGGCGGTCGAGAGGACCAAGGTGCCGCCGCCGGATTCTTGTGTGAGCGTCACCAGCTGGGAGTTGTATGATGTAGGGACAGGGGTGATCCAGTCTGAGATGGCGGCCCCCGGTTTCGCGTCCCAGTCTGCGGTGGTGAGGCCGGCGAGGAGGAAGGGTCCGAACAGGACTGCTTGCAGTGATGCATACTCTGCCCGGTCATCTGGAGACATATCACTTAGTGAGTTTGGCTTGATGATCTTTACTCAGTTTATGCACACTGTAAACTATATGCATTGCCATGGATAAACTAATACTTTATTAATTCAAGCTGAAGTTTATTGATGTATAGTAAGAAGAGGTGGAAATTCAGACCCTTTATTGCTTCTGTCCTTAGGTTAATCGGTAACTGGAGTGTCAGGTGATCACCGCTAACCCACTGCTTGGTGACCGAGAGGAAAGTACCTGATAAAATTCAAGGAGTAAGAACAATTATCGTAGGGTTCATTAAACATTCAGTACATGGAATCTTCAGTCTTTTTTACATGCTTGTGAGCATACCTGGAGATGCTAATTCCAAATCTTTATCATTCAGAGTTGCTTTTGCGCCGTTCTCAGATGTCCACGATGGTATTCTCACATTCACCGTTGCATACTGACCATTTGTCTGCAGGACATAATGCAAAATGAGAAAACACCTATCCTTTTACAAACAATCGCCATCGAAGAAGTTTTTGGCTTACCTCTCCAGATACGGAGAATGAAACCTGAAGATTCTTATCTGATGATCTAAGCATCTTCAGTTGCAGAGTAACAGCAAGACCTGTAGATTTCCAGTTAAATGTGCTCGGTATGTACTGAACAACATACAGAGCCGGCTTGCTGCCTTTCTCCTCAAAATATATCGAGTCCCCAAGCTTGGAGAATGATTCTATCCCTGCAGATGACATATAAGACTTCAGAACCTTACATTTATATCGCAGGTTTGAAAACTCGTGAACCGTCTACTTACCTGTCCCATAGCAGCACCAAAACGAATCATACTGTGTTCCCCAACCATGGTAGCTCACTGCCTTTGATCTTCCAGGTCCCTGGGGAAGCATGTAGATCATGACACCAGGATCCCTGCCCCTCTGAATGCTCAGGACACCGTTTATCAGCGCGCGCTCGTAGTAGTCGGCGTACGCGGTCTCCTTCGTCCATCTGAACAGGTGGCGAGAAACCTGCACACTTTCTTTAGCACACCAATTCTTGAGATGAAAAGTTAGTTTTTGATTGTCTTGAAGAGGTAAATCACCTTGAGCATGTTGTAGGTGGTGCAGGACTCCTCATTCTCAGTGGTCAGAGTCTCTGCCAGACGTTTTGGGTTGGACCTGACAATACCATGTCAAACATGAAAATTTTGACAGAAGGCAGTTGTAAACTTCTGCCACCATTCTAGAATCCTTTACCAGAATTCACTGACAGATGTGCCACCAGTTGCGTAGCTGTGAGAAGAATTTACTACGTCCAAAAAGAATGTTGCAATATCCTGTTCCATGAATGTTATTGTCAGTCTCGCCTGGATTACACTAAAAACTCTAGAAAACAATATTCGAAGTTACTTGTACCTTGTAGAGAGGATCACCGGTAACCTCATATCTCATTTGCCCACCGACGACAACCGGAATATGCGTATTCGCATGGAAGCCAGAAAGACTGTCAGCCTGAAAGAGGAAATGCAACCAAGATGTCATTTAGAACAAACAAAATGCAGAGCAAAATGAGTCCTGAACAAAATGGAGAGCAAGGTAGCATAAACACAGGGGAACGAAGGAAGTTCTCTTCATACCTGAACTGCAAGCAACCCCAGGAAGCACGGCTTGTCGAAGAGATGGGCGAGCACCAAATGCCTCTGATCATTCTGGCAAAATAAACAAATTAGCATACATATCAGCTTCAGCATCAGACAGCCTGAACACGCACAGCAATGCTAAATGATTTACCGTGATGGCGTAGAGCTGGTAGAGCACGTCGTTCATGCCTCCGGTCTCCTCGTTGAGGGACGTCCAGTGCCGCTCGATGCTGTGCCGCTGGATCACATTCCTGACGCGTCGCCGAAGTAGCCGGCCATGGCGACCACCATCGCCAGGGCCTTGCCGTTGCCGGCCACCGTGTGCTGGTCGAGCAGGCCCTGCATGACCTGACATCCCAGCCGCGCGAGGAATGGACGCAGAGAAAAGTTTAGCGACGGACGGAGCATAGCAAAGTTGTTTGGAAGAGGAAGGTGGCCAGGCCATGGTTGGCACCTTGTGGATGGTGTAGTAGGGAGCCCAGACGGGCTTGATGGCCTCGAAGCGGTCGAAGAACTCGGCGGGGAAGGCGGAGAGGTAACCCGTGCCGGCAGCCTGCTGGCACTCGTACAGAGCGTCCACCACGGCGGACATCTTGCCGGCGAGCGTGCCGTTGTGCGTGCTCGCCCACATCTTGGCCGCCGCGCTCATGTAGTGCCCTGCAGCGCATGTCAGGTGCCGTTCAGGTTTGGTTCGATTATTATCACTCTCGAGGATTTTCTGGCAAATGGCAATTCATATTACCGTGTGGCTAATTCTTATTCGACCAAGAATTAGCTTAATTCTTATTCAAATGATGTCATACCCATAATTTTGCACTGCGTACGTGCAAAATCTATTTACTGTATTTTTTGTTTTCCTGCGTGAACCATTTTTTTTCAATTGCAACCCACTTACAACTGAAAAAAAAATCAGTTGCAATCCCCACTTACAACTCATTGGGTGCACGAATCACGATGTAAATGCAACGAATTTACAGTTAAGTTTTTGTTGCATCCGAGCCCAGGGTATCCCATTAGAAACTATAGTACACAAGTTGGCATAAACATACCGAAATTTTGACAACCATCATTGACAAATATCTTCGATTCGTTTTTTTTTGTCTCGTGACAACATCGCTGACGGACCTGACGGTGATGAACGTGTTGTCTCGAATAAAACTCATCCTTGGATCCAATCCGGTCTTGGTGGCGCTTGCTCTAACAATTGCAAATCCCTGTCATATTTATCATATATTGTTGGTGGAAATTCAACCAGGTTTGGTATCTACATGTGTTTGTAGGGTGGTTGAAATGTTTGAAGTTATCCATTATCGGCCAAAGCTATGATGGCACGACGACGAGAACGGTTGCGTTTCGGCAATACTTTTGAGTTACTCGTTGTATTTCCCTTTTGCTTAGTTTTTGTGTTTTGAGTTGCCAAAAGTATTCATATCAGATATAATTGTTATATTTTTTAGGGGATATTATTGTTATCTAATAGATATGTATTATTTTTTTAGAACTACAAATTTAATTAAAAAAAACCTATATAGCCATGTGTTTGTGTACCGAATGAGACAAGCTAGCCCATATATTCTTCATGGACCAACCCTGTCTAACCCTCGAGCCCACGACCTATCAGGGGCAGTCAGAATTTTAGGGACCTATACCGCGCGCTCTGTGTAGCTAACTTCCCTCCGCGTACCCCTTACTGGGCTCGGCCCACGACGTGTTCTTCCTCCGCATCGTCTTCTTCCTTTCTTGCTTCGTCTTTCCCGTCGATCCCCCACCGCCGCCGCCGACCGTAATCACCTGCTCCCCCCCCCCCCCCCGCGCGCTTGGTGCCGCTGCCGCGCCGCCTGCGCGCCCCGCCCTGCTCGAGTCGTCGCCTCCGCCGCCCCCCGGTCGGCCATCCCTCTAAGCCCCCCCCACACCTTGAACCCTAACTCCGGTCGTCGGCACTCGCCCCCCTCTCCGTGAGCTCCACACCCACACCCACCCCGCACCTGCACCCCCCTGTGTTAAGATTCTTCCTCGCCTCCGCCGGCGACGTGGCTAGCCGCGTCGACCCCGTCGTCGGTGAGTGGCTATGGCGCTCATCTGACCTCGGGCGTCTTCGTCTTCCTCCAACCGCGCGTCTCCGTGATGGTGGGCCGGCCCAGTAGGGGCACGCGCGATATAGGTTTTGCAGAATTTTACTTTCACCGCCTTAATAGGCCGGAACCATAACCGGCTCGTCCAACCAAGCATGTGCAGCAGTTAGGGGACATTTCGCAGCATTTGAGAGGGAATTATCCGCAACTAGTTGCGGGTGCAAATAGTTTTCGGATACCCCACTTCCGAGTTTCCAAAAATCCCAAAAAAAATCATGGACAAAGATTATGTTGAATCTACTTCACCCAGAAAATTTCATCCAGAAATATTATCATATGTGACCTGTACAAAAAAGACAAATGAAAGTTTGAAATGGAGTCTACTATTAAAACTTTCATTTGTCTTACTATTAAAACTTTCATTTGTCTTTTTTGTATAGGTCACATATGATAATATTTCTGGATGAAATTTTCTGGGTGTCGAAGATTCAACATGACCCATGTCCATGATTTTTTTTCGCGATTTTTGAAAACTCGGAAGTGGGGTATCCGGCAACTAGTTGACATCCCTCTTGCTTTTACGAGAAATGAGCGCTGGGAATCACAGAGGAATTTTACAGAGCGCGGCCGGATTACATTCCCGCGAGGCCGACGAATTAATGGCGAGCGCCAGTGATCGGATTGGACTTAAACTCGAGAGCACAAGTTGGCGACAAGACGTACGTACCTACGAAGTGGCCCCGGAGCTCGACGTCGGCGCCCTCCCAGCCGCCGTAGGGCGCTCCCGGCGCCGGCAGCCCGGCCTGCCTCCGGAAGCTCCACACCAGCCTGTCCGCGTCCAGGAGCAGCAGGTACTCGAGGTTGGTCTGCTGCGCCCGCCCGTACACCTCGTCGCCGGGGTCCAGCCGCACGTCGTGCAGCGACACCTCTTCCAGGACCGCCGGCCTCTGCTGCTGCTGCGCCGACGAGCCCACGCCGCCCTTGAGCGCCCGGTACAGCATCGCCCAGTCGAACTCCTCCGTCGGTGCCGCGGCGAGGGGGAGGAGGTCCATCCACGTGGACTCCTCGGTGGGGTTGACGTGGTCGTGGAAGAGCTCGCGCAGCCGCCACTCCTCAGCGCCCGGCGTCCCCTGCAGCCGCGCCCGCACCGTGTGCGACGACAGCTGCGTTGGTATGTTCGTGCACTCCTTCGCCGTCACCGCCGCCGGTGCCACTGCCAGCACCAACGCCGTCGCCAACAACCACGGCGCCGACGACGCCATTGCCAAGACAAGAGAAGACACTGAGCTCTCTCGCTCGCTCAGTGCGGCCACCAGAGTACCACCTACTACAACTACTATTACTACCCAAGCAAAGAGCGGATGTGGGCAAGAATATCAGGGATCCCAGAAGCTTTTATCGCCTGAATGTGGTATGTACCATGCGTGCGTGACCACCACAGGCACTGTTAGGAAGAAGACAGCGTTTAAGTCTCGAGAAAATTTATCTATTGCCTGTCTACGAGTGCTGGGGAATGAGTGAACGACGACACGAGACGAGTAAACAAAAAAGATTTGGTTCATCGGCTACTCGATAGATCACGTGCCGCGCACCGTTCATTGCTTTGTGCTTGTCACATTGCGTCTTCTTCTTGTCACGAGCATTCCCGTGAGGGAAGAGAAGTAGCTAGCTTGTGGGAGAAAACGATATGGATGGCCATCTCGGCTCTGCAAAAGCGGATTCACAATCGTCTTGTTTACTTCCTCCATCTCGGTTTATTAGACATATTTGGAGTTTCTCTGCGACCTAGGCAAGTGAGGATTGGCCGAGTTAATTAGGAAAGACCAATAAGGTTCAACCGGAAACGCATGCATTGACCTAATTAAATTGAGCATTGGCGAAATCACATGCAAATTGGGGAGAGGAAGGGTTGAGAGCATTTTTAGAAGACCATTAATGCTAATTGTGCCTAATAAACCGAGATGGAGCGAGTATTTCTTTTCTTGATCTTGATCTCTTCACCTATCCTCTGCGGTTGCGAATTAAAGATTATTGGGCAAGAAGAACCGTAGAGACCAAAAGATATCGTCTCGTGACCACACTGCGTGCATCACAAAGGACTATACTATGGAGAAAAATAATGGCTCTACGTGCGCCTGACTGGACGACATTCATGTCACGCGCACATGAATGCAAGTAAAGGTGCATGGATCAAGATCTTAACCAACCTCGAGAAAATCTCAACATTATGACATAATCACACATGGATGCTGCTTTTATTTTACTTACATGAGGATGCAATAGCATTGTGATTCTGGAGGCAAGATGCAAGAGCATTATTGGTCATGGGTGATTCGATCCTCCTGCAACAGTACACGTAGTAGTAAATGTGCATCCCGTGGCACATGTGTCTTGTCTGCCTGCCACCACCCTCTGATTCTGAAGCTCTGCTCCGTCGTCCTCCCAGTCTCACGTGGATGGATCAAGCAGGAGCAACATCTTCAGCTGTCGCCGGCGGCGGTGACCAGGTTGAAGTACACGGTGTAGAACTCGTCCCGGAGGCTCCGCAGCGGCTCCAGCAGGAAGTTCCGCTCCGTGCCCCTCGCCGCGAAGCTCAGCGGGTCGTAGGTGCGTAGCGGCGGCGCCTGCGTGAAGCTCGCGGCGTGGCGGAACTCTGCGTCGCCGTCGCTGCTCGTCTGGCAGCCGACCTGGGCCTTGTCGCCGGGGCTGTAGCCGGCCGCGCCGCCGGGGGCCACCACGAAGCACCCTGGCCTGGTGCCGAGCTCCAGGGACACCGAGCCGGGGAGCCCGTCCAGTCCGGGCACGGCGTTGAAGAGGGCGTCCGGTCCTGGGTGCAGGGTGACGTTGAGGGAGTTGGTGACCGCCATGCCCGGCTTGTCGAACGGCGCGATCGTCACGTTCGGCCCTGGCAGCGGCAGAACGCGGGCAACAGTGCTGTCGGACAGGAACACGTCGACGAAGAACGTGGCGTGCACGCACGCGTCGCTGCCGGCGACAGGCATCTCGTCCATTGTCAGCGCGCCGTCTGTGGCGGACACGGACAGGACGAAGGTCTGCTCACCGGATCGCTGCGTCAGGGTGACAGAGTTGCGAGTTGAGCGACTGAGGGAGCGGGACGATCCAGTCGTTGATGGAGGTGGTGTTCCTGGTGTCCACTTCCCACATGCCCGGCGTCAGGCCGTCGTTCGAGTGCTCGCTGGCATTCACGGTCTGGTTGCCGTGTGTCAGCCCGGCGAGGAGGTGTGGTCCGAACAGTACTGCTTGGATGGATGCATACTCCGGCCGGTCATCTGAAAAAAGACCACAGCAAGTTCAGATTCTTTAAGTTCAGACACCTTACGTTCTGCCCAGAAAGATTCAGACCTTGTCAGACATTCCGTACCTTTAATTGCCTCGGTTCTTAAGTTAATGGGAAACCGGAGCAGCAAGGTATCGTCACCCCAGAGTTTTGTCAACGTGAGGAAACCACCTGCAAGAGAACAACAAGCATGAAGCAAGGGATCTCCATTCTGTAAGAAATATCATCAACATCATTTCACTAGTGAAGTTACCTGCAGATGTCAGGTTGAGTATTTGGCCATTCAGAGTTGCCGATGCTCCATCAATGGATGTCCATGACGGGATCCTCACGCTCACCTTTGCTGGTTGGGCATCTCCCTGTACGTACGAGAATGCAAAACAGATGTATAAAAGATTCAAAATTCTTGAATCCAACTATAACACAAGCTGGCGAGGGTACCATGGCTGAAGGTGTTATTCACAAGTTACCTTAGCAGAAACAGAGATTGTAACTTCAAAGTGAGAATCAGTCGAGAACAGCGGCTTGGCCTGCTGCACCACAGTAAGGCCTGCCATTTTCCAGTCAAAAGTGCTCGGTATGTGCTGAACGATGTAGAGCCCCGGTATTTCACCCTCCTCAAGGAAGTATATGGTATCCCCTAACTTTGAGAATGACTATCCCTGTCAAATTGTCGATGTAATCTAGATTTCAGAACAACGGCAGCAAAAACAAGATCACTTCCACAGGTACTCAAGAACTACCTGTCCCGTAGCGGCACCAGAATGTGTCATTTCGACCTCCCCATCCCCCTGCCATCTTTGGGGGAAGGCCAGAAGGGGGGGGGGGGGGGGGGGGGGCGCCACTGATGCTCTTGGATCGCTCAAGACCCATGGGAAGAAAATAGATCATGACGCCAGGCTGTGTTCCCCTTTGGTTGCCCATGATCCCATTGATGAGCAATCTCTCATGGTGGTCAGCGTACTTGACTTCCTTTGTCCACCTGAACGGGTTCCGGGAGACCTGCAATGCAGAGCCAAGGTGGATTCAGAGATTACCTTCCAAAGAATATCATGCGATCAGAGGCATAGAGTAGTTCACCTTGAGCAAGTTGTATGTGGTACAAGTCTCCTCATTCGAACTGATTTTGATCTCATCTACTAGTCGCTTTGGGTCATGCCTGGCATGTACAAAGAACTTCTGTTAAGCGATTAATGGAAATGGGAGTAGCCCAGTTGGAAAAAAAGTACAAAGAACTTGAGCTGGGAGAAGTCCCAAGACAGGAATATGGTGATTGGTAAGAACTATCACTCACCAGTGTTCCATGGTAGATGTGCCTCTTGTTGCAAATGTGTGGGAGGAGTTTACTACGTCAAAGAAGAATGTTGCAATGTCCTGTGCCAAGGGTTAGCTTTTTACTATGTATTTCAGTTCACTCAAGTTATGAAAAGGGGTAGATAGAAGAACTGCATGACTTTTCGTTGCAGCTTGAAGAATAACCCGACATGACAGTGGACAAATAGAGGTTGAATCTTATGACGTTGTTTTACATCAGAGGTCTTTGTTAACTAGTAGTACCTCCGTTCACTTTTATAAGGCACACTAGTCATACTTTACATTTGACCACATACATACTAAAACGAGTGAATCTATATACAAAGTAAGTCTAGATTTACACATTTTGTTATGCATGAATGGATAGCTGGTGTGCCTTATAAAAGTGAATGGAGGAAGTACTTTAACTTCCAGTTTACCTTGTAAAGATGATCACCAACAACTTCATATCTCTTTTGCGCACCGACTAGGACAGGTACATGAGTATTAACATGCAAACCTGCATCATCATCCTGAAATGAAAAAGCCAAAACCACCGAACTGTTGCTTAAGTAGGAAATCTAAAAAATCAAAATGAAACCCAATGTTCTGACATGAAGGCTGAGTGGCCCAAGGAAGCATGGCTTGTCGAAAAGATGGGCCATTGTTAGGTGCTTCTGGTTTTTCTGTAAAGAGATTACAAACAACTCTAAGAACACCATATACTAACTATATATAAAAGCGTGAAGAAGATCGGCCACTGTAGCGCTACAGTAGCTCGAAGTAGCAGTAGCAGGCCACCTCCGCGCCGTCCGATCGCCGATCCAACGGCCAGGAGACGGCCGCGGGCACTGTAGGTGGAACAGTAATACAGTGCGACCGTCCAGCGACGATCGGACGGTCCGGAGGACGCTCCCGTGCCAGTTTTGCAGAAAAACCCTTCAGGAAAGCGAAAATCAAACCCGCAGTCCAGGATAACGTGTACCAAACGACAGAGGAGGACCTATTTGCAATTCCAAAAAACTATAGGGTCCTTCGCGAAAAATCGTCAGAAACTCCACCTGCCCTCTCCTCTCCCGCGCGGCCCGCAGCGCCGCCGCCGCCGCCGCTTCTCGCCGCCGTTCCCGACCTCCCCGCACAGATCCACGACCACCACGAGCACCGCCGCCGTCGCCTCCGCCTCCTGCCCGACCACCACATGCCAGGATGGCCGCACCGCGCGGGGATCGTCGACGCCGTGCCGCGGTCCTCCGCCGCTTCTCGCCACCGCCGGCGCCTCTCCGGCATCCAATAGGGGGCGGCGCCGCCGCCAAAGCCCTCCCCGTGACGAGGCGCACACAACGCGCCCAGGCACGCGTGCTGGGACGCCGGCGTTCGCCGCCGGTGTCCGCCGCGCTGCCGCGGCCGAGCCACCGTCCCGGTGACGTCACCACTAACGTCACCGCGCGGTTGAGCTGGGCTGGGCCGCTTGATGGGCCGGCCCACCGCGCTGCACAGCCGGCTCAGCCTGTTTTTTTTTCTTTTTTTTCCCTACCTTTCCCAAATAAATTTAACAATTTGTAAAACACGACTTAAACCAGAAAAATTTGGTAAACATTTCCAAATCCACCCAAACCAAATTTCAATAAAAAAAGAGAGCCATTCCAACCACTTCACAACATTTTAAAGTTATTTCAAATTACAAACAAATCTTAAACAATAAAACCATTCGTAATTTACAAAATACATATATCGAATTAAAAATCCCACAAAACATACGGATGCGTGAATTTAAAAAAATTTAAATTCTACTAACCATGGTAATAAAAAAAACAACATGACTACAGTAATAACCACTTAATATTAAGCAAAATTTAACAAACGTAATCAAAATTCAAACACGAACAACCTCGCAAAATTACGTTTGCAAAACAAATTTACTTGAACTTTCACCAATTCAAGAAACAAACAATTTTACAATATAGCCATTCGTATATTCAAAATTTGAATCCAAAAAAACAATTTATTAACATAACACAAACAAAAATTGCTCACTACTTATGCCATACGACCAAATTTCGCGTTTGAATACTTCAAAATTTAAACATCTTCCAAAAATAGGCATTCCATAAACGTAAATAAAATTTACAGACAAATTGCTTCCCAATTTAAAAAATTTCCCAAAATCAATCATTTTACAAACACTCCAAATTTAACAATTTCCACAACTCAATCAATTTGCAGACACAATTCCTTTCCCAAATTCCGACAAACCTAATTCCGAACAACTTCAAAGTACAACTATATAAAATTTGAACTTTCCACACCACACTATTTCTTCTTTTTAACCATAATTCCAAAATATGAACACACTTTTAAAGAACCTCTACCTACAATTTTTTTTCCTTTTCCTACAACTGTTTTTCCTATTCTTTAAAAAACCTTTACCAAACTTCCCAACTACATGTTCAAAAAATTTCAAATATGCAAAATTGTAAAGCCTAAATCAAGTTCAAAAATGAATGTCTACCAAATTAAACAAATTTAAAACCCAACCAATTTTCTTTCTCTTTTACCGTAAACTTTCCCCTAATATTAAAAATCTATTTGAGCATTTCGAAACAAAATTCATATTTACATACCTTCCAAATTCAAACGTCACCCATCTCCAAACATTTCTAGATATCAAAATAATACAAATTTAAATATGTTTCAACACAAACATTCCAAAAAATTCAGACCATTCTTCATTCTTTATTTCCAACAATTTCCACATTTAAAAAAAAATCCAAATATAAAGACTTTCCAATTTCAAAATATACCGAACAGGTGCGGCATTGCCGCGCCCATATACCTAGTATATATATACCACGACCAAAGAGAATCCTACTGAACACTACTAACTGCAATGCAACTGATATTACCGTGATAGTATACAGCTGATACATCACATCGTTCAATCCACCGGTCTCCTCGTTCATTGCTTCCCAGTGCCTCTGAATAGAGTACTTCTGTATAAAATTCTTCACAGGATCACTGAAGTAATCGGTCATCCACACCACCATCTGAAGACCTTTTTCATTCCAGCCTTGCATAATCTGCCAAAACAGTAAAGTGACACAGCTCACAACAACAAACATACGAGACATGGTGTGACTTTCTCCGAAGAAACCAAGCACAAAACAAGTTGGATGGATATCTGTTTGTGTGCAAACCTTGTGACTGGTGTAATATGGTGACCAAGCCTCGGAAAGCTCTTCGTACATGTCGAACATCGTCTCGGGATAAGCTGATAGGTACCATTTGCCCATCTTCTTCTGGCAGTGGTCGAGGATGTCCACCACCCTGGCCATCTTCTCCCTCAGGGTGTCGTTATGCATGCTTGCCCACATGTGCGCGCTCGCGCTCAAGTAGTGCCCTGCGATCAGACACAAACACAAACAACATTCTTGCTCAAATGGAGGAATTAACTGAAAGGGGGAAATGAGACGGATCAGAATTGTGCAATAACTGACCTACAAAATGGCCGCGGAGTTGACCGTCAGGCGCCTCCCAGCCACCGTAGTGCTCGCCGATGGTGGGAGGCCGGCCTGCTGCCGAAAGCTCCAGGTGAGGCGGTCGGCGTCGAGGTACAGAAGGTTTCTGCTGACCCTGCCAGTACATGGAGCCTGGGTTGAGGTGAACGTCGTGCAGGGACGCCTGGGAGAGGATCTCCTCGGGCGCATGGTCGTTGCCACTGCGAGTGAGGCGCCGGTAGAGCGCCAGCCAGTCGAACTCCGACTTGGAGCCGAGCTTGCATGGCAGGAGAGCCATCCATGTCGCCTCCTCTGTCGGGTTCAGGTGGGGCAGACCGTCGTTGTGCCTGCCCTGCGTGTCGTTGAACAGCCGGTCCACGCACAGGTGCAGCGCGGTGGCGCCCTCCAAGAACGCCATGCACAGCAGCAGCAGTGGTATCATGTTTCGCGCCATTGACTACAACGAGCCTACACTCCACAGACCACAGGTGATTTTTTTTTTTGAATTTTTCACCACGTATATTCAACAGAAAACCACATACAACGTACACGGTAGAAATACAGGAACAGAATACGTAGAGGAAACGGAACAAGGACCGAAAACCACGGCATCACCGGCGTCGGAGACGAAGACGACCAGCCTCCACCTTGCCGCTGCCAGGGAGAACTTTTCCCTATAGAAGACGCTGCCTAGCCCGTCCGCCGCGCCGCGACGGAGCTGTTGACGATGAACGACCGGGGCAAGCGCCCCCCTGTCCCAGCCACACCTCTTTGCCGCAGCCGCCGTCGAAGCCGCCGCCGGAAGAAGTCGAAGATCTCGTCCAGTCCTCCGCCAGATCCACCGCCACCTCAGATCTGACGGAAAGCAGAGGGGCTCGAGCACCACGCCGGGCCTCGAGCTCCAGCCAGTCCAGCGCGAAGACGAGGAGCTCCGAAGACCTCCGCCGCCGGAGAAGAACGCGCCGGCACCAAACCGCCCGCCCGCAGCACCACCTCCTCCAGAGCGCCGCCGGCGAGACCCCCATCCTACCCTACCGTATATACAAGCCGGAGCCGGGGATCCCCCACCCTCCCGCCGCCGGAGCGGCCGGCGGAGGGGAGGAATCCCACGGCTCGCGGCGCGCACGGTGGATCGACGAGCTCGCTCCAAAAATCGCCTTCCTCCTCTAGCTACAGTGGCGGGGAGGGGATAAGCCTTAGACCACAGGTGATTTGGACGCTCACAAAGGAAAGGGAAGGGTGTATATATACGGCACACAGAGATCAAGAAGAGCTCGGGAGCTCTCTGTCAGAACGTCACTGACGTGTGGTAACTGAAAACACAATTAACAGAAGTAATCGTGAAGTGAGGTGTCCAGAAATGTTTTCTCAAAATACTTGGATAGCTAATAAACTTGACAAATCAAGCATCCACAACACACTGCCTCCAACGACTGAGTTTTTTTAGGGGAGCCTCCAACGACTGAGTGGGTCAATGGGTCAAGGACTGACGATGCGTGGATCCACCCATTCTTTGTAATAAATGTTCAGCCGAAATCAAGCTTGAGTACAACCCTGCACAGTCCACTTTTTATTTGACAATAAACTATACATATTTGATTAGAAGGTATACATGATTATTGTGTGGCATTTCTGTCTCACTGTTAAAAAGTTAAGTGGAATGGACATCATGAAATAATTTGTATGCTAGTAAATTGGATGACTTACATGAAAATTAAAATGAAACTTCTAATAGTATGCAATCTCTTCAGACAATACCAAATCACCAAAATAGTTCCTCAAAGTCAAGATATTCCCAACTTATCTTCCAGATCGTGTCTGTTTGTACTACTGAACTTACCGGATTTGCAGGAATGCTCATTCGGGTAGTACTCGTGCAATAGAGGTACCATGATTGCTACTGTTAGCCTTTCTCAAAATACAAGGTCCTCTATACTTAAGTAACTAAGGTACCCATTTTGAAAACCTCAGCACACCGAGACAAGATAAGGAAACAGTTGCAGCTACATGGACAAGAGATTCCACAACAGCTGACTAATGATGATAATTTTTGTAGCGACATGCAACAAAAGCTTCCACGATAGCTAATGCCAACCATGATCTTGCCAACATTGTAGTTTCTGTTGAGTGTATAAGTGGATTGCCCTCCCTTTTCATCAGATCGGTCTTATGTAATAGTGGTTGGTGCATGAAGCTTGACATGGTATCAGAGCCAAGGTCTCGAGTTCGAGTCCTGTCTTGCGCAATTTATTCTAAAAATTGCTGGTGCCCCCTCCTTCCACGTACAAGGCCCCTTTCTCTTCATGCGTCTACCTCTGAGTTTACACATGTTGACCTGTCTATGACCGTCACATGTGAGGAGGGGTGTTGAGTGTATAAGTGGATTGCCCATCCTTTCCATCAGATCGGTCTTGTGGAATAGTGGGTAGCGCATGAAGCTTGACAGTTTCATGATTGGACATACAATAGGAATCAATTATAGCTACACACAAACAAGTTTCCACAATAGTAATGCCAGACCTGAATGAAGGATAATGGCATTATTGTTTCATTATGAGACACACGATAGGAACCATCCATGAATAACTTCAGTTCTAGTAGCTGCTAACCTTTGGTAGGTTTTATGGGGCCTTCCATGAGCACATCACACAGCCTAAGCCTTGATTTCTCTTGGTGCAACGAGCTACAAGTAGTGATAGAGGGAGAGTGCAGCTTCCTGTAACCAAAATGGCAACACAAAACATCTCCATCATAGTGAGCAATAGAACATGGTTTATTCACATGCATATGAACTCTAGAGAGAACATGTGAGGTTTGGCTGTCAGATCTGGAAAGATCATTAGTAGCTGGATCACAGCATCAGCTGCAATACTACAGTGACGGTGTATGTGTATATGTACTGTCTCCAGATTACAACTAACTCTTAAGTCCAGCTAAATAGGTCAACACTGGATATACTTTTACACTTTCTTTTCTATGAAATGGAGGGAGATGTTTTTAATAAGGCAAGTGATTACCTTAAGCCTGTAATAGGTGATACACCACATTTATGAGGACACTCTGGCAATTTAAATGTACAGCTCCAAAACAGCCCAGATAGCCCAGGAGTCTGCAAGTGTAACAGCATGTTTAGTTATTGGTAGAGAACTAGATATGTCTTTTTCAGGTAAGGACCTTGCAAGAGCAATAAGTTACGCTCCGTTCCAAAACACAAGATGTTTTGGCAGGGCATTTTAGCCTACCAGAACATCTTATATTTTGGAACAGAGGTACTACAATATGATATTGAATAAGACATGTTTTATCAGCCACATGTGTCATGTACCATGAGTCTGTATACTCGGTGTACAGCGAGTGGGGCCCAGAGGGCAGAGTGCGTCTGGAAGAGGTTAAAAGGCCACCCGTGTACTGTAGGATCTATCGAAGAAAATGAATGAGGATTGAACTCTGTTCCTCATCCTTGCTCTTTTCTCATCCCAATTCACTCTTCTACTCCTCATCCCCTAAAGCCTCCCCAAAATCGTGCTAAACCACCTTATCCGCCGAATCTGTCCGTGCTGCCATAGTCCCATCCCTGGGACACGACAACAAGCTTACAAGTATGGAGTACTAAGAAGAACTAATTGTGGTTCTTTGCAGCAAACCATCACTGATCTCGTCTGATACCTGAACTCAGAATGAGCAGAGTATAAGATATTTGCCTCTCACTCCTCTCATATTCAACACCCCGTTGATTATACTGTTAGCAGTATTATGTGCACAAAAACAGCTCTGTCTATCAGCAAAGCTATATGAATAATATAGCGACGATTGTTTCACCAGTAATCTCCACAGGTGCAAGATCCATCTGCTAGTAGATGAAACCGATTTTTGTCCCTGAGAGATATCTCCCTTCCATAAACTTTTGAAACAAACTTCGCAAAATTATGGCAGTCGACACAGATGCGAAGATTCTTCATAATCCGGATAGTCGAGCCTGGAGGAGTGTTCATCAGTCCAAAAGTTATCGCCAGTTTCTCACTGTGATTAAGAAGCATGCGTTCTTTCTGCTCATCGTCAACATCATGCAGGACACAGCTCAGGTCTGGAACAAAGCCAGCTGCTTTAAGATCAATATACAGCTCCTTTATCTTAGAATCAATATCTTTCTTGCTGGGATGGAAACGTTCACTTGAGTGGAAGGTGTGGCTAACCTTGTCAAGAATTACCAGCTCTTCCCTGGTTGTTTGGACACTGTCTTCTCCAGCATTAACTTCCTCACTCTGAAAACATCTTTCCACATTCCAGCAGCAGCATAAATGTTAGAAAGAATCACATAGTTGCCAGCATTTCCTGGCTCCATGTCCAGAAGCTTCTGAGCAACAACCTCACCAACAGAAACGTTAACATGAACTCTGCAAGCACCAAGCAATGAACCCCAAATTGCTGGAGTTGGCTCAAATGGCATATTTTCTATCAAATCCAAAGCCTTCTGCAGTCGTCCAGCACGCCCAAGAAGATCAATAACACACCCATAGTGTCCGATGCTGAGGATTGCATTTTGTTCTTTAACTATGAGATCGAATATATCAAGGCCCTCATCAACCAGCCCGCCATGACTACAACCAGACAATACAGCCAGCAGAGTAACACTGTCAGGCTTCACTTCTTCAGTCATAGTTCTGAAGAGCTGAACAACTTCATGTCCTACGCCATGTCTACCATATCCCATAAGCATCGCATTCCAACTGATGGCTGATCTCTGCGGCATGTAGTCAAATACTCTCCTTGAATATAACAGCTTGCCACATTTGGAGTACATATCGATTAAAGAATTCTGTAGAACAACGAAAAAGGGCCACTCTTTGCGAAGTATTAGCCCATGAACTTGCTTTCCATAATCCAGGGAGGCCAGCCCAGATAATGAAGTGAGAAGAGTCGTGAAAGTAACATAATTGCATTGCATCCCTGCACTGTACAACTGCCTGAACAAGTCCAAGGCTTCATCATCAAGGCCCAACTGAGCATAGCCAGATATAATGGCGGTACAGGAAACAGTGTCTCTTTCTGGAAGCATGTCAAACACCCTCCGAGCTTCTTGGATATTTCCTGACTTGGCATACATGTCAAGAAGGGAGCTCCCAACAAACATGTGTGACTCAAAATTTGTCTTGGCAGCGAGAGAATGGACTTGCTTGACCTGGTGTATGCTTTGAGGGCCAGAACATGATGTAAGAACAGTTGCCATAGTGAACTCATTAGGCTTGCATCCTGCCATTAAAAATATAATGGACTGGGTTACATATTTGACATGATGTATGCAGGTAATCGAATACATATCCAATTGGTTCAGATTTCCGGATGCTTGGAAACAAACATACAAAATGGAGGGATGTGTGGATGTCATCATGAAGAAATCAAGAGATAGTGAGATACATTGGCAATTGTTGTGGCAGTTTGTTTTGTTAAGTTTGATAACGAAGATGGATGAGGTATTGTACTAGCTCCTGTTGTATGCACAATAGAGATATATCCATATCAAGGTCTTAACCACGTGTTACATCAAAGATGTATCCAACTACAGAAATATAGATAATGCACCTAACGAATGTTGTAAATGAATCAAGCACATCGCATAGCAAAAACTAGACCAGAAATCATGCTAGAAAAGTATGTGTGGTTTCATCTCACTCCAGCCCATTCCAACAAGTGCACCAAAACAAATGACATTGCCTTGTTATTCAATTGACTAAGATAGACACCAGAAGACGGCATGATTGAAATGATTTACCAGATCTTAGCATCCGGATGAACAGCTCCAGGGCCTCGGCGTGCTGTCCCCTCTGCGAGTACCCCGAGATCATGGCCGTCCACGACACCACATTCCGCTCAGACATCCCGTCGAGCACGTTGCGCGCGTCCTCCAGTGCGCCGCACCTCACGTACATGACGAGCAGCCGCGTCCCCAGGTATACCGGCGGGCGGTACCTCGCCATGACCATGTGCGCGTGCACCTGCCTGCCCTCCCGGAGCGCTCGCCTCTCGACGCAGGCCGTGACGGCGGCGTCGTAGTCGTGGAACCTCGCTTCGGCCCCGGTGACCGCCAAACCCGACGCCGCCGCACCGCACATGCCGCGGCGCGTGGGGCGGTAGGCTGTGGCACGCCGGAGAACGCGCGTCACGAGCATGATCCTGCAGATTCCAAGAGCGCCGGGCTCGCGCGGCGGGCATTCCCCCGGCCACCTCGCGCGCGCCGCCGTCGAGGTGGTGCGCGTGTTACGCCGCTCCGCCAAGGGATGGGGGAGGGACGGCTTCGACCGTCCGATCACTGATGAACGTATCAAATGATGACAGTACAATTGTACAAAGATCTCTACTATATAATACTCCACCAAATCACATATTTACCCACCACTGTCACTCATAAGTTATATACCGGTTCGTTTTTTTTTTCCGTGCCAGGCGCTCGCGCCGGCCATGACCTCCAACGCCCCCTCAAGCGCACCACTGACCTCCTACTCCGCCGTTCACCGGACGTCCTCGTCGCCGCTTGCCGCCCAGGGCCGGCCCATAGGCCGGGGCAAACGGGGCGGCCACCCTGGGCCCCCGGGAGGCAAGGGCCCCGGCCCAGCCAGTAGTTCTATACATACCAGCAAGTTCTGTTCTTTCAGCCCAAGTTAGCTGTGTAATTTTCTAAAGTTAAAAAGGATTAAAAGGCCCAAGACCCAAAGCTGCACGTAGCGCCACTGTTGACTACGAGTAGATCAGTCTGCTCATTGCTATACTTCGCGACTCTCCTCTCCTCCCCAATTTCGTGAGCATCGCCTCCGTCTCGTGCCTTTCCAAGGATGCAACCAGTATCATTGAAGTGTGAAGGCCAACAGCACGATCCCATCGTTCTACTCAATGTTTTAGTTCTATGTCTCGGACCATTTTCTATCCAACGTATTCGGCGTCATGTTATACACGAACTTATCCTAAAAAACGATATTGTATATTTTTATAGCTAGCTGGTATTTTCTTAATATTAATATATATATCCCTTTTGGTAAAAAAATTTGTTTTTCTTAGCTATGTGAATTAGTTCACTTGAATATTGAATATACTATTTTGTACTATCAGTTTTAGAGTCTAGAGTCATCAGACCTTTGGTATGTACTCAATGTTTATCTTCTTTAGAAATATAATATATTATGTATTTTAGCAGAAATGTTAATTAAGTATTTATATGTTAACAAAGGCCCCTTGCTATTATCTCGCCCCGGGCCCCGAAAATGTATGGACCGGCCCTGTCGCCGCCGCTTGCCCTACGGCCGCCGCCGGCCCGGACCTCCTCGCCTCCGTCATGCCCCGCGGCTGCCCACGGTGCGGACCTGCTCTTCCTCGCCGCCGTGCCCGCGGCCGACCTCGTCGCCGCCGTCGAGATCCGCGGCTGCCCCTGGCGCGAACCTCCTCGCCCTTGCCGTCGTGCCCTGCGGCCGACCCGGCATGGACGACCTCATCGCTGCCGTCGTGCGCCCCCGGCCTGGACCTCTCTTGGCCCCTCAACAACCACCGCCTCGGCCCTCCTGCCGCAGGAATCCCCATCTCTCGACCTCCACAAGGGCCTCCCGCCGCCGCGCCAACACAGGCTGCTGCCGCTGGTCCCTCAACCGATGCGGCTTCCTTTCGTCCTGGATACCTCAACAGATGCGGCTGCCCTTCGTCAACCGGCGCGGCTGCCCTCCGCCGGCGAGCCCTCCGGCAACGGCCGCCTTCCCTCCAGCTTTGTTCGGTCGACCTCCATGGCCGCAGTTCCTCTCCGCGCACGGACGGTGGCGCAGCACGGGCGGAGGGAGGCGATGCATCGTTCAATCAAAACTGAAGTCTGAGGGAGCTGACTGAAGATCTTCGTGAGGGCCACCAGCTCCGGCGACCTCAGGGCCACGAAGAGGGCCATGGCGTAATCTGGGATTCATTGATCGATTCGCCCATTGCGATGCAAGAATGGTTAGTCCGGCCGTCCGTTGCCATTCATTCAGACGAGGGAGAGTCGATTAGGAGGATGATTGTGGAGGCAGTGCAGACGGTTAGGAGGAAGACCTGCCAGAAGCTTGGGCGGCGTGTCAAGATGATAGGTGACCTGCTGCAGGAGCTTCATGAGGCACAGTTGATGCAACACCGAGACACGAGGAACCCAGTGGAGCAGCTGGAGGAGACACTTCGGCGAGCATTTATGCTCATCACAACCTGCCAGGACAGCAGCTTCATGTATCACTGCTTTACGGGAGGTAATCAGGCTTGCCAGTTACGTGAGGTGGAGAATGATATCGCCTTCTACCTCCAGATATTCCCCCTTGTGAGCCATGTAGATACTTCTCGTACTTTTTTTTGAATGTTAGCAGGATCACTGCTAAATTCAATGAATAGATAGAAGGTTGGTCCAGTTTATGAGGGAAACCGGACCCAAAAACCATACACGCGACGCGCGACGCCTTTCGGCTTACAACACACACAACCAAGCGAGCCACAGGTCCCTCTGACCGGATCCATCTCCAAGACGATGCCCCAAGAGGGAACACGACGCCGGATAGCGCCGCCATCGTCCGATCTAAAAGATTAGATCAAGGGTTTCCCCCGGAGAATGTTGGGGAAGCAAGGTTGGAGCAGCAACATCGATGCCTCCAACGAGGTAGCGACGCCCGTAGGCGCCGCCATCGACGACTCCGGCCACAACCGGAGTACGGCTTTCGCCGGCAGTCCCACCTGCATAGCCCTAACACAGGATCCAAGCAGACTAAACACCAGACCACTAACCCTGCCTCCATGGCGAACCTCACAACCCCGGCAAGCTCGACATGCTTCCATCCTAGCAACCGCGTCCCCCACTGGACGGAGGTACTAAACCACCGTTGCGGCGCCAAGCTTCTCCCATCGGAAGGATGCGACCAAATACTGGGCGCCATTCGTCTTCTCGAGGATGCAACGCCCGCGGGCCATGCAACTCCCGACCGAGGAAGCAACGACAGCAGCGGCGCCGTTCCTCACCATCCAAGCTCCACCATCACTGCCACGCAACGGGCGTCGACACACCCGCAGCACGTCTCGCTTGTCGATCCACCAACAGGAGGATGCAACACCTCCGAGACCACGACCACGGCGGTGCCAATCATCTCCCACCAACACCACCCGGGGCAGCCGTCCTCGCACGGCCAGGAACGGCGCCGTCCCTCACAGCCTCCTGCCCCGCCGAACCACGCCCAGCAGCCGCGCACATCTTCAACAGCATCCGGGCCAGGGTGGGCCGGCGCACCACCACCAACATCCAGCGCGAGCTCCAGCTCCTGGCTGCCACCGTCGCCATCTCCGCCGTCACGCCGAGCCAGGCACGGCCGTGGCCCTTGCGGCCCAGATCGGGCCCAGGGTTGGGCCCAGATCGGGCCCGTGCGCCGCCGCACCTCGTCGACCTGTGGCGCCATGGCTGCTGCCTCCAGTGGCCGGCTCCACCACCGCGCCCTCCTCGCTTGCCCCGCCGCTCCACCATGCTCCGCCGCCCCGCACAGCCCCGCCGCCGCGACCTCTGCTCCGCTCGCAGGAGAGCCGCCACAGCGCGCTCCAACTCCCCTCCGCCTTTGACGGGTCGGGGCGCCGCCACCGCCGCCGGCCGGCGGCGGCAGCGGCCAGGGGGCTGGCGAGGGAGAGGCTGGCTGCTGTGGTTTCGTCGGCCTCCGGAGCCGCTCGAGCGGGAGCGGCCCGGGAGGCGAAGTCTCTTCAGGTAGCAGTCTCCTTGATGACCGTACTTCTCGTACTTTGATACTTCATCGGAACAAAGATCAACCTTCACATACAGAGGTAACAGCTAGACACAGATGGTCCCACTCTATAGATTTTTTTGATATTTATAGTGCATTCTTATTCATAAAATATATGTATGTCATCCATCACATCTTTAAATATTATCTGCCATGGATGTAGCAAAACAATTGGGACCAATAGATCCAAGTAATGGTACGTAGACGTGGGCAAAGACATTCTCGATAACTGAAAAGTTCCAGTCCCCAAGGTTCTCGGCGAACTGCCGCCCCAAGATAGCAACGGGGTCATTCAGGTTGTAAATGATGCAAAGAGCTGTCCAGAGTTCAGACTGCCGCCACAGAAGTAACATGTGGTTTTATTTGTTGAAATTAATGAGTTATGTGCATGTATTGTTCTAGCCTTCCAGCCGAGGTGTGCTCGATTTGTTCCTGTTGCGAGGGCTTGTTTTTGCTTTGGAAGTATTCCCCGTGTGTGCCCGTATGGCTATGTCAGCATGCTGCAGTTTTTTTATACTTGCACAAACTACAGGTTAACATGTCAATAGACAGTCGTATGTAGATTAAGTCTGATCCATACGAGCTGCTCTTTCTATATTTTCCAGCACAAATGGAATGTCATGTTAAAATAAATGTGGTTTCAGTGAAGTCTGAAGTCTAAACATGAGGTTCTTGCTTAATACTTTTTTGTTCAGACTCAACTTCATTTTTGTTCAAAGTTATTTCGAATAAATCTATTTATTTAATGTTAATAGGAGGATTGTTTCTTTCGTATTATTCGGTCCAAGAAGTGGGCCTTGAATATGTACTTCGACTTCCCCTCTTCTCGCCTACTACCTTGCTCCCGCCAGAGTTAGATGACACATGACCCTCTCCCAAGCAGGCGGATCAGACTGGAGGCGACCTTGGGATGTGACTATCTGAGGAGCTGGTGATTGAGAAGTAGAGGCTTCCTGAGAACCGAGCCGATGCCCCATGTTAGGGCGGCTCGGGGAGTAGGCCAACGAGTCCTCTGAGTTGGAGGCAAGGGGGATTTCGTTAAAGAAAAAGGGAGGGCAGAGCTTGAGAAAAGAAGTGGATTGAAGTGTGGAGGCCACGAGCAGTAAAAGGGAGAGGAGCCAAATTCCGTCTAGCATGAAGGAGTTGTGCACGGGTGGAAAGGGTGGTCCATCGCAGAACTTCTCTTAGGGAGCTCGCTCGGTTCGATCATTCGCACGCCAAGATTGTTGGGCTTTAGGATGAGTTTAAAATATTTATTCACAAGAAACATGAACATGTAACAATGCATTAACATATTTTCCACATCTTAAAATATATATAGCCGTAGCAACGCACGGGCACTTTTGCTAGTACCAATAGGCCTCTTTGGATTGAAGGAATTTGGTACGTCCTCCGTTTTTTATACAGTATAAAATGTTTTAGAATTTGTCCACATTCACATGTAAACAAATGTATGTATACATGCTTTAGTGTGTATGTGCACTTACTTTAGTATTTATCTAAACAAAATGTGCAACACCTAAAGCATCTTATATTAAAAAATAGAGGGAGTAGGAGTTTTAGAAGATTTCAATCCATGTGAATTTTTCCTATGAAATGTCTTTGGATTACAGGATTGGCACCATCAAATTTGTAAGAAATCTATTCCTATGTTCCCAATTCCATCGGAATCTTAACATGAGATCAGACCTCTTTTATTTTTTCCTTTGGAAAGTTCAATGCACTCACGCTCTATATCTCTCCTCAATCTGGCATGTTCCTGGAAAATCCATGTGTGCACATCCAAATGCATCTCTTACAAAATTCCTGTGGTTTGAAGTCCTGTAGGAATTGAAATTGAGGTGCATGACATCTCAATCCTTTGGTTTTCCTACTCCTATGTTTTCAAAATCCTGCAATCCAAAGAGGCCTGAATATGGGCTTTGGAGCAGTCTTGGTAAGGTTAATGTGCGGGCCAGACAAAAAAGCGCGCCAACTAGCATCGTCCGACGTCACCCAAACTTCCTCTGGCGTTACCATCTGACCCGGCTCCATACGTATCCGGACAAGTTCGGGATCGTCAGAACGTCGGATACTGATAGATGGGCCTTCCCATTCCTTCCGTTCAAATTCATTTCCCTGCCTACTCTGTTCTTATGTCATTTGGCCGCCTCTTCCCCCAACATATTGCAATGATGGGGATTAGCGAACCTCACATGACTTGTACTCTTTCTGTTTCTAAATATAAGTATAGCTATACATTAAATGTCTATCCTTTGGTAAGTACAACTATACATATAGTGTGTATATCACTCATTTTAGTATGCATTTAAATAATATGTGAAACACCTAAACATCACATATTCAGGAAGACAAGATTAACATCTAAAACATCGCATATTCAGGAAGACAAAATTAACATCCATTGATACCGTAGACGCACATGTACTTCAGTTTTAAATACCATCGACGGCTAAAGTCGGTTGTAACTTGTAAGTAACGTGCCTTCCGATGAAAGTTCAATCTCCTGTATCGTGTATATATGACGAGGCAATGATAAGAGGATGTGTGCAATCTAGCATTTTTATGCAGATCTATCAATCTCCAAATGGCAAAACCGACGTAACCAAGCGCCCGTCTCCTCTGTAAACCGCCAAGGCCAACAATACAAACCCCCAACACACAAAAACAAACCCACAAAATAGAAAATGCAGCTCGTTGCTTCGCCACATTTGGAGAACGTAATCAAGCTACGGAGGTGGAAAACCAGGCCTAGTTCATAAGACAATGCTGCTCATATGACCTTAAGACTAGGCAGCCACTATAGTCAAAAGGAATGCTCCAAGAATACATCGGCAAGAACAGAAACTGCAATCTCGCTCGCCCGTCTCTGCAGAGACAGCAGCAGGGAAACCCAAACCCATCCAGCCCCTTCAGCTCAGCTCCACCTCGCCAACAGTATTCCTATCTCCATTATGTACATCACCTCAAAATGCTGCCATTGAAACAAGCCCGCGCGCCACACTGTCCATCATCGGCGCCCACAGATCATGTCTTGATTACTTGCTCCCCATGGCATTCTGCTGTAACCGTCCCCACAGCTTATGTTCAACTTGTTGTCCTGGCTTGCAATATACCGATGAACTCCCTATCTCCCTTATTATAAGACGTTTTGGCAAGCTAAGACAGCGTGCCAAAACGTTTGATAATATGGGACAGAGGTAGTAGCTCACAGCTCTGTCTTTAGCTTGCTTGCTGGCGGCTGTTGCGGTCCTGTAGAAACACATGAAGATAATCCATGTCAGTGGTAGGATTGGATTTTTCGATCTCATGTAGCATTATGGCCACCGAGAGTGAGGGGCAGTAACTACCACACCAAACTAACCAGCTAGTAAATCAGTTAAAATACGTGCAAATAATTAGTTATTTTTTTCAGCTTTTGCCGTCTCAGTTTTGTTTCATGTTATGATAAGGGGTCTGCTTGAGTGAAAATATCACTAGTATCTGAAAGTTTATCTAACCACACTTGGTAAAAGTTTGAGAATATCGTCATATAAGCAAAACAAAGGAAGCCAGGAAGCTAGATTTGCTGTCGCCGTCTTGTGACGATTAGGATTAAAATGCAAAGTGAATGAATCAAATCAAATTACAAATAGTCACACATAATTACTGAAATTTTCGATGTGAGGTCACAAAAAATAGCTCTCCACAACAGCAACGGCGGGTCGCGTGATAGAGGTGATGGCTGGAGTCTGGACAAAGCTTGCTGTATGCCACTCAGCTCTGAGCAAGCACCAGTACATGAAGAAGCTGCAATAATTTCTGGCGAAAAACAGATTCTGCCAGCCGTAATGCAGTACATATATCATCTAGTCAGGAGGGGGGGGGCCTAATTGTTATAATGATTCTTGAACGCGGGCCTGTACCTCCAACAGCACTTGTCCAACCAAAATGCACTCTGCTTGGATCCAGAACCTCATATCGATTGCCCCAGATCCAAACAGCGGATCGAGAAGGCTGATAGGCCTTCTCTTCCTTTTTTTTCTCTAGTGGCAACACAAAAGCAAAGCATTCTTGATGAAAACATCCCAACATCATTGTGATGTACACTATAGAGCTGGCTCCCTGGTTTCTATGACATGAGCCACCTAATCATCTACAAGCTATAGAATTGACCTCTGACAAAGCAATTGGTTCATGCCGCTCCATATTTAGCTAGAAGGATAGTCACATGGTATTAGCCATTGTGGAAGTTTGTGTCATGTAAATTCAGTGAATTTGAACTGCTAGGATTGTGGAAGATTTGGCCAAATGGCAAGGGTGCAAATAACCTGATGCCAAAATCTAGACAATATAGCTCATTTTTTTGTGGAATTTCATTTGTAGATGCAAGGGGGAGCATGGTTTTAGGTACTTCTGCGTCTAGAAAAGGGCTGCAAAAACTCATAGCTGTACATCATGTTAACATTTGCACCTGAAAAAATCTTTGCATGATTTTGTGCAGACGTTCATTTCTAACATGTGAGTCATCGAATCAAAGCTGGTTGGATGAAGTGGCGCCAAGCTTCTGGCGTCCTCTGTGATAGGAAAGTGCCACAAAAGCTAAAAGGCAAGTTCTATAGGACGGCGATTCGACCTGCGATGTTGTATGACGCAGAATGTTGGCCGACCAAGAGACGACATATCCAACAGTTAGGTGTAGCGGAGATGCGCATGTTGAGATGGATATGTGGCCACACAAGAAAGGACCGGGTTAGGAATGATGATATACGTGAGAGAGTTGGGGTAGCACCAATTGAAGAGAAGGTTGTCCAACACCGTCTAAGATGGTTTGGTCATATAGAACGTAGGCCTCCGGAAGCGCCATTGCATACCGGACGGATAAAGCGGGATGGGAATGTTAAGAGGGGTCGTGGTAGGCCAAACTTGACATGGGAGGAGTCTGTTAAGAGAGATCTGAAGGATTGAAATATCACCAAAAAACTAGCCATGGATAGGGCTGCGTGGAAGTTAGCTATCCATGTGCCAGAACCATGACCTGGTTTCGAGATCTTATGGGTTTCAACTCTAGCCTACCCCAACTTGTTTGGGAAAAAAGGCTTTGTTGTTGTTGTTGTTGTTGTTGTTCATTTCTAACATGATCTACATCCATGGATTTCTTTTTTGAGGGGTACAAGTACCTAAACCTTGAACTCACAAACCATCCTTGCATGTGCCAAATCAACTTTCATTTACTTTTGATATTTGCACTTCCTTACTGCCATTAATTCAAAAAGTCAGACGTTTGCGGTACAAGCAACCAGTCCAATGCTAGAGATAGTGGCACCGGGGTTAAAGTGATTGTAGCTGGCAGCCTCCATTACAGGAAAGGGGATCCCGGGACATGCAGTGGACAACATACAGAACGGTGGACCCTTCACAGTTGTCCGGGTGGTCAGAAGGGCCAAAGGGACCAGATCTGCATCTACAGGCCTTATGCAGCCAATCCCAAACGGAAAGACGGGGTGCTATGGTTTCTAGACATGCATTTATGATTTGGGCCCAGCCACACCAACCAGCTGGGTCCGTTGGTGCCAGAGAGAACAGATCCAGCAGATGAACACATCTATGGCCCCTACCACCCAAAATAGTGGTGATGATGGCAATAATGATTGAATGAACAACAAATAAAACGAGCAAAGATAAAAGAAATGCATTCACAAATCTTCAGATGGAAGTTACAAGCTCCTGCTTTTCCTACTGAATGTTCATTATCCTGTAATCTATGATAAGCGATTAAGCGCATCCATTGGTATGTAAGTAAATTACTTACAGGACTGCATGTTTCATAAGTTTTTTTTTTTTTTGCCTAACTTGCATTTCTGTACTCTAATTGTCTGCCAAAAGGAAATGCTAGGATATCGGAGATCTATACATCTATTAGCATGTCGACAAGATGCGGCTTAAGCTACTTATAGCACATTTTTCCATGACATTTTTGTTGCCTAACTTGCATTACATTTCAATCATGTTTGTCCAAAGGAGGCTATGCAAGAGCCATGCTAGGATATTGATATTGATCTTGATCATCGCTGTAAATGGGCTACGTATATTGTTCATGCTTGTCTTTTCTAAAGCATTTGTAATTTCCCGAGTAGAATATGTGTCTGCATATTTTGAGCTACACCACAGTCCACACATTTCACGTTCACCTATCTATTTAAACACCATGGACAAAAAAAGAGACAAAAGCGGTGGTCCAAGCAAGGCTGAGAAACTTGAAGTAAATGACAAGCAACTAAATTCAGTAAGACAATAGGCTAAAGGTGTGTGCTCGATAGTTTACCGGAGCTTGCGAGATCATAGCCGAAGAGAGAGGAACTGGTGCTGCTAAAGACAGGAGGATGAACATCCCCTCTCTTTTCCCACTGTGAAGCTGGTTGTTGTGGATGTGCTAAATCACCATGCCAGAACTGCTGTTGTAGTTGCATGAGATTCCTTGCTCCATGGACTCCCATGTCAGGCCAGCTGACTTGCTCCAAGTCCATTCCATTCTTACAATTCAAACCTGTTATCCTTCCACACTATAAACACCATAGTAAGCATTTCATAATTAACAACATGTTGGGGAATGAAGAGGAAAAGGGCTGAATTTCTCAACAGCACAAGTAGTACACTTAAAAATATGGACATGGATGAACTTCTGGCCAGGCAGATTTAAGTACTTTCATCAATTTTACGAGGTAAAGATATAGTTAACAAGTTATAAACATGACGATTTGAACTTTTGCTGGTTATTTTGGAAATGCGACACTGATTCATATATCCTGTGGGCAGTCCCTTTTATATATACTGATATAATTTGTTTAAATGATATCCTTGAGCTTATAACTATTTATTCAAGAGCATCCTCAAGTTGTCATTGTCTCATGTTTAAACAATCTATTTTACTAGTCATTATTATCATCATTTTTATCTCAAGACAAAACTAAAAGATGGAGTAACACTGATCTATAGGCCGTTTTTGGAGAATGCAAATACGCACACACTTCCTTATGCAATATTTGTGAAACCATAAAGCTCGGAAAGCAACAGCAATTGGTTAGTATTGTTGATTGTCAATTTAACATTCCAAATTTGTTGTGTGCAGTACGATCATTGGTTGGAGGGCAATAACTAGCAGGTACGTATCATAGTGGTAAAGTTGCTTACAATTATTCAACATTTCCCATTTGTTGTGTGCAGTATGATCATTGGTTGTAGGGCAATAACTGGCAGGTATGTATCATAGTGGTAAAGTTGCTTACAATTATTTAACATTTCCCAATTTGTTGTGTGCATTATGATCGGGATGGAGGGCTATAGCTGGCAGGCACATATCATATCGGTAAAGTTGCTTACAAATGCGGGTTCAATAAAAGCATTTGCTTTCAACCAGACAAGGACAGTAGCAAATTTCTATGCTGTTGTGGTGGGTGACATAGGATTCTGTGCATATAGCTGAATGCTTCGATAGAAATATTGAAATTGAAGCAAACAAATGCAGGGAAGAGATTCCGGCATTATGCACAGGCCGAGCTATTCAGATTAGGAAATTTTGGCACTGAACTTCACACAAAGTGCAGTTTACAATGTTCTACAATGGTAGTTTGGAAAAATATTTGTCTTGTAAAATGTTGTTTCTAGAAATCCATACAGGCCCAACATGCGGAAAGCTTCAAGATAGAAAATATATGAAAAAATAACGTACCTCTGTAGTCAAAAAGTTGTCTAGCCCACCAAAGTCGACCCTCGGGTTTACTGCTGCGAGTCTCATTGACAGGTACTGGACCAAAGTTACAAAAAAAAACAATTAGGAAGAAACAAAACAATTGGGAACCTTGCATGTTAATTCTGCGTGAAATAAGTGGCATCCAGGATTTACAGGTCTTACAATGGATAACAATAGTTACCTCAACTTGTCTTTGAAGAGATTGAACATGATTGATGATCTCATCCAATACCAGCGCGGTTCCAGATACCTAATAGACAACACACAGATGAAGAAATCTTGGTTGCTTAAGTCAAATCATATTCTCTTGCAAAAGGAAAAGGTAAATCATATTGCCTTAATCACTGCAATTAAAAAACTGACAACAAATCACACGATGTTAAGAAAGGAAAATGTGACAACCCACTGAAATTTGACTCCCCGACTTGTAATTGAGGGATAAGAGTACCAATATCAACAGCTTCTGAAGGGATATGATATGGTCAGTCAGTTGTGCTAAACCGGTGTACCCTCCAGAACATGTTCCAGCAGCCAAACAATAGCCCCCCTTGCACCTTCTGGCATGATTAATCTGTTCATACTCTCAATGCATGCAGATGGAACAAAGCGATGAGCTAGCATATACTCTCAGCCATGCAGTTCAGGCTCTGAATTTGTCTCAACACACCTGAGAGAGAACCGTCCTCCCCGAATTGACCGACACTCCCAGTCTTTCACGGCGATTGATTGACATTTGACACATCTAAAGCCCGAAACCGCGGCCCTCCTGACAGTCAGAAACCACCGATGGTAGTACACACCCAACCACTTTTCCATAAATCCACACATTGATGAAGCATGAAGACCAACCAACCATCCATCCATCCATCCTTCCTTTCCAATGGCAAACCTACCCGGCCGAGCTCGCCACAAGCCACCCAAACATGCCGACCCATGAGCACATTATTGTGTGATCATAGCTAGGGATGGAGTCATGGAGATAGCAACGTTCCAAAGGCAGGGGACTATCTACTCTACGGCGCGTCGTCCCCAGCGGCCGAACAAGCAACCTCCATTCGGCTACCCGCCTCCGGCGCCTTTCGAGGTGGCCGCCACATTCTGCCAAGACAGCGCCAAACCCCATCCGCTTCCCCATCGAGCTACCTACGTGTACGTGCAAGTAGCCGAACCCAAAAACGAAACTCTTCACGGCGTTGGACCAGCGTACTAGCTGTACCACCAGAAGCGGTAAAAAGAAGCACCCGAAGGTGTACTTTTTCTGAAGCACCGTAGGATCGAAAGTTTTTTACAGAGGGGCTCTGCTACTGCTGCTAAAGTTACTACTGTTGGACTGTGCGAACGAGGTGCAAAACGGAGGGTAAGAAAGGAGGAGTGCATAGTGTACCTTGCTGCATCCGGGGACCAGCTCCTTGAGCAGCTCCATCCTCGCATTTATCTTCTCGCGTCTCGCCTGGGGATAATTTTTTTTTTTCATCGATAGAGGAAAGATTTAGCCCAGAAGCGACGTCCTAATCGCCCAATCATTGCGACGATTTAGCCCCACGGAACTAATCTAATCTAAGGATTAGTCGGGGGTTTAGGCGGCGGCGGGCGAACTCACCCGCTCGGCGAGGCTATGGCTGTCCGTGGCCTGGCCCCGCATGGCCCTGACGTGCACGTACCCCCGCTTCTCGTCGTCGCCTGAGTCCTTCTCCTCGCCGCCGGTTGCCGTCGTCTTCCCCCTCTTCGCCGCCTTCCCCTGCGGCAGACAGGCGCACCCGAAACAAGCCGACGATCAGACTTCATTTCCGACGAGAAACAGGCGGATGTGCGGCAGGGCTACGGCACGTACCTTGGAGGCGGGTTCGGCCTTGCGCTTGGCGGCGGAGGGAGGGGGAGGGGACGGGGAGGGGGACGCGAAGGCGGAGAAGCTGGCGGCGGGGTCGACGAGGTGCGGGGCGGGCGCGGGCGGAGGCGGCGGCGGCGCCGCGCCCGGGAGCAGGAGCTCTATGGCCTGGGAGGTCGGGAGCCCCAGGAGCGCCGTGAATGAGCCGCCGGTGGAGGCGGGCGCCGGGGCCTGGATCTCGCCCCCAGCGGCGGGAGGCGAGGGGTGGCGCATTGGCGCGGCGCGGCTCGCGTCTGGAGCTGGCGGCCGGACGAAACGAGGGGAGAGCGAGCGGCGAGGCGGAGACGGGGCGAGAGCGGTGGCGGTATTTATAGGGGTCGGCGTTCGAGAGCGCGTGTGTCTGCGCTCTGCGTGCTGGGCTGCCGGGTGGTCAAAGCTAGAAGAAGCGGTGACGGAGAAGTCGATGATTTTTTACTGCGGTTTCCTTGTTTTTACCGTAGGATTGGACGGGAGAGAGGCCGCGTGTAGAGGTTGGCGTTTTGACCTTTACCATTTTGGGGCAGTGGGTGTTGGACCGTGCGGTGGAGGCGTCGATCTGAAGCAGCTTTCGAAATTCGAACTCGACCTCTGGTAATAAAATAAAAAACTTGTAAAACATTTGAATTGTTTTTCGACGATGTACCCGTAGGCATGTATATTCACTACCTATACAACTAAAATAAAACTCCTTGAAAAAAAAACATAAAACTAGAGGATACCAACCGGTGTAGTGCAGCATACAACACTCGCCGCAAGTATCAAGTGCCCAAATCATTTTATGTTGTTGGAAAAGAAGAGCGCCAACAGTTGGTCCACATCGCGAAAAGCCTTGTCCGGAGGAGTTAAACGAGCGGTAAGAGACGTGGGCGTGGCCCAGTGGTAGGAGCCAGCAGTGGCTGCTCCTCCAGCCCGAGTTCGAGCCCCACGGGCGACGTATTTTCGGGTGGCTCTGCGCAGGACGGTGCGTAGGCACTGTACTCGCGATTGTGTTGCTGAGTGCGCGCTGGCGCTCCTCAGGGCTTTCTTAAAGCCGGGCCTAACATGCCTTTTTTTTAATAGTCAGCATCCGTAAGACTAAATCTACCCGATAAAAATATCGGCTGGAGGAGCCCTCCAAACCACTTCAACATCGAATCTGGAGCTAACACCACTCCACCATTCAATAGGGGCAATCGGATCCTTCACTGACTACTGCATGCAGATACCCAACAGTCAACACCTCCACCTTCTAAGAACAACCAAAACCCGACGCCATGGCAAGACAATTGTGGTGTTGCGTGCCGACATGCCATGACATTTGAGGAGTCGTCGTCGTCGTGCTTGAGCTCGTCATGCCGGTGTTCGCGTGGAAGATCTCGCTCAATTTTTTGTCCAAATGTCTCAACGATAGATTGGTCTTACATGTCAGCGTATGCAAAAAAAAAAAGAGATATCCATACCTTTTTCTCATTTTCCTACGCTGCATTACGACCGATGGCAAAGCCAATCCTCTCCAGTCTCCTGCCCCTCCGATCCAACAGTACCACTGTCTTTGAACTGGTTCCGGAAATCTTGTTCCTGAACTGTTTTTCTGCATGCTCACTTCACTGTGTGCGTCAACTCAACTCGGGGAGAGCAAGACGCTAACGACGGATGGCTGCACCGTCACCGCCACTTTTTGTCACGGGGAACCGAAAAAAACTTTTTGCCACGGGGAAGAGCGGAGATTTGGAAGCCTTCTTCCGTCCATTGGTACGTCCGCCTCGCGCACGCTTGAGCAAAGCCCGCGGCCACGAGCGCTAGGAGCCTACGACTAGTCCACTAGGAGGTTGTCCGGCCCAGCCTACCACGCACGGAGTCAGGCCAGCCATTTTTAAGACTTAAAAATAATAATAACAGAAAAGCTGATTAAACATTGTTACAAATTAAAAATAGGACCTCTCGACATAGACAAACCGAACGATGCGCAACCGAGCAGGTCTATTTTATTTTTGACCAAACGGGCGACTTGTCGGTTTCATTTACAGAAACCGCTAGTTCTTACAATGAGGTCTTCATGATTGATCCCACGCGCTGCCTTCTTATGCTTAGTCCATCATTCATATTTAGACGGCACATACATTTTTCGACATCTATATTTGAACATTAGTTTCTATTTGGCGTGAGGGGCCTTCGTAGCGTTTTGGTATCTGTGCTAAAACCCAACCAACTTGATACTAGTTTGACCAAATAAGTTTATATTTACACACAAATATTTACAAAATTTACTTAATGCACTTTTTCTGGCAGTTCCAAAAATATGAAATAACCACACGAGTAAAACGTACAAGAAAGAATTGTAGGGCAGTACGAATGGGGATGAACGAGTAGGATTTTTTTGAACCAAGTATAGGAAAACTGGTGTGTGTATGACCACATACTAAACCCCTTAGAACCCACGAAAATATGGTCAACATCATTTACCACTAAACTAAAAGCATTGTCCATTGGTACTCTAGAAAGCTCCATTAAGTATTGCTAATATACATTTTAAAGTACTCTTCCAATATATATATTAAACATTTGAGTGAACCGATATCACATATAAACACAATATATTACATCAAGTGGCACAAATTAATTTGTAAATATTGAGGTACATTTTGATTTCCATATGTGTAGGGGAATACACATAGAACATATTAACTTAAATGTTTGAAACTAAATACTATACCAAATAATTCCACAAGAGAATTTGATTTAAACTCTTGTTTTACTAATATTAACTCGCATGAGACTTTTGGATGTCCAAGGTCCATTTTACGAAAAATTGCACTTTTGGTTTGTAAACGGTACGTGTGACTTGGTGATACCCGTAGATGTGATAGCCTTCAGGTAGCTACCTGTATGAAATACTAAACGGGGTTAGGTTGAGACTCCAAGTGCAGAGTGTGTAGTAAGTGGAAGACGTGTTTTCCCCACGAGGGTGACTCAGGGTTTAATATCGAACTCTCGGGGAATCAGTAGTGAAAGATTTATTTTCCTATCCTTCTTTTGTTTACCTACAAAACAAAGTTAAATGTTTTGGTCATCAACCTCACATGTGGTTGTCAAGCACAAGGTGTAAGAATGATATCAAGATGGTATGTGATGCAAACAAGAAATAAATATGCAATGATGATAAATAAATATGTAAGGATGATGATAACAATGATAAATGATATTTTTGGGTTTTATATGATGTATGCAAGATATAAAAGTGTTTTTGTATTTTCGGATTTAATAATGGCAGAAAATGTAAAAGTGGTAAAAGTTGTTGGAAAAGTGTTTCTTATGATTAAAAATGGACCGGGGTTCATGGTTTCACAAATGCACTATCTCTTTAATAAAGTGGTAGACAATGGAACACTAGAGTTGACATATGAGATTGCAACACAAAAGTTTAGTGACAAGTTACTAATTATATGGGCATCACGTTCTAACATAGAGACCTTTTGTTTATTAGTCTCACTTATACTCCACCAAGATGCGAACTAAATCATAACACCTCAGTAATTAAGATAACTCAGAGTATAGCTTTAAGTATCATGACATGAAGTTAAAATAAGAACATGCTAGATCTAGTCATGGAGTAGTGGCAATGGTCACACCCACATCTCCGGTAACATGGTATTTTTCTTTATCCCTAGTGAGGAAACAAAGTAAGGTAGAAATACCCAAGTGGATCGCAGAACTTTCTCTCACGTTCACTGCACTAGCCACCCCTGTTACTCCAACTAATGCACACATCACACCACACACGCTCTCATAAACATGCTTGATCATAACAAGTGAATAAGAACATGGTACATAATATGCATCTATATTCATAACTGAAACAAAACATGTGCAATCTCAAACATATATTAACTCATAAAAAGATCCACCACATAGGTATTACAAAGATGACCGTAATCATATTCAGCAGCTCATACGGTACTAATTAGTGAAGCTCAAAGAGAGGAGAGATACATAAGTTACTTCCACAAACCCATAGTCCGGAGGTGGACTACTCCCTCTTCATCATGGAGACGGTGGAGAAGTCGATGGAGAAGACGGAGACCACGCTGGCAGTGCCCCACCGGAGTTTTCCCCCTCCAATCTGCAGCTCCAGGTCTCTGTTTCGGTGTTTCTGTGTTTCGGCGGCGCTTGTCGAGGTATTGGTAACGCGGAACTACTATATGGATTCATACGTACCGTAGAGGAGGTGGGGAAGAACGTAGAGGGTTCCAGTGACGGGATTGCACACACGATCTTACCCAGCTTCGGATCTCACGACGGTGGCGAGATCCTACGTGCTGCTATAATTCACTCAAGGAGAATATGTGTACAGGTTACAATGAGATTGTATGCGTGCCCTAAGGCTGCTGGAAGGCTGGCTTATAAAGGCGCCAAGCCTTCCCCTACAAGGAAAGCCTTAACCGACCTAGATCACGAGTCCTAGACTAACACGGTAACAAACCCTAACTTGCTCCCTAAGGCGAACGCAGCCAGGCCTTCGTCTTGGACTTCACTAAGCCAGCCCAGAGCTTATCCTTGCGCCTAAGCCCATGAGGCCTTCTCCATTAAGCCCTCCGGCTTTATCTGATGGGCCTCCTTGGTGGGCCAGGTTTTATCCACCGTGGCAGGTATACCCGTTCGGCATAACCTCCACAGTAGTCCCCGGAAAGGTTTAAGTTCTTCGTTTGCCGTCTTTGTGAAACACGGGCTTTCGCCTTTGCGCATGGCGGACAGAAGAGCTTGGAGCATTCCAAAATGAGACATTCAGTCTGCCTTAAGGATTAAGCCGAACTCTCCTGCACTTTGAACAATCTGGCAGAAAGATTCTGTCAGCGTCGAGTCTTGTCATGACGTCACCGCAGTCAAAGCCAGTCCACGACAGTCTGGACAAGCAAAGAGACGTTGTGACGCCATTACTGCTATTTTTCCGCACACGATCTCCGAGGCGTGCGGGAGAAGATGCCCATTATCTGACCGTTGCGGGACGCGTGGCGAAAATCGCGCGGACGTTATCTCACCGCACTAATCGCGGCGCACGGCCCCCATAAAAGGGGAACTGATTTTCTCCATCTGGTTCATTTCCCTGTTCATCGTCCTCCTCGCGCCCATCCCATCTGAACTCCGGCGAGCTCACCACCACCACCTGCGCACCCACCCATGGAGAGCTCCGATGCGACCGCGGGAGCGGCAACAGCGGCGGCGGCGGCGACGGAGGACAAGATCTGGCCATGAGGGGATCGAGCGCCGCGGATGCATCTGCATCTCGCGCGGCAGCGGCGACAAGTTCTGCGGCCACCCCCATTGAAGCAGAGAAGAATGCCCAGCCCTCCGACGAGGGCGATGCGGCGGAGGCAGAGGAGGAGGGAGAGGAAGCATCATCCCGCAACTGGGCGGCTTCCACCATCACCGACGCGGACCTCACGCAGCTGCAAAAAGAGGGCATCCTCCCACCAAAGGAGAACTGCCACTGGCGGTCAGCGTACGGCCACCCTGCTCCAGATCCCGCCGGCGATGAACGAGTGCTCCTCGTCTCACATCTCCTTCGCGGTTTGTCTTTGCCTCCGCATCCTTTTTTCCAATCAGTCTTAGACTACTATGGCCTTCAGCCTCATAGCGTAGGCCCCAATAGTATCTTGTACATAGCTGGCTTTATGGCTTTATTCGAAGGATACCTAGGCATAGAGCCCAGCTTAGAATTCTTCAAGTACTGCTTTACTTGCAAGCGCCAAACAGAGAAGGAAGAACTGCTTTCCTTAGGAACAGTTAGCATCAACCTTCGTAGAGGCAGAGACTGGTATCCTAAGGCGCCAAAAATAGATTCCATTAAAGGCTGGAATAGCTCCTTCTTCTACTGCAAAGACATGGCGCCAGTAGGCAAAGACATAGGACTTCCTCGCTTTTCTCCTTTGCCTGCGGAGCCCGCCTCTCTTGGGGCGAAAAACCGCTGAAGGTCCTTCCTGACAACCTCCGTCGCATGCAAAGGCGGATTGAGTACTTGACAAAGACTGCTGTGCCCAAACTCACGGGCGCAGACACCATCCTATGTTGGTTGTCAAGGCGAATCCAGCCTTTGAAAGATCGCAAAGGCTCTTATGCCACTACACGGACCAGAAGAAAGATCCCTCCGTGTTAGTGAGAGCGACCTTACGCACGACGCCCTCATGTATCGCTTTAAGAGGATTGCCAAGGAAAGGATCCAGCTCACAGAGCAGCGTCCTATGTACACAGCCGCCAACCCGGCTCCCAAGGTAAGGCATTTACCATTACTGTTTTTATACTTCCACAATGTTTGCCTTACTAACACCACTTTTGATTTCAGCTCGCCCTTTTGCCGGATAATCTGCTGGCTCCTTTGTTTTACGTGCCTGAAGCGGCACCCGAGCCCCAAAGACTCGGAAACGAAAGGCTTCAGGAGCTACTGCAGCAACTTCAGCAGCAGAAAGGCGGAAGCGTGAGAAAGCCATCCCTGTTAACGCCGAAGTGCTCGACATTGAGGACGATGAGGATGCGGCCTTCAATGCTCCAGTACAGAAGTAAGCCGAACCTCAATTTCTTTAGTAAGGCGAACAATGTCTATGAATGTTATCTTATTTTGTATGTGATTTGCAGGATCAAACCAACTGCGCCTCTCAAGAGGAAGAAAGTAATTTCTTCAGGCAAAAGAAGACTGAGCCCTCTCCAGCCATCGCTCCCCCCACTCCCTCCGTTCAACAAGAGACAGCCCAGGCCCATCTGAAGATCATCATATAGATCTGGACTCAGCCGTCTTACCTGATAAGACGGAAACTGAAAAGTTGGCCAGGGCTGCCGCTGCTGGGAAGGCGGCGGTACTTCAGTCAGAGGAGCCGAACGAGCCCATTACTCGTGAGCTATCCGCAACATGGTGAAGCAAGAGCTCTTTGACGACGAGGGGTACATCTTACCCAACATCGCCGCCATGCTTGCCGATGAGAAGGAGCGCAACGAGCCGCCTCCGAAGCTAAGGCCAGTTGGTCAACATTGACCATATTGAATCTGGAAGACAATTGTGACGAGCTGTACGTCACAATGAAGAAGAGCTACAAAGCCTTGAAGGCCATGATGCAGGTAAACATTCCGTCTTTATGTACATACTAGTCCCCGGGCATTACGTTGTGCTTTGACTAAGCCGACGTAATGGCCTTTCTTTAATGTTGATAAAGACTCAGTCCCCAAGCCCTTGTAGCTATACTTTATTGTCTTTACCTTTGTTACTTACTACTGCCCTTGCCTTAGCAGAGCAGCGAGCAGCTTACGTGCGATCGTGGTACTCCTGAGTAACCAAAGGCAAGTGCTCAAGCAAGCCGTCGCCAAAAATAAGGCGAACGAAGGTAAATGTTCTTTCACATGCATTGTGTTTAATTCATTTGAAGGCATAAGATGCTCAACACATGCAATGTGTCTTTCACAGCTGTTGTGGCGAAGGCGAAACAGATCGTCAGCGAGACTGGCGATATAGAAGTTGTAAGGCGGGAAAATGCCGCCTTGTTTAAGCAACTGGAGGAGAACCGAAAGACGGCCGAGGCCAATCTTAAAGCCGTCCAAGACAGCGCCGCTGAAGAGCAAACAAACTGAAGGCAGAACTTCTGAAACTGCAGCGACAGGCTGAAAAGGATGGGCTCCTAATCCAGAGCTTACAAGGTCGTCTTGAACGCCAAGCTGATGAGAGCACCGCCATTGACGAGAAACTGCTAAGTAAGCCTCTCTTCTTTTACTTTTTGCCTTTGTTCCAACACTTCAGTACGCCTTAACTTTTTTCATTCCTCCTTTCCACAGTTCCAGCTGGGTTTGGGGAAAGGCTTACCTCTGAGACGCGCCTGGAGCTTATCTTGGAGTGTGGCGAAATTGTGTCAGGGCTGTATGCTGCGGGAAGAGACGTTGTCGCCAACATCTTCCCAAAACAGCTGCCCCAAGTGACAAACACCAGCAACTTGCTGCCACTTCTTCAGAACTGCGTCCCAGAGGTGGTGGAGCGTCTTCGCTCAGCAGCTAGAGGCGGAGCAAAACTTGCTCTAGGACTTGTTCGCGGCCACTACCCCGAGTCAACATGTGGCGCGTTATCAAGTGTTTCCCAGCCAAGGACAGAGACGGCAACGAGCTCGTCAAAGAAAAGGTCTATGCCTCTGTCTCTGGCTTTGCCTCAGCCGTTGCTGAGATGGTAGACTTGTCTATCTTCTTCTCCAAGAAGCCTGTGCCTCCCCGTCCTGACGACGTGTCTGATGACGAAGCCGAAGCACCCACCACTGGCAATGGCGATGAGTCAGAAGACGGAAATGAAGAAGAAGAAGAAGGCGAGTCTGAAGCTACGCTGGATCCATCCAAGTCCCCTGCGTCTTCGCCTCCTCAGTCCCCTGCATAAGATGCAGGAAAAACTTTGCATTAAGCGTGTCATGAAAGATGGCACAAAAGACTTGTTAAGTTATGTTTTGTAATGGCAGGAGCCTTTTTATCTGTTGAACATGTTTGTTTTGCAACGCATGCACTTATTTTTAAAAGGCTTGCAAACTATGCTCCTTATCCGTCTTCAAGTTTTCTGGCTTATATGCTTTAGCCTTTTCGTATGCTGGCAGAACCTAAAGCACGGAACACTTCGCTGGCAACAGGGTTAGTAACCAAACTGTTTAAACACAGAAACGGCGCCGGCTTTTGGTGCGTAAAGCATCTACTAAGACAAGCCAGCATATACGCGATCAGATAAATACCCTTAGACGGATGCAATTTTAATTTTTGTAAGGCCTTAAGGCAAAAGCATCATGTGAGTAACCACAAGCACGGAGCCAATTCGGGTTAACATTGATATTTTTATCGAAATATATGATCAAATGGAAATAAAAGACGGCGAGAACTCATGCATAAAAATAATTGAGGGAACCAAAGACTTTTATTTCATAATCATATATGGTGTGATTACAATAGAATTGCTAAGTGTAAAAAGGACGTAGCTGCTCAATGTTCCAAGGACGTTTCGTCTCCTTGAGCACTGCTTCTTCGTTCCTTTTCCTTTTGCGGCCTCTTTTCTTCTTCTTCTCGATATCACGGAGGTCCACAAGATAATATGCCCCGTTCTTAAGCGCTTTGCTGATAACGAAGGGTCCTTCCCATATGGGAGATAGTTTGTGCTCCTTTTGCTGAACAAGGCGAAGCACCAAATCGCCTTCCCGAAACGATCTCCGTCTTACCTTGCGACTGTGGTAACGCCGCATGTTCTGCTGATAAATGGCGGAGCGCTGAAGCGCTATCTCACGCTCTTCTTCGAGAAGGTCTAAGCCATCCTGTCTGGCTTCTTCTGCGTCTGCTTCAACGTAGGCTGTTACACGAGGTGTGTCGTGCAGGACATCTGTTGGGAGTACCGCTTCAGCGCCATATATGAGAAAGAAAGGGGTGTAGCCTGTTGCACTGCTTGGAGTTGTGCGTATGCTCCATAAGACAGCAGGTAATTCTTCTACCCATGCTCCAGCTGCTCTATGCAAAGGCACCTCTAATCTTGGCTTTATTCCCTGTAGAATTATACTGTTGGTTCGCTCAACTTGGCCATTCGATTGTGGATGAGCCACAGATGCTAAGTCCAGTCGAATACCAACTTCACCACAGTACTTTGCCAGCTCTCCTACGGCGAAGTTTGTCCCATTGTCCGTAATGATACTGTGGGGGACGCCAAATCTCGTTATAACCTCAATGACGAACTTCTTGGCTGTTGCCCCATCAAGCTTTTTTATGGGCTTAGCTTCAACCCACTTGGTGTATTTATCCACCGCAACTAAGAGATGTTTGACGCCGCCTCGCGCAGTCTTGAATGGACCTACCATGTCCAGTCCCCAGACCGCAAATGGCCACGTGTACCGATGGCACCCGCACCCATTGGGTGTGGGTAGAGCTGAACCAAACCCGCACCCGCGTCCTCGTATTTCAACCACACCCATACCCGCGTCTGGGTACAATTTTTTTACCATACCCGCACCCGCGTGGGTATTTAATACCCACGGGTAAACCCACCAAACAAGTCATTCATCCATAATGTATAAGAAAACCATCGACATGTATGCTCATTAATTCTCTGATTCGGCAAACGACGCATATATGTATGAAAAGAAGCAATAAAATAGCACAATTTATATGAAAATGAACAACAAAACAACCCATTCATCCACGTGGAGCTCGCCTCCACCAGTGTCCATGGCGAGCAGACGCGTGTGTGGCCGAGCCGGCTACCGTGTCCAGGGGAGTGTGTATGGAGAGAGGCCGGGATGGCGGACTAGCGGAGGATGGTGGCTGCCTGGTTGGGTGAAGGGCAGGCGGTGACGAGGAGCCGGGAGAGAGATTGCCATATCGAACTGAAAGTAGTGGAGACTGGAGATGAAACGACGTGGGTGAGGACTGCCTGAGAATGGTGAATCAGGCGAAAATTAAGTGGCCGCACGTATGGGAACAAGCGAGAATTACTTAGCTGGTTAATATTTTGAGATCCCCCCCCCCTAAAATAACCCTATGTACCACGAATTTATATGTCAAAAAACAAAAATAGATGGGTATGCGGGTACGCGGGTATGTGTACTACTTTACCATACCCGCACCCGCAATACCCACTGGGTACACACTTTTAACCATTTGCTTACCCATGGGTAAAGTTTTTTACCAAACCCTTACCCTAATGGGTAAATACCCGCTGGGTATGCGGGTAATGGGTACCCATTGCCATCAGTAGCCACGTGATTGGAATGGTGCGCAGTTCCTGGGCTGGCATCTTTGGCTGTCTTGCATACTTTTGGCATTCAACGCATTTCTTGCCGAGTTCTTCTGCGTCTTGCTTTGTTGTGAGACAGTAGAATCCATGTCTAAAAGCTTTGGCGACAATTGCTCGGGCAGAGGCATGATGACCGCAACATCCACCATGGATCTCTTCTAGTATCTCCTGTCCTTCTTCCGGCGAAACGCATCGTTGATATACACCTGTGGTACTCCGCTTGTATAGCTCTTCATTTATTATTGTGTATGCCTTAGCTCTGCGCACAACTTGCCGCCTTAATACTTCATCCTCTGGCTCTTCCTTGTTAAGGAGGAAATTTATGTAGGGCTGTGTCCAATCTGGCTTCACCAGCATGACGGAGACAGACTGCGAAGCCATGGGGTCATCCTCATCTCCGCCTTTAATAGACGACACGTACAGGTGCTCCAAAAATATATCGGAGGGCACCTTCGATCTTTTCGAGCCCATTCTGGCTAAGGCGTCCGCTGCTTCATTTTCCTCCCTTTTGATATGCTTGACTTCTAAGCCGATAAAACACCGACCAAACTCGTCTACCGTGCGTCGGTATTCAGCCATTGTAGGGCTCTTCGCGTCCCATGCCCCTTCTAATTGTTGAACAACGAGGTCTGAATCGCCATAGCACAAAAGACGGCTAATGCCCAAATCCTTTGCGACGTGCAATCCATGCAACAGAGCCTCGTATTCTGCAACATTATTAGTGGCATTGAAGTGTATCTGCAAGACATAGCACATCTTGTCTCCTTTAGGGTTCTTCAGTACCACGCCAGCTCCCGATCCCTGCAACATTTTGGAGCCGTCAAAGTGCATAACCCAATATTCTCCGTCAGGGAGGGGAAGTTCATCCATTGCTTCTGTCCAGTCTGCGATGAAATCAGCTAAAGACTGGGATTTGATGGCTGTACGTGGCTTGTACTGGATGTCGAAGGCTGCCAATTCAATTCCCCACTTAGCCACACGTCCAGTGGCATCGGTGTTGTTTATAATGTCACCCAATGGCGCCTTACTGACTACCGTGATTGGGTGCTCTTGGAAATAATGGCGTAATTTTCTGGCTGCGAAGAAAACTCCATAAGCCAGCTTCTGATAGTGAGGGTATCGTTGTTTGGATTCGGAGAAGACTTCGCTTATATAATATACCGGCCTTTGTTCCGGTAGCTCCTTGCCCTCTTCCTTTCGCTCAACAACAACCACTGCACTAATAACTAGGTTGGTAGCCGCCATGTAAAGTAGCATCGGCTCTTGTGGTAGAGGAGACGCTAATATTGGTGCTGAAACTAAGGCGTCTTTTAACTGTGCTAAGGCTGCATCTGCCTCTTCAGTCCAGACGAACGTCTTAGTTTTCTTCAACAACCTGTATAGGGGTAAAGCTTTATCCCCAAGCCTACTAATAAATCGGCTTACAGCTGCTGCAGATCCTGTGAGCCTTTGGACATCTTTAAGACAAGTAGGCTTTTTGATGTCCATGATAGCTCGAATCTTTTCTGGGTTAACCTCAAGACCTCTTTCTGAAACAATGAAGCCTAAAAGTTTTCCTGCTGGGACGCCAAAAAAGCATTTTCCCGGATTTAGCTTCATGTTATATTTTCTTAAGTTATCAAAGGTTTCTTGAAGGTCAACGATGAGATCGCCGCGTTTTCGCGACATAACGGCAATGTCATCGACATAAGCGTGAACATTGCGGCCTATTTGATCGTGTAGGCAACGTTGTATGCACCGTTGGTACGTTGAGCCAGCGTTTTTAAGCCCGAAAGGCATAGTTATGTAGCAAAACGTTCCGAAAGGTGTGATGAAGGAAGTCTTAATTTGATCAGACTCCTTCATCTTAATTTGGTGGTAGCCAGAGTAAGCGTCCAAAAAGCATAGTAATTCAGAACCTGATACAGCATCTACGACCTGATCAATTCGCGGCAATGCGAAGGGGTCTTTAGGACAGGCTTTGTTTAAGCCGGTGAAATCTATGCACATGCGCAAGTCTTTCACGTCCTTCTTAGGTACTAATACAGGATTTGCTAGCCAATCTGTGTGGATAACCTCTCTAATGAAATTAGCGGCACTAAGCCGAGCTACCTCTTTTCCTATTGCTTTCTTCTTCTCTGGACCGAAGCGACGAAGACCTTGTTTTACTGGCTTGGCACCTTTGGCGACATTAAGGCTGTGCTCGGCAAGTTCCCGGGGTACTCCTGGCATGTCTGATGGTGACCATGCAAAAATATCCCGTTGCTCACGGAGGAACTTGACGAGCGCGCCTTCCTATGCGTCACTGAGGTCCGCGCCTATGTTCGTCGTCTTGCTTTCATCGGCGTTGTCCAGCACGATCTTCTTCGAGTTTGAGCTGGCCTTGAAAGTGACATCCGAGGCGCAAGGAGGCTTCTTACCATCCGGCATTTCGTTGGTGTTAACCTCTTTCTTGTACTGCTCCAGCTCTTCCTTGCTGATGACTGCTTCTGCTAAGACGGCGTTTCCTGCTTCGCATTCCTTCGCCTTCTTGAAGTCGCCATTGACCGTGATGACGCCGTTTGGTCCAGGTATTTTGAGCTTGCTGTAGATGTAACACGGGCGTGCCATGAATTTGGCAAAGGCTGGGCGGCCAAAGATTGCGTGATACGCACTTTTGAATTCCACCACCTCAAAGGCAACTTCCTCAGTCCTATAGTTTGTTTCGTCACCAAAGGTGACGTCTAAGACATTGTTCCCATAGAACTGGCCTGCCTGCCTGGCACTATGCCGTGAAACTTGACTGTGCTATGTTTTAGCTGTGTCTCAGAAAGGCGCATGCGCTTTAAGGTTTCAAGATAGAGGATGTTGATGCTACTCCATCCATAAGCACCTTAGAAAGCCTGCATTGCTGCACAATTGGGTTTACAACGAGCGCGTAATTCCCTGGGTTCTGTGGAATATGATCAGGATGATCGTTGCGGTCCCATGTAATGGGGTGCTCGGACCAGTTGAGATACTGGGGAACCGCTGGCATAGTGGCATTGAGTTCCCTCCAGGCTGCCTTTTCCTTTTTGGCCGAAGGAGTGGCAAGGAAGGTGACAAGGCTTGTTTCGACCCTTGGAAACTTGTTGCTCCTCTTGTGCTTTGGCTCCTGATCTTCCGGCTCCGAAGCACTTTCCTCGTTGTCCTTCTGCTCTTTCTTGTCTTTACGGTTCTTGCGCTTGAACTGTTTTGCCTTGAAGCCAGCGTCCGGATCCTTCTTGATATCATCGTTAAGGCGGCACTGCCTGTTGGTATGGGTGCATTTGCCAAGCTTGCTATGATGGGCACAAGGTTCATCTTTGATGTCGTCATAGGTGATTTTAATGGGTCTTGACCCTTGACTGTCATCGCTCTTCTTCTGCCATCTGCTAGCCCCGCTCTGGCCACCCTTCTTATTGGCAAAGGCTACCTCCTTTGATGGTCCTGGCGCATCGTTGGCTTCCTTCTTTTTCCGGCTTTGATTGTTGTTTCGCTTTTCCGGGTTAACAGCTATGTCCATGCGCAGATCGCCGTCGTCAGCTCGAGCGTCGTCTTCTGCTGCAGCGTAATTGTTCGCGCTGTCTAAGAGCTCGCCGAGGTGTTTGATGTTTTGGCTGGCCAACATATATCTCATCATGTTGCCTTTCTTCAGGCTGTTCATAAAAGCATGTATGGCCTGGATCTCAGAAACGTCTTCGCATGCATTCTTTGTCTCTGTCCATCGAGCTATGAAAGCTCTGCTTGACTCCCCCTCCACTTGAGCGCACTTTAGTAGATCTGAGTAAGCCTTTGGACGTTTGTATGTGCATGAGAAGTGTTGCATAAATGTTTTCTGCATGTCCTGCCAATTGTGGATACTCTTTTCTGGCAAAGTGTCGATCCACAACCGGGCTGTTCCCTCCAACATGAGTGGAAGAAAACGTACAGCTGCATTGTAATCACCGTCATTAATACCAACGGCGTGGATGTAATCAGGCAGCCATATGTCCGGTTTGTCAATGCCATTGTACTTGTCCACAATTTTCTTGACATTGCCTAACGAGGATGGGAGTTGCACCTTGCGAATCGCCGGTCCAAAGCACACAGGGCCCAGGTAAGACTCTTCTTTGGCCGCTTTAATCTCATCGATACGGATGCGGGCATCTGAGATATGAGTGTTTTCCCTGGCTGGCCCTTTGTTGGATTGGCTACGCCTTGGCTCCTCCTGACGGCTTTGGCGATGAGGGGAGCGGGAGCGAGATCGCCTTTGAGGCGGATCCTGTTGCCCCTATTTTCTTCGTCTCTTGCCCGTGCTGCGGGCGGAGGTGGCATGTTAAGCCGGTCACTCCCACGCCGTGCGTCCTTCCCTTGTCTTGATCTCTTTCACGGCGAGGCGGATCATTCTTCTTATGCCGCGTGTTATCCTTTTGCCGGTGGTCGTCCTTGCCTTTGTCACTATGGCGATTGGACCCAGTCTTTGACTCATCCCTGTGTTTGTCAGGAACTTTGTCCTTCCTAGGCTCTTTACCCTTATTGCCATGGCTACTGGAACCAGCTGGTTCCTCTGGATCTCCACCGCCGGCAACGGCTGTCTTGCAAAGACGCGTATCGTCCGCCAGTTTTGAGTTTGAGTCCGCCTTAGCCTGCTGCTCTACCGCCTTTTCGATGAGCATTTTAGAATAATGGTGGCGCTCTTCAATTGGGACTGCTTCGTCTCCCATGATTTCCCTGGCCGCCTCTAGGTTTTTGGCCGGGGTGGAGAAGAATATGACTCCATCGGGGTTAACTCTGAAAGAGTATTTCTGCCAAGGCTTTAGAGGCTTTTGGGCAGAAGTCTTCTCGAAGTTTCCCTGCAGATCCCGATGCAGAAGAGGGTCACGTATACTTCGTATTTTGCGGAATTTCTCAACATCGCGCTCACGCGGGTACTCTTCCTCTTCTAGAGCCTTTCCAACTAGGATTAACTATTTTTCCTTGTTCAGGAGGGACAACTTATACTTGATGTTGACTTCAGTCTCAGCCAGGAGCGCTTTCCGTCTTTCCTCAAGTTCAACCGCGGTTGGATTTGGTCCCAAAGGTGTTTTGAGGAGCTCCAATGCGCGCATGTGTTCCTCCTTTGACCGCTTGTCGTGGTGGGAATCACGCAGATGCCACGGGGTGGCTTATTCTGGGGCCGAAAGGACGCTTGAGGATTCGGGAGAGGGTTGGTGCGGTGGAACCGCACACGAAGAACAAGAGCAAGAACCGCAAGAACACAAGCAACCACAAAGACACCACGATGTACCCAGGTTCGGGGCCTTCGTGAGGAAGTAAAACCCCTACTCCTGCCTTTCCTCTCTCAATATATCAGTGTAGTTCTCAGGTACAAGGTGCTCCTCGAGCTATATGATGCTCCCAAAGTGAGAGCTCTAGACAGAAGATGAAACTATGAAGGGGGAAATGAGCTAGGGTTTTCGCCGTCCCCCTCCCTGGAGGTAGAGATGCCGCATATATACATGGACCGAAGTACAGTTTTACCCCTGCCTACAACTAACAATGGCATGGCCAAAAGGTAGAAGACAAGCCTCTGCCTCCTGCCAGCTCAACGGCCGGACTGTCAGGCCAGACAGGCCTAGCTTTCCTCTTCCGGTCATACTTCAGTAGCCTGCCGAGGTCTAGCCTGTAGACCTTTCCCGAAATAGCCAAGTCAACTCCTAGGCCCCCGAGCTTCCGGGAAACCCGTGGACGGACCTCGCCGTCCTCTGAAGCTTCGGGCCACGAGCTCTGCGGCGCCCGTGACCTCTCTGACATGCCTCGATCCTTGCTGCCAACCTCGGATAACACTCCTGATCCTATACCTCGGTAGAGAATACCTTATTCCTATGGTAGCAAGCTGACTACCCCGAGGTTGATATCTCGGAGGATATACCTCGGAGAATATACCTCAGACGTATGCCTTACGTCGGATGACGCCTCCTGCGTCCTTGCTCAATCGTTACCTCGGACAGCTTACTGCCTTAACCTTACATGTCTTTACCTCATCTTTACCCTACCCGGGGGTAACCCCCGACAGTAGTCCCCGAGGCTGTGGGGGACTCGCAGAGTCGCGCACAGACTTACAAAAATAAATAAGCATACCAAAACATCTCCATATGCATAGCCTCCTGCCTGCATGGGCGCCTTTGTAATTTAGTCGTCTTCGCCATGCCCTCCAGGCCAAATGCGACATCCGGTTGATCGAGCTCACCCGAATCAACAACGAGATGGACAATTTGCACCGAAAATATGTTGCCTGCATGGGCACCATTTTATGTCGGTTCTCAGCCCTCCTGGCCTTTACCAGACTCGGATGTCGCCAGCATCGGTTAGCCCTCCTGGCTTTTACGGAACTCGGATGTCGCCAGCGTCGGTTAGCCCTCCTGGCTTTTACCGAACTCGGATGCCGCCAGCGTCGGTTAGCCCTCCTGGCTTTTACCGAACTCGGATGCCGCCAGCGTCGGTTAGCCCTCCTGGCCTTTACCGAACTCGGATGCCGCCAACTTCGGTTAGCCCTCCTGGCTTTTACCGAACTCGGATGCCGCCAGCGTCGGTTAGCCCTCCTGGCTTTTACCGAACTCAGATGCCGCCAGCGTCGGTTAGCCCTCCTGGCTTTTACCGAACTCGGATGCCGCCAGCGTCGGTTAGCCCCCCTCCTGGCTTTTACCGAACTCGGATGCCGCCAGCTTCGGTTATCCCTCCTGGCTTTTACCGAACTCGGATGCCGCCAGCGTCGGTTAGCTCTCCTGGCTTTTACCGAACTCGGATGCCGCCAGCTTCGGTTAGCCCTCCTCCTGGCTTTTACCGAACTCGGATGCCTCCAGCTTCGGTTAGCCCTCCTGGCTTTTACCGAACTCGGATGCCGCCAGCGTAAGCTGGACCGACATAAACCTGCAAGTATGTATCTGAAAAGTCTCGGTACCTCGGCCACTCTGGGCATATCACACATGTCTCGATACCTCGGCCTCTTTGGGCATATCACACATGTCTCGATACCTCGGCCTCTTTGGGCATAACACACATATCTCGGTATTTCGGCCTCTTTGGGCATAACTCATATGTCTCCGTATTTCGGCCTCTTTGGGCATAACTCATATGTTGGTTTTTAGCCACTCCGGGCGTATACCGACATAGATGTCTCCAGCCACTACTAGACTCACCTAAGCATATCTCGAATGCCTGTTTTAGCCACTTCGGGCGTATACCGACATAGATGTCTCCAGCCACTGCTGGGCTGACATATAACTTGCATAAACATATCTCAAAGGTTGCCTCTGACTAACCAACATAGACACTGATCTGGTATACAGGTAATGCCATGATACATTGGCAAACAGAATAAACAATGATTTTGGACAAGGAATGATGTCGGGATATTGTGACAAACCGAAATAAACGGCGATATGTGATGCAGAAAGATGCCGTGATACTATGGCAAACCGAAATAAACGGCGATCCCGGAGGTGGAGTGATGCCGTGATATTGTGGCAAACCGAAATAATCGGCGATCTAGAGAATACTGATAATGCCATGATACCTTGGGTAACTTGAGATAACTAACATAACCATGATACGTCGGATTTCCATTATACCTCGGATTACCAAAATGACCCGGATTACCAATATGACTCGGATTTCCAATATGATCCGGATCTCCAATATGACCCGGATTTCCAATATGACCCGGATTTCTTGAATACCTCGTATTTTTATTATACCTCGGTAGCAAACATTTTCAGCAAAACCGAATTCCCCTTTCAACGTTAGTCCAGCATATAAATCATGAAGAATATTTGACGGGAACAACCATTATACTAACCGAGGCAAACTAGCTATAGCACTTGATAGAAAACGAATCTAACAGCAGTTACTAAGCACAAAGATCCAGACTCGGTTTCGACCGAGTCCCCGAGTTACTTTTCTTATCTAGGAGAAGGTGTAAAACAAACTGGCTACCCAGTCCCCGGGTTAAGACATCTTGTCCCGGGGAGAACACTTAGACCAAAAAGCGAGGGGGAAGTCCCGAGTACTATTTGAGACTATCTAGAAGCATGTGAAGAGACATAAATGATACTTACAAGGCCAGGTTGTTGGAGAAGTCTTAATTCAGATTTCCATGTCTTAACTCGGATTCTCCCAGGATACCTCGGACTTCAGAACACCTCAGACTTCAGAACACCTCGGATTCCAAAACACTTCGGATTCCAGAACACCCCGGATTCCAGAACAGCTCGGACAGAACACCTCGGATTACAGAACAGCTCGGGCAGAACACCTCGGACAGAACACCTCGGATTACAGAACAGCCCGGACAAAACACCTCGGACAGAACACCTCGGATCACAGAACAGCCCGGACAAAACACCTCGGACAGAATGCCTCGGATTACAGAACAGCTCAGATTCCGGAACAGCTCGGATTCCAGAACAGCTCAGATTCTAGAACAGCTCGGATTCGCACTGCAGCCAACTCGAAAATGAGTCAACTAACGGGGACGAGGCCGAAGTCGAGTCCCCGCGTTGATGACGAAGGTCCCATCCGAATTGATCCAGCAAACGCCACTATCAGCCCCACGGTGGGCGCCAACTGTCGTGGTGGGAATCACGCAGATGCCACGGGGTGGCTTATTCTGGGGCCGAATGGACGCTTGAGGATTCGGGAGAGGGTTGGTGCGGTGGAACCGCACACGAAGAACACGAAGAACACGAAGAACAAGAGCAAGAACCGCAAGAACACAAGCAACCACAAAGACACCACGATGTACCCAGGTTTGGGGCCTTCGTGAGGAAGTAAAACCCCTACTCCTGCCTTTCCTCTCTCAATATATCAGTGTAGTTCTCAGGTACAAGGTGCTCCTCGAGCTATATGATGCTCCCAAAGTGAGAGCTCTAGACAGAAGATGAAACTATGAAGGGGGAAATGAGCTAGGGTTTTCGCCGTCCCCCTCCCTGGAGGTAGAGATGCCGCATATATACATGGGCCGAAGTACAGTTTTACCCCTGCCTACAACTAACAATGGCATGGCCAAAAGGTAGAAGACAAGCCTCTGCCTCCTGCCAGCTCAACGGCCGGACTGTCAGGCCAGACAGGCCTAGCTTTCCTCTTCCGGTCATACTTCAGTAGCCTGCCGAGGTCTAGCCTGTAGACCTTTCCCGAAATAGCCAAGTCAGCTCCTAGGCCCCCGAGCTTCCGGGAAACCCGTGGACGGACCTCGCCGTCCTCTGAAGCTTCGGGCCACGAGCTCTGCGGCGCCCGTGACCTCTCTGACATGCCTCGATCCTTGCTGCCAACCTCGGATAACACTCCTGATCCTATACCTCGGTAGAGAATACCTTATTCCTGTGGTAGCTAGCTGACTACCCCGAGGTTGATATCTCGGAGGATATACCTCGGAGAATATACCTCAGACGTACGCCTTACGTCGGATGACGCCTCCTGCGTCCTTGCTCAATCGTTACCTCGGACAGCTTACTGCCTTAACCTTACATGTATTTACCTCATCTTTACCCTACCCGGGGGTAACCCCCGACACCGCTCCAGGTCTTCTTCAATAGGCATAGCCGGGGGAGGCCTTTTAGGGTCCAGCACATCCTCTGGCTTTTCCGCCTTGTCACCAATGTGTTTGATGCTAGAGGAAACTTCAGCCTCGTCTAGTTTAGCCGCGGCCGCACCATCCTTTGTAGCTATCTGTGCCGGGAAAGTCATTAAGACTTCATTTGGATCGGATGAGCCATAGCCTCGCGCGGCAACCTGTGCTGCAAAATCTTCCTCCTTATGCTCGTCGAGATCTGAAACTTCCGCCATTGGAGCGGTGCCATCAGATCCGGCTTCTGAGTCTGCTCCTGTCTGTAAGGCAGGTAATATTGACTCAGGGTCAGATTCGCCCGGCTTAGGGCCAGATGCGTCAATGACACCGACAAAGCGAGAGGCGGGCTCCATAAGCTCATAAGGGCTGGAGTCAGAATCGCTTTGGGTATCAGAGTCACTCAGATCGCGATAGACAAAGGCCTGATCCGATCTGTGTTGTTGCTCGATTGCATAATCGATGGGGTGGTGGGTGGGCCAAAAGGCGGCGGATCCCCTGGGGAATCCATACGCCTCAGCCGTGAAACCCATGAAGATGTTGATGGTGCCGAAGGGGACGACGAAGCTTGACACCAGTGCGTCGTTTGCAGGGACGTAGGACCCGTCGTCTTCGATGCACCCAAAGTTGTTGATGATGCGGGCGCGACCAACTGCCATAGTCTTGCCGATCTCGCCCAATGCTCCCGCCTGAAACAAAACTCCCGACGCCTTGGGCCCCACGGTGGGCACCAACTGTCGAGGTATTGGTAACACAGAACTACTATATGGATTCATACGTACCGTAGAGGAGGTGGGGAAGAACGTAGAGGGTTCCAGTGACGGGATTGCACACACGATCTTACCCAGCTTCGGATCTCACGACGGTGGCGAGATCCTACGTGCTGCTATAATTCACTCAAGGAGAATATGTGTACAGGTTACAATGAGATTGTATGCGTGCCCTAAGGCTGCTGGAAGGCTGGCTTATAAAGGCGCCAAGCCTTCCCCTACAAGGAAAGCCTTAACCGACCTAGATCACGAGTCCTAGACTAACACGGTAACAAACCCTAACTTGCTCCCTAAGGCGAACGCAGTCAGGCCTTCGTCTTGGACTTCACTAAGCCAGCCCAGAGCTTATCCTTGCGCCTAAGCCCATGAGGCCTTCTCCAATAAGCCCTCCGGCTTTATCTGATGGGCCTCCTTGGTGGGCCAGGTTTTATCCACCGTGGCAGGTATACCCGTTCGGCATAACCTCCACAGCGCTCCTTCCAGAGAACGTCGAGGGCTATTTTTATAGGCGTTTTTAGGTCATGACTAGGTCGGTGGAGAAAAGATCGACGACAGCGGAGCGTCGATGCCCAAGTTGAGGGGTCCCACGCGGCCAGGTACAGGGGCCGCGTGGGCCCACCTCTTTTGTCCCTCAGATCTCCGTTTGTTCGCTTCCTTCGCCCCCAAGTCTTCTTCCTTCCAAATATTAACGCTCGTAATTTTGCAGGTCATTTGGACGTTGTTTGGGTCCCTGAAACATTAAAGGAAAGAAATAGAGTTTTCTGCATGCGCATGGTTAATTCCATAAAAATAGAAAATAAATATAATATTCCAAAAATCATTATAAAACATTAATATAACCCTTATATGATGCAAATATGATTGGAATACAAGTAATATAGTGAAAAGTTCATGTATGCATTGTACATGCATCACTTGGTAAATGGTTTTAGGAGGCATTTCACAAGTTTGAAGTTGAACATTCGTAATACTTAGACATAAGATCTGGTTCGACGTAGACGTAGGTAGACACTTTAAATTGTTCCCATAAAAACTCTAATGATGTAAACTGTATGGCAAAAGAGTTGATCGATATCTTCGTATTGAGGGTCCAAATTAAGGTTTTATTTTTGCCAATTATAATTGGAAATAATAGTTAAGATATCATACTGAATGGTACTTTTATTCAAAATATTAGTTTAAATGCATAGAGAGTTATGAACAAGGAAAATAGTTTAGTATAAACTACATCTGATGACATTGTTACCTGTCACACGGCTCCTATAAATTAGCGTCACAATTCAGTATTATTTTTTAATCTTGGGTCGTCTTTTCTTCTTTTTGTAGCTCATAATTAAACTCTCTATGTCAATCTTATTTCATTAATATACATTCATAACTAGAATCTTGTGAGAGAAACTGGGAGCAATCCCACCAAAATTAACAATGGAACAAAACAACGTCAATGTATAAATCACATTTTTAGTGAAACCCCAGATAGAAATATCAAGTGATTCACCCTGAAGAGATTTTATGAGCAATCCCTAGCTAGCAATTCATACCATCTACCCATCATTCTATGGTCCAAACAACATTTATAAGACCACCATCTTCGGATTAGTCCCGCCCCTACGCTCCACCGTTGTCCCTTTGAACTGGCTCTGCAAATCTTATTCCTAAGGGCATGACCAAAGGGACGATAGAAAACGTTGGTTTCAACTTTCAAAGAGGCTCACAGTGGTCCCATCGGAGTGAAATGCATGTAAGGTCATGAGACTTGTTGGCTGTGTCTGAAACAGCCCTTAAACTCAGAAAATTGTCTAATCACCAATATAAGTCAATATGTCCATGTTCGGTCTGAAACTGGATTGACCTTCATTTGCCTGAGGTATCACTTTATTGGTTCGAAGTAGAAAATGCTTTAAACTTAAAAAATTCTTATATTTTATACTTTCTATCAAAAATTTATAAAGTGTACATTCTGAAAAACCTAGGAAATATTAGATTACAATAACATTGTTAGTTTTCTATTACAATAAAATCTAAATTATTCGTTTGAACTGAAATTTTTGAGTATTTTATCATATCTTTAATTCTATAAAACCTTTAAGATTGATGATTTTGTAAAGAGAACTAAGGATCATATATTTCTGTTGGTACCAATAAAATATATTATCGCCAATGTTCAAAAGTAATTTTCTTAAACTTTGTTTGAATCCTATCCCATAATGGATTTACAAAGGAAAATGATTTTCATGATTTTCCAAATATACATAGGGGCTAGAAATAATTTCCTAAGTACTAAATATTTTTCCTACCATACCTCTCTCTCACTTACCAGCGGATCCTATAAGGCGACGCGTCAACAAATATGGGTCAATCCAATTTTAGACCGGGGATGCATATTACTCGTCAACGGATTGTTGCGTGCGTGCATGCATGAACAAGCTACCGCACGAGCCCGCACGCACGTGGGAGAACAGAACTGTGTGTATGCCTCGCGGAGTCGTGTGTGGCACGAAACCATCTCGATGAGTCAAAGACCATGTGATGTGCCGATGTTTTTCTGCCTGTTGTTCACTGTGTGCGTCAACTCAACGTCCGGGATTAGGGGAGATTCGGAAGCCTTCTTCCGTCCTTCAGTACGTTCGCCACGCGCAGGCCTGAGCACCGCACACGAGCGCTTTCGGCCCAGTGGTGGGCGTCAGCTACAAGTGCAGGTGCAGCCTTCCATGCACCACGTCAGCCCATCTGATACCTGCGCGGGACCGAGCCCACACGGTTTTCTTCAAGAACCAGTTCGGATCCCTGTAATAACTCAAAAAAACTAGTACTCCACGCATAAACACAACTAGTAAATGTGTACATGCAACGCACGATCTCAGTCCATAAAAAATGCAATCATAATGATTTGTAAACTATAACCCGATAATAAGTTTGTATGTAAAATTTGCATGACAACTATATCTCCAAAAAATATAACCATTTTATAATCCTACTGTTATGTAAAAAAGAATACTGCATACAGTTTTCCCTTTTGCTCACAACTAAGGAGAAGGGCTTCCGCTCTTATTATGTTGATATGAATTTGTAGAAAATAGCAAGTGTGCTGATGAAATAAATAAATTTCAATCAATGAACATAAGGAAGCAATCATTCTTCGCAATACTCCTAATAGGGTTTGTACTCTTCTTTTTGTTATCCGACACTCAAATGGGCACATTCCTCCTGAAAGAAATAGAAAATTTTAACGCAATTGTGACATGTTAGAATATTGCGTAATTGACAAACAAACATGTCCCTAGCATTTCTTTTGAGGGAGAGAAATGAGATAACCACCAATTAAGCATCGTTTTCATAGTAAACAAGAGATGTATAAGATAATGTGTTCCTACAAAATTCCAATAGATTGTTCGATGTTGGGATGTAGATTAATAGCATACGTACTTGAAAAAAATGAACTTCACTGCCACTAAGCCACACATCACATCATGCATCTCTAGGTCCACATCCATTTTTCTCACCATCCCCGACATGCACAGCTTCTCCAAGTTTCGACATAAAAAATCTTGCATGATTTCAAATATATTGTTATGTGTATCTTCCTGCCTCAACCTTCTTTGCAGAGTACTGATATAAATAAAAAGGAGCTTTAAACACCCAAAAAATGTGTGGAAATAGGTACATATTGGGCACAACTATGTACTGATCTGAATCTTGCTAGGCTAAAACATATGTCACTAACAGTATAATTTTGAAGACCTGATATCTAAGCTATCTAAGCTTGACCCCTGGTTATCAGAACAACCAAGCAGTTGTTATCTGAGATTTGTACTGACCTCCATGCCTAACCCTCAAGTCTGAAGTTCTTTGTATGACATAAATATCTGACTCCAGCAAAAGTTATCTTGCCTTGACTTCTAGTAGTAAAATGTACATGTCTTGCCTAATGCTATCACCAGGCTTTGCACTACCTTATTTTTTGCTATGGATACTAAGTTGACATACCATCAGGCTATAATAAGTGCAGATTAAGCGTACAACATTATTGAATCATAAAAATAATAAAAGTATCCCTGCTTATCCATCGAAAGAAATATTGTATTACTTTAGCTCCATGTTCGACATGGAAGAAACTCAAACTCTGTTAGTTACCAAAAAAACTCGGAATTTTAATTAATAGTTTTGACCTAACTCGAAAGGGAACGTAAGGACATGTAAGGAAAACAATACTATTTATTGAAAGAGAATCCAGAACTGAAACGAAGTGTCCATATGTTGACTTATACAGATTTTTCAAATGGCAAACATTTTCTCTTGAATTGAAATGTCAGCATTAATTATATGGAAACATACAAGTAGCCATTGTCTTGTATATGAGATATAGCAGTATGGTGGAAAGACAAACCAAAAACTGATTATATTTGCTTTCTAGATAAACAAGGATAGTAGGAAGGGAAATTACCTTATGAGCTGGCCTTGTTAAAGTGGGGGGACACAGTTGTACCAGCAACCAACGAAGAACCTGAAGGATATCTGCAAGTGTGCCGCTAAATCCATGAAGGAGAGTGTTCTAGCTGCCAATGGAGATCCACTTGCGCATATTGACAGAAACGAATTATTCCCTTCAAGGATATGATCCAAAGTTAGCAAACTTATCATAAATCTTACTCAGTAATGAAAGGTAAAACTGAAGCGTACTGTATATGTCAATGTACTCAGTGATCGATGCTTGCCCCGCTGAGTTGCTAACAGATACCAAGCCAGCAGCTTGTGCAACCAATCGATTGCACAGGATGAGGCAAACGCTTGTGCTATATCCCTGAGTGAGTCGCTTAAACTGTACCCAATCTGTTGACTGCCCCAAGAAAATTCCCCTTTCTCCTATTCCAGTCCATGCTCTTGGAGGCGATTCTTGTGGATGCATACTGGATATGCGGATATGGCCTTGCCGGCCGGCGAGGCTACATCTCGCCGTCCCTGTTTTGGAAAGGCAAGAGTGGGCAGCCTCCACTCGCGTGCCTCCCCTGCATGTCCACACGCCGCGTTGCCGCAGTTTATGGAGGACCAGGCTGTGTGTGCGCCCCGTACGCGTAGATGAACCGTGACAACAGCTTCCTTGTCCCCTGCTGCGTGGAGAAACAGCGGCGCCGTCGTCTGCGTCACCGGATGCGCGGAAGAAGGGAGGCCGCCACATGTGCAGCCTTGCTGCGTAGAGGAACACCGGCTGCTCCTGCGTCTCCTACGCCAGGAAGATGGCGCCCAAGGCTTTGACATCCCCACCGCGTGGGTTCCCGACTTCCCGGTGAGATGGCGACGTGGTGGCCGTCTGGCGAGGCAGTTTGGGAAGGAGTTCGAGATAGGGTGAGGGAGTTGACGGGAGAGGCGCTGGAGGTGGCGGCCGCGGTTTCCAGGCCGCGGCTAGAGATGCACCCGGCCGTGGCCGAGAAGCTCCGCCGTGAGCTGACCACCTGGAAGATCTGGCGTCGCGGTGGCTCCTCTCAGCGCCGCCGTCCGCGCATCCAGCAAAATCCTGACCGGCCTATCGCGTGCTCGGCCGTGTCCTCGACCGCTCGCCTCCATGGCCGGCCGCGCTCGTCCGTGTCGCCGTCGCCGAGATAGAAAGGTCTGTTGAAATAAAATGAATCGGTACGATGGCATTAGCAGTATTATGTGATTTGGTGAGAGTGTAAAACGGGCAAAAGTGGATTTGTGTTGAGTTGTCAAACATTGGAGCGATCTGAACCGTTGACCAAATATTGAAGAGCTCAGATTTAATGTATCAACACAAGTTTGCTATTTTAATAGTTTGCTCTTTTAATAATAGTATAGATATATTACGAGTAAAAGGCTTTGCCAACCGGCAACCAGTATGGCGGTACTCTAGATAACTCCATTAAGTTGCTAATAATGCAGATTCTAAAATACTCTTCCAAGATACTATATACTAACACTTATAGCAAAAACAAGATACTATATACTAACATTGAGTGAACCAAATACACGCATAAACACAATATATTACGTAACGTGGCACAAATTAATCTGTAAAGATTGATGCACATTTTGCTTTACATATTCATAGGGTGAATACATGTCGTGGTGGGATCACGGCAGATGCCATAGGTATGGATAAGATGGGGCCGAATGGTCGTTGGGGGAATCCGGGGAGGGTTTATGCATTCAAGAAGTTTACACGCAAGAACGCGCAAGAACGCGAGCGAGAAACCAAGAAACCAAGAACACAAAGCACACCACGATGTACCCTGCATCGGGGCCCTCTTGTGGAGGTAACACCCCTACTGCAGCACTATCCTACTTAGTGTATAGCTCAAAGTGACAAGTACAAGCTGCTCCTCGAGCTGTATGATGATACAATGGTGAGAACTTGAGATAAAAGATGGAGCTACACAGAGGAAGAAGGAATTCCGAGCTAGATCCGAGGTGTCTCCGGGGTGTTCCGAGGTTCCTTCCTCTCTTTCTTTCTCTGTCGATCGATCGGTTGTCCGTCCCTCCAGCAGGAGGGGGGTGAAGCCCACTATATAGGCCAGCCGAGTTACCGTTGTGCCCTTCGCTGAATACAGTTGCCACGCCTCTGCACCGGTCATCATTGTACCCCTGTCAGGGACAAGACATGGCCTGCCCATCCCCTGCTGCATAACAGCAGAGCTAGCATGTCTCCTCTGACAGAGACAGGACATAGCCACGCCGTGCTACCTCGTAGCCTTTTCCCGGATCTCGCGTGGTCAGCGGTCAGAAACGTGCAGCCCCGCCGAACCCGGGGCACGCCTCTGCCAGGCTCCGTGACAGACGCTCCCGCATCAGGCGCTCTTGTACCAGGCTAGAAGTGACAGGAGCATTGACTCCTGCCCGACCTACGGCCTCCTGCCTCAGTTAGCCCGGGTCATGCTCCCGCTCCTTACCTCGGGTCTTGTATTAAGATCCGACCACCTCGGACATTACTTCCTTCAAGTGGCTTCTCCTGCACTCACCAAATAAACCATACCACCGAGGTAGCTAGGTCGGCTGAACTTAGCTCGGACAGTGAACCTCGGTTCAGGCCAACGGGATACCTCGGACTCTTCCAGGCCAAGATAGGTCGGCCCTTTCCGTACCTCGGCATATTCTTAAACTCTTCTTATGCCAAGCCTTGACCCTACCCGGGGGTAGCCCCCCGACATTAGTCCCCGAAGCTGGTGCGGTCCTACGACCTCGGATGGAGGGCCATAGCAGGTTCAAAATAAGCATGGCACCACCTCTAAAACCGACCTTAAACATAGCTCCGCCGAGGTACTTCCCACATACCATAATCTAATCCGAGGTAGATATGCAATCTGAAGTTTTCGAGCTGTTTGACTCAGCACAATCTTGCCTCAAGATTTTCCGAGGCACGCGGCGAAGAATCTCTGCCCGGGCCTCGAAATCCGGACCTCTGAAAGACAGGTCCTGGCCACACGCCGCCCTCGTCAGCCGGACCCACCGAACAGCGCACCTGCACACTCAAGTGCGAGGCCAACTTGACCGCCCACGACTCCTCGATTCTCGCGCTGACCAGCACAAGAAATCCGAGGCTAGCGGTTGCCACTCTGCGGCCCACGATGTGGCCGATCGTGCGGCCACCAACCGCGCAACCGTACGCTCACCCGCACACGATCCCACGCCTTCCCGGTAACCACGCGGTAGTGCGCAGTTATCGCACGCCGTTACCGCACGCGGCTTATAAATAGGGGCCCAGGGGTAACTTCATCTTCTTCTTCCCCACTCGCCCACTGCTCTGCGCCTTCTGCCTCCATCGCCGCCGTCGAGCACTCGCCGCTGAGACCTCGCCATCTCGAAGATTCTCGCCGGGAACGCGCACCGCGCTTCGCGCCGCCACTCCGCCGTCGATCCTTCGCGCCCCCTCGACTCGCCATCCAACCCCGATCTTCGAGTACCTCACCGGTGAGTTCCTTATCTCCCCTCCGTTTCCATTGCCATGAACATGTTCATCCTTCGATGAACTCGAGGATCTGGATGAATCCGATGAACTTGAGGAACCCGATGCTCTATCTTTGCACTCTTTTGGCCATTTTAGATCTCATCTAGACTTGTATCAGACGCACCCGTAGCACTGTCCTTTTAGGTTTGCTCCTTGATGAACTCGAATTTATCTCCCTTTTTAGCTCACCGGTAGATCTTTGCTAGTATCTAGCCACGGTAGAAACATGTTTCCCGCCTAAATCCTTTAGCTCGGCTGTTTTGAATGATCCGAGGTATTTACCCTGGCTATCCTGAACTGTCCGAGATACTTACCCCGGTTGAACCTCCCTCTTCTGCAGGAAAGCGTCAACATGTCTTCTGCCTCTGATCCCGCCGAGGAAGGAGCACCTGGAGAATGAGGTAGCTAGGAGGGATCTGACGTCACTGAGGTCGACATCAAATGGCTCTGAGATTCACGGCGAATCCCGGCTAACCTCATCTGCCGAGTTCCGAAGAAAGGAGATATCGAACCCGAGGTGGAATCCGGGGAGCGGGTCGTCTTCCTGGATCACTTCGAACGTGGCTTCGGGCTCCCGGCTGGGAAATTCTTCCGGGATTTCTTGGACAACTTCGGGCTACAACCACACCACCTGCCCGCCAACGCCATCCTCCAACTTTCGGCCTACGCAACCTTTTCCGAGGGTTACCTCGGATTATGGCCAAGCATCGAGTCCTGGGCCAAGTACTTCCAGCTGAAGAAGCAAAGTGTCCCGAACAAGAAGGTCGTGGACAAGGAGATGACCGCTTGCGGGGAGGCCTCGATTTCACCTCGGCGCCTTTCTGAGTTTCCTCGGATCCAGGGCCTGGACTCCTGCCGCAAATGGCAACGCTCCTTCTTTTATGTGAAGAACCCGGGCAACGAAGATCTCATCAATTTGCCGGAGTTCACCATTGGAACTCCCGCTGCCCAACTCAACTGGGATTATGAGCCTGCACCTGACGCTCCCGAGGTTCTTCTGATCCACCAAACTATGATGTCCCTCCAGGAGAAATCTGGGGGGCAGATGACATCTTGCGCACCATGATCACCCGCCGAGTTAGCCCTTTGCAAGCGCGGGCCCATAAGATCTGCCACATGAGTGGCCACTACGATCCCACTCGCCACAGCACCTTTGAACTTGATGACTCCGAGGTGAAGAGGCGCATCCGAGCCATCGCCAAGACCACCATGCCCGATAAGTGGAAGTGGGGCGTCAAGCCCTATGACCGAGATCACCTTCCAGCTCAAGTAAGTGTACTTTACCCGACGTATAATATTGCTCGGTTTCATTTTCACCCCGACCTTGTATTGACTCTTGTGCTAACTCGGTTTTACCTTGCCATCTCTGCAGAAGTTCACTCGACAGGAAATCGAGGATGGCCCCTTTCTTCTAAGGAGTGGACTCCCGACCTGCCCATCCCGGCCGCCGCCGAGGTTGAAGATCCGGACAATGAGGATCACCTCCCCATCCCCAAGGCCACCTCGGGTAAGACTCGTGGTTTCACCTCGCACCACCCACCAGTTTGTTCGTCCATCCAAGACTGGCCCGATGACGACGATGACGATTGCCAAATTCTGGAACCTGTCAACGTTATTCCAATTTCGTTTGCTCCTCCAACATATAAGAACTTTCATCCAGCGTCTGCAGCTTCCCGAAAGCGCTCAGGACCTGGTACCTCGGATGCCGAGGCTTCCAAGACCTCGGAGACCGCGGCGCCCAAAGCCAAGCGTGCCAAGAAGACCTCGGGGAGGCACAAGAAACGAGGTCCCGTGGAGGAAGATGCGTAAGTCACCTTGCTCCTTTTTACCTTTCACGCTGTTCCGAGGTTAAGCTTTTCATTCTAACTTAATCTTTTCTTTTTCGTCTAGCCCGGCTCGGCAGATCAAACAGAGCCACAACTCAATACATTCACCACTGCCTCCAGTGGTTGAAGCTCAGACAACCGAGGTCGAAGCTAACCTCGGCAGCCCCGCCAGAGCCTCTCCTCCAGAACGGTCCATTGACCTTAGCAGCCCGGAGAGGACCTTCTCCTCCCCGGTGCGCGTCACCTCTGCCGAACTTCCACCGCCGAGCTCTGACTCCGGCCTGGGGCACTCTGCTCCCCGCCGAGATCAGACTCCTCCGCCTCCTCAGAAGGATGCGGAGACAGATCGCGCCAAGACTCCGGCTAAGAGCGTGCAGGAGCCTCGGCTGTCCCCCAAGTCTCAAGCTGTGCGCAACCAGCAGCAACAGCAGCAGAAGAAGCAGAAGAAGCAGAAGAAAGATTCAGCTCCAGTTGTCGAGCCCCCCAAACAGCCACAGCAAACTCCGATGCCGCCACCGCCACCGGGCCCCAAGGCTGCGAGCACCCAACTAGTGCCGCATGTTCCCGCGCCAAAGTCCACCCTGATCAAGACCGCGCCCTCGAGCTCTCAGGTCGCCACCTCCCGAGCTCTCTTCGCTGCCACCATCCAGCCGAACATCAGCAGCTGGGAGGTCGGGCAACTCCGGACCAAGGGCGGGAACAGCTTAGGCTTGGAGAAGCACTATGACATGGACTGGAACTCGGCTGACACTGCCGAGGTCTCCTCTAACCCGAGCTCTGAGCATCCAGTTGGACCTAGCGCCGTGCTCCAGTCCATCTACAGCATGCAGACTGCGTCCTCGATTGCAGCAAGAAGGCCTCGGTAAGTCTCTTTCCGCAACTCTCTTTCTTCCTTTGAAACCAAATGACAATCATACACTATCCCCAGTCCCCGAGATTCGGGTTGAGCAATTGACACTCCACCGAGTTAGAATTGCTCGGCTTGAATCTAAAAAACTTGTCATTTTTCCCATGCTGAGTCCCCGAGGTCAACGCCGAGTCCCCGGGACTCAATTGGGCCTCGGGTGCTAAAAAGACCTCGGATTTCTTCGAACTGATCTCTCTATTTTTTCAGGAGTGCAACAATGCTTAGACAAAGATCTTCAAGAACCTCCTGCTGGATCACAACAGACTGAAGAAGTCTCGCCGGACTCTTCTATCCGCAAAGGAGCAGAGCGACAAAGATTACGCCTCCAAGTTGAAGACAGCCGAAGATGAAATAGCTCGGGTGCAACAAGAGCTCAACCGGGCTAATGAAGCCAAAACTGCTGTGGAGGATGCTATGAAGGTCAAAGACCAGGCCGCCGAACAGCATCAAGAGCTTGCCAAGACCCTGGAGAACCACGCCACCTCGGCCGAAACCGAGCTTATTGCCCTCCGAGCTATATCGAAGAACTGGTTGTCCGAGCTCACTCGGATTAATCACCAAATGGACAGTAAGTTTCTTTTCCCCTTTTCCTTATTTTCTGCCGACCTACACCCCGTGCCACCGTATGCCTTATTTCAGCGACAGCCTTTTTGTCTTCTTCAGAGAACTTTGAGCACTCCAAGGACAAGGCTATCCGTGAAGTTCGAGCAGCTTGGGCAAAGAGGGCTGAGACAGAAACCCTCAGCGAAAGCTGGGATATCCAGGACCACCTTGTCGCCCTTAATGCTCGGATCAGGCCGCTCAGGGCCATTGGAACCAAGCTGGTTGATGCTGCCATCGAGGTCCACCGTGCCCTCTGGCCCAAGATCGAGACTCCCACTTGCATCGACAAGCTCGCCACAAAGCTAAAAGGAGCCGAGGCTAGACTTCGGGAGTGGAGATGCTCATCAGCTCGGGCTAGAGCGGACAAGGCCCTGGTGTTCATGCTGTCCTGGTATGAATCTGTTGAGATCCACACGGTTACCTCCCTACGCAGGGGCTCTCCTTGGAACTCCACCCCTGATGGCATTGCGAAACGCCAAGCAGCAGCCGACCTCTTTGCTAGCTATGCCAATACCCGGACCTTTGATGAAGGGCGCCTCTATTCTGAGGATGAAGAGAGCTCGGACGAGGAGGCAGAGTCCGGTGAATAAAGTTCTGACAGCGAGGAAATTGACTTTGATGAGCCTGAGAGCTCCAAGGGCAAGGCCGGCAAAACAACCGAGGTGGCTGAAGGCTCTGATGATGACTTCAGCTTCGATGAACCTCCGAACTCCAAGGGCAAGTCCGGCAAAGCCGTAGCCACCGAGGCGATCTCCCCCGACGTGACGGACACCCCGGCATCCACTCCAACAACCGAGGTTGCTTCCGCGACCGAGGTTGTTCCTGCACCCGAGGTTGTTCCTGCGCCCGAGGTTGTTCCTGCGCCCGAGGTTCCTGCGCCCGAGGTTGTTCCTGCGCCCGAGGTTCTGCGCCCGAGGCTCCTGCTTCCGAGGTCCCCACTACCACAACTTCGACCGAGGTCTCTGGTTCCGAGGCCTGAACTTGTCTCAAAAAAACATTAAATCCCCGGTATGCCGGGTGCAGATGTAACAGACCTTAAGTAGTTTGCCTTGCTACCAGTACTATTATCTTGCTATCCGAACCATGCTTTTCTAAGAATTTATGCCGAACCCTTTTGGAACGAGTCCCCGAGTTCACTTTCGTGTTTACTATACTTGGCATTCTTTGCTCTTGTCTACCATTTTGGCGTTCGACAGTCGAGTCACAAGATTGTTGTTTATAGCATACAGTACTTAGCAAATGTCGAGGTGTGTTTCAAAATCATCCGACATAAACGAAAGGTAAAGACAGGGGTTAGTAAACGACACATGCCGAACTATATTTTTGGACCGAGTCCCCGAGTCCATTTTCATGTTTCCCACGTTTTTTCATCTTTGCTCTTGACTACCATTTGGCGTTCGTCAGTCGAGTCACAAGATTAGTTACACAGCATACATTACTTGAAGTTTGAGACGAGGTTCAAAATAGTTCGGCATATGAACGAAATTGACAAACAGAAATAAAACACAAGCACAAGAGCGAGGCAGTCCCCGAGCTTCAACCTCGGAGTGCCGACATTTCATTAAGGATTAACCGAGGTACATACATTGCGCCCTTCATGAGTAGAAAGGTCGGAGTAGAGCTATATTCCATGGTCGCCTGACCTCTGATCCGGGGTTGTCCAGCCCATCTTCCCTTGGTTCCTGCGCATCTATAGATAGTACGAATCATTGAGCAGAGCTCGGCTCACAATGAACGGTCCCTCCCATGGAGGTGACAACTTGTGCCGACCTTTCTTGCGCTGCACCAGCCTCAGCACCAAATCTCCCTCGTGAAACACACGAGGGTTGACACTCCGGCTATGATAACGTCGGAGACCTTGTTGGTATATTGCTGACCGAGATGAGGCCAATTCTCTAGCTTCCTCAAGCAGATCTACTGCATCCTCCCGAGCCTCTTTTGCCTCGGCTTCAGTGTACATTGCCACTCTGGGCGCATCATATTCGATGTCAGTGGGTAGCATAGCTTCTGCCCCATAGACCATAAAAAATGGCGTATAGCCAGTTGATCGATTTGGCGTGGTCCTTAGACCCCACAGTACTGCTGGTATCTCATCTATCCAACACCCCGGCGTTTTCAGCAGTGGTTCAATGAGCCGAGCCTTGATGCCGGCCAACACTAGAGCATTTGATCTTTCCACTTGTCCATTAGACTCCGGGTGTGCCACCGAGGCTATGTCCAGCCGGATTCCCTTGTTCATGCAAAACCGAGCAAATTCTCCAACAGCAAAGTTCGTGCCGTTGTCCGAGATAATGCTATGGGGGTACCATATCGCAGAATGATCTCCTTCAAAAAGTCACTGCTGAATGACCATCCAACTTCCGGATTGGTTTCACCTCGATCCACTTGGTGAACTTGTCCACCATCACCAGTATGTGCGTCATGTTACCTCGGGCTGGTTTGAACTCTCCCACCATATCCAAACACCATACCGCAAACGGCCAAGTGATAGGAATTGTTTTGAGCGCCGAGGCTGGCATATGCGTTTGCTTGGCAAACCTTTGGCATCCTTCACATCTCCGGACTATGGCCTCTGCATCAGCAAGAGCAGTGGGCCAATAGAACCCATGCCTGAACACCTTGGCCACCAGAGCTCTTGTGCTGCAATGATGACCACACTCTCCTTGGTGGATCTCCAAAAGCATCTCCTTGCCTTCAGCTGGCTCGACACACCGTTGCAACACCTCGGTTACGCTTCTTTTATAGAGCTCCTTGTTGATGATGGTGTACGCCTTGGCCCTCCTTTGATTCTCCTAGCCTCGGTTGTGTCACTTGGCAGCTTCCCTCCGTTATGAACTTCATGATTTGCTCCGCCCACTCCGGCACTGGGTGCAAAGGAAAAATTCTCGTCCACCTCCATTGGTTCGGCCACCATAATCTCCTCCATTATTTCCTCCACCATCCTGCGACCAGTCCCCGAGTCTTGATGAGCAGTCCCCGAGGTTCGGTGCGCAGTCCCCGAGCTCTGCCACGCAGTCCCCGGGTCCGACCAAACGCATCCGACGTCTACCTCCATTGGAACAGGTCCGGGCTCTTGCTCCGCCGGGATGAAAATAGATTCGGATTCAGGAGAAGGTTTGATTGAAGGAGTTCTCAAGTGATTCAGGGCTACCCCTGGTGGTACTGCCTCTTTCGATGAACCGAGCTTTGACAACACGTCGGCAGCATCATTTTCTGCCCGAGGTATATGCCTGTACTCACACCCTTCAAAGAACCCGGATATCTTTTGCACATGGAACCGATATAACGCCATGTTGGCATCCAGAGCATCCCAAGTTCCAGAAGATTGTTGCACCACCAGGTCGGAATCGCCGAAGCACTCTACACGCCGGATACCGATCTCCTTGCCACTTGAGGCCATGGATTAAGGCCTCATACTCCGCCACATTGTTTGATGCTGAGAAATGAATCTGCAGCACGTATTTCAGCTGATCTCGCTTGGCGAGGTGAGGACTATTCCAGCCCCCAGCCCGATCTTTGTCTTGGACCCATCAAAATGCATTTTCCAATAATTATAGTCCGGCCTGGGTGGCTCATACTGCATCTCGGCCCAATCACAAAAGAAGTCCGGCAACGCCTGGGATTTAATTGCATCTCTTCTCTCATAATGTGGTGCATATGGAGACACCTCAATCGCCCATTTGGCAACTCGGCCAGTTGCATCTTTGCACCCGATGATCTCCGAGATTGGAGCTTCGCACACCACCGTCATGGGATGCTCCTGGAAATAATGCTTCAACTTCTTGACCGCCAGGTAGACACCATACGTCATCTTCTGGTAGTGAGGGTAATTCTGCTTCGAGGTAGAGATCACCTCGCTCAAGTAATACACCGGTCTCTGCACCGACCTGCCACCTTCTTCGCGCTCCACCACCACTGCCACACTTACAACTCGGTTTGTGGCCGCAATGTAAAGTAACATCGGCTCATTGTGCAATGGTGACGCCAACACCGGGGCAGTGGACAACATCTTTTTCAGCTCATTGAACGCCACGTCGGCCTGCGGGGTCCATGTAAACCCGGTACTTTTCTTCATGAGCTGGTACAAAGGTAAGGCTTTTTCTCCAGCCGACCTACAAATCGGCTCAACGAGGCTAGGCACCCTGTGAACTTCTGCACATCTTTCAAACACTTCGGTAACTTCATGTTCTCAATAGCTCGGATCTTGGCCGGGTTAACCTCGATACCTCGGCTAGACACCAGGAATCCGAGCAACTTTCCAGCCGGGACACCAAAGGTGCACTTGTCCGGGTTAAGCTTCAACCGATATTTTCTCAAATTCACAAATGTCTCCTCGAGATCCTCGAGGAGAGTACGTTTCTCCTTAGTTTTGATGACGATATCATCGACATACACTTGCACATTTTTGCCCATTTGAGAGTGCAGGCATTTCTGCATACACCTCTGATAAGTTGCCCCGGCATTTCTCAGACCAAAACACATGACACGATAGCAATACGCCCCATACGGGGTAATAAAAGCAGTCTTTATTTGATCCTTCGGGTTCAGTGGTATCTGGTGAAAACCAGAGTACGCATCGATAAAAGACAACAGTTCACAACCAGCAGTGGAATCGATCACTTGATCAATCCGAGGTAATGGAAACGGATCTTTGGGCACGCCTTGTTGAGGTTAGTGAAGTCAATGCACATGCGCCACACCTTGACCACGGCTGGCTCGTCTTTCTTCTTTTCCACCAAGACCGGATTGGATATCCAGTCCGGATGCAGCACCTCCATAATGAACCCGGCTGCAAGCAACTTAGCCAGCTCGTCCAGCACCACTTGTCTTCGGTCGTCTGAGAGACGACGGGTCGGTTGCCTCACCGGTTTCACCTCTGGCCTGACAAATAAAGAGTGCTCTGCCAACTCCCTCGGAACACCAGGCAGGTCCTTAGCCGACCATGCAAAGATATCCCGATTCTCACGGAGGAAGTGACAGAGCTCGCTTCCTATTTCTCGCCCAGCCCGGTCCCAATGATGGCCATGCTCTGGGTGCTCCGGGTCAATGGGGATCTTCTTGGTCTCCTTGGGCACCTCGAATGCTGCAGTTGAGTCCGGGCTCATCAGTCCGGACATGCCGAGCTGTGTTGACTGCGCCATTGCCACCACTTGATGCAGCTTCTTCTTCTCAGCTGCGATCACCAAAGACTCGGCCAGATTAGACCCCGCCGAGGCACACTGAATGGCTCGCTTGTAGTCACCCGAGATGGATATGATCCCATTAGGCCCTGGCATTTTCATCTTCAGGTATGCAACATGGGTGGAAATCATGAACTTGGCCAGAGCCGGCCTTCCAAGCAATGCATGGTATGCACTCTCCAAGTCCACCACCTCGAACTCGATACTCTCAACTCGGCAGTTATCCTTGGTTCCAAATGCTACATCCACCCATATCTTGCCCATGGGTGCACAGGAAACGCCAGGCACAATCCCATGAAAAGTACAACTGCTTGGCATCAACTGATTTGGCGATATGCCCAATTTCACCATTGTGTCTCGGTACATGATGTTGATGGCACTGCCATTGTCCACCAGAACTCGGGTGAACCTCACATTGTTGGTAGGCCCACACAACGTCGGATCTACCACCAGGGCATACTTTCCAGGGCTCGGCATGATCCGAGGTGTGTCTTTCCTGCTCCAAGTGATCTCCTGCTCAGACCAGTTCATATAGGTCGGCACCACCGGCATTACTGCATTCACCTCCATGGCACGCCTCTGCACGCTCTTCTTGTCAGTTGGCTCGGTCACAAAGACCACATAGCTCGCATGAGCCTCTCTATAGTCATTTCCGGGGTATTCATACTGCTGACTTGGTCCGGCACCATTGTTGTTGTTATTACCTCGGACATTCACAACATTCACGGGCCTTGCTGCTGCAGGCCTCGGAGGAGGTGCAGTGGTTATCGGGGTAACATTTGCTCCGGACAGATTTGGGTGGGCCTCGGCTGAAATCTCTGAGGTGGTCCTGCTCTGTTTCCTCCGGCCTTGCCCCTTCTTCCTGATTCTGCGGTTCCAGCTGCACTGCCGGGTTGAATGGTTGGCTGGCTTGCGCGGGTCGGTCGTATGGTAACAGCAAGGACCATCTATCATTGATTCATAAGTCAAGGGTGGCTCCGGGTTCGGACTAAATGCCGGACCATTGATTTTCGGCCTCTGGACACCTCCAGCTCCGGGCTGATCCGGGTTCACCGCTGCAACTTGGTTCGAGGTGTATGGGTAGTCCGGCTCCCTCCTCTTTGTCCGAACTCTGGCGGTCATTACACCTTGGTCCGAGCCGGTTGTTTATTGGCTCCCTCCTTCTGTTACGTGCCCTGCCTCTGCTGCTGGCTGCATCGGATCACCCAGAGCATAAGAATCTGCAATCCGGATTGTTTCTGCTAGGGATTTCGGCATATCTCTTTGGAGCCTCTGCCACAGCATGCTGCCATGTCGACAACCATCTGCAAACCAGGAAATGGCCTGTGCCTCTACAACTCCTTCACAGGAATTCCGAACATTGCTCCACCGAGTTAAGAATTCTCGGTCAGTTTCATGATCATCTTGCTTACATGCGCCAGGAGCTGAGGTCGGTTTGGCCTCTTGTATGTACTAGCAAAGTTGCTGTTAAACGCCAGCTCCAAGTCTATCCAGGAGTTGATACTATACTCCGGCAAATTATTCAGCCAGATCCGAGCTGGACCTTCCAACATGTGCGGGAGATACCGGACCGCCCATCGGCGATTGCCCCCCGCTATGTGCACCGAGGATACATAATCTGTCAGCCAATCTTGTGGCTTGGTGCTCCCGTTGTATGGCTTGGTGTTCCGACCTAACTGGAACTGAGATACTGGCGGTGGTGGCTCCTTCATGATCCGAGGTCCAAAACACGCCGGACCAGGAGGGCCTTCCTCCTCCAGTTGCTCGGACAAGTAGATTCTATCCAGCTTGTTACGAACATCGCCTGGAGCTAACATCCGACCTCCTATCCGAGGTCCCAACGCCCCATCCACTCTGTGGTATCCAGCTCGCGCCATGGCCGAGTCTCCATCATCATATCGGTCATCGCCTTGACCGACATTCTGAGGTTGCTGAACATACTCCGGCTCTCGCTGATATTGCCCCTGCGGCCGGGTTGTTGCTGATACCTCGGGGGCGGAGGTGGTTTACCTCGGCCAGCCGATGCTGCTTGCCCGCCATTCTGATTTCCCTGACCGGAGTTACCCTTAGCTCGGCTTGCATTACCTGGGCCGGGGTTTCCCTTAGCTCGGCTAGCATTGCCCTGGCCCACCTTCTGCTTTGCTGCTAACACCGGATCATACATCTGCAGCTGCTTGTTCTGACCCGAGGTGACACTCCGGGCTCGATCGGCTCCTCCGACGAGTGGAGACGAGGCTTGCCCCTTGGACACCTGACTAACTGGCCTAGCTGAATAAACCATCTCGAATCACCAGCCCCGGCATATGCTCTGCGGAGAGCCTCATTCTGCTGGTTAGCTACATACACTAATTCATTGACTCGCTTCTGCTGCGCACGCCATGCATCTCCAGTCAACCCGGATAGCTCGGCCCTGCCTGCCTCGGCAGCTCTGAGGTTCTTAGCAGGGGAACTATATACCGGCCTTCCAGTCGACACGCGACTCTCACTCCTAGCCGAGGTGGTAGGTCGAGCCTCCCTGTTTATCTCATCATTGAGCCCCTTGCCTCTCTGCCGCACCTCGGCTCCCCTATTGTATCAACTGCTACCGGGGTGAAGCCATTCGCTGCATTGTACTCACGCAGATCTCTATTGAACTCATCTCTAGCTGTTATCATTGCTACAGCCTCCTTTGCAACAGGACACGCTTTGCCTCTAGGTCGGCCACAGTCACCACTACATCCACTCCTGGATTTACTGGGTCTGCCAGTGTCTCCACTATCTCTACCAGGGTCGCACCTCGGCCCTGCACCTCGGGGGTACCAGGCAGCTCTTTCTCTAGCCTGGGCTTTGCAGATCTCACCTTAGCAACCTCGGCCGGCTTGGATTTGCTGGCATCTACTTTGCCAGCGGCATCAACCGGACCGTCATCATCACCTCCACGCAGCTCTCGGGGCGAGTGATACGCCGACCTAAAGCCGCGAGGAGAGGAGTTTCGTCGTCCACGAGCACCTGCTCCGGGTACCGCGAACAACCTCGACAGCAACGTAGGTGACGAAGCTGCCAAGCATCATGGTGAAGCCATGCTCGGGGAAGGGCTTGCCGGCGAAACACCCCGCGTTGTCGCTGATGAAGGTGAACTCTCCGATCTTGGCGATAAGCCCGGAAAGAACACGCTCGCCTGAGCCCGTCCGGATGTAAACTCCCTCCAACGCCTCAATCTGCCCCACGGTGGGCGCCAACTGTCGTGGTGGGATCACGGCAGATGCCATAGGTATGGCTAAGATGGGGCCGAATGGTCGTTGGGGGAATCCGGGGAGGGTTTATGCACTCAAGAAGTGCACACGCAAGAACACGCAAGAACACGAACGAGAAACCAAGAAACCAAGAACACAAAGCACACCACGATGTACCCTGCTTCGGGGCCCTCTTGTGGAGGTAACACCCCTACTGCAGCACTATCCTACTCAGTGTATAGCTCAAAGTGACAAGTACAAGCTGCTCCTCGAGCTGTATGATGATACAATGGTGAGAACTTGAGGTAAAAGATGGAGCTACACGGAGGAAGAAGGAATTCCGAGCTAGATCCGAGGTGTCTCCGGGGTGTTCCGAGGTTCCTTCTCTCTTTCTTTCTCTGTCGATCGATCTGTCCGTCCCTCAGCAGGAGGAGGGGGGTGAAGCCCACTATATAGGCCAGCCGAGTTACCGTTGTGCCCTCGCTGAACACTGTTGCCATGCCTCTGCACCGGTCATCATTGTACCCCTGTCAGGACAAGACATGGCCTGCCCATCCCCTGCTGCATAACAGCAGAGCTAGCATGTCTCCTCTGACAGAGACAGGACATAGCCACGCCGTGCTACCTCGTAGCCTTTTCCCCGGATCTCGCGTGGTCAGCGGTCAGAGACGTGCAGCCCCGCCGAACCCGGGGCACGCCTCTGCCAGGCTCCGTGACAGACGCTCCCGCGTCAGGCGCTCTTGTACCAGGCTAGAAGTGACAGGAGCATTGACTCCTGCCCGACCTACGGCCTCCTGCCTCAGTTAGCCCGGGTCTGCTCCCGCTCCTTACCTCGGGTCTTGTATTAAGATCCGACCACCTCGGACATTACTTCCTTCAAGTGGCTTCTCCAGTACTCACCAAATAAACCATACCACCGAGGTAGCTAGGTCGGCTGAACTTAGCTCGGACAGTGAACCTCGGTTTAGGCCAACGGGATACCTCGGACCCTTCCAGGCCAAGATAGGTTGGCCCTTTCCGTACCTCGGCATATTCTTAAACTCTTCTTATGCCAAGCCTTGACCCTACCCGGGGTAGCCCCCGACAATACACATAAAAAAATTAACTTAAATGACCCAAAATAAAACTATACTAAAATAATTCCACCAACAAATTTAATTTGAACTCTTGGTTTGCTAATTTTGCTAATATTGATTCGCCAGAAACTTTTGAATGTCCAACCCAATTTATGAAATTTACACTTTTAGTTTGTGAATAGTACGTGCGACTTGGTGCATTTTTACTAAATGAAGTTGAACTTTCGATATACTTAGTCATAAAATATAATTCAACAAAGATGTAGCTAGACTATTTAAACTGTTCACATAAAAACCGCAGTGATGTAATTGTAGGGTAAAAGATATGATATCTTCATATTGAGGATCATAATTAAGCTTTTAGCTTTGTCTGTTATAATAGAAAATAATAGTTAATATATTATATTAAATGATGCTTCCATTTAAAAAATGCAAATTGAAATACATTGAGAGTTGTGAACAAGCAAAAGAGTTTAGTATAAACTAGTCCGCTCATAGTTCTATGACGGTTCCTGAACTATTCCTATAGACACATCAGACTGTAGTAGATCATGTAACAGTTTGTGTAGGATTATTTATTTGAAATATGGGATTACATTAAGTATCTTTTATTTTACTCAGAGAAATCCATTGCCTGTTTGGTTTTGCTTCTTTACAGTTGGATTGCATGGATTTTGAAGCTTTCGAGAATGTGTGCATTGCCTCTATGACCTCTGACAACTCCGATAATGTCTACTCTTTTTTCGCTAAATCCGGAACATCAAATGTCCTCATGTAAATTTTCCGAAACAATTTCGGAGTCTGCCCAAAACTATTTCGATGACAGTGGAACTATTCTAATGACATTATCTCATTCACCTACCATATATAACTCTCACAAAACACTGAATTACCTTAAGTGGGTGATCTAGTAGGTTCGGTAATATACTGTGACATGATCGGAACACTTTGAGATCAATAGCCATCAGTGGAACCGGGACGTCTGTGATGACTCTTATATATACATGAATAAATTTCGAGCGAAACTTGCGTTATTCAGGTGCTAACCACTTCTCTTTAAGATAGTAATGATAACCTGAGACGAGATATTGTTACCCCTCGTGATCCAATACTCTGATGTTCACTATACCTACTAACCTCGATCCGGTTTAATTCTATTTTTTTGTTACATATTCCAATGTTTTCGTGATCGTGATCATGATGTGTCTATTTAGATGATTAGCTGACATCGTAATATAGAGAGGGCACATATTGCATCTCTCCAATGTCAGGAGGAGTAAGAATCCAGTATTGAACTATCCAAGATTCCATACATGCTTTTGATGTGCCTGAAAATCACCATCATAATTATCCTGTTACAAATGATATTCGATTATAACAAAGAACACCTTCAAAACATGAGGTTACTTGATACTTGCATGGTGTGTTTATAGGGGTCGGCGTCGAGAGCGCGTGTGCGGTGAGCATGCTTTCGCTTCGCTTCTGCGTGCTGGCCTGCTGGAATGGTGGTCAAAGGGACAAGAGGTTGTGGGGCGAGTCTTGAGAGACGGAAGAGGATTTTGTTATGTACCACATTAGTGGCATAAAAATGATTAATATTTATAAAAACTTGATCAAATTCGAAAAACTTTGACCCTCTAAAACTGCTGGAAATACACTTGGTCTGGGGCGGATGGATTATACTGCTTCGAGAAAGAAAAGTACACTTATGTTTTACTTCCACGGGGCAGCTTGCGCGGCTGCATGCTCGATCAGCACTAGCGCAGACTTGAACAGCGCACACGAGCGCCCGGAGGACGGAGGTTGTCCGGCCCAGTAAACGTCAGCTACAACTACAAGTGGAGGCGGGGAGCTTCTATAGAACGCGGTAGGCGGAGGGGGGAGCTCCTTTGCGGCGAGGGCAGGGCTAGCTGTTGCGCGCGCGACATGATCGATCGACAGGATCGGTTTCCGACCAGCTGATTATACTAATTAAAGAAATTTTCGCGCACCTGGCTTTGCCAAAATAGGAAGGCCTTTTTTCACACGGTGCTGAACTATTCCCTTTGGTGGGCTTGCTGGCAGGCTGGCTTCGCGCGTGGCCCAGTTAGCTCTCCTATTCCCTTTTCGTGGCCTTTCTCACAGGCTGGTTTGCTAGACGACTTATCTATTCCTTTTTTTCGCTGGCACATGTCATTTTGGCGTAAAAAAATTGAATTTCCTGGATCAAATTATTCCCTTTATTCTGGGAAATAAGATGAATGATAAAATCAATTCCCTTTTTGGACTAGCGATATTTTAGGGTATAATAAATGGGAGGGAGATCAGAATTCCACTTCCAACTAGTAGAAAAAATTGATCAAATAAAGAACTCCACTTCCAACTAGTACAAAAAAAAATTCAAAAACACAACTAAATCATAACTATTCCCTGTATCATTGAAAAAAATGGGAGTGACATAAGATATTTGCACTTCCAAACTGGTACAACAATGAGATACAACAAGTTCACTGAAAGGATACGAAAAACAGTGGGAATTATGTTTTGGTAAAATAGGAATATGTTAGATTTTTACTAGCACAAAAATCATGCCAGTCAAAATTAATTTCCTTTTTGGGTTAGTGATACTTTAGGGTAAAACAATGGGTGGGAGATCGAAGAATCCCACTTCCAACTAGTACAAAAATTTGGAACAAAATGATAGCTGCACTTGCAAGTACAAAAAGATTGAACAAATAATGGTTGCAATTCCAACAGTACAAAAAATAAAATCCCACGGAATTGCTACACTTCGTACTTTGCAAGGCCAGCCTAATCCCTTTTGTATTGTATTTTTCCAATAATTTCCTTTTCGGGATCGTTGTTTTTAGGAAAACCACTTCCTACTAGTACAATAATTTTGAGTACAAAAACTCTACCACTTTCTACTAGTGTAATCATAACAAGGTCATAATTCAGACCTTTATTCGTATTAAAAACAAACAAGTAAAATATATAGTTGATTCCCACCACAACATTTAAAACAGGAAGAAGGAATAAAGTTTGACAAATACAACTGCTTTGAACCGTTACTGCCATTTTAGTGGAGAAATAGCATCTCATAAAGTATGGCAAAAGTTATAGTGACATATCTCCAAGAGTCATTTTTCATAATAGCATTAGAGGCTAGGGCGCCCCTTGTGGCGCCTCCTCACCAGTGAGGTGCGTGTCAATCACGAGCAAAATATGTTAACATGTTATAAGTCCATATTCAGAAACTAAGCATTGTATTAGGAAAAGTTAGTTCAAAAGGAAAGCAACAAAGCATGCCACTTCAAAACGATTTTAAATGCTCGCATCGTTGTGTAAGGCAATATTTCCCTCGGATCAAGGTATCTACGAAAAAAAATAAGCATCTGATAAGATTATCATTCCGAACACAAATCGTGGAGACATAAAACTCCCAAAACAAAATACATATGTTCAGGCGTGTTTTTGAATTTTTTGTACTAGTTGCCGAAATAAAGATCAACGCATAAAACTGTTACAGTATGATCATTTTGAAGTACAGAATTAAGTACTGGAGTACAACCATACTAATACCAGACGTTAAGCAATTAACTGCGGAGGCGCTCACCACGTCATCGTAATTAGGAGAACTGTTGGATAACTCAAACAAAAATAAGGTGTTGTGTTGCTTTCAGGTGGATGCCAAATAAAATATAGTAGTAACCTTTCACAGCTTGCCCTCAAGTCAAAATAATACGAAAAGAGAAAATTATACCAATACCATGGATATTTAGCTGCTTCACTCCCACTGGAACCACGTCTTCATTTAATTTTTGTACCAATTCAGCTTCTTGATCTTCCGGTTGGTCCTCTCAGCATCGTAAACCTACGGTAAAGTCACATGAGAAATCACATAAAATCAAGTGGAGAAGAAAGGGAAAAACACAGGCTCAGTTGCGGCCTAATCACATCCTGATTGCAATTACGAGATGTCCTACACGCACACAAATGCAACAACCCCATATCTACACCAACACCCAAATGTCTAAGCAGAGGCGCCTAGCCACGTGCTCCCCATGTTTTCACAGTTGGATCTTCATTTCTATCCAGTGGATACAAATGATGGTATAAAACTTATTACAAGGACACTATCATACATGTTATCGATAGGAGACCTAGTAATGTATTACCATTGCATTAGTATACAAGTTATCAACGAGAAATAGTTTCCAACCTTAACAAGTGTGGGATAATTCATCATTGTTTCCAACACTGCACAAGTAATAGTGAGTTGGGATTTAGTGGAGCATATCTATAGAATTCATACGCGTATCTATAAAGTTATCTACCGTGTACTACTAAGCATTTATTACCATGGTTATATCATACGCGTTATCGATGGTGGGAGGGGGTGGCACATCAGATTTATTACCAAGCCTAATATCATATAAGAAATCAAAAAATGAGAATCAAAGAAAATAGGTAACAAGAGGCATGGAAAAACAACTTATTAGGGTTTAGCTTATTAGTGTTTAGGGCATACTTGACGAACCATTACCAACACTACATCATATAGATAACCAATAGACATTACAACTAGTGAAAAACATGTCACCAGACGGATATCATACAAGCTATCGACCAGGTGACACTAGAAGGTTTATTACCAATACTATAGCACATAAATTACCGAGATCCCTTGTTTACTTAAGCATTTATGACCAATAGTATAGCCTAAAAATAACGATGGGGAAAACTAGTACTGGTTATCATTCGCATATATCAAAACAAAGATATCAGAAGTCAGGTGTACTTGAAAAAGGGCGTCATTACCAACACTATAGCATACAAGATACCGATGAGAAGCGACTAGTAAAGATGTTACCAGACGCAAATCATACAAGTTATCGACCAGGTGATACTAGAAGGTTTATTACCAATATTATAGCACACAAGTTACCGAGATTAGGTGTTTACTTAGGCATATATTACCAATAGTATAGCCTAAAAGTAACTGATGGGTAAAACTAGTACAAGTTAGCGAGATCGGGTGTTTATTAGGCATTTATTACCAATAGTATAGCCTAAAAGTAACCGATGGAGAAAAATTAGTACTAGTTACCAATAGTATAGCCTAAAACTAATCGATGGGGGCGATATTGGGTGTTTACTTAGTCATTTATTACCAATAGTATAGCCTAAAAGTAACCAATGGAGGAAAACTAGTACTAGTGACCAATGGTACAACCTAAAAGTAACCGAGGGGGAAAACTAGTACAAGTCAGCGTGATCAGGTGTTTACTTAGGCACCTATTACCAGTAGTATAGCCTAAAAGTAATCGATGGGGGAAACTAGTACTAGTTATCAATAATGTAGCCTAAAATTAACCAATGAGGGAAAAATAGTACAAGTTAGCGAGATCAGGTGTTTAATTAGGCATTTATTACCAATAATATAGCCTAAAAGTAACCGACGGGGGAAACTAGTACAATTTAGCGAGATCGGGTGTTTACTTAGTCATTTATTACCAAATAGTATAGCCTAAAAGTAACCGGAGGGGGATAACTAGTACTAGTCACCAATAGTATAGACTAAAAGTAACCGATGGAGAAAAACTAGTATAAGTCAGTGAGATAGCGAGATTGGGTGTTAATTTAGGCATTTATTATCAATAGTATAGCCTGAAATGAATAAAATAAAATAAAATCCCAAAACCTGCGGCCACTAAACAATCAGATTGAACATATCAACCATGTAGCTTGTCCGATTTGATTAAACTGGGGGCTCCTGAAACGAGTGCGAGGATGGAGCAAACACTGGCACGGAGATGGGCCAAGAGCAACCTTTGTACCTGGATGGCATGGACCAAGCATGCTGGACGGCATGCTGCAGTCGACTGAGCCCTGGCTTCCATGATGCTGAGCTAAGCGACTTTTTTGAGGGGTTGTAATTCCTTGCAGCGGCCAAATCGAGTTTGTGGCGTTTGGTCAACTAGTGCATCTGCCAGACACAACATGGCGTTTGCTTCGTCCCAGTGAAGAAGATCAAACAGTCTACCGGATTGGATTCCTTTTCAGAACTAATATTACTATTATATTATATTATATATATATATTAAGATAGAGAAGATTTGAGCCCCATAGCGAGCCACGAGACGGCACTGTAGATAGCTACAGTACGCGAGTTACTATGCTCCGCTACATTATATATATATATATATATATATATATATATTAAGATAGAGAAGATTTGAGCCCCCATAGCGAGCCAGCGCGACGGCAATGTAGATAGCTACAGTACGCGAGTTACTGTGCTCCACTACAGTACCCACGACTGTAGCACATTTTTTTTTGCAGAAAAAACACGACGCGTTTTTCGCGTCCACTCACAGAGGTACTGTAGCACATTTTTTGCAGAAAAAATACGCGAGTACTGTGCTCCGCTACAGTACCGCGGACCTGTAGCATTTTTTTTTTCAGAAAAAAAACACACCGTGTTTTCCGCCTCGATGAACAGAGGTACTGTAGCACTTTTTTTTTCACAGAAAGAAAAACACCGCGTTTTTCGCGTTGACGAACAGATTCCATTCCCGTGATCGGTTTCGAATTTTGTTCACTCTATCTTCTTAATTTGTGATCTAAAATCGTCAACACATTCAACGAATTTTGTCAAATTCGTCGCGCTCAGTCATCCGTTTGAATTTTCCTTTCACGAGCAGACGCATATCACCCTTCCAAACAAATCTCATGTTTTAGCCTTTTTATTTCGACAGACATTACCTGGTTCTGAGGAACAGTAACACGGTTACTGTGCCCGCTACAGTACCAGAACGCTTCCGCGCCGTCCGATCCGGTCGATCCGACGGTCCCCGACGGTCCACGTGGATATCTTACAGAAAAGAACCCACGCTTTCTGCGAAATGTTCCGCAGTCCACGCTTTCTGCGCACAAAGGACCTATTCGTGATTTTGCGAAACATCAGGACTTTTTTGTATAAAAAATCAATAGATCCCCCTTCTTCTCTTTTCTCTCCCGCGACGCTGGAGCTGCCGCCGCCGCCGACGCTCACCGCCGCCGCTGTGCTCCTCGCCGGACAAATCGATGCCCATTCGTAGCCTCCCAGCGATGCTCCGGCGACCATTCAGGGGTGGCGCCGCCACCCCCGTGCACCCGCGTCGAGGCGCGTCCAACGCCCCTAAGCGCACGTCCTGTCTCGCCGTGGTGCGCCGCCGCCGTGCTCCACGCCGCCGCGGCAGTGCTACGCCGTTGCTGACGTCACTGGGACGTCAACATGGGACCCAATTGTCGGTGTATTTTCTTTTAACAGGACATTTCCAGGAAACAATATTTTCTATGACAAGTGGCCCCTCCCACATTATTTGAATTTCATAAACTAAATAATACAATAAATCCAACAATTTCAAAACTATCCACCGGGAAAAAAATATATATATATCACAAATAATCACAAGGGACAAAATACATATTATTTATGCCATCCAACCAAAATTTAAATTTAAATATTTTAAATTAAAACAGCTTTCAAACATGATCATTTTGTAAAAATGAACACATACATATATCACAAGTAATCACAAGGAAAAAAATGCATACCATTTATGTCATCCAATCGAATTTAAAATTTGAATATTTTTAAATTGAAACAACTTTCAAACATGATCAAATTGTAAAACGAAAAATAATTCATACCTAATTTTTTTTCCAAATATGAATTTTTTTTGTAAAAACTAAGCACTTTTTTAACAAACACAAAATTTTGAACTCCAATAATCTCCAAGCCTAATTTTTTACAAATTACATATTTCTCCAAATTTAAACTAATTTCCAAATTGATTAACATTTGTGCACAACCATAATATAATTCCTTTGATTACAGTATTACATAGGAAAATTGTAGCAAAATAAAAATACACTAACATAGCATTTCAATTTGCTAAAAAAGTGAGAACTCCACTAATATATACCAAAATGCTCGCAAAAAAAAACAAAAAACAAATACATTTCAATTTGCTATCAGAAAGAAATGAAAACACTCTAAAATATATCCACACAATCTAAATGTAATTTCCCTAATTACATTCAGTTGTATTCATGAAATAAATTTGAACATTTCAATTTGATGAACATTTAAAAACATGGAAAAAATACATCGAACTATTCAAGGGGATATATTTGAACATCCAAAATTGCTAAATGGAGTTGGAAAAAATACATCGAACTATTCAAGGGGATATATTTGAACATTCAAAATATCCAAAAAAAAAAACTATTTACACCAAGGTGCAAACATTTTTGGACATTTTAATTTAACAAATATTTAGAGAAAACCTAAATACATTCCCTCTAATTAAATGGAGTTGGAATTAAACCTAGATATTTTTGTACATTTATAATTGCTGAAATTTTGAAGCTCATCCAGACGACATCTTTCAACGAATTTTAACGTTTTAAATTGGAAAATTACAATAAATACTTCAAGGAAAAAAAAAACAAATGCACTCTCTCCACTTACATGAAGTTAAATTTATTAAATATTCAAATCATACATTCCCTCCATTTGCAGACTTAAATTGAACATTCCAATTTGATAATTATTTTGATACAATCTAAATTAATTTATTACAATTACATAATTCAATTCAACAAATATGTATTCCCACTACCATAGACTTAAGTTAAATATTACTGTAAGAATCTAATTTTAACATTTTAATTCATTAGGTATTTAGATATACTCTACACAACAAATTTCAGCGAATTTCAAATTTCTCAAACCCAACAGGTGCGGCGTGCGCCCCACCAAATTTACCTAGTAAGCTATTAAAATAAGGAGACACAAATTACTGATTTGAGAGGTTACAACTTTCATCAATAAAGGTGCATCTTGAAGCATGATGTGGGCACTCGCAGGAATATTACCTTGTCTAGCTCAAAAGAAACACCATACATAGTCTGTAATACGCTGCTCTGGGAATGCATAGGAGCATCAAACGGCTGATGCCTTATAACGACTACATAGTCGTCAGTGAGGAACATATCTTCAACTTTCCCCTTCTTCAAGGTCTATAACCACATCATTACTACGCCATCTTCTTGTTGAATAAAACTGGGAGAGGGATCGGGTGGAATTTGAACCCTCGTCTGCTTGAATAAAATTGGGAAACAGATATGGTTGGATTTGAACCCTATTCTGCTTGATGACATGGACGATAGCTGCGGGTCTTCTTATTCATCGGGCCCTGCAAGAACCAGTAGTACGGGTCAGTACTGGAATCGGGCAGACGAGGCCCGGTGCGATCCTACCAGTCAGCGGCGAGGCTTTGGAGATTCGGGGGAGGGGGAAGGGTGAGGTATGGGAAGATGATTCCATGGGAGTGGGGCTCGAGGGTATCCATCGGGGGAGAGAGTGAGTTACCAGGGGAGCATGTCGCCTGGGAGGAGGGGTCGCCGTTCTCCTCCAGGTCCTGGACGGCCGCGTCCGGGGAAGGTGGTCTACTGGTCTTCAGGGGGACGGGAGGTCGCCAGGGAGGCAGCTAATGCTCCGCTCCTCCTCCTGGTCCTGGACGGTCGCAACTTCGATGGGGGAGGACGCCGCGAAGGGGCGGAGGCCGGAGGGGTCGCCGATGAGTGGGCTTGCGCAGTGGCAGACATGATTGCCGAAAGCGAAAAGGGAAAGGGTGGAGACCACCGTGGACCACTCGTTCGGTTTTTCTGTACCGGACCAAAGAAAAAGGGAATAGAAGTCAGCTGCGAGTGCGACGCGGACATAAAACCAAGCGAGCGCGCTCGCAATAGAGCCATTTCGCTCGTTAGGATTAGGATGACTCCAACGGGGCGACGCAAACGGACGCGCGTTTGGTCCGTTTGCGTCGCCAAAAGGACCCATGTCCGCCCCTTTCCTACCACTGCCCTCAACAGGCCGACGCATTGAGTCCGCCCGGCCAGAGTTTTTGATCATTTTTTGGCCATAAATACTCGAGCAATTATCAAGCACAATAAATAAGCTCAAATAACACAAATAATACAATTCATAAAAGCAATCCAAATAGTTCATCAAGTACTTATTATTACAATCCAAATAGTTCAAACAAACACAAATAAACAGTTTCGTAAATAACAAATTGTTTCATGCATTACAAACCAAATAAATAAGACAAGTAGTTCATCAAATGGAACTACTGCCCCTGGTCACCCTGGTTACCGTAGTACTGCTAGACATGCTCCACCAAATCATTTTGGAGCTGAACATGGGAGTCCTTCTCACGAATGTCACGGTGGAAGTCGAGGAACTGAGCAAACGCATACGGTCCCTGGGGCTCAACCAAATCACCCCGGAACTGCCATGCCTGATCATTCAAGCCCTCGTCGCGTTCGTCCTCCACGATCATGTTGTGCATGATCACACACCCTGTCATGACCTCCCACAGCTGGTCCTTGTCCCATGTCCGAACAGGATGGCGAACAATAGCCCATCGGCACTATAGAGCACCGAATGCACGCTCTACATCTTTTCTTGCGCTCTCTTGCTCCTTGGCAAACCTCTTCTTCTTCTCATCATTGGGATTGGAGATTGTCTTCACAAATGTAGTCCATGTGGGTAGATCCCATCAGCAAGGTAATAGGGCTTGTCATATTGGTGACCATATATCTCAAAGGTCACCTGGGGTGCCAGGCCATTGGAGAGCCTATTAAACACCGGAGACCGCTGCAGCACATTGAGGTCATTGTGCGAGCCGGCCATGCCAAAGAACGAGTGCCAAATCCAGAGGTCCTGTGATGGCACAGCCTCAAGTATGACCGTGCAGGCCCCAACATGGCCCTTTTACTGCCCCTGCCAAGCAAATGGTTAGTTCCTCCACTCCCAGTGCATACAGTCTATGCTCCCGAGCATCCCGGGGAAGCCTCTTGCCTCGTTGATTGCCAAGAGCCGAGTCATGTCGGCAGCATTGGGCTCCCGCAGGTACTCCGGACCGAACACCTGCACCACGGCCGCGCATAACTTGTACATGGCTTCCAGGCACGTGGACTCACTCATGCGCACATACTCGTCCACAAGATCGCCGGCAATCCGATACGCAAGCATGCGAATGGCGGCGGTGCACTTCTGGTACGACGAGAAGCCCCTTGACGAGGATATACCCTTCGGGTTCCCTATTATTGGTATACCTGGTACAGCCCAGACGAAGGCCCACCTGACGGCCTAGCAATTACTTCAAGCACAAGGCAAGGACTCCAAGTCGTAGTCTACTAGGACTCTTGTAAAGCATACCTGGCTCCCATTATAAAGCCAAGCAGGGGCACCCCCATGGGGGGAAGAGATATCTAGACATAGCATACACGCATAGCATAGAGAGACCACGTCTCACCACCACAATCGCCATTACGGCCACCATGTAACCTCATATATGATCATAATCAGACAAGCAGGAGTAGGTCTTTACCTCACAATGAGGGGTCGAACCTGGTTAAATCCTTGATTGTCAGCCGTCCGATACTACCAGCGCGCACAGCTTCTCCCTCAAAATCTACCTAGGGTACTCGACCCTGGGATTGCCGGGGGCACACCTCGACAATTGGCGCCGTCTGTGGGAAGAACGCGTGTTGGATCGCGGTTTCGGCGGCTCCATCATCTTCATCGACAAATCTTCATAGACAAAAGCGACCAAATCACATCTAGCGGCGGTGTCCGTACATATCAGATCCAATCTATGTCACATCGCAGGTGACGCGATCAAATTCATCATCAACAAACAGCCGTCGACTTCATCGGGTGGCGGCGGCGTCCCGTGTGCAGGCAAAAGCCGAGATCTAATCTGAAGAAAACCGACGAGCATGCAAAGCGAGCCAAACAAAAACGGCGGCGGCGACCTCCGCGATCCAGTCTAGACGGTGAGGTTTCGTGTGCGCAGGCTCGGTGCGGCGGCGTTCCGTGGCAAATCACGTACGATCAAATCTCTTCGGCCAGCCGAACGAGGTGCGACTGCTGATGTTCAAGCCGCCCATGGCAGCGTCTGGGTCCGCGTCCAGCCAAGCACATGGTCGCATGCATGTGCATGCTTCATGCATGGATCAATCAGCTCGTTTCGTTCACTAGCTAATCAATCTCTCTCCGTACTAACTACTGTTTTAGATTATTTTTACAGCATGTGCTAATCGCTCTATTTCATTACGAGGGCAAAGGGTATTGGAGATCGAAACAGCTGCTACAGCCTGCGAGATCCAATCTGATTCACGGCCGGCAGCTTATCAACAGAACATCGGCGGCCACGTTCCGTGCATGCTGCATGTACGAGGGGAGCCAAGGTGAAAGGGCACGCCCGCAGAACCGCACCTCGACAACTCGTACGCCACAACTCAGCGATCATCTTCATCGAAAAATCTCCATCAGCAAACGACGCGGCTAGATCGCGTCTAGCGATAAGCCTCATCATCAACCAGGCGGCGGCACGCCTCGGCAATCCAATCTACATCAAACTCTCCTGCGACCACGCAAGAAGTTGCGGGTTGACACATATACACGAACAGATCGGCGTATCTTCTAGGAGGCCCGCCTGCGTCCGTCTCGGCTGCAGCGACGGCAAAGACGCGATTATGCACTCGCATGCTACATCGGCCCCAAAAAATTCAGCGGATAGGTACCGACGACTTGGCAATGCTCGGCGGCACGACGCATTGGCTTTGGTCGTGCGTACATGACGGACCGGCGAGTCGACAAATCGGAAGTGTGATCGGCAGCCTCTACAACAACAAATTCACTCGACATCAACATCGACTACACCAACACTGCGGGCAAACTTCGACTCCCTCGACATCATCAACCACCACGACGATAATCAGCGTCGGTGGAATTAGCACACAAAGACCGCTCCCTAGAAGGGCACTACGTACCCTCGAGGCTGGCACTCGAAATAAAAAATGGCATCATCTTCGACTGCGCGTACCCGACAGACTGGCGACTCGGGGCGACGGCGGTGCTGTGCAGTTTCATCGGCCGCTCGCCAATCTCTACACGGACACAGGACGCGCCCGAGACTCGGGAGCTGGCGACTCGACATCAACAACAAAACATCAACTTCATCGCCACATCCAAGACTTGGGGGATGGCGCTTCATCATCAACTCAATCATCAACTTTATCGCCGCATACGAGGCTCGAAGGCTAGCGGTTCGTCGTCAACGGCAAAAAGTATCTACACCGCTTCACCCAACGGCGACTCGAGTCCCTATATCGACTGCACATCGTCAACCCCGCTTCATCGACTCCGTATTATCTCTGCATCGACAACTCCACCGCATCGACTCCAGTCTGCCGTGTCGACTACCTCTGCTGCATAAACTCATGCGTCTTCCACACCAAACACCGGCTAGGCAGCGCCGCAACCAACACAACTATGCTCGCCTTCTCAAACTTCAACGACAACACCACGTGTACATCCATCGCGATTGATTTGAAGAAGTCCAAGGGACAACAAACAGCAGACTGGAGGAGCAACCAGGCATGTCGCATATGTCGACACACTTCTGCATGCAGGAGGGCATGGCGAGAGCCTGACCAAAAAACAACATGCACATATGCACCTCAATCTCTCTCGTATACTACATATTTTATTTCATTTACTAATCTACTGGCACAGCTCCAACCAAGGAACCCGACGTCCTCATCGCCTGCCTCCACAATCACAACCACCAATCGACTCAATGCGGACATCTTCGACGACTCGACACGACTTGTCTGTGATGGTGTCCACGTCTCGGCAGTCTCGGCGTTCACGGCTCGGCAGCCTGCGACTCGGCCACAACTTCATCACCATCATGGCGGCGATCAATGTCGGTGATATCAAATACACAAAGACCGCTCCCTCAAAGGGCACTACGTACCCTTGGGTGATGGCACTCGACATCAACAAACGACATCAGCTTTGGCCGTGTGTACTCGATAAATCGTCGACTCGGGAAGAGAGTAACGTGTGCACGCAAGCACGAGACTCGGTGGCCGACGCTTCGTTATCAACAACAAACATCATCTCCATCGCCACACCCGAGGCTCGGGGGCTGGCGCTTCGACATCGACAGCAAACAACAGCTCATCACCGTACCCGACAAGGCGACACCCGTAACTTCCTCGACTCCACATTCTCGACTCCGCCTCCGATACTCGGGGGCTGGCGCTTCGTCATCGACAGCAAACAACAGTTCATCGCCGTACCCAACAAGACGACACCCGTAACTTCCTCGACTCCACATCCTCGACTCTGCCTCCGATACTCGGGGTCTGACGCTTCGTCATCGACAGCAAACAACAGCTCATCGCCGTACCCGACAAGGCGACACCCGTGACTTCTTCGACTCCACATCCTCGACTCCGCCTCCGATACTCGGGGGCTGGTGCTTCATCATCAACAAAAAGTACATTGTAGCACTCGACACATCACTCGAGTGCCTTCATCATCGACTCCACATCAACGACTCAGCTTCATCGACTTTGCATCATGAACTCCACTTCGCCGGACTGGCAAAGAGGACTCGGGGGCTGACCGTACTCCGGTCCGCCGCGTCCATTCTGGTACGCCGCGTCGACTGCCCATGCCGCACAACTCCGCCGCGTCGGCTCCGGTTCGCCACGTCGACTCTACAACACAACTCCACCGTGTTGACTCCGGTACGTCGCGTCGACTCCTTCGGCTATACACTAGGCATCGCGCAATTCGCCTCGGCCGCACCCAACACACTCGGGGGCTGCGCCGCACAGGCCGTAACAAATTCGCCTCGGTCACACCCGACACTCGGGGGGTGCGCCGCACAGGCCGTAACAAATTCGCCTCGGCCGCACCCGACACTCGGGGGCTGCGCCGCACAGGCCGTAACAAATTCGTCTCGGCCGCACCCGACACTCGGGGGCTGCGCCGCACAGGTCGTAACAAATTTTCGTCGGCTGCACCCAACACTCGGGAGCGCACTCGCCATAGGTTCGAGTGTTGCACAACTGAAAATATCTACGCCATCTGGCACGAAGACTGAAACACTCAGAAGATAATTGACAACAACAAAAAGGAAGGCAAATTGAGCCTATGCCCAACTACAAATAGTTGCACATAGCCTCGGGGGCTACTCCCATCGGGAGCGCTGTCACGCACCCGATAAGGCATAAGCAAGAGAAAAACATGCACAGTCGAAACTTACTCGACTAGCTACTTAGCTACCCACATAAAGCAAAAGCACAATCATAATCTTCCCAAGGTGTATCTTCGATCCTTGGATGCTGCACACGTAGTGCATAGGTAAGACCCGCTGATCTGTCGAGCTGGGCCGGGGCACGCTCCTAACAGCGTTTGCCCTGCAACTTTTCGTGTCAACAGACATGAAGGAAATCCTAACGGACGCGTTGGGTAGCAAAGTTACGCTGCAGATCAGCTCAGTAAGGCCTCCGCGGCATGAGTCGAATCTGACCAGCTTGTTCCGGGTTCGAGTCCAGGGACTCGAGCTTAATGTATGCTAGTAAGGTTTTGCCCAGAAGTGTAGTTAACTGGTCTCGATCCGTCGAGTTTACCGGGCCTACTATGCCCTTATCCCTAGGCAAAATAAACAAAGCATTAGTCGACGTCTTTCCGACTCAGCATGCACAATCGAGGCATTCTCGACTCAAAAATACATAACAAAGTTCATGCAAAACATCAGTCGACGAATTACCGACTCAACAAGCACAATCGAGACAATCTCGACTAAAAAAACATAGCAAAATGAGCAAAGAATCAGATGATGAAATACACCTGCAAATGAGTCTCTGTCCGATTCTTCGAATCGAACAGACACTCGGGGGCTACTCCTATCGGGAGCACTGAGCGCGCACCCGACGAATTACAGAGTCAAAAGTACCAGAAAATGCAGCAAAGGCGCAAAGACTGAGCCCAAGTTGAGAACATCCTTGGACAACTCGAATTTCATCGATTACTCCCATCGGGAGCGCACTCGCCTCTGGCTCGAGTGCAAATGATTTTCCTCAAAAGCTGGGTTTTCATTGCTCGCCCTGACTATATTAAAATTGGATTTTCTATAGCTCGTATTGGATTTATGAAAGTTGGGTTTTCTATAGCTCGTATTGGATTTATCAAAGTTGGGTTTTCTATAGATCGTATTGCATTTATCAAAGTCGGGTTCTCTATAGCTCGTATCGGATTTATCAAAATCGGGTTCTCTATAGCCCGCACGCAAGTATCAAAGTCGGGTTCTCTATAGCCCGCACGGATTTCTCAAAGTCGGGTTCTCTATTGCCCGCGCCGGATTTCTAAAAGTCGGGGTTTTTCTTTACACCCGCGTCTAATTTATTAATATTGGATTTCTTACACTAAACTGGATTTCTCAGGAATAATTCAACTCACAAAGTATGGATATTACAGTCATCACATGGTCATCAACACACCCGATGCATCGACTGCGCCTACTCGACATACTGTTATGAGTCTCTACCCGATACTTCGAATCGACCAGACACTCGGGGGCTAGTGACGAGGATATACCCTTCGGGTTCCCTATTATTGGTATACCTGGTACATCCCAGACGAAGGCCCACCTAGCGGCCCAGCAATTACTTCAAGCACAAGGCAAGGACTCCAAGTCGTAGTCTATTAGGACTCTTCTAAACCCTACCTGGCTCCCATTATAAAGCCAAGCAGGGGCACCCCCATTGGGGGGGGAAGAGATATATAGACATAGCATACACGCATAGCATAGAGAGACCACGTCTCACCACCACAATCGCCATTACGGCCACCATGTAACCTCATATATGATCATAATCAGACAAGCAGGAGTAGGTCTTTACCTCACAATGAGGGGCCGAAACTGGGTAAATCCTTGCTTGTCAGCCGTCCGATACTACCAGCGCGCACATCTTCTCCCTCAAAATCTACCTGGGGTACTCGACACTGGGATTGCCGGGGGCACACCTCGACACCCCTCATACCACATGCATCGGGCTTGCACATGAAGTAGTCATCAAAATGCATCACGCCCACCCGGATGCGGTTGAACAAGGACCTTCTCATCCGGAAACGGCGCCGGAAAACCTTGGGAGGGTATGTGGGCTTGTGGGGACGAAAGTAGTCCCCATACAGCTGGATTTGGCCAGCTCGCCGGTTCCGGTCAAGAGCAGGAGAACGGCCCGCCAAGGAGCCTCGGAACACTGGCCGCATCCTCTCTATGTACTCGTTGACGATGAGGGTGGCGACCAGGCCGTCACTGTCATCGTCGAAGGAATCATCCGAGGATGAGTGGTACATGATGTGGTTCTTGTAGAACCACTCATCCGCGTTATCCATGGCCTAGGGTCGTACCTGAATTGCCGGGGCGAACGGCCGAACACCTTGTGGGCGGCGTGTCTGTCGCGGGCGCTGTGGACGTTCCTGGCCGCAAGATTCACCGGTGACGGTGGGGAAGCACCTGCTCCGGTGACGGCGTCCCCGGAATGGCCGGCAGTGCCAAATCGAGGGTGCGACGGCGGGTGGCGGCGAGAGGGGCGGAGGAGGAGGAGATTGGGGTGGGGAATGGTCTGATTTGCGGGCCAGGGGCAGACTAGGGCAGGACACAAAAGGGCTCCGCTCGCGTCCGGGGCCGACGCATCGGTGGCCCAAATTTGGGCCAGGAATGCTTCGCGGCGGACCAAAAAACGGACCGCGGTCCGTTTGCGCCGCCCCGTTGGGCCGTGTTTTTAGCCCTCGCGGACAGGAACGGAGGCGCGCGGACTCGATGTGTCACCCCGTTGGAGTCATCCTTAGCGCCGCATAGGAGTCATCCTTAACGTTGTCATATTCGTGGGCCGACCCATTTTGATTCGCACGATCGTTTGACTTTTTATCACCGGGAAAAAACGAGAAAAATTAGCAGCTGTAAATAGGAATCTAACATGGGATACATCGTTGGGAAAGAAACTGTAATAGCCAACTGGGCTAAACCATGCTTGTGTCGTACTATTAATAAAATGCATCAAATACATAGATGTTTTTAACGGATCAGTACAATTTTCAAAATGAACAATTTTAGTTTGGACTCATTTTTAAATTTGAACATTTTAAAAAAGAACAATTTTCAAATTTGGAACCATTATCAAAATAGAACAATTTCAAAATGTGGAATCATTTTCAAAATGGTACTATTTTTACATATGGACCATTTTAAAATTTGAAACCATTTTTAAAATGAAACCATTTTAAAATTTGGAACCATTTTGAAAAAATGAACAATTTTCAAATTCGGAACCATTTTTAAATTTGGAAGCATTTTAAATTCAGAACCATATTTAAACGTAACCATTTTTTTTTAATCTGGAACGATTCTAAGAAATGAACGATTTTCCAGTTTGAAACCATTTTAAAATTGTAACCATTTCATGTTCGGAACCATTTTCAAAATAAAACCATCATCAAAGATGTAAATTTCTGCAATACTAAGACAAAACTTAATAAGTAGTTTAGTTTAATGGTTCTTATCGAGGGAACATTGCGAGTGATGTGAGATCAGTTGGCATATGTAAATAGCGTTGTTGATGGGCGTGCGCAGTAAGGTATATCGTTGTCTGACGTCGTGGCGGCTCGAGACAAGTTCATTGTGTTGATCCACTCGGCTTATCAGCGTGCGCGTGTGGTAAGTGTGTCTGCTGTACTGGTTTGTGCTCCTATCTTGGATTTAGACAGTCTGGTGAGGTTTTCAGTTTTAAATGATATGCTTAGGTAGTTAGGTGTGTGACATCCGGCTCTGATCAGGTCCACTCGGTGTAGCGAGTTGTCGTTTTGATGGTGGCTTCCGTTAATCGAAGTATTGTTTTAGTTTTCCTTCTTATCAGGATCTTACTACAGAACTGTTGGCAAGCGCAAAAAAACTGACATGGTACAAAGAGATCTGCCTGGTTTTGACTTTTGATGACGGGCTTCAGAACGCGCCAATCTTTCCCCCTACTGGTAGCCTGGTACGGTTCCTCGCTCACGGCAGCGGCAAGGGGTGGAGGCGCGGCACGACGGCGCAGACGAGCGGCTGCTTGCGCGGTAGCGTCAACCCCGGCCCTTCCTCCATATCCACCTTGTCTGCGCCGCCCGCGGGCCTCCACTCGAAGCACTGCACCATGGCGGCCAGTGCGGCCTGCACCACCAGCAAGGCCAGCGACGCGCCGGGGCAGATCCGCCGCCCGGACCCGAACGGCAGCATGTGGAAGTGCTGCCCGCGCACGTCCGTCCCGGCGTTCGCGCCACCCTCCAGGAACCTCTCCGGCCGGAACACCAGCGGCTCCGGCCAGCTCGACGGGTCGCGCCCGATGGCCCACACGTTGACGAATACCGTCGCGCCGGCCGGCACGTCGTACTCGCCAATCTTGCACCGTTCCGGGGACTGACGCGCCACGAGCGGGCCCGTCGGGTGAAGACGGAGCGTTTCCTTGGCCACCGCCTGGAGGTAGGGGAGGTTCGAGATGTCCGACTCGTCGGCGAGGCGGTCCTTGCCGACCACCGCGTCCACCTCCTCCTGCGCCCTCCGGAGTACGTCAGGGTTGTTGATCAGCTCCGACAGCGCCCACTCCACCGTGATCGTCGTCGTGTCCGTCCCGGCCGCGAAGATGTCCTGCACCAGTTCAAATATTTTGTTAGCACTGCATCGTCAATGAATGAATCGAGCAAGCAATTCATGGTCGAGCTTTGTACTCCTACTTACCAACATGAATGCCTTCATGTTGTCCCTGGTGAGCGGCATCGTCTTCGTGCATGTCGAAGAGTATGTCAAGAATGTCCTTCTCCTGCTCCTCGCCGCCGCCCTCCCGCTGCTGCCGCCGCTTGGCGTCCCTGGCCGTGAGAATCCTCTCCATCATGGCGTCAAACTTGCGATGCACGGCGTCGACGCGCTTGCCGAGGCCCTGCACGTCCCAGTTCCTGAACGCACCGATGTAGTCCTGCAGGTTGAACGTGCCGGTGAGCACGGCCGTCTCGGCGACCAGGCTCCGGAACTCCTCCGCGCCGTTATCGTCCCCTGTCCACTGCCTGCTCATGACCATGCGCGATACGATGTCGCCGGTGAGGCCCATGAGCGCGGCGTTCACGTCGACGGTCCCGGCGGCGCCCTGCCGCGCCAGGGAGGCCACGAGGCGCGCGACCTCCTCGCGGCGGACGTGAGCGAGGCGGTCGAGGGTGCGGCCGGCGAGGAGCTCGTGCACGCACGCCTTCTTCATGAAGCGCCAGAAGGCGCCGTAGGGCGCGAACGAGAAGTCCTGCCCGCCGTAGGTGAGCCGGTGCACCGCCGCAGGCTTGGGCCGGTCGAGGAACGCGGCCTCGTGGGTCTTGAGCACCTCGCGGGCGGCGTCCGGGGAGCAGGCGGAGATGCAGGGCACGGAGCCTAGCCGGAGGAAGAGGAGCGGGCCGTGGCGCTCCGCGAGGCGGTGCAGCGCCTGGTGGGGCAGTGGGGCGAGGAGGTGGAGGTGGCCCAGGATAGGCAGGCCGAATGGGCTCGGCGGGAGGCGTAGCCTGCTGCCCCGGCGCCGGATCACGGCGTACAGGACAACTGTGAGGACGGTGACGAGCAGGAGGAGCGGTAGGCTGGTGGCGTTGGGGTGAAGAGGTCTCGAGCTGCTGCCAGTGTGACCTCCATGCTTACGGATGAAGCTGAGTTGACTACCCAGCTAGCTAAGCTTCACTCGGATCAGTTTAGCTGTGTGTTCTTGCTTGCTCCTATGATTGCTAGTAGTTTGTATGTTTATTTATACTTGCTGCGAGTATTTAGCGACCAAAGTACAATTTCTTGGTACGAGAAAAAATTCAAAAAAAAAACCTTGGTACGAGAAGCAACATAATCGACATGGACTTGGTATTCAGGTTGCTGTGGGAATCTGCGTAGTCGCCGATTCCTTAGGCAAATCTGGCATCATCATGCATCCTCAGACGAGGCCGGCCGGCAGGTCTGAAGTAGTCAAGTAGAGCTAACTGGTTGACTACGTCCGTATAGGCTCGACTGTGTCATGAAAGTTACACACATTCTTGTTGGTTTTCTCTTATACCAGTGCGCTTAGCCGGCTAGCAGCTGCTTGCTTGATCAAATGCCACTTGCTCTGGATACCCACCGAAATCATACATTGAGATTAACAAAATTTGTAGTGTGGAGAAATTAAGAGGAGCAAACGTGTATAAGGTTAGACCTATAGCTCAAAAGAAATTATGTCTCTCGGTAGCGCCTCTTAGCACTCAAGATAGAAGTAAGCTAGTCGAGACATGAAATACGTACCTAGCTACATTATTTAAAGGAGAGAAAAAATGTCACCAGTGAAGAAGTGATCGGCGGCACACACCAGCAAATATCAACATCGTCCACCTTAATTGACAACACACAGACTGAGAGAATGTTTTGTGAAAGCAATGCCACGAAGAGGGAAATGAGGGGAGAATGTTGTCGAATCAAAACATTGAAGGCTAGTTCTTGGGTCACCATGATCTAAAAAATAGAACACATAATTAAATGCATATGGAGTACATATACACTCTATTCCACCTTTAGTCACTTCCCATTAGAATGGGTACTGTAATAAGTAGGGTATGAGTACTATATATGATGTGTCATCAAATTACGAACTACCGACGCAATTTAAGATCTATGCATATCGGGGTGAAGAAATTTATGCTTTAAGAGCTTCACTGTAGGCATGCCACATATTTGTCTCATAATATTTTCCGACGTCGCCCTTTTTTCCTTTTGGAGTTCGCACCTTCATATTACAAACATATATCTTCAAGAAAAAAATGTGTCTTAACCGAACTATTCAACTATATGCAATGGATTTTTTAGTTGATCCTTCTCTACTTTTTGCGATATGGGTGATAAAAGTGGGCGCATATACCGTGTAGGAGGCGATGTGCAGCGTGAGGTGGCAAGGAGGGCAAAGGGTGCGAGAAAAACACATTGTATTCCAACATTAGTCATTTCCGAGTGCAATGGATAATCTAATAGACTAGGATATCAATTTGATCGTGTGCGGTCTCAGTGCGAACAACTAGCGCGAGCTAAGGTCAATGCACAGAGGCATAGACAGTTTTACGTCTTTGGTCCATAACCGTAGGTGTGTTTCATCTTTGTGTGTCACACAGAACTTCTGACACCTCCCTTTCCTATTGTAGTTCCCACCTTCACATTGCCTATACCATGTGATGTATTGGTTCTTAGTCCTCCTTTTCTTATCTGATCTATAATGGTGGTGGGATTATGTCTATTCTATCTATTTCACACTTGGAAGAATATAGATAGTGGATTGGCTACCCATGGTGATGTGTACGCACGCACTCATTGCCATCCGATTTGCTACGAGATGTGTGAAAAGCTACATAGGGCTTTGACCGAGTGGAGGACGCGCGTGATGTAACATTGCTAATCCTATGGGGACCAATGCTTAATCAACTGACAAAACAATCAACTCGCATTCAGTGAAGAATATATATATGAGGTTCCTCGCCAAGTCAGTTGAACCACTATTAGCTCACCAACTTCCAAAGATTTCACAGCTTGGCCGTGACTCCGCAATTATGGGGAAATCGTCCTTGGTTTCTACTCTTCAATCCTCAGAGAAATTGTACTTGGTTCTTTCATTGTGCATGTTAATTATTGTATCGCTTTATACGACCGATAAAGTTCCAGCAATATTGATATTGGTGTGTCGATCCCTTTATTAAAGACACAAAACATTATTTATATTTTGTGCTTAGCCTGGGCTAGAATTGCGAGTTGGAAAAAATAATTGCGATCCTGGTATATTCTGTAAACATATATACCTTACATTGAGTGCATATATTTAATTACCATTTTAGCATGTAACCCTTGTGTGCATGGAGCGGCTATGTTTAAAAAGAAATATAACTCCATTGAATTGTTCAACTGCACAATGTTTTTTGGTTGTCCTTATTTTGTTCTCTATTTCATACTCTAAAATACCCTCAAGTTTTTATTGGTTTTGATTCCTAATATGTGCAATTATGGAGCAACACCACATTGACAAGATCCACCAACTTAGCAAATCTCATTCCTCTCGCGGTTGTGTCCACATAGTTTTACAATGTTTCCTCTTCGAGCTAGCAAAGTTTCCTTGTTGGTGGATGGGGGCATCAATTATTGGGTTGCGGGGAAAAACTTTAAAATTTATCTATAACCTTACCGCCAAGATCTATTCTATGAAGATATGCTGCACCCCCATAATGCGATGATCAAGATACTTACAAACACGCTTGTGGAAGATCTTGTGTTTGTCGAAGTAGATGTCGGTGTAGCCTGATGAAGAATCTCACGTCCACGCCGGGAGGTGAGATTGTTGCCGTACGTCGACGTAGATGTAGACGTTGATGAAGTTGTTCCGTCGTCCGAGGAACTGCTGGCGCGAATTCCGCTCTAGCGGTATCCACACATACACCGTGTCAACCCACCCCGTGCGTTCACCGCCTAGCTACTAGCATGTGGTGAAGAGAGACCGCCTTGTGGCATAGTTTAGGTGGTAGATCTAATCAACTAGTTTAGATTTATATGAGAAGATTAGAGACGTCTAATTCTCAACACATGAGATCTACAAGAGAGAGAACTTGCAATTGCTTGTATCAAACCCTAGGGGCTTGGGTTGCTTATAAAGGAGCCCAAGGGGTGGAGGACTTGGGGAAGGGGCCAAGCCCTTCCCCTTTGGGCCGGCCAGCCAAGGAAGGGAGGGAGGAGTCCATCCCCTTCCCCAACTCGGATTGGGATGAGGATTAGGGCTCCTCCCCCCCCCCCCCCAAACCGCCTCACCAACAAGGAAGGGGGGAGGAAACCTCCCCCTTCTCCAACTCGCTCCAACAAGGCAAGGGGGGAGGAAACCTCCCCCCACTCCAACTCCGGTTGGAGGGAGGAGTTGGAGTCCTCCCCCAAACCGCCTCTCCCTAGAAGGAAGGGGGAGGACTCCTCCCCCCACTCCAATTCGGTCCCACCGCCCCATGTGGGGTGCGGCTGCCTTGTGGGCCCACTTGGCAGCCCCCTTTTATTGGGCTCCAAATAAAATCCTTTATTTATATTTTCTAATATAATTAAATAAATAATTAATTGTTTTGTCTAATTAATTCCTAAATGAATATTTCCTTTTATAGAAAATTCCCGGAATTAATTACTTATCATATAACTCATATTTATATGAACCGGGATACCTAGTATCCGCAGACAAAACCATCGGAATAATATTTCCTTCTTTATAAGCACTCGGATTAAATCCGCTGATGATAGAAAACATTCTATCATCCGGAAACATTAGATGTCCGCATTCTCTCTAACTTATAATTCACCGAAACAAATCCCAGTGACATCGGAGCTATTCCGACACAATCTCATTCCCACTAAAACTGCATCTTTACTCTCAATCAAAGATTGACCTACCGCTTAAGTGTGTGACCCGAAAGATTCAGCAAATACAAAGTATTGTTTGGGAGCTTACCAAACAATAACCAGCAGTGGGTTAGGCATTCGTACTGGCATCCTTGTGTTGTGAATGAACGACAGAAGCTGTGCGTTACTCATTACGCTTAATTCCCTTACGTACACGATACCAATGATATCTCGAGATTGAGACAACGTGGTCTAGTGTGATCAAACCCTTCGATCATAACACATATAATTCTCGTACCAATATCATTCTCTTTTCTCATTCCGTATATATGTTGTCCCGTGATAAATCACGCTTGTGTCTGGCCAGACGATTGGGTGGCAATAATACTGAGATGGCCTAGAGGATGTATCTCTCCATCGCCTGGAGGAGTAAGTGCCATTCTTGAACGATCTCTGTTCCAATACATTATTCTAGTTCAAGCCCAAAAGCCACCTATCATAGTCCCATGTTACTGCAAGTCGTTTGGTGGAAATCAAAACTCGAGTGTCGAATAAGCGGTCACAAGATATTCTCATAGCATAGGAATCTAGCTAACGATAACTAAATAGATGATCATTGCTATTTCATCGTCGACGATTTGTCTCATAGCAAGATCATACGGTGGGTCGGTTCAGTGCTATTATCATTCCGATAATCCACTCCTATAGTTATTTGACTTATACAAAGTCCATGATCAGGAAAATACGATCATTGAACAGCAAGATAGGCTAGTCTTAGAGACAAGACCATGAACTCTTTTTCCGTTCATATCTCTACACGTGTATCGGAGGTTTTCCTCTTGCATACGTTGTATTTTCTATACAAGTACCCAATACAGTTATAGTATAAAGATATAAACATTAATAATAAACATGGAGATAAATAATAAACTTAATTATTATTGTCTCTAGGGCATATCTCCAACATCAATGTCCTTATGTTAGGTCCATTCAAAGGCCCACATTATGTAGAGCTATTTGTAGTTTATTAGTGGGTGCGGAGGGAACACCATGAAATTTGCAGTTCTTGTTTTGGTCGAACCGTGTAAAAAAAGGACTATTTGGACATTAAATGTGCAAATGGACTTGTCAGGAACATCAAATGGACTTGTTGAATCATGTCGAGCATTGCAATACGATTTCAAATAGGGTTAGACACAATTTTATAAGCACATCTATACATCGTATACCTCTTATAAAGCAAAATCCAACTAACATGTATATATTATTATTTTATCTCCACATGCATTCTATCCACATTATCCATTCTTTTAGCCAACTAATTTTCCATATCACCCCACTAATATTATTAACTATAGTACATTGGGCATGCAATTTATTCATGTAATCTATTTTTTAGCCATATGATTGCCAAGATCACCAATTATTTGTCGTCAAATACCCAACAACTGCTCGTCAATTAAATATAATCTCTGGACCATTTTGCGATTTTTTGCCTATTTTGTGAACAACTTCATATTTATTGTGTCTTATACTTTAGTTTGCGTGAAGTTCTTAATGAAATTCCCGCTGTAACTCACAGGGTAATCTTATAGTAGTAGTCTCTAAAATATCACGCAAATCAGCATCTACACCAAGGGCATATCGCCCACTGCTGCAATGGTTCCTAGACAAAGTTTCTATTCCTGGTGAACTTGTAAACCCATTATTGAGGAGTAAATCTACTCTTTATGGTCACGGAGGACAATAAAAGTAGCTTCCTCCGCTCTAACTAGGTCTTTGGAGGAACTGCCCCTGGGCCCTGGGTGTGAGACAAACACATTCTATTCCAATTTAGTCACTTCCCAGTGGAATGGGTAACGTAACAGGCTAGGATACGAGTATGACCATCAGTCCATGTGCGATCTCATTGCAGGCTACTGGTGTGAGTCGATACCAATGCAAATCAGCGTAAACGGATTTACGTTCTTGATCCACAACCGTACGCATGTCATATCTTTGTGTGTCGTACGGAACTTCTGACGCCTCCTTCTCCTATTGGATTTCTCACCTTCACATTGCATATGACAAGTGATGTATCCCTCCTTTTACTTACTCCCTCCGATCCATATTAGTGGGCACAACTTTGTCTAGATACACATGTATCTAGTCTAAATACTTAACTAGATACATATGAATTTAGACAAAGCTATGCCCACTAATATGGATCGGAGGGAGTATTTGATTTATAATGCTGGTGAGATTGCGTTTGTTCTGTTTGTATATTGACACTTTCTTTTTTGAGATTGTATATTGCACACTTTCGAAGAATATATGTATGAGGTTCCTCGGCAAGTCAAGCAGTTAAAAGCACTAATAGCTCACCAACTTTTATAGATTCCACATCTTGGTTCTAACTCTTCAGTTATGGGGAAATCATCCTTGGTATCCACTCTTCAGCATAATTAAGACCAGAGAATTAAACTCTACTCCTGTAAAGGTCAATATCATTTCTAACACATCCATAGTTATAAAAAAGAGCAGCTGGTACAAGTGGGAATAAATCATGTGACTTACGGTTGAGCATTCCCAACCAAGCTCGCTTGCCTCCTAGTTGAATGAAAATGGGCTTTACCATCTGTAGATTCATTCATTATTTTTTTCCATGATTTAAATTCCCCCACAACTAAATTTGTATCTCGTCCTACACCACTGACAGTCAGGCCGAAGCCCGACCCCTTCTCGAGGGAGGGCTGATCCATAGACTACGGTGTCATCCATTTGTGATAAATATACCTCTCGCCGCTTTTTCCAACGTGTAGATATCTCCAAAAATGGGTCTGTGTTGTGCAGTTGTTGTAGAGACGACACCAACAGAGTAAATATGTCAACCGATAAATAACTTACAGATGAGAAGAGATTTTATCGCTACAAATCTTACCATTTCTAAATAGCAAAAGCGACCAGATTATGACGGTCGCTCCTACCCTAATGAGAATTATATGCCTGTGATTATTCTGCATAACTAGTTTGCAACACTACCTAGCGATACAGTAGAAGTCGCTTGAATGACTGATCAGGTAAAACAGGTGAACCTTGCATTGGAATAATAAATTCTTAATTATCTCATTATGCTGAAAAAATTCACGATGTAAGCTCCCATGCCTGTTGCGTTTTGCAATGGTTAAACCTTTGCGAAGGTGTCACTCGAAGTTGTACCTTTATATTCAGATTTTGAATTCATTTTTATCTACTAGAACTTCTGAATAACAAGTTTTTGTAGGTGTATTCCACCGAGAAATTACCATTCTCATATAGATCTCAACGAAATGTATCACAAACCCGCCACGACTGAACAATGGCCAACCGACAAAGAAGAGTTTTTCATACCGCAAGTCTGGGTACGATTAATCTTGCCTGAACAAGTTTGAAGATGGTTGAAAAACACACGTAGCCCTGTATTAAGTGCCTACATTGTCTCACCACGAGTGTTTCGTGCAAAATTTTAATTTTTTAGACCAAAGGCCTAAAAGACCCGACGTTAAATTAATAACGCCACAAACGGCGAGAGGATACAAAGTGCTGAACCCAGAATACAACGCAACCCCGCACACACACAAGGAACATGAACTACTAAGCGATTACAGATGAACCCCGACGAACACCGCCACCGTCCACACAGGTAGACAGGCTCCACAAGGAGGCCTCAAAGGGACGCCGAGGAGCCAAGCTCAACAAGGGGGCCACAGAGCGACGCACCGTGGAGATAAGGAGAGCGCTGACGAGCACCGCCACTGATCACAGAAGCTGCAGACACGAAATCACCGAAGCTCACCGCCACCGTCCACACAAGTAGACAGGCTCACCAAACCCCTCAACGGGCCGCCGAGGAGACTAGGACGAAGCATCGCCACTGACCACAAAGTTGCAGTCAGGCTCAACAAGGGGGCCACAGAGAGACGCCGGTGAGATAAGGTGAGCGCCGACGAACACCGCCACTGACCACAGCGGCTGAAAACAGGCACCAGGAAGCTCCAAACAAGAAACGCCGATGTGCAAAGGGAGTTGTAGACCTTGCCGGAGAGAGCTCGGCGAGAGGTTGCCACCGCAGCCAACACCTCCCAACCTCCGGGAAGCAACCAATCGTGTGCTCCAAAGCGGCGTCTTCAAGAAGAGCACGATACCAAAGCGCCGCCACCGCCCGATCCGAGGATCTCATGTTTTCACCCGGAACATGTAAAGAGGACCGAGATAGTCGCAACGGCGCCTTCAGGAACGAAACGGCGTCCAAGGACGTCGCCGCCGCGGTCCGGGAGGATCCCGGACAAAGGTTTCCCTTCGACATGACTCAGTACCTCTCACCCAGGGTTTGGAGCACCGTCGAGGACGACCTCCGCCCCACTGTCACAAGTAGTCGCCTGACAGTCACCACGCCGCCCGGACGGCCGAGGTCACCGACCAGCACCAAAACCACCGGCACGCCCGTCAACCGAGTGGTTCCCACCTTCCAGGGTCGCCGCCCCGGCATCCTAGCTCCACGCACCGCTGAAGAGATCGAAACGAGGAGGAAGTCCTCAACCTCCAAGTCAACCACCAGCCGCCCCATGGCTGCCGGCGGCAACAGACTTGGCACGGGGGCCGTAGGGTTCGAGGGTCGGGGCCCCTGCCCCTTCCAGTCGAGGCGGCCGGAACCGACCGGGCCGCACCACCCTAACAACCACACCCGGAGATCTTCAGGCAGACCAGAGGATCGGAGCACCACCGCGCCGACCCTCCAAATCCAGGCTGAGCATCCACACACAAACGCACAGGGCGGCCCGCTCTGCCCAGATCGGGCCCAGAAGGGCCCAGATCGGGCCCGAAACCGCCGCCGCCGTCGCACCTCCTTCGGCCGCTCCGGGCGCCGCCACCACCACAGAGCCACCGCGGTGTCAGCCCAGCACGCCGCCGTCACCTCGCTGCTCCGCCCAGCCGCGCGCTTCGCCGTCTCTTGCACGACCGGCGCCGCCCGATGTCGCCTCGCCTCCGCGCGAAGGGAGCCCGACGGGGCGCGCCCTCTGTGCCCGCCTCCTTAGTCGGCCGGGCGCGGCCGCCACCGCCGGCGCCGGCGGCGGCAGCGGCCAGGGAGAGCCGCCGCGGGGTCCTCTTTTTTCTAGGGTTGGGGGCCTCCGGAGCTGCTCGCGCGAGCAGCCGTTTCGTGCAATATTCATGTAAGCAGTGACTGCATTAAGTGCCACGTTATTTCGACAGTGTTTCAAAATTTCCAAGCTTATTGTCATCCCCGAGACAAACATAGTGACGAAACTCACATAGTTACAAAAGTATTTTCTCCATTTTCTAAATCTCGAGTGTCCAAACATAACGGGTAAAATTCAAAAAAAAACATAGCGGGTAATTCTCAATATCTCATAAAAACGAAGGAAAACAGTCTTTTGTTATGAGAAAAAAACAGAAGTCTGAACTCTGACACGTTCGATGAACAAGCGGGGCCTTATAGTCTCAGCCAAAGTCGTCGTCAGAGCATGCTGTCTGCCCGTGACGGCAGCCGCCGGAAGAAGTTGCTTGGCACGGCGGGGAGCTTGCTGCGGAACCTCGGGTGGCGGAGCAGGAAGAGCCCGGCAACCAGCGCCACCACCCGGAAGGGCGTGACGTAGAGCACCACGGCGGCGATGAGGCAGAAGAGGACGAAGACGCAGCTTGCCCTCGGGTCGCGCCAGCTGAGCAGCGACTGTAGCCTCTCCCCCTGCGTGGCCATGTCGCCGACCACCGTCTGTATCCTTCCGGCCACGCTCCGCAGCCGATCGTACCTCATGTACACGACGTCCTGCTGCCGTGACGTCGGGAAGGTGTCGAACTCCTCGTCGAGCTCGTCCGGGTGCACGGCCTCGGCCCACGACATCTTGGTGTCCATGTGCGGCGGGTGGCGCGGCCGGCGCCGGTAGTTCCACAGCCCGATCATGAACATGTAGAGGAACACCGTGGGGAGGATGAGCTCCGGGTACCAGATGAGTATGAGGAGGAGGACGTGCACCAGCGCGGTGGTGGCCACGTTCTTCCAGAGGCACACGTCTGCGAACCATCGCGCCGCCGAGGCCGCGCCAGAGAAGAGCGACACGGCGCGGAAGAAGTTGGCCTTGCTCCGCCGCATGCTCCACATGTGGGACTCCACGTCTAGCATGTACTCCACCACCTCCCGCCGCAGCGGCGGCTCCGCGCGGCCCAGCCGCGCCGCCACGATGCCCATCGCCTGGTACCGGAGCGCGTCCAGCTGGGTCACCGTGAACGGGTGCAGGTAGTGCATCCTGGGAAGAAGCGGCTGCGTGTACAGGTGCACCATGTTCATCATCGACAGGCAGGTGAACCGCACGGCCAGACGGAGCTCGCCCATCTTCTTCACCCCCGACGGCGTCAGCAGGATCAGCGGGTACGCGTGCGTGTACACGCGGTCGGTCTCCAGCGTCGAGAGGCGGATGCGGATCTTGCCGATGCGTGCGTCCCTCGCCGGAGGGCCTCCTCCGCCGCTGCCGCCGTTGTTGTTACCGTTGCTGCTGTTGCCGAGGTGGCAGTTGTCGAACACGCCGATAGTGATGACGGTGCTCGGGTCGAACACCTCCCACGTGTACTGCTCGTTCCACGTCGGACTGAAGGTGCCGATCATGGTGCGCGTGCGCACCCACTTCTGACCGTACTTGGCGACGCAGTAGGCGTCCGTGCTGCCGCGTCCCTCGCGGGTCTTCATCGGCTGCAGGCCGGTAGCGCTAAGGATGCCGACCTCCATCACGCCGACGGGCGGCTTCCAGAGCTGCCGCGCCGTGGGGCGGGTGTCGCTGATGTACATGGTGGACTCGTCCATGACATGGTACGCGCCCTCAAGGCATGCCCGAACATGGACGCGGCTGGCGAACCGGAGCTCCCGCCGCGTCTCGCCCTCGATGGCGCTGGCGATGCCGAACTTCTCGAGATCGAACCACCGTGACTGCACGAACGGCCGGTGGTCGAGCCGCTTCTCGAAGAGCGTGAGCGGGAGTTGGACGCGGCCGAGGAGGTCATCTTTGCGCGGGGTCACCCGGTCCTCCACCGTCATCACCAGCTGCTCCTCGAAGGGCTCGGCGACGACGAAGACCAGGTCCTCGTTCCACCGCGGGTTCAGCGTCGCCGCGGCCACGACAGAGGTCTTGAGGATTTGGTTTCCGACCTGCGCCTTGACGAACACCTCGGGCGCGCGGCCGCGGGACTGCGGCTGCACGTCCTGAGCCTCGATGACGTTAACCCGGAGGTACCAGAGCTTGGGCGAGACGTAGGCCTTGGAGCGCACGCTGGCCACGCCCTCTCCGCGCACGGTGGCGGCGTCGGAGTGCCAGGCCTCCGGGAACGCCTCATCGGCCTGTGTGCCGATCCACACGGCGAGCATGAGCTCACCGCGCACCTTGTACCCACCGTCGCCGCGGCGCTCCTCGAGGCGGTACCACTGCGGCGCGAGCGGGCTGTCGGGCGGCACGCGGGTGGGCACCTCGCCGAGGTCGAAGACGACGCGGCCGACGTAGTCGTCGCGGCCGAGCATCTCCCGGTCCTTGAGGTAGACCTCGAGGGCGTTGGACTGGACGCGGGACTTGGAGAAGGCGAACACCTGGTCCCAGTCAGGGTTAGCGCGGCGGTCGTAGTGCTTGGTGGTGCCCTTGTAGTTGCCGAGCTTCACCTCCACGTAGGGGTCCATGGCCGCGCCGGTGATGGGGTTCGGGGGCAGGTCCTTGGCCTTCACCACGCGCACGTACAGGAAGAACATCTGCTCCACCAGGTCGTACGTGCTCGACGGCTTGTCCATGCCAAGCCAGCCCGCGATGCCGCCGCCAACGGCCGGGCGCGCCGGGCCAGCCGCGCCTTTCGGCCATTGCTCGCCGAGAAGCGGGTTCGTGTCCTTGAGCTGGAAGTCCTCGTGGTGCGCGTCCTGGTGGCCGCCCGTCATCGATCAGCTCCCGATATCAAGCACTCCAAGTAAAAATTTAAACCTGCTATCCCCATCACAACAAAGAGACAAGAGATCAGAATTTATCATGGCACACACATTTCAAACACCATGAAACAAAGTACACAACAATATTTCACCATTAATTGATCGATCATCTGAACTTTGACTCACTCAATCTTTCAAGAGGAACGCAGCAACTTCAGTTACTCTTGTCGATCAAAACTAGGCAAGAGTACACGGCACCTGACCCGCGAAATAGGCATATATCCAGCAGCAAGAAACCACTAGCGCCAAGAAGAAAGCTTGCGTTACAACTCCATTTTGGCCTCGCGAATACATGCAAGAAGCCACGCAGGCATGCAGAGAAGGTTTTGTTCAGGCCAAATGTATGGGTGCGCGGCCTAGCTGGGAGGGGAGAGGATCAGGGAAGCCTCGCCGGCAAGCAAAGCGACGGCCGGCGGAGTCCCCGGCGAGAAGGAAGGTATACACGACACGAGGGTCTCGATCTGCACTAATGAAGCATCTCTAGCTAAGCTCGCTGAACCTGCTGGCACTACGCGTGTGCACACTACATAGACAGCTTAACCAGCCTTCGTGCGATGAGAGCCCAATTTCTTTCTGGAAGAAGCTAAACCTTTCTAGCCATGGGAAATTAGCAGAGGTCGAACGAGGGAAAAGGTGATTAAAAGTCGTAAAGATAACACCACACGGGGAATCGAATCGATTCTTTGGTTTGTGGCATGGGCTTTGTTTATGCGGGTTCACTCTTCACCGATCGATCTTTTGAACGCTATCTTTTGCACAGTATTTATACGTCCAGGGATCGATCAATCAGTGAGCACATGCCACGGTAAATTTCCAGCTTCGTGGTGCCCTACCCGGTGCACTCATGGAGCAGTAAGAACCGAATTGAAGCAACACATGGAATTTTGGTGCAAACCGAAGTTAAATACTCTCTCCTTACTCTCAAAAAAAATACTCTCTCCGTTTCACAATATAATTTGTTTTAGCCATTTCCCACATGCTAATGTGTACACATGTATCTAGATTCTAGACAAATTTAGTGTATACCTGCACTCTTTTTTAGTGCGAATCTATAAAATATATATCAGAAAAAACATCTCATATTTGTGGAACGGAGGGAGTACTCGACCCGGGCTTCATGGGGCCCTTTTTTTGAAATTTTCAAAATCGACGATTTAAAGTTTTTTAAAATGAAAAAATCCAGGAGATAGACAATGAGCATTCTACCAACATGCAAAACTTTAAATCAAAATAACTCACATTTTCTACAAAAAAAAATAACAAATCTAACGATTTTGGAGTTCGAAATTTTACACTATTCACTACTTTGAATTTTACATTGTTAGGTAATTCAAAGATTGCATTGTAGAATACAGCATTGCTTACCTCTAAATTTGCTTCCGACATGTTCATTTTGAGTTTCACAAAAATGGTTCTTAGAGTTCCGGAGCCATTTGTGTGTACTCGGGTTTTACCCATTAAAAAAAAGAACAACTATTTATTGGCTGGTTGTAGGAACAAAGATTTCTAGCTTCCAAGGTCAAGTGATCTCTTTATTTAAAAATCATAATATTATTCATGTTGTTTATGATGCAGAGTTTGCCATTATATTGTCGCTATGACTATGTAGAAATGACATGATTTTTCAATGGTAAGATTTTTTTCTTATACAAATCATCAACTAGTGTACTCATTTGCTCTGTTTGGGGTCAAAACCATTTTCTGGTGACAGAGAAGAGGTTCATTTGATTATGTTTTTGTTGTTAGGTGAATCCGCAGTAGCGGATTTGTTAAGCTATCATAAGAGTGCATCCACGACAACTTTGTTTTGGCTGCCGCCCATGATGGTCGAAGGACGACCAATTCCACCTCTATCTCTACACTCGGTGGCTTTTCACGATCAGAAGCAGATGATTTTCTTCAACCTCTAGGTGTCTATGCCAAGTAGGAAGTCCTTGCGCTCCAACACACCATGCTCCCGTCGCCCCGTCCCAAGTGGTAGCATCCCGATGATGGTGTGGTTGCTGAGAAGATTTGTAACCCGCACAGTGGAGAAGGAGCTCGACCTGATTACTTTTCCATGTTACATCTGGTGTCCTTTGAGCAAAAGGTGAAGACTTGTTTTAATTTCCTTTATTGCGGTCCCTTATGCATTTTATAACTCCAATGCATGAAGTGAGAAGGACCATAGTGATTCTCAGATTTGGTGTATGGTCCTTTGTGTAAAACTTGGGGTTGCCATGGAACTGCCTTTTTCTTCAAGGTCCTTTTTGCAATTTTTAGTCCCATATATCTGGTTTATTCAGCTTCGGGGCCTTGCCCTTGTCCAAAAAAAATTATAATGAATAATGATTTTGGCCCTTCGGGACCAAGCCCCTCTTAAAAAAGGACTATATGAGCGTCTAAAATTAACTAGACAAAAGGAAAACCATGTGTTACCGGTTTTCCCTCATTATAGAGAATCAATGGCCTTCACCTAGCGAAATATTGTATATCAACGCAATCATGTTATAAAAGGTAGCATGAGGCCAATATTGCCTCCAGTAAGTTCATTGCAGTTTCGAAGAGAGGGCTTTAGGAGATAGCATCGCAAGCTGAAAACAGGATGAGAGAGTGAGTTAGGAGTTTGTCACTACGTTATGTAAGAGTTGTGGGTAGGACAAGGGAGACCATGGGTTTGAAAGACATCAGGAGTAGACCTATCACTTTAACGTCTCCTATTGCTACCTAGCTTTTTGAACTCGCTTCGTACGTTCGCACATTACGATGGTGCTATGACCTAGTCAGACTTTGTTTGGTACTAGGGTCGTCTATAATTAATCTTCCATCGACTGGATGAAATTCTCATCTTCACCCAAGCCTATCAAATTTTCATCTATCCCCAATCATTGATGAGGGTAATAACTGGTTACAGAGAAAAACACATTAGAGTTTAGAGAATTCTAAGAAAAAAGTGTGGATATAACCTATCAAATACTCTATAACCAAATATATTTTGGAGATAGATGGGGATTATTACGAGGCTTGAGGCATTCGAAGACCTGCAAAATTTCAAACGAGAACACCGTGTGCGTGAAACCGGAGTAGGACTTGAAAAGCGTGCGAAGTATTTTAGGATAGCAAGTCTTAGGGAGTTGCAGATCGACACACATACTCACACCATGTGTATAGAACTGTTGGCATTTAACAAATGCGCCCAAAATTCTTACTCCTATGGTTAGTTGGCATCTATCCAATGGACATGTAAAATCTCAAGTTAAAATATTCTATATTCAGAGCTACGTACATGAAAATGACAAATGTGTTGATCTAAGTACTTCTAAATCTTGAATATATACAAGGCTTGAGGCATCATTGACTACATTCAGAAACTTTTTTTCTAACCCAATGTGATTTTCATACTTGTAAGATACATCATTGACTACATTCATAAACTTTTTTCTAATTTTGTCAAAACATGTAAATATATGTTCTGAACTTTTTAAAATGAAGGATCACTGGAACTCGAGAATCAAAGTTACTTTTTTATTGTTATAAGTAAAACCCGAAGTTAAAGCAAACGGAGAATTTATGTGCTCACTGTATTAGCTGGAAGGAAGAAAAAATGCTGGAGTACCTACATGCAGTGCGTGTCGTACGGTATAAGCTTAATTAGCAAGGAACCGGACGGAAGTTGCCTTTATTCCATGCCGAGCTGATAACTAGCAACTGCCAAGTTTGTGTGAGTGGTGTCGAAAAGATGGAAGGGAATATGATTCTCATCTCGGCTCCGCTTGCATGTTTGAAACCCCGGAGAAGCAAGGATTCTGAACTTGTTTTGTTTTTTGGCAGAACGGATCCTGAACTGGCGATCATATTACGGGCGAATGATTTCATAGTTGCATCGTAATCCTCTGTTTTTTTTTCCGCCCAGCTAGGCGAAGGGCACCCTCCACGGGGATGCTAGCGTGTGCGCGGGGCGCTGCTGTAAAGACCAGTGTCGCCTCCCGTTTACCTTCCTTTTTTAGGCACAGTACAATACATTGCAACAAGAGGCCTAAGATCAGTCCGAAAAGCGTAGTCGATGGACAACAGGTCAATAATCCTGTACTACCCCTTGTTGGTACGGAGGAACGGAGGAGGACGTAAATATGAAGACGTTACAAGTACATGCCGTATAGAGAATGTGGCACTCCCTCCGATCCTAAAATAGTGTCGTAGCTAGCGGTGTTAATTTGCACGTAAACATGTCATTTCTCCAGACACTTATACCGGATCGGAGGGAGTACCAAACATGAAGTTAGAGCAGTGCACTTACCAGACGCAATGCAGTACACCTGAATGTAGGCAGCGTGAAGACGATACAATCAAAGGTCGTATGTAGAAAGGCACGTTAAAACATGCAGTTAGGACAATGCTCTTATGAGACGCTTGAAGGTAGTACAAATATTAGTAGTACAACTAAAGGCAGTTCATCTAAATACAAAAGAAAAGCAGAAAACATGAAGTCAGGATTAGTGTACTTAATTATGAGATGCAACACAGTACATATGAAAGCAGAACAAGTAAATTAATACAGTCGAACTAAAGGCAATACATCTAAAGGTGGAACATGTAGTTAGATAGTGAACTTACTGGTGCAAGGCGGTACATCTGAACACAGTGCCACCAAATAAGTTACATCTGGAGTATATAGTTTCTCAATAAAGGACGTTTTATTATTCCAAAATGCCAAATCACTAACGAGCGATACTAACAGAACTAGCCCGGTTTGATGGGCAAGGATTCTCTGACTTAGTGTAGTCTGACTTTGGCTCATTGACATGTGAGCCCCATGTTCGGTGGGCCCCGTGTACCAGTGACTTAAAGTCAGGAAAAAGTTGAGTCTAAGTCAGAGAATCCGTGCCAGGGTTTGAAATGCAATTGCTAGAGTTGGTCCACGTACGGGGTGAATTTGTAGACCATGTCTCATAAAATTATTCTCCCAACAGACACTTAGGCGAGACCACAAATTATTCAGGCACATGCATGCATGCATAATAACTAGACGCACATTATGAAATTCAGTTGTTAACGTTAAAGGTTCGAAATAGTTTGAGAACATAGAACCACACAACTGAAAAACTACGAAAAACGTTCATTTTCGGGCGGGTGCGCTGAGGCATGTGCTAGTTCACATGAGAATAAAGTCTGGAAAAAAACCTTAAACTCGTAGAGGGTGTCTGAATTGAACCCCGAATTATCAATCCCCGAAATCAGCACCCTAAACTATCAAAACCCCCGCCGCTGCTCGTTTACATTGGTTCAGATGTAAATTTTGCTCTCATGCCATCAGTGCCATCTACAAATGTGGCAGACTTGTCGATGATTATATTGACAAATGCTACTCCATTGAAGTATTCAGCAAGATTTACGAGCATTGCCTTTAACCTATCGAAGGAGAGGAGAAGTGGCCAGTATCACCCAAGCCTAGACCACAAGCACCTGGATATGTCAGAATGCCGGGCAGGCCGAAGAAGAATGATAGGAGAATGGAAGAAGGAGAAGCACCAAAAGGGAAGAAAATGAGCAGGGTTGGCATAGTTATTAAATGTGGGTTTTGTGGTGATTCTGGGCACAACAAGTCTGGCTGTAAAAAAAATTATGAGAAGGGAAAGAAGAAGAATGCACATCTTGCCAAGTCTGGCAAGAAAGTAAAGCAAACTGAGGTAACATCTAGTTGTTATTCAAACTAGCAAGAGGGCCCTCGCAAATGCGAGGGCATCATCTTAAGCATACTGAACATGTCTGCATATTTTATTTAAGTAAAATAATACCAATTTAATTTTTAATACAAAATTAACCTGTTCTCTAATTGATTGCAACATTTCCAAAAATTCCTTGTCAGCATTTTGTAACGTAGAGCAGTGGCTTGAGTTATTTTTACTTCCTTCATGGTGTTCCTAACTCCTCAATAGAGGCTATCCATAAACTAACTCAATATGTTGTGTCCAGTCACATGACTATGCTGATTCAGATTGTTCATAGTTTAAAATATTGTCCCTGATTTACTACATATCCTCGCATGATAAATCCTATTATTCTAAGGCACCACCAAATTCTTATCAACCTATCATGAACACTCCTTAGTAGCATCATAATTAGGCCACAAAGATTAAGTCAATTATTTGTCTCGCCTATCTAAAAGATAAAATATTTGATAAACTTTAAAATTTGATCACATTTATTCATCCATTAAACTCTTACATGTTTTAAATTTTATATGTGGCAAAAAGTGCATTCAAATATAAAATTACACCTCAAGAAAAAAACTAATTTCATTTTATGCGTGATCCATAGAGAATCATTCTTAAGATTTGTCGTCATGCATCAACAATTGTCAATGGAATCTTAGGAACACATATTATTTAAAATTCTTTTGATTTTTTTTTCACCATGAAGTGAATAGACATACATGTACATTGGACATACCAAATTGAAACCATATGGAAGACCGTCCTCTATAGTAGCAATCACATGTTAGAATTAATACTTATATAGTAGCAAGACCTTTCTCTGTCGACAATCCTCACCTCTATGCACATCTTGCGCTTGATATATATTTTGGTTGACACCAACTTTGTTAGGAGGTTATGAGCGATCAAGATCAAATAAAGTTCCTTAGAATTGGAAGATGGTGTCAAGTGGCCTTTGCATCTCAGATACTATGTGGATAAAATTATGTGTAGAAATTATTTGAAACCAGGGATAAGATGAAATGCGATCTTGTAGTATGAAACCACATTCATATTTTGAATTCAAAGATATTATCAGCATCTTATGTTTCATTAACAAATATCCAAATAACCACCCAAGACAAAACTCAAGACCTTCTGGGCCGATTGCACATTTCTTTAGCTAGAAATCGATGCATTTTCCTTGCCACACAGTGGTGTATAGATGCACATTTGCTAATCTCGTGTATTCTATACTCATCCTACATTGCTAAAGCAGTTCACTTGTCAGCATCACCAGTTCTATTCTCCTTTTTTGTAATGTGTCGAGTATTTTCTACCAATTTATGATATTTTTTGGATGCTAATTATTGGGTGTTAGTGAATGGAATATAGCATATTTGGCCCTTGGTACCTCTCAAAATAAGTAGTTTCTTTTTACTACACACTATCTCACAACACCAGCATATGTGAGTATTGTTCTTACTTGTTGCTATGTTCGCCCTGTATGTGTGATATATCATTGCCCTCTCACTTGATCTTTTGTGAGCTGGTACTATTTTAGAATGTTTTCTTTTGTAACAACTTAAGTTTGTTATGCACAACAAAAATGCATTATGAAATACTTAAAATGAGGGAAATCATCTTTCACTGGTAGGTGTAGATGCACCCACTATTTATAGATGGCAATTTTAAAATGTCAAACACAAATTTTGGATGTACCTTCGGATATTTTATCTTCGCAGAAAAAGTTTCATGAAAAAATGACATTTTTTGTGGACTATGTAAGACAATACAATTTTTTCTCCAAAATAAATTTCATGATTTTTTTTTCATTTTTACACAAGCCACAAAATGTCTTTTATTTAACATTTTTGTGTGCAAATATAAATTATCTGGATCTACATCGAACATCTTTATTGAATTTTTTTGACATTTAAAAGTTTTAAAATTTATTGTCATATATGATGGTTACATCTACACCTATGATCCAAAACATCGTGCAAATATAGATTATCTGGATGTACATCCATTATATTTATTGGAATTTTTTACATTTAAAAAGTTCTAAAAATTTATTCTCATAATGGTTACATCTACACCTATGATCCAAAACATTGTGTCTGACATATATTAAATATTCTTTGTTCTCTGTAACGTGTAGGGAATGGAATAATTAGAAGGAATAGGCTTCAAATAAACGATATGAAAATTAGTTACAAAACTGTCAGTGTGTATACATCTTACTCACCTTCTTAGCAAAAAATGCAATCGTGAGTCTGTTTGTGGCCATCGGCTAGCAACCCCAAACGATTCGTTTGTGGTCCACCATAGCAGGCACGCCGATTACTCATTTGGTTTGTGTTTCTCCTACGTGTGCAGCTAGCCTGCCACAGCACGATTGAGTTTTTTTTCTTCCGTAAACTTTACGAAGACGCGCACATGTTCGTGGGCCGCCGCGCCGATTTTTTTTATTAAAAAAATTACACCGCTTGTACGTGTCAGATGACAAAACTTGTACACAAAATATCGTGTGTAACTTTCCAATCTAAAATCTCAGCCGTTACAATCTAAATCTATGGTCCATATATTTTTAACATATGTGGCTTAATGTGGTGGCTCTATTAGACTATCTCATTTTGCTTTTAGTATAGAATATATTTTCCTATGTATGAACTGAAAAGATCCAACCATATTTACCTGTGTTTTCCTTTCCCTTTGCAGCAAGCTCGGACAGATGGATCAAGAGCTGCAGCTGCTACTTCAACTCCAGCAGCATCATCTTCTGCTCCAGCACAAGCAGCTATTAGGAAGCAGTTCAAGCCACCAAGAACCGAAACGTCTACCTTTTGCCGGAGCGATCAGTTGCGCGGTTGGCGCAGCGCAGGGACCAGGCACACGACGCACAGCACGTGGGTGGGTCACCCACGTTGCTTATCTCTCCCCATCTTCTTCTTCCTCTCCTCCCCGATTTCTCTCCCGCACACGCATAGCTCTCACACGATTTCTTCCTCTCACCAATTCGAAACAGGGGCAGGCCGAGCCGGAGTCGCCGGAGCTGCGGCTGGCCGCGGCGGAGGCGGCGACGGCGAGGTTGAACCTTATCGCCGGGGGTGCAGGGTTGGGGGGAAATCAAAGGAAGCGTCGGGCGCCGCATCTTCTCCGGCGAGTCGACGGCCAGGCCGAGCCAGAGCCGCCGGAGACGCGGCTGGCCGCGGCGGAGGCGACGACGGCGAGGATAAAACTTATCGCCGGGGGTGCGGGGTCAGGGGGGGGGGAATCGAGGAAGCTCTAGCGAGGCGACAGCCAGGCCGAGCCGGAGTCGCCGGAGCCGCGGCTGGCCGCTGCGGAGGCGGCGACGTCGAGGCTGAATCTTATCGCCGGAGGTGCAGGGCCGCGGCGAGCTTCTCTTCCTCCTCCGTGCGGTGGTCGTCGTCCTCCTCGCGTCGCTGTCGGGCCCACCTGCGCGCACGTGCGGCTGTCGGAATTCGAGCGAGCCGTCGCGCGCGCGCAAGCTAGCCCTACCCACCAAGAACTGCTCCGACCAGATCAAGTCCCAGGAAAGCAGCACAAGCAGCAACACCTCCACCTTCTGGATCAAGACCTGCCCCTCCAAGAGTAAATAAGAGAACGCTAGATGGAAGAACGAAGGAATACTCGACCGCATCTGGGAACTACTAGATACATAGTCATATGGTTATTTCTGTAGTGTTGTGGCTATCTGGAAACTGAACGAGTGATATTCCTGTAATGCTATGGCTATACTAGATACGTACTGATAAGTTTTATTTTGTTAGCTTCGCAATCTGAACGAGTGATATTGTTGTAATGCTATGGCTATCTGGAAACTGAACAAGTTTATTTTGTTAGCTTCACAATCTGAACCTGTGATAGGGCTCTAAACCTGCTATGAATCATCTTCGAAGTATGTTATGGCTGTCTGTACTGTTTCAGTGTCGACAAAGGTCTCGACAGTCACGACCTTTTGTCGAGAGTAGTCGCGACTTTGTCGAGACTAGTCTGGTGCATTACTTCGTACCATATTCCTCAATTCGTTAAACAGAGAAACGACGACCCTTGCCTACGTGTACACGACTAAACCAGTCAGTCAACAATCCCACCTTGACCCTTGCCATGTCAGCAATTCCGGGCTGCAAACGATGATCAGACCAGGATTTGTTAGTTTAGGGTGCTGATTTCGGGGATTGATAATTCGGGGTTAAATTCAGACACCCTCTACGAGTTCAAGGTTTTTTTCAGACTTTACTCTTCACATGACAGAGTTCGAGCATGCATAATAGCTGGTCAAATATAGAATTGAGACTAATAGTCACCCCTCATCTCATTAGAAAAGGTCTCACATATAAACGGACATAAACTGGGTATTCATATCATATACATAGCAGATGCCAACAGACATAAAAAATGTGCTTCGGGTGGCAAAATAAAAAGTTGTTCTCATGGAGCAGCAGACAAGACATAAACAGAGAGTTCGATTCCCGTCGGGGCGAATTTCAAGGAATTCTCGCGAGGAGGTTTCCTTCTATGAAAAAAATACCACCAAGGGCTAGTCCTCATAGGTCTTGTTTTTTTAACTAGTTGATACCCGCGCGTTGCCGCGGAAATGAAGGATGGTTTTTCTATATGCAAAAAATGGCATGCATTAGGTTGCACGCAATTTGCACGCACTTTGCAAAAAGTGGCTAGCTGCGTGGTGGCGTGGCCGGTGACCGAGTTCGATTCCCGTCGGGGCGAATTTCAGGAATTCTCGCGAGGAGGTTTCTTTCTATGAAAAAAATACCACCAAGGGCTAGTCCTCGTAGGTCTTTTTTTTTAACTAGTTGATACCCGCGCGTTGCCGCGGAAATGAAGGATGGTTTTTCTATATACAAAAAATGGCATGCATTAGGTTGCACGCACTTTGACAGAAACCCTGTGGCTTGCTTCTGAACATTAGCATGCAACAAACAAAATAATTATGATGTAGAAAAATAAATATAAGCCAGACATTACTCGAATCATCCTGTATACTCTACAGTTTCCATTGTAAAATATAATAAGTCCACATTTCGTGGTAACTCAGTAGTTGTAACCTTTTCATCAAACATCATTACTGAAAACTGAAAAAGGCACATTAGAGGGAGGGAGCATGGATACATCTCAGTGGAATGATAATAGCTTCTCTTATTTTTCCTAATCTACTTACCGTCAATGACACTTGAGGTTTATCTTAGCAAGCACCAAGAGCTTGGCACATCAGCTCATCCATGCACCTATTGTCAAACTTAATTAGCAGAGAAAAAATTAAGCAGGCACATTAACAAAATAAACCTGTAATGCAAGAATCTAACAGGCCAAATACAAAAAAGTAATCCCTCCGTTAATCCTATATAACTAAATAGTTCATCCCCACTAACATATTTCTCTCAACATGCAGCTATGCCACCTCAGCAGGGCCACACCATCTCTCTAGACAAACTATGCAGCTATGCCACGTCATTTTTCAGCCGTAGCTTTTTTCCAGCTTGAAAAAAGCTGAACGTCCCTACCTTTGATCCAAAGGTCGGTACCTGCAAGCCCATGCATGACAACCCTTTGGTTCTTCCACTAATTTTAGAGGCAGTTAATGTTGAAGCGACGACCCAAATCCCTTCTCTTCGTCTCCTCCGATGTCTTCTGCACGCAATATAAGACACTTGGCATCCGAGTGCTCCACATATGGAGGACCAGATCTTTCACTTCATCCTCATCCCGATCCCAAATACTCCATGCCGTCCACCATGTACATCTCGGCTAGCTCATTTCGAAGCAGACACCTAGCGTTGATAACAGAAATCCTGCTGCCGCATCCGCCGAAAGGCTCCTCAAGAACGAAATCCGAGTGGCTGACACCATAGCCATCCAGTTCGAGGATGACCAAGAACCGTATCCTAGTACTGGCCGCTGTCCCCAGCTACGAACCCAGGCGTGGCAAGCCATCGTCAGGGGTACTCTCCACAAGCACTGAGTTTTGATTTAGTTCTACATCTGTTATTAAAATTAACCTTCTATCTCTCTTTCATCTTCTTAGACAATGTGCTAAATATGATACCATGGTGGTGCAGCTAGCAATCAAGTATATGTGTGTATGATGTTCTCTCGACTGAGGTACTATATGCAGTATTATATACTGCAGGTCTACGGTTGAGTTTTGTCATGCAAATTTGCGCCATATGCTCTGTTAGCAAAGTCTAACAATGCCACTCAGAAAATGATACAGATGTAATCGACAACCTCTACACCGAATGGGATCTTTGCTCAACAAATATTTGTGGTAAGAAGTTCAGAACACCTTATATGTCGGGTTTTAAGTATTGTCTGATTTTTGTCAGTGAAGATTGCCACCAACACTGACATGGTCAACTGTTGAAGCTGCAGCCTGCAGTGTAGTTTTTCAGGAAACTTTGTTCTCACAAATACTGATATCTTCTTTTAAGGTAAAAACTATTTTCGTTTTGGACTATAAGTTCGATGAAAGGTGTATGTTATTCTGGTTGTCTTTTTCAGGCTCCATAGCTCTCTATTACATGTGGCTTGTTGGATTACTAGGCATAATTTTCATGATTAATTCCAAAATAAACCGCATGATCACAAGAGCTACTAACATGTTAATTTCAAAATAGTAGACATATTAATTAACATGAACAGCAGCAAGACATCTACAGACATAGCCATCGGAACGTGACGAACGTACCGAACAATTGTAGATGACGTAGTCGTTGAAGCAGCGACGGCAGCAGTTGAGCGGCTTCGGCGACGGCAACAACTCGAAGAAGACGACGTTGGAGACGAGCCGCCCGCGGACCCGGAGATCGTCCAGGGAGTCGAGCCGTGATGCAGTCGCGCGGAGCGCTTCCCAAAAACCTTATTCGCCCTCTCCGTACAGGATCACAAGGACAAGTGGTTCCGGATACCTGCTGTCCCGTTCGCCGGTGCACGCCGGCGTACGGGATGGGGTAGACTACAGCGGCGGCGCAAGGCACGAGATTGGCAAAACCTAGATTGGTTCGGTGTGTGACGGCGCACGGCAGTGCATTCCAATATATAGTGCGGTTCGGAAAACCCTAACGGGTATAACGTGGGCCGGCCACGTCGCACACGTTCGAATCAGTTACAGCAGCCCACGACCCGGTAGCGATCCGAATTGGCTAAGTTGTACACGTACGCTAGCACGACTCGCGTTTTCCTGAACAGCAAAAATATAGGCATCGGCTCGGCTCATTCTCGCAACCCGCGGCGTGTCGTGACGAGATGGACGGACGGCAGCGGAGGAGGAGGAGGAGTGCGCACGAGAGAGCCTTCTATTCTCAACCAGCACACCAAGTGGTACAACACTCCACTATATAAGTGGTGCAGCTCCTCCAACTAGCAGTATGGAACTAAATTTTAGTCACGTACACACCTCCAAAATTCTGCCATGCACATGGGCCAATTTGAGATTTCAGAATTGCTTATATGGGCTGCCCACTAATGGGCCCAATATTCTAACAATCCCCCACCAGATCTCAAATTCCCATTTAGAGATTTTGCCAAACCTCGTTTCTTGTTTATATACCAGTGTTTCAGCAGAGACTGTTAAGTTGAACTTCCGCCTAGAGCTTCAAGCTACATCTACCAGCAACTTGAACAATGGACGAACCTTGAATTGCAAGTTTGGTGCCAATAGACTTCACTCAAAGTCATAACCAGTACGTGGCTGCCAGTAGCCTACCCCGCGGGTGGAGCATATGCGTCATACTCCCTGGTCTCTTCATGAGCTTACTAGAGATCACCCAAATCTCATAGACTGCGACGTTTAACAGTCGGACTCATATAGGTGTGTTCTTTCAAGGTCGCTCTGTAGGATAGCACTTTGCTACGAATAGCCAACAGAAACACATTAAGGCATATTGCCAACCTGCCTTACAGAATTTGAGAGTTATGCATCTTCACATAGAGAGGGTTAAAAAAACTCTCCTCTGTCAAACCACTAGCTTGTTCTTCCCAGGTCCTAATTCACGGGATCTCCGATCACATAGGTTGGGTTACCACTATGGTGTAACGCTCACGGGTCTCAACCCCATCTCTCGATGCACTGTCTATCACATTACGTGATAGTCCCTTGTAAAGGGATCTGCCAGGTTTTTGTCAGTTTGAATATAACTAACAGTCATTACTCCGGAGTTTCTCATTTTCCTGACAGACTTCAAGCGTCTTTTAACGTGTCTTGATGACTTCGCATTATCCTTAGCACTGTTCACTTTCATGATAACCGTTTGGTTGTCACAGTTCATAAGGATGGCCGGTAATGGTTCTCAACCACCGGCAAGTCCATCAAGAGCTCACGCAGCCATTCTGTCTCAACAGAAGCTGTATCTAAAGCAGTAAGTTCTGCTTCCATGGTTGACCTCGTCAAAATGGTCTGTTTGCAAGACCTCCATGACACTGCGCCACCTCCAAGAATAAATGCATATCCACTTGTGGCGTAGAGCTCATCAACATCTGAGATCCAGTTCGCATCACAGTATCCCTCAAGCACCGCAGGGTGCCCTGAATAGTGAATCCCATAACTCATTGTACCGTTCAGATAGCGCATGACCCTTTCAAGTGCATGCCAATGATCAATACCCGGGTTAGACATGAACCTGCTCAACTTGCTCACAGCAAAAGAGATGTCAGGTCTTGTCGCGCTCGCAAGGTACATGAGTGAACCGATCACTTGAGAATATCTTAATTGATCTCTCGTTTCCTTTTGTTCTTTCTGAGTGTCACACTGGGATCATAGGGTGTTGGAGAAGGCTTGCTGTCTATATAACCAAAGCGGCTCAAGACCTTCTCAACATAGTGTGATTGCGTTAACGTAATCCCACTCTCATCCCTAATCAGCTTAATGTTCAGGATCACATCAGCTTGTCCCAGATCTTTCATATCAAAGCTCTTTGACAGAAAAGACTTGACCTCATTTATCACTATCATGCTTGTACCGAAAATCAGTATGTCATCAACATACAAGCATAATATAACACTATCGCCCCCACCATGGCGATAATATACACACCTATCAGCCTCATTAATGGCAAAGCCTGCAGAAGTTAAAGTTCTGTCAAACTTCTCATGCCATTGCTTAGGTGCTTGCTTCAGCCCATACAAAGATTTTAACAATTTGCACACCTTTCTCTCTTCACCTTTTACTACAAACCCATCAGGCTGATCCATATAATTTCCTCTTCCAACTCTCCGTTAAGGAAAGCTGTCTTCACGTCCATTTGATGAACGAAGAGTTATAGGAGGCAGCCAGGGAAAGTAGTACACGAATGGTGGTGAGTCGAGCAACAGGTGAATAGGTGTCAAAGTAATCTTCGCCTTCACGCTGGGTGTAGCCCTTGGCCACAAGCCTTGCCTTGTACTTCTCAATAGTACCATCAGGCCTTAGCTTCTTCTTGAACACCCACTTACAACCCACAGGTAGGGTCGTTCAGATAATTCCCAAGTTCCATTAGAAAGAATCGAGTCCATCTCATTATGGACAGCTTCTTTCCAGTCATCAGCATCAGGAGATGCAAATGCCTCTGCAATGGACGTGGGAGTATTGTCCACAAGGTACACAATGAAATCATCACCAAAGGATTTTTCAGTCCTCTGTCTCTTGCTCCTCTTGGGAGCTGATTCATTGTCATCCTTCTCAAGGACTTCCTCAACATGTGGTTGTTCAGAATGATCAACAGATGTACTAGGTTCAGCAATATCTCAGAAGAAATTCTAGCAATGCTATGCATATCCTTCATAGGAAAATGTTCTCAAAAAATGTTGCATCACGAGATTCAAAATAGTATCAACATGCATATCAGGTATCTCAGATTTAACCACTAAAAATCTATAGCAAATGCTCCCTGAGCATAACCTAGAAAGACACAATCCACTGTCTTTGGTCCAAGTTTCGTTTCTTAGGAATTGGAACATTGACTTTCGCCAAACATCCCCAAGTACGAAAATAAGAAAGTGATGGTTTTCTCCCAGACCACTCCTCGTAAGGGTCTTTCTTTATCCTTGTTTGGAACTCTATTCAGGACATGACACGAAGTCAAAAAGCCTCCCCCCACCATGCCTTAGATAAACCAGCAGTGTCCAACATGGCATTCACCAAGTCGGTCAGCGTGCGGTTTTTCCTCTCAGCAACCCCGTTTGATTGGGGAGAATAGGGAGGCGTCCTCTCATGAATAATACCATGTTCCTCACAGAATTCATCAAATATTTTGGAGAAATACTCGCCACCACGATCGACCTAAGACGTTTGATCTTTCTCTCTAATTGATTTTCTACTTCAGCTTTATAGATTTTAAAGTAGTCATAGCTCATCTTTAGTGTGCAACAATATACATAACAGAACCTAGTAGCATCATCGATTAAAGTCATGAAATATTCTTATCACCTTTTGTCAACACGCCATTCATCTCACATAGATCCGAATGTACGAGTTCTAGAGGTGCCAAGTTTCTCTCCTCGGCTGCCTTGTGAGGCTTTCGAGGTTGCTTAGATTGCACACAGCTATGGCACTTAGAACCTTTGGCAATGGTGAAAGTAGGAATTAAACTCAAACTGGAAAGTCTACTCATTAAACCAAAATTAACATGACATAAACGAGAGTGCCAACATTAGCATCCGAATCCACACTGCCACAAATATGGTTTACTGACTTATTACAAAAATCCGATAATGAAAAGCGGAACAAGCCTCCGCACTCATACCCTTTACCAATAAATTGTCCAAACTTTGACACAACTACTTTATTGGACTCCAAGACTAATTTAAACCCATCTCTGCATAGAAGGGAGCCGCTAACGAGATTCTTGTTCATAGTAGGGACATGCTGCACGTTCCTCAGCTGCACGATCTTCCCCGAAGTAAACTTCAGATCTACCGTGCCAACACCACGAACAGAAGCATGTGATCCATTCCCCATTAAGACGCTTGAATCTGCGACCTGATAAGAAGTGAACATAGAGATGTCAGCACACACATGAACATTAGCACCCGTATCAATCCACCAACATGGAGATTGAAATACTGAAAGCACAATGGTAAATTACCGTACCCATCAGCATTGCTAGCGGTCACGACGTTGACATGCTTTGCTTCTTCCCTTTCTTGTCTGCACGATCTGGGCAGTCCACAGAGAAGTGTCCGGCTCTCCACAAGTGTAGCACTTTAGCTCAGATTTGTTCAGCATCTTCTTCTTCTTCTTGAAAGAAGTAGTCTTGGTAGGCATGTTGAAGGAAGGCTTTCTTGCTTGCCTTGCCTTGCTCTTGCCATGGTGAAAGTTCTTCTGCACCATGTTGGCGCTAGACTGACCTTCACCTCTCTCAGCAGTGTCCTTAGCCCGAGCCTTCTCCTCAACATCAAGAGACGCTATCAGGTTTTCAACCGATATCTCCTGTCTCTTGTGTTTGAGAGTTGTGGCGAAGTTCCTCCATGAAGAGGGCAACTTTGCAATAATGCATCCAGCCACAAACTTGTCAGGTAAGGCACACTTAGCGTGCTCAAGCTCCTTAGCAATGCACTGTATCTCATGAGCCTGTTCGACTACAGAACGGTTGTTAGCCATCCTGAAGTCATGGAAGCTCTCCATGATGTACAGTTCACTGCCAGCATCTGCTACACCGAACTTAGCGTTCAGTGCCTCCCAGAGCTCTTTGGCATCTGTAATGTGCATGTACACATCAAACAGCTTGTTGCTAAGAGCACTCAGAACGAGTCCCACAAAGGCAGTATTGGTTTCCTTGAACTTGTTCTGATCCTCGTCAGATATAGTTCCTTCAGGTAAACCCTCACTAGCCTCGAACACTTTCAGAGATCGCAACCACAGTGTGGTCTTGTACTGCCATCTCTTAAAGTCCACACCGGTAAACTTGTCCGGCCTCAGCGCATCAGATAGATGTCCCATGTTTAACTCAGTAAATTGCCTATAACAAACATAAGGTTTTTGGATTGTTGGATTACTAGGCATAATTTCCATGATTAATTCCAGAATAAACCGCATGATCACAAGAGCTACTAACATATTAATCTCAAAAATAGTAGACGTATTAATTAACATGAATAGCAGCAAGACATCTACAGACATAGCCATCGGAACGTGACGAACGTGGCGAACAATTGTAGATGACGTAGTCGTTGAAGCAGCGACGGCAGCAGCTTGAGCGGCTTCAGCGACGGCAACAGCTCGAAGAAGACGACGTTGGAGACAAGCCGCCCGCGGACCCGGAGATCATCCAGGGAGTCGAGCCGTGATGAAGAACTTGAAAGCTGTCGCGTGGAGCGCTTCCCAAAAACCTTATTCACCCTCTCCCGTACAGGATCACAAGGACAAGTGGTTACGGAGACCTGCTGTCCCGTTCGCCGGTGCACGCCGGCGTACGGGATGGAGTAGACTACAGCGGCGGCGTAATGCACGAGATTGGCAAAACCTAGATTGGTTCGGTGTGTGACGGCGCACGGCAGTGCATTGCAATATATAGTGCGGTTCGGAAAACCCTAACGGGTACAACGTGGGTCGGCTCGCGTTTTCCTGAACAGCAAAAATATAGGCATCGGCTCGTTCCCGCAACCCGCGGCGTGTCGTGACGAGACGGACGGACGGCGGCGGCGGAGGAGGAGTGCGCACGAGAGAGCCTTCTATTCTCAACCAGCACACCAAGTGGTACAACACTCCACTACATAAGCTGGTGCAGCTCACTCCAAACTAGTAGTATGGGACTAAACTTTAGTCACGTACACACCTCCAAAATTCTGCCATGCACATGAGCCAATTTGAGATTTCCAGGAATTGCTTATATGGGCTGCCCACTAATGGGCCCAATATTCTAACATGGCTTATTGATCATTACAGCTGATTACTACTCTGATAGAAAAAGATCGAATAGCAGACCCACTACCTCACAAAGGTCGTTTCAGTTCTGCAATTATTATCATTTGAAGTGCATGCATTCAGGTTAGCATTATTGTTTAACTTCTCAATCACGAGTTCCACCTATTAATATACAGAAAACTATTTTTTGTCATCTTAAATTTTGAATAGTGCTATCCCCTTTTTAATTTGTTGGTTAACGAGAAGATGTGTTTACGACAGGAAGGAACGGGAAGGAAGAAGTGAATTCATGCACTGCTTGGAAGTTGTCATGTCTGCCACACTATGAGACACACATTAGTGGTCACCAACATGTAAACACTTAGTTGTGATACTGTTATCATCATAGATGGTTAAACCTTATATCGGAAGCAAACTGATTTGAGTTACATGTATTAGAATTATTATGTTTTCCGTCTACGGATAGCCCCTTTTTTGTTTGTATGGTGTTGTGCAAACATTTCATTTGACTACATTTTATCATGATATATTTACTTCAACATTACCAAAATATCCGCAGCAACGCGCGCGGGGTATTATCTAGTTCAACCTAATATTTCAATATTGTACATTTGAATCATGAAAAGCTAAAATGCCTTACATTAATAAACGGAGGGAGTATTAAAAATGGGAGGAAGTAATGAACAAAACCAATGTAGAGAAAATCTAACCTGCAGTTTGCAACATCAAAGGCAAAAAACACGCATAGTCATGCATGTTGGAACATAATTTGGGCACTCGCACCATTCGCTCGACCCCCCCCCCCCCCCTCCTTTCCCCGTCCACAGTGAATCGAGGCGATTTTTGGGTCTCTCCCGTGCGACCAGGTTCACCGCCGGCGATCCGGCCGATCCCCTGCTCTCCGCGGCCGCTCCGGCGGCGGGAGGGTGGGGAATCGACGGATCCCGGTGTGTATGTAACTTAGGTGTGCGTGGGGGTGCCAGCCGGCGGCGCTGCGGAGGTGGCGGCGTGGCCGGAGTGGCTTTTGGCGGCGGCGGCCCCCTCCTCTGCTGTGGGTTCTCCGGTGGAGGCCCGTGGCGGATCCGCCGCCCTCTGCGCGCCTGCTGCTCTCCGGAGCCGCATCGCGCGTCTTCCCGAGCCACCGTCCGTGACGGCGGTGGTGGCTCCTCGCTGGGGGGTCCTTCCTCCTCCGCCGCGGCGGGTGGAGTAGCTTTTGGTCAAAAGATCTCTGGGAGTTGCAGGCAAGTTCTTCTTCTTCGCCGGTGGACGTGGTGGGCTTCGCGGAAGACGGGACGGTGCTCTGGCGGCGGCTTGGAGCTGATTCTCGTTTATCGTTTAAATTCTGCTGCTTGCGGCAGATGGTTTATGCAACTTTTCAACAAGGTTGGTCCAGCCGTTGCTCGGGTGAGTGGTGTGCGTGGTGGTGCTGTGTTCGGCGTGCGTAGGGTGGTTCTTGCTGTTCGTGTGTGTTGTTCTTTCAGTTCTTGATCATGTACACGAGCTCCTTTCAAAAAAAAAAAATTGGGCACTCGCACTCTGAATTTAAAATGGTGTGGACGATGCGTCTGCCATGATGCTCTTGTTGTCGTTGACCGCCTGTTGCTGTTTTTCACCACTTTCTGCTATTGCTCTATTTCTCTCCGGCTGGAGCGACTTGTGGCATGAGAACCTAGCTTTCCTTCTACTACCGATGCAATTTGCAACATGTAGAAACAAACTTACGTACAAAGCTAGCACCTTGACTTAATCGATGGGATCGATTCCTTGCTTACCTGATTTCCCTGCTCCCGCCTGCCCGCCTAGCGCTGCTACTCGTCGAAGCCTCGAAGGTGCCCTGCTCGTCGACGCCCCGTGCTTAGCCAGCTTTTGCAAGCCACAGTAACCACATTTATCCACACGTGATTAGCATTGGCGGATCATGTCGCCGACGCGGGCAGGCAGCAGATGTGTCCTGTGAACCCTGAGACAACAGAGAAGGGAGGTGGCACTGGTGATAGGGAGAATCAGGAGATAGAGGCCACAACAGGAGCCTGATGGAGGCAGCAGCAACTCAGTGGAAGTGGGAAGACTAATGGCGGCAACAACTACTCAAGGCCTTAAATATTTGGGAGGGAGGGGAGAAGACGGCATGGATAATCCAGAAGACGCCTGGTTGCCTGAATACAGTGCCGCGACTGTTCAACTACAAAAACTGAAATGCAGAGAGTCTCGCACCGGAAGAGGTGAGAGGAGGCGGTGCATTGAGGAAAATAAATAGCAGCATAAATGCATGCGCGGCTGGTGGTGCATTGAGGCGGTTTTATTTTTTTCCCATTACGTGGCAGATTTGCTTAGATGGCAGTGTATGATTGCTCAAGGATGCATGATGAGGTAGATAGGCTGCATGTTTAGAGAATTACTTGTAGTGGGTCTTTCCTATTTAGATATAGAAGATATATATACGTCATACATGCAATACATAAACCAAGCAGCGAATGACCATACATCACCTACTTCAACGCTTTGAGAGCGATACCCAGCACGGATACAGGCAGAAACACATACTTGAAACCGAAGCTCGTGAACCTGTTAACCCTTTCACACTTCTCAGTAAACTTCCTCGCACAGTTCAGATCATCCTCAACGCTTTCAAGGTAGGCCAGTTGTGATTCTCAGTACTTCTTAATAGCATTCATCTGTGCGTTTGCAGAGAAGGACTGAGATGAGAGCGCACAGCTGGCGACCCGCGTGATGCCGCCGGCGGACGGAGAGCAGCGGCGGCCGGAGTCCGCATCCTCGTGGCCAGGTAGCGCAGTGCCATGAGATGAGACTAGTGGAATTTTGGCGCGGCGGCACGCCGCGCGTTGTTGGTTTGTAATTTTTTTGTAAGTTCGTAAAATAAGTACATAATGAGTGATTTTGTATTTTGTTAGCAGTTAATAAAGTTAATTCCATAATTAGATGATTTTGATGATTTTGGGGTCACGCCGCGCTTTCATTAGTTTGGAATTTGTTTTCCTATAAATTTGTAGAATAACTCCATGTTGAGAGAATTTGTATGTTGGTAGTGTTTCTTAAAGTTAATTCTATAGTTAGGTGAATTCCACTTAGGTTGTATACAAATATTAGCCAGTTTGAATTGTTTAAGTATGTTTGTATTCTGGCATTAATAACTATTATTCATTTTTTCTGAGCATGTCGATATATTTTGTAGCACCTCCAATATTTTAGCAATTTGAAATATCAAAATATGCTTCCAAATAATATGTAATGTAAGTACGTAGTTAGTGGTAATGTTGTTGGATATATGCCCAAAAGGCAATGTATTTATACATGTGACAATGTATTTATACATATGTATATATGATTCATATATTATTGATTCGTATTCTCTATGCTATAACTGCAGTGATTTCTAAATGCGTGATTTAGGGAAAAGCTCACCTGCACGTGTAGAGAATATGAATACGTAAAAAGTACCCTAGTTCTTTTATGGACTAATTCTTTATGCTAGATGACGCGGTTTTTCCTAGTCATGGACATAGAGTTTATGTCAGCATCAAGGATAGCATATTATTGGACTATAATATGGCTGGGTCACCCAAGTGTTGGTATGTTAAGAGATTCTGTTAAATAGTCTTTTTGTCCTTAGCGTTATCACAGAAAGGTTGTTGTATAACATGTCCTTGTAACCATAAGGTTATTCGGGTCATGCATATTGGAGGAGTTGCTTTGGTGCTGTCAACCGTCACGGCCGTAACAGGGTGACCATAAAGACAGTTGCTGGGTGGCTTCAAAGGTGTGTGTGTATCCTGATGTTCTGAGATGGAAAATTACTCCTCTAGGTTAAGAGAGATACTTCCAGGGCCCGCTCGGTATTATATACATATTCACTACGTTCTGCAGACAATGCATGGTGAAGTTACACCTTGTGGGATATCATAATACGGCAACAAGTAAATGGAACTTACCGGTAACGAGATAGACAAAGATGATGTGAATCAATCCTTGATTGATTCATGGTATCATCACGGATCTATATTTCGGGTGAAGTTCAGTGTCGTGAGTAATGGGATTGATATATGATAATCAACAGGTTCAACAGTAGAGTTATTCGCATAACGATAGCAGCCACACAGGACGTCCTTGGAACTGTCACTGGCCGGTGATTGGTTGATACCCAACCAATTATAGCTACCCGTTATCGGACCTGTAGGATGGACACACTTAAGTTAGGATTGGTTAGTTGTGTTATATGGTTGGTCTGGAACATGGAGACAGTATCATCGACATGGTGCTTGCGTGATATGACATACCTTGTCAAGAAAGAAAGTTTAAGAGAAAGTTTGTGATAGAAGTTACTATCACGGTCGGATTTATTCCAAGAAAGTTTATATATGGAGGATATATTTGTCCGGAGTATTTTGTCGGCGGACACTAGGTGTCCCGGATCATATGAAAGGAGTTTCATATGATAGGTAATTAATTCGGTGAATATTCTATAAAAGGAAATATTCAAATAAGAATTAATATGACAAAGTATTATTTAATTATATGTTAATTAAATATTCATTTATTTAATTAATAATATAATTACGGGATAATATTAAAAAGGCCACACCACCAAGTGGTGGTGGGCCGAAGACGTCATCCGAACACTAGTGGGCCGCAAGGCCCACGGCGGGGCAAGGGGGCGACGGCGGCGGCCAAGTGGCGGCCGGCCTAGGGCGGGCCCCACCCGCCAGGTCGGTGCACGGCGGTGGGCCCCACCCGCCCTAGGTCGGTGCGGCCAAGGGTGGCCCCACCCGGCCGGCCGGTGCAAGGAAGGGAGAGGGGGGAGAGTTGGGGTGCAACCCCAACTCATCCTCCCATACCGAATTGGGCAAGGGGACTTTCCCCTTGTCCAATCTTTGTCCAATTGGACTAGGGGAAGGTTTCCTCCTTCTCAAGTTTCCCTACCCCTTGGGCTCCTTTATAAACTCCACCCCTTTAGTTGTGGAGACACAATTTAGATAGAAGCAATTGAGACACAAGTAGCTCTCAAGTTTAGATCTTTTCTAGTTGGATTAGATGGACCTCTAATTAGAGGCGACATATCCGATTAGACTAGATCTAATCTCTCTCTCTCCTTCTCATGTGTTGAGATCTCCACCTTCATATACACTAGCAGACTTCAAGCTTGGACGGCGAAGCCCTGCTGAACCTTTCCAGTGTACGTGTGCAAGCTCTCGGAGGGGTTCCTCGTCATAGACGTTGCACCCTTCAGCTGTTGAATAAGGTGGTGAAGCAAAGGAGAAGAAGGCGTCAGAATCTCTCTACCAGGCTTGGTTGAGAAGAGACCGCGTACGGCTACATCGACTACGTCATCAACACGTTCTTCCGCAATCTACGGTGTTGGTAACATATACTAAACTAGATCTTTGGATTTTCGTATTCGCATGTATCTTGATAGTAGATCCTGGAATAAGGGTTGCGTAGCAATACGTGAAAATTTTAATTTACTGTACGCGAAACCCAATAAATGCGTATTTTTTTATTCGAATCCACAATTTGGGAAAGTTCATTTATGTTGCATCTAAATATTGGCTATTTTGAATTGTCCATATATGTTTTGCGTTTTGCCGTACGTAGTAAGCGTTGAGTAAGTGTTGATTTATTCTGACCATTGTTTATGTAGTGTAAAAAATATTCAAATATTTAGTAGTTTGAAGTATTTAAATATGTTTCTATGTTGCTATGAGTTCTTAACTGTAATTACAGGAAATGTAATTGAATCATATGCAGGTAACATGCCACGCCTTTGATGTACCAAATTTGGAATATCATGGGTGCTAAACGGCGTTCTTTACAATATATATTACGTTTTTCAATGATCGGTTTTGAAAGCCATTCGAAAATTAAATTCTCAAATTGTAATATTGGTCATATGTCAGTAATTTATCATAAATATCTATTTTGACTCCATAATCTAAGTGAATGAACCGTATGAGAATTCGGTAAGCTTGATCTATAACGAGAGGGTGTATTTTAATTTGTTGAAATTTAAAAATCAAGTTAGTTTGAACGTTTTTAATTTTAGGGAAATCGTTGGAGGAAGAGGGCACCACCTGTCAGAAACCTAACATTTTATAAAAATGTTTTAGAAAAGGATACAATTCACGTTAATTTGTCCGGTGCGGTTAAATATTTATCGGATGAAAATTATCGCGATAGTTTTTTATGTTTTTGAATTGAAAGTGGGTAATATTGTTTGAAAATACAATATAGACATTTATTAGGTCGGGTGGAAAGTTTTGTTTCTTCTTTTCGAATCTGGAAATTCAATTTTTTTTTAAATTGTGCACAATGGCACGCGCTTTTTAAATTGGAAGTTGAAAACAATAACATTGTTTAAATATTGAAATCATCGGATTTTTTTTTTGGAAAAACCGTTTGACAAATGGTCGGATTTCAGAGATTGCTCAAATTTTGAAATTGCTGTAATTGGGAAACATTACAAGGTTTGAAGAACGTTTAGATTAAAAAAGTTGTTGAAAGTGGAAAACGCACATGTCACGTAAAATAATCAGGCTTCAAAGAGTTTTTTTTTTAGCCTTAAATTTCAATTTTGGATTCAAATGCTCATGTTTGTGCTTTCCCCACATACTTATCGAAATATTGGTCGATAAAAAGAAATTTAAGTTTTTTTATTTGTTGTTGTAAATATTTATTTTTTATGTAGTCATTTGGATGGACAGAAAAATACATAAGTTTCAAAAAAAAGAAAAACAGAAAAAGGAAAGCAGGGGAAAAAGAGCAGGGGAAAAAGGCCGGAAGCAGCCAGCCCAGCCCACCACGTGGCCCAGCTAGCAAGCCCAGGCCCACCGTGACGTCGCCATGACGTCACCAGTGGGCAAAGCTGCCGCGGCGAGCTCGCCGGCGCCAAACCACGGCGAGCCAGGGCGCGCCTGGACCCGCGGCTAGGCGCGCTGGACGCGTGCGGGCGTGGGACGCCCGTAGGTGGCGGCGCCGCCCTGCGCAGGTCGCCGGAGCGGCCGCAGCGGCCCGCGAACGCGGCGGAGGGCGACGACCACGGCGCCGTCGATTCCGGCGCCGGCGCAGCATCCCGGCAGGCGTCCGCCGGCGGGGAGGTGGAGGAGGCGACGGCGGAGCTCCCCGCGTCCGTGGATCTGAGCGGGGAGGGTCGGAGCGGCATGCCGGCGCGTCGGCGGCGGCGCGGCGATTCCGGCGTCGCGCGGAGAAGAAGGAGGGTGGGGGGTGCGTGGACGCTTTTCCACCGAGGGCCCTGAAGTTTTTCGAAATTGCGTCGGGGTCCCTGCCATCGAGAAAGTGGAGGATCGCGGAGTATTTCGTGGGATTGCTTGTCGTCTTTTGCAAAATGCGGCAGCGGCGTGAGGCTGACAGGTGGGGCCACCCGGCTACTGTTCAACACTGTAGATGAACAGTAGCATGAACAGTAGTCAGGGCGCTCTCAGGCCGCGAAATCGCTCAACTTTTATATAGTGAGTAATAATAATGGGCGAGATCCATCGATCGATCGGGGTCAGAGACAGCTAGGGTTTGGTTCCTCTAGAGTCTGGAGTCTCTCTGGGCCAGCCCATGGACCAGCAGCTACTGTATCAAAACGGGCTATGTGTAGAGGAATAATGATATGCTAGAAACGAACTTCCCGGACACGGCAATTCGGGTCATGGGTGCATATGCACCCATTATGTAAAATATTATTATTATTTTTTCAAAATGTCAAAAAATTCCAAAAAAAAAAATTCGAATGTACATCATAACATTTTGTATTAGTGCAAAAGTGTCGTGGAGAAAAAACTTTTTTTTGCAACCTGTGTAAAAAAGACAAAAAAAATGTCTCGTACAAAATCATTTTGACGCGTCCCGATTTGTCTTTTTTGCGTAGGTTACAAAAAATGTCTTTTCATCACGAAACTTTTTGTGCTAACATACAATGTCGTAAAGTACATCCGTAATTTTTATTTTTATTTCTTTGACATTTTGAAAATTGTTTTTTGAGCAATGGGTACATCTGCACCCATGACCCGAAATGGATTTCCGCGAACTTCCCTAGCTTTTATACTTTTATGCAAAGCCTACTGAATTCGCTGATGCATTTGTCTGGGGCCATAGCTTCAGGCTTCTGGACAAGAAAATCTACAACACGAAGCCAACAGGTCAAGATCAACCACCTGTATGACATACCAATGCATTGCACGTAGACAGGATACTCAGGTGACTTTGCAAATTTGTTTTTTCGTTGTCGTTACAGATTACAGTATTCCAAATCAGGTTAAATCACAGCAAATTGTTCTCAATCAGGTTTCAGTCGCTCAGCAGATAATCATTCCAGTGTCCCGAGTAAAAGCTGCTACAGATAGGCGAAAAAGATCTAGCAGGGATAATTATTTCGATTTAGCAATATTGGTGCAGATAACAGGAAGTAATGCAGATTCAGTGCTAAAAGTAACACATAGCATTGATCATCCTTTAATAGAACTACACGAGTTTCAAGTGCACACACAAACATTTCATGCAGATCACTAGATGTAAATGCATCCGAGATGATAAGAGCATAACAGATGCTCAGGTTCAGTAATAACTACTAACACATCATAAGATTCAGCTAATAGGAAAGGTTTGAAACAGTCTGAGAACATACAACAATGCAACTGAAAAACTACGAAAAAAACTAACATATTTAGCATTCCATTTTCTTGAAGGACAAATTCACTTCTAGATCATCATCATCTAAGATGCAGCTAGTACATGCCTCAGCATATACACACCGAAATAAGGTGAGCTGCAGCTAGTACATGCCTCAGCATATACAAACCGAAATAAGTTACCGGATTAGCAGAGCGAGAGGTGGTTACACTTACAGCATGCTACCAGTTGTTCATGCGGTCTCCTGAAGATCACTACTAACTAGACTAAACCATCTCATGAAGATCACTAGAGCTACAGATGCAACGAAAATGATAAGACCACAAAAGAAGCTCAGGTGAGAGCACAAATTTCTTCAGGCATACATGCATAATAACTAGTCACACATCATGCATCTTAGTTGCTAACACGGAAGGTTCAAAACATGCAACTCAAATAACTACGAATAACAACATAGGTAGCAGTTCATTTTCTTGGCAGGCAAATGCGATTCGAGTTCATTGTCATCAGAGCATACATGCTCAGCATAAGACACCGAAATGAGCAAGGGCCCCCGGATTCACAGAGCCAGAGGCGGTTGCACCTTACAACATGCTATCAGTTCTTGCCGGCAGTCGCCTGAAGAAGTTCAGCGGGACAGACGGCATCTTGTGGCGGAACCTTGGGTGCCTCAAGGTGTACAGGCCTGCAAGGAAGACCACGACACGGAATGGTGTGACGTACAGGACGATCGCAGCAATGAAGCAGAAGGTCACAAACAGCGCAGTGGCTCTCGGGTCTCTCCAGCTCAGCAGAGCCTGTAGCCTTTCTCCTTGTGTTGCAAGATCACCAACAACAGTCTGGATCCTACCAGCGACGCTCCGAAGGCGGTCATACCGCATCCTGACAATATCAGGTGGGCGAGATGTAGGGAATGTATCAAACTCCTCATCAAGCTCATCAGGATGGGAGGTCTCCGCGTGTGAGAGGCGAGTATCCATGTGTGGAGGCTGCCTTGGGCGCCACCGGTAATACCACACTCCAATCAGGAACAGGTAAAGAAAGATGGTAGGCAGTATCAACTCAGGATATAAGACCAAGATCACAAAGAGGATGTGGATCAGTATAGTGGTCAGTGGGTTCCTCCAGTGACAGATCTGATCGAACCATTTAGCCACTGCAATCAAAGGGCTCAAGACACCCATGATACGGAAAAAGTTTGCCTTGCTCTTTCTCATGCTCCACATGTGAGAATCCACATCCAGCATGTACTCAACAATTTCTTTTCGCAGTGGCGGTTCAGCACGGCTTAACCTTGTTGAGACAATCAAGGTTGCTTGCCGCCTTAGATTGTCAACCTGAATCACAGACAGCGGGTGTGCATAGTGCATCTTAGGCAGCAAGGGCTGTGAATACAGATGCATCATGTTGAGCAGTGATGAGCATGTGAACCGGACAGCAAGCTGCACCTCACCCATTTTCTTAACGCCACCAGGTGTCAGAACAATAAGAGGGTATGAGTGGGTATATACTCGATCAGTTTCTAGCGTTGAGAGACGGATGCGGACCTTCCCAATTCTGGTATCCCGGGCACCATTTGCCTTTTCGCCACCATTCAAGTGGCAATTGTCAAATACTCCAATAGTGATCACGGTGCATGGATCATGCACCTCCCAAGTGTACTGCTCATTCCACTTGGGAGTGAAACTATCAATGATAGTCCTTGTGCGTACCCATTTCTGCCCATACTTAGCAACGCAGTAAGGGTCAGTTGTGCCACGCCCATCCTTTGTCTTCATAGGTAACAGACCCTGCGCTGTCAAGATACCCAGCTCAAGGACCCCGATGTTTTGCTTCCACAGCTGCTTTGCAGTTGGCCTTAGATCACTACTGTAATGTGTCGATTCATCCAAGACATGATATCCACCTTCAAGACAAATTCTTAAGTGAATTCTGCTTGAGAACTTGGTCTCCTTCTTCTGCTCACCATCCACAATCACATGTTTCTCAAGATTATACCATTGGCTGTTCAGCAACCTGTGATCCATCCTCCGAGCTACATGCTGCAGTGAAATGACAGTTCTTCCAATTACATCATCCTTTCCTGGGGCAATCCTGTCTTCTACGCTCAAAATCAGATGCTCCTCGAATGGCTCAGCTGCAACAAACATAAGGTCCTCATTCCACATTGGATTCAAATTCCTGGCTGGTGACACCCGGGTCCTAAGAGCTTGGTTCCCTAGCATTGCTTTGACGTAAACCTCAGGGAACCTGGTCCTATCATTTGGCATGAGATCTTGTGCTTCAATCACATTGACACGCAAATACCAAAGCTTTGGGGTAAGATAAACTTTTGATCTGATGCTTGCAAGGCCATCACCAGGGATTGATGCTGCATCAGAGTGCCATGCTTCAGGAAATGCTTCATCTGCTTGAGTACCCATCCAAACAGCTAACATCAACTCTCCCTTCACCTTGTGCCCGTTTCGTTCTTCCAAACGATACCATTGTGGAGCCAACGGGCTGTCGGGTGGCACTCGCTTTGGTACCTCATTCAGGTCAAACATAACCCGCCCAATGTAGTCATCCTTAACAAAGTCTTTGTCTTTGACGATGATCTCTACTACTGATGCCTGAATGCGCTCCTTTGAAAAGGCGAACACCTGGTTCCACTCAGGATTGGTCTTCTTCTCGAAATGCCGAGTTGTGCCCTTATAGTTCCCAAGCTTCACCTCAACATATGGGTCACAACTTCCAGTGATGTCCTTACTTGGAAGTTCCTTGGCTTTTACGACTCGAACATAAAGGTACTGCATCTGCTCAACCAGGTCATAGGTTGTGGTGAGCTTATCACCTACAGCTGACCCACCAAGGTGAGGAGAAGTCTCCTTCAAGGAGTACTCCTCCGGACGGAATGGCCTCTGCATCATCTTCAATGAGTCAATGACAGTCTTCAACCAAACTGCTTCTACTCAGAAAGGGGAAAAGATAGGGCCAACAGCAATTGATACACCAGAATAGCTGCACGATGAAAACAAGCACATGCTTTAAATAGTTGTTGCAAGGAACAAATGCATTGAATGGTGTAAGAAAAGAAGAGGAGGCTGGCACCTTTGCAATCAACAACTTGGGTAAGATTGCTTTCAACAGAACGTTTTGCGAAACAATTCTCCATCTTGCTCAGTGGTGATAAACCTCTACATCACCAATCTTGGGGAAAACATCTGCAGAGAGTATAGCGACTGAACTGAGGACACTATAACATAAATCCACTAGGTATATCATGCAGTAGAACATTAGTTTTAGGCTAGCCCTGCTTTACACCACTACGGTAACTCCAGTTCAGAAAACACTGCAACCGCATGCCAGTTCTTGGGGCATGAAAAGACAGCTTAGCTGGTGTTGGCTTTGGAACATGGAGAAAACTCAACTGTCATTTCAAGAACAACTAAAACGGTGCATTTAAACTAAAAAAGAATAATAGAGGAAACAGATCTACACCACAGCTACGAAGAGGAACCAAGAGAACAAGAAAGTGAAAATAGTATCAAGCAGGGGCGGATCTAGATGGTGCGCCGGTCGTTACAGGGGCGCACCCAAAATCTGGATAAAAACAACCTCGTACCTGAAAGCGAAGGGCCCAAGACTGCGGTCGGCGATGGCGGCGACGCACGTGAGAGGCCGAGAGATCAAGGCGTCGGCGGCGACGGTAATGCACAGCGCGGCGGCGGCGGCAGATTCAGAGCACGGCGAAGCAAGAAAGAGCAGATCAAACTAGATGGCGCAGAGGCGAGACTCCACCGTTCTTTCCCAGCATTGCGAAAGGGGGACTACTAATGATTCCACCGCTTCGTGGGGGCGGTGGAGCGGCGGAGGAGGGAGGAGCTGGAGGCTTCGGCGGCGGCGGCGGTGGTGGAGGACAGCGAATTTGTGCAGCAGGGATTTTCTTGCGAGCAAAAACAAAGGAGAGACAGAGGTCAGAGAGAATGGAGTGGAGTGGAGGTGGAGCGGTGGCGGCCGGGCGCAAAAGCCTCTCTCTGCTTGCTGCTTTTGCAATGGGAACCTCGGTCTTTTCGGAATCTGTAAATTCGGGGCTGCTATTGAATCTCGTGCCACCTCTATCTACAATGTCTTCTTCTGAGTCTCGGTGTGCGGCAGCTAGCAAAATATCCCTTCGTTCTAAATTATACTCCTATGATGTTTTAGATATTGTAATTTCAATTACACTAGTAAACGGACACGTGCAATGCACGTATTTACGGCATACATATTACAAACACTAAATTAAATTGTTCGATGTTGTGAAACAACATAACCCTCATGTCGAATAATAAAAAATGTAACACGTTTCCTTGTTTAAGCCAATAGTACTATATTAAATTATCCACTTTGCCAATCAAGTGGTGTGCATGTCCGTTTAGTTCCAGCGTGTATCCCGTGATTATCCTATGATTTTATTCTATATCAAGTTCTTCAGCACCCGACATTACGTTGAAGCTCTAGAAGCCGCAATGATGATCCTTTTGTCATGAGAAACAACATGTACGACAAGCTCGTCAACTCATGACATTCTGCAGAGGTTGTCTAGACCTTCCACCATCTTTGTGCACTAAACTGGAAATCATGGGAGTTTCCACTCTCCTTCAAAGCATAAAAAGGGAACGAACCATACCACATTGTTTTGGCATCATCAAGCAGTCATCAATGGTGGTAACAAAAATTCCACCACTTCAATATTAGATTGCAAAATATAAGTCTCTAGTAGTATCAGCCTGGTCACACGGTGTGGCTACTTTTTAATGCGTAATGTGCTATACGGAACTCCTTGTGAAGCAAACTAAAAAGATTATGAAATGTTGGATTTCTATGCGGTGACCAAACATGTAACAGCCCCGGTGCTCGCGTTCAGCGGCTCAGGGCCATCCGCGTTTGTGCAGGTCCCCATAGACTCACGGCCATCGGCGCTCGACCGGAACAAGAGCTCGTGCAGCGCAGGGGGGGTGAGCGAGCACGGCCGACGGCCGGCGGTGGAGTTGTGGGCATGTGGTGGACAGGGTCTCGTGGACCCGCTCGGCCCCTCCTCTCGCTTGCTCCGGTGACGAGCAACCGCGCCGGCCGACGGCGAGCAACGCGGCGACGGAGCTCTGGAGCGCGAGGAATGAATCGAAGAGCACAAGAAGGCGCACAAGCTCACCATGAACGCAGAGAAGGTGTCGGGGAAGGTCTGAGAGGTTGTAAGGCGACGAACGCGTGTCGGCAAGACGGTGGCCGGAGGTGAGGAAGACGGCGCGATTCGGCCGATTCAGGCCATACCGGCACGAGATGCTCGACAGGGAGAGAGACGAGTTGACGGGGGAGATCGTGGTGGTCTTGGTTTGTCACGGGGAGGACAGAATCGATGGCGCGGCCGTCGCGTTTGGATTTCAGGCAGAGGAGAAAGGAGAGCACTGGGGAGAGAGCAGTACGGGGTGAGAGAGGATGGTGTACGACGTCTCTGCGGCCTTATCCGGGTAAGGGAGCAACTAGCAAGCAGGCGGCGACCTCAAATCGGCGGCGGGCGGCAGCGCGGCCGTGGCCGTGGCCTGGACATGAGAAATAGAATCGTACCGGTTCGCTTCTGGTTGTGTTGAGGTGCTCAATACTGTTGGGACGATCTAGATGGTTGATCGGAAATCAAACGCATACGATTTAATGTATCCGACGAAGTTTGCTCTTTTAATAGTAGTACAAATACGAAATAAAATGATTCACGTACAATAAAACACGTTTAGCTACATCTGAATCAGGTACACTAAAACATCTTGATGCTTTGATCGAGTAACAATCAATTTAATTACGACAAAAAAGACGTAGTAGGAGGAAGCTTCGTCAACCGTAAACTTCGTGTTTCAAATAGAATAGTATGTTTCAAAAGACGTAGTTGCACATCTGTGCGCAACTTGCGGAAATTTTATATTTAAATGATTTTTTATAGAAATTTTTATATGATATTCCTTTGAATATTTGCTACAAGGATCATAGCCCCATGTACTTTCATATGTTTCATTTTGCATGATCCTTAGTACGACCTCATGCAAAAATTTATTAATTTTTATGACAACTATGTCATACGATTAATCATCAACCAAATCTCTACATTTCATGGTGTGCAATCAAACAACTTTTACTCCACACAGCACATTCATGTGTTTCCAGTTCATGTAAGATTCAACATTGCATGATATTTGAATCCTACAGTTTTTTTATTGCGCTTTTAGAGACATGTGAAGTAAATATGGCATGGACGTGCAAGTCCGTACGCTTTACATGTATCTAACACTATACTTTTATTTTATAATTGTATAGGTTTACAAACTCAATGCTCAAATTACTGTTCTTAGGCACATGAGACTATTATCACACAAGTTTCGTTGAATGCCCGACGTACTGATATAAGTCAAACTCATTTAGTCTCCTAACAACAACAAGGAGTTGAAACCAAACTCATTCGTTTAAGAAAAAGCTGGTGTTTTTTATCCAACAATGGAGAAACGACTATTTGGACAACAAATAACACGGTTAAGAATTTTGATGAAAATTTCAACAGGTGCCAAATATTAATCTCAAAACTATTAAGGCAGATTCATTGTAAATTCAGCCAAAAAATTAATAATGCTTAATACTTGATAAAAGGAATTCAAATACCTAAGCACGCTGGTATTATGAGTCTTTTTTGGAGTCACGCGATCTAACAATTTAAGGGTTAACAAAATTAATAGAAAAATTGTCAACGATTATCTCTACTATATAATATTGTTTGAGGAGGTGTTGGTACGTTTTTCACTTTTCCGGTTTTACCCCTGGGTTTTGGGAGAATTTATGGCCGCTGCCACCGCCAAGTGAAATCCCCAATTGACCGTACGTTAGTCGTTCACAATCCTCCGTGCCGTCGCCGCTCACCAACGGGAGCCGCCGCTGCTGCGCACCGCCCCCATCTGGTCCTCACCGTTGGTCCGGCGACTCCAGTACAGCGCTTCCGTCAGGCCAGCCAACGGGCCTCCGTCGGCCAGAGCGTGGAGTGCCAGTACGAGCACGTCACCGAGAACACGTTGCTCCGGGCATGCGACCTCATTCCTGCAAATATAGGGTTGTTAGTTGTAGTTATGCAAACATGAGGATAAAAAGCATCTATTATTCTAAATAATTGTGTACGCTGTTGATGAAGCCTATAGCAACGCATGGGCAAGTTTGCTAGTAACACTAATATGTATGGACATCATATGAAAATATGTTTCATGATGTATCCAATGATTTGGTATGGTAAATGTTGATATTTTTCTAACTTGATCAAACATTGTGTTATTTGACTTTACAAAAATGTGGTGGAAGCACAGGTGTCCGATGCCACAGGGGGAAGAAGCATCACGACTCACGAAGTCACGAGTTCACGACGGTTCGGCGGCAGATCAGCCCAGCACGACAGCAGCAAAGCCAAACGTCAGAGCAAATATAACGACTTTCAGGGGGTGGTACGCAAATGTGCTGCACCCTTTTCCGCTTTTCTCCGATCCACACTCGGATCACTTTGACACGGTGTCCCACCGCTCACGAACACGTGGGCCCAGCCCGGCCTTTGCCCGTTGATCTATAGTGGGTATGGAGTGATTGGCGTGCGGGCCTCTTTTTCTCTTTTATGTCTGGGCCTTTTTCTCGATCGGCGTGCGGGCCAGCGACAGACCGAGTCACCGAGGCCCATCGTGTGCGGAAGGCGCGACCGAGCTGGAGGACTCCGGTCGGTCGGGTGCACGTGGACGGGGTGCACGATGGACCACACATCGACCACACATCGTCGCTGTGTACAGCGCACGTGGTGTACGTGTGGACTGTGGAGGGAGGCGTGGCGTGTTGAGAGTTGGAACGGAGTGTACGTGTGGACTCGGTCTACCGGCGTTTGGTTGGTGGGGCTTTGTTTCTGCGCCGCCTAGGACGAGCGCCGGTTTAAATTTTTTTTGAGCCTTTTTTTTTTTTTTTTTAGATGAGGACGAGCGTCGTGCAACTGCAGCCGACTTCTTTTCTAACAGATGAAGGATGGCCCAATAAGGCTACGAGTTCAAATCGGCGTTTGCGCAGACATAAAATCAGTTAGAGCAAAAAGAAGTTTTGTTATACAGTTAGGATGACTCCAATGGGGCGGTTTTGTTATACAGTTAGGATGACTCCAATGGGGCGACGCAAACGGACACTCCTTTGGTCCGTTTGCGTCGCCGTCCGGCTGGGCGGACAGGGTGCGGACACGACGAATTCCGCAGTGCCCCCAACGGTGGTGCCGACCCATTTGAGCGGACAGCAGCAGAAAACGAAAACTGAAGAACAAGGAAGCAAGCAGGCGACCGGAAATCCATCAAAATCAGTTAGCAATCCATGAAAATTGCATGAATCGATGGGCAAAATTGGAGGAGCTAGTACTTCTCGCGCGTCGCTCGTCTCACGGCCCGCGTGACTGCCGCGTCCTCCGCATGGCCGCCGCAGCCGACGCGCACGGAAGGAGAACCCCACACATCGTCACTGCCATGGCGCATCGGGTGAGGCCTCCATGGTCGTCGTCGAGGCTGACGCCGTCCTCCGCCTCTGGGGCCTCGGCATGGTCATCACCGATGGGTCGAGTTGGGAGGAGCTCGTGCGGTCCCAGACAGCATCCGTGAGGCCTCCATGGTCGTCGTCGTCGAGACAGGGATCGCAGACAGCATCCGTGATGAAGCTACTTCAAAAACAATGAAACATGGTCAAACAATGCACAGGTTGCACCACTGATGGTGATAAACTGATTTAGATCAGATACTGAGACTAGTATTTCCATTGACCAAGCAGTAAGTAGCTCGGCCTCCCAACCTCGAGCAAAGGAGCGAGCTCTCTGGCCGAGCCGCGACGGCCGCCGCCGCTGCCGGCCGCTGCGAGCTCGCTGGCCATCTCCTTGACCACCACGACCTCCAGCTCGTCCTCCTCCAGCTCCGGAATGCCCTCCACCTCCCGCACCTCCCGCGAGCTACAGCTCGGCATGTACGCTGCAGCAGCCGCGGCGGCGGTGGGGTTGTAGTGGTAGTAGCTGTCGTTGTGGTACGAGTCGTCGTAGTTGTCGAACACGTTTAGGAAGTCCCACGAGCTCTCCCTTGGCGGCGGAGGCGGGGCCGGAGGAGCAGCCCTCTGCTGTTGCTGCTGCGGCGGCGCGGCCGGCTCGCCGCCGTGGGCGTAGTACTGCGGCTGCGGGTAGCCGCCACCGCCACCCGCGGCGTCGAACGCGCTGGGGTGTCCTCCGCCTCTGGCGGCGCGGCCGTCTCTCGCACTCGATGCGGTGGGGATTTTTCTAGGAGAGAGAGTAGTGCGGTAGGTGGGAGAAGGAGAGAGGGGATTTGTTTGGCTGCCATGTGGGGCAGCACGCGGACAGGGGAGGACACGCGAGGACGCAGCGGACGTTGTTTTCTCTCCGTTTCTGTCCGTCCTCGACGCATTCGTGACCCAAATTTGGGCCAGGGATGCGTCGGCCTGGACGAAAGCGGACACAAAAACGGACCAGCCGGACGGATGCGTCGCCCCGTTGGGGCCTGATTTTTGCCATCCAGACACAAACGGACTCGATGCGTCGCGTGGTTGGAGTCATCCTTAGAGCAAAAAGAGCAAAAAGAAGTTTTGCATGGGCACTGTCTTTCAGTTAGAGCAAAAAGAAGTTTTGTTATACAGTCGGTAGGACTTAGGAGTACTAGCAAACATGGCAGTGTCTTGGCGCAGAAAATAAATAAGCGTGCACTCTATTGCAACGAAGAAAGATATATGTGCACTATATTTGTGTTATCATTTCCCAAAATCATTTAGATACTGAAAGTACATAATGCTTTTAGGTAATGACACATGTTAATCAGTTTTCAACAATAAAATGTAATCGTTTATTACCAGTGACAAATTACTATGCATGGGTAAGATGTGAGAATGAAAACACTAGCCTCTCTGACCACGTGGTAAAGCACACACGATATGGTTTGGGCAGGTGACAAACAATATGCCGGGTATTATTGCCGGAAACTGCAAGTCAAGGCCAAGCTACATGGAACACTTTATTTTTGAATATTCGGAAATATTATTTTGAAACTTCAAAAAAATCTGGATGATAATGTTTTTCTACCAACGTGCCGAATATAAACTCAAAATAACTCAAACTATTCTACACGTAAATGTTAAATCTGACATATTTTGAAAAAATTCAAATTTTGTTATGTTCACTATTTACAATTTCATGTTTAGCTTTTTTACACAAGCAAAATACAACGTATTTCTAATTGATATTTTACAAGTTGGTAGAATCCAATATTATCTACACTACGAGTTTTAGGGTACTTGGTAGCCACTAGAAGAGGTAGGCGCGCTTTGCCGCGCAAAAAAAGTTAAAGTTCATGGCTAAAATCGTGTCAAATGCGATAAGTTCTTACAGGCGAGTGGCAAACACACGCTTAATGTTCAGGGCGAAATTCATCTCCCAAGTCGATGCAATCGCTCCACTACTCATTTTTTTACCATAATCTGACGGATTTGTGCGTTCTTCGTCTGAGCCACCGTCACGTGGTGTATAGTGACAGTGCAACTGAGGGTCACCTAGGGTTTAGGCCGAACCTGGCAGTGGACCAAACAATTAGAGAAGAGAACACCGACTGTAAGCAGCGGCAACAGGGTGGTCGGGAAAAGGTTGGACGGCTCGCGCTTGTCATCATCGTCTGTGCGCGATGTAGTGATGCTTCTGAAGGTGTTTTTTTAGGGAGCACGAGCGCAAAGTATGTTGCTGCTCTTGCCACTTTGTTTTTGGAGGCGACACTGGAGGATGGGGGAGAACGGCGACACCAACGTCGTGGAGGCCTGGGACAATATCGTGGATAAGCTATCCGAGATGAAGGGTGGTATAGCTGTCGACTCACGAAGGTCGGAGAGGCGGTGCAGGGTGGACTGGGACCAATGGTGTCCTTAATCACACAAGATCAATACGTAGACCCATCATACCAGCAAAGTGGTGCTATTCACCTATATGTGGGAATATACATGTCACACTTAGGAGTAACCACATCCCTCTAATTTAAAAGAGTTTAGTACTTAAAAAATCACACTCACTTACACGTGGGGTCACCCACATTCACACTTAGGAGCAACCACAACCATCAACTTTTTAGTGTTAGTCACTTACAGGTGGGGACCACCCATGTTCACACCTAGGATCAACCACATGCCTCCATTTCTAGGGAGTTTAGTTCTTTGAAGGATAATATTTTATAGATTTTCTTAAGACTTCAAACTATGATTTTTTTTTAATTTTCGAAAATAAAGAGCTCTACATAGTTCGAGAGCCACATTTGTCCTCTATCATATTATTGCTCCAAACTCCATTACATGTTATCAGGTTCCTTCGGTGGTATTCACAGGTCTATTGTTTGGTGTTTTTGGCGTTGTTCTACGGCTGCCTTCAGAAAAGTATAAGATTATGTCATGGATGAAGAAAGGGCTTGAAGATCTCATATATTTGCTAGTCTATTTTAGGTTTATTTTTATAATCGATGTAATCGTGTACTCTGTGTTGGTTTAATATACGTGGAAAATTCCAAAAAATAATAGTGCCGGCCAAGGGTGGAGCACCAATGGCGTACCGTCTACCGGATCGTGGACCAGTCTTTGCAAGACAACATTTTGTTAATTTGTTTTTTGACATATATGTACAAATTCGTTCTGGGTCCGTTATATCACATGGGCTAAAAAATGGCTATGTCCCAGTTGGCCTGTCACGGTACCCCTCTGTGGAGCACGGATGTGAAGTTGTTAATTCTTGCTTACACTAATCTCAGAAAACAAAAAAACTCTTTCTTACGCTAAAAAAAATGTCAACTCTTGCAGAAAAAACAATCGCAACAGTTATCGTTCCCGACTGAAAAAAAGAAAGAGAGGCGGCGGCCTAGGGTTTCAACCCTAGCCGTTGCCGTCGGCGCCATCTGCATCTTTATCGTCACCTTCGTCTAAGAATAGACGGGTTATCACCTCCTCTAGGTACCGCTCTGACACTAGAAGGGGTGGGGATCTCGGACCTGCGCATGGCGCTATACAAAGGTCCTTAATATTAGAGCTTTGTTTTGGTTGTTGTCTTCTTTGTCAATAGACATGGCATCGTCTGCAAGTAAGCTTCTATTAATTTTCGGCTTATCTGTTAACTTGAGTTCTGTGTCTATAATACCCCTAAAGCTTGATGTGTGCCTTAAATAAGTGACAATACGTCACAATTTAGTAGCTGAAACTGAAGACTAGCAAACCTGTCCTTTTAGTGTAACGTCAAACGTCAATTTTGATAGAATGTATAGCTGTCCATTTAACCAATGCTTTCGATTAATCACACTATTTGTACCCGAGAGCGCACGGACTGGACAAGCCACTAGTAGGAAAACCCTTATAGGTAGGTTATATTCTGTGGCGCACCTTTAATTGGTGCGCCACAGAAATATATTTCTGGTGGCTTGGTGCGCCACAGAAAGTCACATTTCTGTGGCGCACATGGCCAGGTGCGCCACAGAAAGTTATCCGGGGGCAGGTTAAAATTTGAAAAAAATAATTCTGTGCCGCACTTGGCACGTGCGCCACAGAATGTTGACATTCTGTGGCGCACCTGGCAGGTGCGCCACAGAAAGGGGACATTCTGTGGTGCACCATTATTTTTTCCAAATCCCACCCCCTCTCCCCCCCGTGGATCGCCTTTTTTGTCTTAAATAAAATCCTTTGACATGTAGTTAGGTATGAGTGTCTAGTAGGTATAGAAATTTTGAAATATGCATTTTGACCTTTTCTGCAAAAAATGAAAAATAAATCTTGTAATGGCCATAACTTTTGCATACGACGTCGAAATAACGCGTTTTATATGCCAAAAAAAACTAGAGAAAAATCCGAATTCGAATCCACCGGGGTTTACCGGTTAGCAATTCACAGATTTCTCAAATTCCAAAAAAAAAAGTTATTTCAAACTGACGATTTTTCGCAGCAAAATAAAAAATTTCACAAAATTTAAAAAAATTCAAAAATTCCAAAAAAGACACAGAAATGACAAAGAAGATTGTTGACTTTTTTTATTTTTTTTGGATTTTTTAGATTTTTTGTTTTTTTGGATTTTTTGGACTTTTTTGGATTTTTTGAAAAAATTTACGTTTTTGAATTTTTTTGGATCTTTTGAAACTTTTGAATCTCCTTTTGAAAGTTTAGAATTTTTTGAAAAATCTGAAATTGAAAAACACACGTTTATAATATATACATAACATATACACATATAAGACTTAAGAGGATTCATATGATATATATCAATAAGAACTTGAGTAGCACAAGGGTAGGTGAAGTGGGTAGAACTTAGAAGTTAAACGTGCTAGGGTTGGAGCAATTTGAGAATGTGTGACCTAGTGGGAAGGTATCAGTTCAAAAAAATTCAAAAAATCTAAAAAGAATTCCAATAATTAGGATTTTTCATATTATTTCATATTTTGATTTTTCTGATTTATTTTTAAACTTTTTAATTTTTTTTGCAGTTTTTGAATTTTTTGATTTTTTTTCAGAATTCTGTGGCGCACCAGCCAGGGATTTCTGTGGCGCACCAGGCCAGGTGCGCCACAGAAAGTGGATTTCTGTGGCGCACGCCCATGGTGCGCCACAGAAGAAAAAAAAATTAGTGGCGAGGATTCTGTGGCGCACCCAGCAATTCTGGGGGTGCGCCACAGAATTCTAATTTGGTGCGCCACTAATAGCTGTTTTCCTAACTTCTAAGTTCCACAACAATATCATGATCAATAACAAACCCATACACGTTTTTCACTGCCGACAAGACGCGATGTGTTTGTTTACTGAACTGAAGGAGCGACCCTCGGTTAAGCTAGACTGAACAAAACAAGGAATACCTTAGAAATCTGAACTCATGAAATCTTGTCAAGCACGAGAAGATGATCCGGGGAGGCTTAGCAACGGAAAAAATGGAAGCATGAATATGAGGGCTAACTGCTAGAGCATTTTGCAGTATCGAGGGCCCGGGTAAAGACCAAATTGACTAATTATGTAGTAATCAGTATGATATTATCCATTACTCCTCTGAAAATTTTCAATAATGAGTGACTCTTTCATATCAACAACACACAACTTTGACAATGTGTTAACTTATACTCCCTCCATTTCTAAATATAAAACTTTGTAATCTTTCTTACTTTTTCCTGATTCGTTATTAAATGAGTGAATCAACACACTAAAACATGTCCATATACATATGACATGACAGTCAAAAAGTTTAGAATGCCTTATGTTTCAAACGAAGTGGAACTTAGAAGTTAAGCGTGCCAGGGTAGGTGAAGTGGGTGGAACTTAGAAGTTAAGCGTGCTAGGGTTGGAGCAATTTGAGGATGGGTGACCTAGCGGGAAGGTATCAGTTCAAAAAATTCAAAAAATCTGAAAAGAATTCCAATAATTAGGATTTTTCATATTATTTCATATTTTGATTTTTCTGATTTTTTTGAAACTTTTTAATTTATTTTTGTATTTTTTGAATTTTTTCAGAATTCTGTGGCGCACCAGCCAGGTGCGCCACAGAAATGTGGATTTCTGTGGCACACCAGGCCAGGTGCGCCACAGAAAGTGGATTTCTGTGGCGCACGCCCAAGATGCGCCACAAAAAAAATTTAGTGGCGAGGATTCTGTGGCGCACCCAGCAATTCTGGGGGTGCGCCACAGAATCCTACTTTGGTGCGCCACTGATAGCTGTTTTCCTAACTTCTAAGTTCCACAACAATATCATGATCAATAACAAACCCATACATGTTTTTCACTGCCGACAAGGCGCGATGTGTTTGTTTACTGAACTGAAGAAGGAGCGACCCTCGGTTAAGCTAGACTGAACAAAACAAGGAATACCTTAGAAATCCGAACTCATGAAATCTTGTCAAGCACGAGAAGATGATCCGGGAGGCTTAGCAACGGAAAAAATGGAAGCATGAATATGAGGGCTAACTGCTAGAGCATTTTGCAGTATCGAGGGCCCGGGTAAAGACCAAATTGACTAATTATGTAGTAATCAGTATGATATTATCCATTACTCCTCTGAAAATTTTCAATAATGAGTGACTCTTTCATATCAAAAACACACAACTTTGACAATGTGTTAACTTATACTCCCTCCATTTCTAAATATAAAACTTTGTAATCTTTCTTACTTTTTCCTGATTCGTTATTAAATGAGTGAATCAACACACTAAAACATGTCCATACACATATGACATGACAGTCAAAAAGTTTAGAATGCCTTATGTTTCAAACGAAGTGGAACTTAGAAGTTAAGCGTGCTAGGGTAGGTGAAGTGGGTGGAACTTAGAAGTTAAGCGTGCTAGGGTTGGAGAAATTTGAGGATGGGTGACCTAACGGGAAGGTATCAGTTCAAAAAATTCAAAAAATCTGAAAAGAATTCCAATAATTAGGTTTTTCATATTATTTCATATTTTGATTTTTCTGATTTTTTTTAAACTTTTTAATTTTTTTTGCAGTTTTTGAATTTTTTCAGAATTCTGTGGCGCACCAGCCAGGTGCGCCACAGAAATGTGGATTTCTGTGCCCATGGTGCGCCACAGAAAAAAAAAAATTAGTGGCGAGGATTCTGTGGCACACCCAGCAATTCTGGGGGTGCGCCACAGAATCATAATTTGGTGCGCCACTGATAGCTGTTTTCCTAACTTCTAAGTTCCACAACAATATCATGATCAATAACAAACCCATACACGTTTTTCACTGCCGACAAGACTCGATGTGTTTGTTTACTGAACTGAAGGAGCGACCCTCGGTTAAGCTAGACTGAACAAAACAAGGAATACCTTAGAAATCTGAACTCATGAAATCTTGTCAAGCACGAGAAGATGATCCGGGGAGGCTTAGCAACGGAAAAAATGGAAGCATGAATATGAGGGCTAACTGCTAGAGCATTTTGCAGTATCGAGGGCCCGGGTAAAGACCAAATTGACTAATTATGTAGTAATCAGTATGATATTATCCATTACTCCTCTGAAAATTTTCAATAATGAGTGACTCTTTCATATCAACAACACACAACTTTGACAATGTGTTAACTTATACTCCCTCCATTTCTAAATATAAAACTTTGTAATCTTTCTTACTTTTTCCTGATTCGTTATTAAATGAGTGAATCAACACACTAAAACATGTCCATACACATATGACATGACAGTCAAAAAGTTTAGAATGCCTTATGTTTCAAACGAAGTGGAACTTAGAAGTTAAGCGTGCTAGGGTAGGTGAAGTGGGTGGAACTTAGAAGTTAAGCGTGCTAGGGTTGGAGAAATTTGAGGATGGGTGACCTAACGGGAAGGTATCAGTTCAAAAAATTCAAAAAATCTGAAAAGAATTCCAATAATTAGGTTTTTCATATTATTTCATATTTTGATTTTTCTGATTTTTTTTAAACTTTTTAATTTTTTTTGCAGTTTTTGAATTTTTTCAGAATTCTGTGGCGCACCAGCCAGGTGCGCCACAGAAATGTGGATTTCTGTGCCCATGGTGCGCCACAGAAAAAAAAAATAGTGGCGAGGATTCTGTGGCACACCCAGCAATTCTGGGGGTGCGCCACAGAATCCTAATTTGGTGCGCCACTGATAGCTGTTTTCCTAACTTCTAAGTTCCACAACAATATCATGATCAATAACAAACCCATACACGTTTTTCACTGCCGACAAGACTCGATGTGTTTGTTTACTGAACTGAAGGAGCGACCCTCGGTTAAGCTAGACTGAACAAAACAAGGAATACCTTAGAAATCTGAACTCATGAAATCTTGTCAAGCACGAGAAGATGATCCGGGGAGGCTTAGCAACGGAAAAAATGGAAGCATGAATATGAGGGCTAACTGCTAGAGCATTTTGCAGTATCGAGGGCCCGGGTAAAGACCAAATTGACTAATTATGTAGTAATCAGTATGATATTATCCATTACTCCTCTGAAAATTTTCAATAATGAGTGACTCTTTCATATCAACAACACACAACTTTGACAATGTGTTAACTTATACTCCCTCCATTTCTAAATATAAAACTTTGTAATCTTTCTTACTTTTTCCTGATTCGTTATTAAATGAGTGAATCAACACACTAAAACATGTCCATATACATATGACATGACAGTCAAAAAGTTTAGAATGCCTTATGTTTCAAACGAAGTGGAACTTAGAAGTTAAGCGTGCTAGGGTAGGTGAAGTGGGTGGAACTTAGAAGTTAAGCGTGCTAGGGTTGGAGCAATTTGAGGATGGGTGACCTAGCGGGAAGGTATCAGTTCAAAAAATTCAAAAAATCTGAAAAGAATTCCAATAATTAGGATTTTTCATATTATTTCATATTTTGATTTTTCTGATTTTTTTTGAAACTTTTTTTTTTGCAGTTTTTGAATTTTTTCAGAATTCTGTGGCGCACCAGCCAGGTGCGCCACAGAAATGTGGATTTCTGTGGCGCACCAGGCCAGGTGTGCCACAGAAAGTGGATTTCTGTGGCGCACAACCATGGTGCGCCATAGAAAAAAAATTAGTGACGAGGATTCTGTGGCGCACCCAGCAATTCTGGGGGTGCGCCATAGAATCCTAATTTGGTGCACCACTGATAGCTGTTTTCCTACTAGTGAGCCCGAAGTCCACAACTATATCATGATCAATAACAAACCCATACACGTTTTTCACTGCCGACAAGACGCGATGTGTTTGTTTACTGAACTGAAGAAGGAGCGACCCTCGGTTAAGCTAGACTGAACAAAACAAGGAATACCTTAGAAATCTAAACTCATGAAATCTTGTCAAGCACGAGAAGATTATCCGGGGAGGCTTAGCAACGGAAAAAATGGAAGCATGAATATGAGGGCTAACTGCTAGAGCATTTTGCAGTATCGAGGGCCCGGGTAAAGACCAAATTGACTAATTATGTAGTAATCAGTATGATATTATCCATTACTCCTCTGAAAATTTTCAATAATGAGTGACTCTTTCATATCAACAACACACAACTTTGACAATGTGTTAACTTATACTCCCTCCATTTCTAAATATAAAACTTTGTAATCTTTCTTACTTTTTCCTGATTCGTTATTAAATGAGTGAATCAACACAATAAAACATGTCCATATACATATGACATGACAGTCAAAAAGTTTAGAATGCCTTATGTTTCAAATGAATGAAGTAATATGTCTATAGATATTCTAAAATTATATTACAAAACTATCACATAAAACAAAATGCAATGATAGCATTTATACAAACTCAGTCCATACAATTTGGTAGTATTCGTTGTTAAAGACGTGACTTAAAGATGGTGAAACATTCGAGCGTCTTACATTTGAGAATGAGAGAGTATATTAATGAAATAAATTGTTAATTTGCTTAAGCAAATACCCAAAACGTGTCTCTTGAGATGCTAGGGCAAAACAATATGACCGGCAGCGATACTTTAGTTAGCATGTGATAACCCCCAAGAGCAGGGGATCACTGTAGCACCTCTCAATGTGGAAGTAAGGTATCGATCCGCAGGAGCAAGAAGAAAAAGTTATCTATTCCCTACAACTAAAGTGTCACAAGTTTTAGTTGATTATGCACTAAACAAGTTTAAAGAATAAGGTGGTCGATTTGATGGATGGAAGTTTAATGTAACAAAACAAGAGTGTAAAAGTGTCCCAATCCTCTTCAATGGAAGAGGACAAGACAAAGGTTTTTTTTTATAGGAACAATGGACATGAGTTCATGGGTTCACTTAATCCTCTCTCTCATCTACGGTGATTATCATGTTATAGATAAAGTACACACAATTGTCATGTTTTAATGGTAGCTTTTATGACGACTATATGTCCTAAAACACATAGTTGGAAGAAATACCCACATACATCATACTTCTTAATGAACAATATTCTACCAAAGTATGACAAGTCATAAAAGATCCAACACAACGGTAAATGCATAACAAATCATCTCATACCACAATATCCACCATAAGAATTACATAGATGGCCGTAATCATGTTCAGCAGCTCATACGGTACTAATTAGTGAAGCTCAAAGAGAGGAGAGATACATAAATTACCACCACAAACCCAAGTCCAGTGGGTGGACTACTCCTCCTTCATCATGGAGTTGGTGGAGAAGTCGTTGGAGAAGATGGAGACCACCCCAACAGTGCCCCGCCGGAGTTTTCCCCCTCCAATCTGCAGCTCCAGATCTCTGTTTCGGTGTTTCTGTGTTTCGGCGGCCCCCTTCCAGAGAACGTCGGGGGACTACTTTTATAGTAAGTTTTAGGTCAGGACTAGGTCGGTGGAGCAAAGATCGACGACGGCGGAGCCTCGAGGCCCAAAAGAGGTGGTCCCACGCGGCCAGGTACAGGGGCCGCGTGGGGCCCTCTATTTCCCAGCTGGTTGGGCTTCTGGTCTTCATTTTCAGCCCATTGTGTCCATATTGAAAATTCTGAACCGTGCTCTCTGAGCTTGCCCTTTTTGGTGTCCCGAAGCTCCCGGAAAGCCCAAAACACTAAAAAAGACGTTTTCTGACTGTGCAGGGTTAATTCCATAAAAATAGGAAACATATCAAATATTCCCAAAATCATTATAAAACATTGATATAACCCTTACATGATGCAAATATGACTGGAATATAAGTAAAATAATGCAAAGTTCATGTATGCATTTTACATGCATCAACATCCCCAAGCTTAACCAATACTCGTCCTCGAGTATGAAGGTGATAAAACTAACATGGACTATGCAATTTAATACTAACAATGGATATCAAAGATGATTACTACTGCTACATAGAGTTAAATGATTCATTCTTCAAAGGAGTAGCAATATGCAAGATAGTTTATGAAGTGATATCAAGTATTCAAAGCAGGGATGTTCAATGATAATTCACAAAGTGTAACATGAAAGAAAGTAATATGGACCACATGTATGCATAATGATAAGTAAGAACATCCTACAATGGTCATAGAGTGTAGATGAAAATCTGAATATAAAAGGTGGACACTTTGGAAAGATGTATATGTGAATAGAGGTAAAGCATGCATAAGTTTCATCTAACTTCCAAACTCTTCTACTTAAGTTAATGATTGCAATGTGGTAATCCTTGGTGTCAAGCTCTCATTACCCCTATCATAGCATCTTGAATTATCAAAGTTTAAAGTGAAAGCAAATATGAGTAGTGTGCTTGACAAAGTAAAGGTTGGATGTCTCATGTCCCTTGAATACCTACACCATGAGTTACTCAACTTGGAAAACAAAGCAAGTTCAAGTTATATATCATTATAAGTAATAATAGTATCATCAAGAGCGTCAACTGGGGTACCTCTTGTCCCAGAATAAGGATCAAGCCCATATCAAAATGACAAGACAAACAAACAAAATGAACAACCTCAACACCCTTTTTATTTACCATTGGAATACCTTTTTATTATAAGGTGTATCACAGATGGTTCACCATAGTATGTAAGTAAATTTCCACCATAAATGATGCATGGCTTAGATTAGCGGCCCAGGCGTCTCTCTAACCATTTATACAAACTCATTTAAGCTACTTCATTTCCACACTCATTTCACCATGATAGGCATCCATAGACAAAAGTACATGATATCAACTAAATGAAATGAAGGAGCATGTTGAAAGCTTGCCATGTGACAGCACATATGAGCTAACTCCCAACCTCGGACATTTATCAAGCCACTAACATCATAATCTTAATCACAATGGGTCATGTTTTATTTATGCAATAAAAGTAAAGTGTGCATCAAGTTCATGAGAGCTATATAACCAACTTTTCCCATAACGTTCAATAACATAAACATTTTCATTCAGAGGTATAAATAACACCAATAACATGATAAACATACTCGGAATAGCATAAAGCTAATAGGTAGATATGGTGGACTCACTGGAATAACTTTGGTTGAAGGTGTTGGAAACAAGTTTTTACTTGTTGGAATTTTTGGGCTAGCAAGAGGGAGAAAGTTGACCATCTAAATGCATGCATGAGTGTCCATAGAACTAACTAATCCATGTTAAACAAATTAAAATAACATTAAGCATCAAGACATGAATAAGTGATAGCTCTTGATAAAGCATTTGCTAATTATTACTCATTAACAAGCTCATGAATCATGTAATTATATGTAACTTTAAAAATCAACTCAAAAACATCCCTTTTCCCAATCTTATAATAGCATCCAACATATTTCAACCCATATTTCCAGAAACTCTTTCATATATAAATGATAATGTGGTGGTCTCACAAAAACAAAATCAAACCAAAACAAACAAAAAGACGCTCCAAGTTTATGCGATAAAGTGTTTCGATCGAAAAACAGAAGTTACACGTGTGCAAACCGAGAGTGTAGGTTGAAAGTGCATGGTTGCCCCCATGCGTGGTTTTTTTAATTAATGACAATCCTTATGGACTAATGTTTACATTGAGATATTCTTATAGATCTTATCCATGGGAAAATATAGGAGTTCATGTGTTGGACTCTTGAAGATGACATGATGACCAATGCTCTCTTCAAGGGTTTATATGAAGAATGGTCATGTGTAGAGTTGAGCTTATTGCAAGGTTGGCTTGGAAAAGAAGATTGAGTGAACAATCATGTTTACCTCCAAGCCATCATACATATCAAGAAAAGAAGATGAAGTGCAAGCTCAATATGATGCATCTCGGAAGATATCATTTGTTTGAAGCTTGCAAAGGAGACATGAAGATGGAGCTTAGCGAGGCCCTCCCATAATGGAGTATGGGGGAGCATTTAGAGAAGTCTTCATCAAGCATGTGCTAGCAAGCACAATCAAGAAAGGTGCTTCAACTTGAGAGAGTCAAGATCGTCATCATTTAGCTCAAGTGGAATGCGCAAGGCAAAGGTATAATCTTGATAAGTTTTCTATTTTACCGGTCTCATGGTGTTAGTGAGAGACCGGGTTATAGGATAGACGACATACTATCAAGAGGGGCTCTCAAGTGAGTAACTTGATCGCATCTTTGTGGAGAGCTCAAACCTTTGCATACTTGCCATGTCATCTTTCTTGGTTCTTATTTGGTTTTCTCCTTGTTGGGTTTTGGTGCTTGTTGTGATCTTCACGACAAGCCCAAGTTCACCGAAAACGAACTTCGTATGGAAAACTTGTTGCGTTTTCGGTTTTGGAGGTTTGTCGGTTATTCCTTTTTAGAGAGGTTTTACCTTTCTCCATTTGGTTTTATCTTCCATTATTGGACTATGATGTTTCTCTGCATGATCTTGTAAAGCTCTTCGTTGCAATTTCAACGAGCCCGAGAACATCGAAAACGGAGTCCGGATGATCAAGATATGTTCGTTTTCGTGTTGACGTTTCAGCAGTTTTGTGTAGGCCGGATACTCCGGTGTAAACACACCGGATACTCCGGCCCGGACCAGGAAACTCGCATTGGTTCAGCCCCTGGTCCAGGCCGGAGTCTCCGGCCTTTGGTCCAAAGTCTCCGGTCCAGACCGGAGTTTCCGGTCCAGACCAAAGTCTCCGGTCACTTTGGTCGGAGTCTCCGGTCCGAGTTTTTCTGCAACAGCTCTTTGTCTTGGGGACCTATATAAGCCCCCTTCTTCCCCAAAGGGTCAAGCTTCTTCCCCCCTTCTCTCTACTCCATTGTTGACCTTGCAAAAGCTTGCCCTCTCTCTATTCCTCCATGATTCTTGCCTCAAATTAAAGGGAAAAGAGAGAGGAGATCTAGATCTACATTTCCACCAATCCACCTCTCCTCTAAGTGAGGGAAACCTAGTAGATCTTGATATTGGAGTTCTTGGTGTTTCTCCTCTTTGTTCTTCCTCTATTATTCCCCCATAAGCATTTGTTGCTTTGTTGGAATTTGAGAGTGAAGGATTTGAGCACTTGTGCTCTTGCCTTTTGCATTTGGTGCATCGGTGTGCTCTCCACGAGGATTCGTGGAAGTTGAAAGTTTGTGAGCTTGTTACTCTTGGGTCCTTGGACCCTAGAAGCCCGTGTGGTGGTTGGACCTTTGTGGTCACTTGTAAAGCCGTTCGGGAGCCCCCAATCCCGTTGTGAGTTGTGCCCCGGATTGTTGTTGAAAGCCGTTCGGGAGCCCCCAATCCCATTGTGGGTTGTGCCCCGGATTGTTGTTGAAAGGCTCCGGATTCTGCCTCGAAGGATTCCGATAGTGGAAGGTGAACCAAACCTTTGTGGTGCGGTTCATCGGAGAAGAAGGTGAAACCTTTGTGGTTTTTGAACCATTGTGTTGGTTCACACCTCTCCAACGAGACGTACTCCCTTAACAAGGAGGAACTCGGGAATACATCCTTGTCTCCGCGCGCCTCGGTTATTTCTATACCCGAGCTTTTTACTTATGCACTTAACATTGTGATAGCCTTCGTGCTTGAAGTATGCTATTGCTATCACCTTGTTGCTTGTATTGCTTACCATAAGTTGTTGGTGCACATAGGTGAGCCTAGTTTATTTAAGTTGTCGGCTTGTTAATTTAAACACCTAGTTTTATTCCGCAATTAGCAAGCCTAAACCGGAAAAGTTTTAATCGCCTATTCACCCCCCTCTAGGCGACATCATTGTCCTTTCAATTGGTATCAGAGTCTCGGCTCTCTTTTTGGGCTTTACCGCCTAGAGAGTTAAAGATGTCGTTTAGAGAATTAGTGCACGATCCCACTTTCATATTCGATGGCACAAATTATGATGTTTGGAAAATTCGCATGCTTAATCTTTTTAGGGCCATGGGTCCAAATTATATTAAGAGGATTGTAGATGTGAGTTTATCTCCTCCAAAGGATTTCCAAGAATTATCTTTAGAGGATGAGATAAACTCTCATCTCGAGACTCAAGTTACTAATGATCTTATATGTGCTTTGACTGATGTAGTTCTTGCTTCAATCATGCCTTTTCGAAATGCACATGAGCTTTGGACCAAGCTTCAAGATATATATGAAGTGTCCAAAATTATTGAGGATGATTGTTCTCCCTCCAGCTCCGGCCGTGATGAGTTCACAACTTCTTCCACTTCACCAACATGTGATTTGTCACAAGATAATGATATGGTGAGTGGTGATAGAAATTGCATTGTTGATGGTGAACTTACTATTGACTATACTTCTTCTATATCACATTGCAATGTTCTATCTTTGGACTTAAACTCTTCTAGCACTCCAAATGTCATACATGCTAGAGTTGATGGTCCTTGCATATCATGTAATAGTTGTTTAAATAAATCTAATGATGATATGCTCTCTATGTCTTGTTGTCATGAATATAATGCTTCCATATCCTCTAGTACTTGCATGACTAACAATGTAGAGGAATCCCAACATTTGTTGGAACAAGACATGGACCTCAATGGTGCTTCAAGTTATTCTTCATCCTCCTCACCCATTAATCATGTTTGCCTTATGTGAGGACCCCGGAGTAGCTGTCCGAAATACCCTTGTGCCTACATATCAGCGATCCCATGATCAGTGTGTCGCTGAAGCACAATTAAACTGGTAACCAAAGAACATCCATACATACCGAATTTATTTACTTACTTGATTGAGGTGATCAACCTCAACAGGTACTTGCAGCGGAAATCACCAAACAACGTGGAGCCCAAGTCATTCGCCTTAACCCTACAGGCAGCTGACTGGGAAGCGCCCTAGTTCGCAAAGACGCCAGTGAACTCCTCTTCTTCGAACTGCTCCTCTTAAAATCTGGCTAAGACAATAGCCAGGGACGAAACCAATATGAGTACATTTGATTGTACTCGCAAACTACCCCAACTTAAGCATGCACTAGTTTAGCTTTATTTTATAAGACTTTTATTTATTGAAAACATCTCGATAACTTTATTGAAATAGGTAAGAAGAATTTTATAACTTTTTCACAAACTTTACATTTTTTTGAAATCCTCTCTAGCCTTTGTTGAAACAAAACAAAGAAGGCTTTGAGACCTTTTTCCCCGTAAATCTTTCCTTGTAAGAAGTCTCTTTTAAAACGTTCTTCCCCGAAAATATCCTTTTGGTTAATTCTCCAAAACTCCACCTTTTCCGAACATAGCCCCTTCAGGGTCACTTATTTTCCAGCAATCTCATACCAACTCATTGGTATAGTTGCATAAAACAATCTCCACTTCATTTTTCCTTTCAAACTCAAAACTTTGTAAAACTTGCACATGGTCTTAGGACAGCCTCCCAACTGTCCATATCCGAGGACTCGGCTATTCGAATAGTTTTACCCTCTGCAGAGGTAGCACGCTTTTCCCACACCCATCCGGTCACTCATCGTGTCAGCCACGTCCCGCCATACCAGAGGTATGCGAAGTTGAGTTCCCGGCCAAAGCCTGTCCTTTGCTCATGCTAGTATAGGACCCTGCCTCTACGACACTTTCCATCGACACTTAAATCCTCAGAAACTAAGGGTGAGGACTCGTAGTTCTGCCCGGCGGACCCAAGGGAGCCATTCAATCATCTTTCTCCAATACGCTCATACCGGCTTCCGGTAGACTTCGCTTAAGAGGACCCAGGTCAGGGGATAGGTCCTCAGACCATCCCCTCATGGAACGAGGTTATCCTCGTTATTGAGGCATCCAGTACTAACACGAGCAAACTATATGACTACGCCCTTGCCCATATGTGGGTAAATGTGGTCGCACAGGTTATCGGCTGGTAGTCATAGTACAAAGACACAATGTGCATTTTTCATAAACATCTCCATACTCCATTTCTCCACTTCCGTACCGACATCTCGGCATACCATAATTCATCCAAGGATTTTCAAAGGAGTTTTGAATAAACAGTGTTTTTCCCATCCTATAGTTTTATATAAACAAACTGATATTTCTACATAGTGTGGCAAAATAGTTTTTCATGAACTTTTGAAAAGGTTTTCACAATCATTTCCCTTTTCCATAGCAAAATACTTTTGACCAAAACTTGGGTGGATCGTAATCTCACCAAAAGATTTTTATAAAAGGCTTTTGAGTAAAAACAAATACATTTAGAAATTACTGCACACTACTAACACCTCTATATCGGGTGTCTCAATAATGTACCTGTATTTTGTAAAAGGTTTTCAAAATCATGACTTTAGTGGCAAACACCACGTAAATCACTTATGCTTCTTATACGTAAAACATGTAAATCACTTATGCTCCAAAAATTAAATCCTTTTAGGGATAACTAACCTTGGTTGTATGTGACCTAACAAAATTGGGTTTAGTTTAATTGGACCTACTATTAATTCACACTAATTGGTTTAGTGCAGAAGGGTTTACTGAAGTTCAACCAAAAGCTAAGGATTTTACACTGCTCAATTAATTCTACCAAAATTTGGGGAGCTAAAGGATACTAATACAAAGCTACCAAAATTGGTTTCAAGTTATTTGGACTAATATAACTCCAGAAACTACTAGTTTGGTGTTTTAAACCTTCTGTGGCATTTTTACTAATACTCTTTTGTTATTTAACTAAATGAGATGAGACCACTTTGGTGAGTTGAATAATTTCATAAGATTTCCATAACATTTGAGTTTGATTTATTTTGATTCCTAAATCTTGAGATATTGAATTTCTAAACTAGGTCCAGTACTGGAATTTCCAGAGAGAAATAGATTTGAAAATCAATCTCCTCTGGATAATGTTGAAGAACCTGACAGGTGGGTCCTACCCGTCAGTGACTCAGGTTTAAATTGCATGCTACGGATAATATTTAAAAGTCTAACGAGCGGGGCCCGCTCGTCAGTCTCTTACTTAACCAAACGGTAAGCTACCGTTGGATCTAAATCCAACGACGCAGGATCTATTCTTCCTCGACCACCGGAGTACGACGGAGCCGTGGCTCCGGCGACGGTGAGGGTGGCCAGTGGGGGGGGTACCTGGGAGCCTGGGGATGGTGGAGAGGGTGGCGTTCGACGGCGGAGGTCGTGGGGAAGCTCGGGAGGTGAATGGAGCTTGATGGGGAAGCTCCTGGCGTCGGCGGCGACCTCCTCCGTTGCCTCGGCCGTGCGCCAACTCCGGCGGGTTCTCAGTGATGCGTCTGTGCATGAAACAGAGGAAGAAAGGGTGCATGAGGGTGCGGTGGTAATGGAGAGCAAGATGCAGGCCAGAGAGGAGAGAGGGGAAGCGAGTCACGGCCTGGCCGTGTTCGACCTCAACCTCGGCTCCGGCGGAAACTCGAGGAAGCTCGGGGGCGGCTGGGGGCTTCGAGAGAGCGTCACCACCCTCCAAGAGGTGTACTGAGGGGTGGAGAGTGAGTGGGGGGTGCTGGGGAGAGTAATGGCGGGGTGTGGAGGCACGGGTGCGGGGTGGCTTTTTATTGCCGATCGCCGGCGTGCCATGGACAGGGTGTAGGAGGGGTTTGGAGAGTGGGAGAGCACGCCATTGGTGGCGGTGCTGCGCGGTGACGACATTGGGGCATTCCGTTAGGGCTTAGAGGGAGAGGGGTTCACGTGCGGCTTCGGAAACGAGCTCGGGACGGCACGGCGTCCATGGCGTGTTCCGCGGAGTGCGATGGATCACTGGCGTCGCTGCGGGCCACTAGGATTGATGGGGACATGTCCATGAGGTTGCGGGGTGGCAGGGGAGCGTCGGTGACGAGCCACGCGAGCTGGGGTGCCGTGGTGGAGAAAATCGGCGTCGGCGTCCACGCGCGGCTAGAGCACGGTGAGCTTCGACAGGGCTGCTGGGGTACGGCGCCTCAGAGCGTCAGGGTGCGGTCTCCTCCTTCCTGTCGAGTGCGGTGAGGGGTGAGGTGATGGAAGATTTAGAGCAGGGCCAGCTGGGGCGTCTCCTTCGCCATGCTTCCATTGCCGGTACGGGAGCAGCACGGTGGCGTACGGTTCTTCCATGGCCATGGGCCCAAATGGCCAAATAGCACGTTTCTTCGTGCTCTGGAGAGTGAGGTGGTGTGAGAGAGGGAGTGTGGCAGCAAGAAATCGACAAATGAATCATCAAATCGATGGATTGGATTTCGGTTTTGAAGAATTGGGGAAGAATTCGATTTCTGCCTCCAACGTGTTCGATGAATTGTTTCAACGAAATTTTAATTCCATTTCCTAAAATTTCTTTTCATGGTTTGATCCTTGTATGTTTAACAAGATTTATGGTATGGTGGTGGAATTTATTTGATATGTGCAACATAGCACTTTTGGTGATTTGAATTTACTAAAGAAAGAAATGAAATTTAAATTCAAGATTTTTAGAAATATTTTTGGAGAGGGAAAAGAATGTAAGAGCAAAGTGGGAGTGATCCTTATGTCACCCCACTGAATTTGGTTGGAAAGATAATATCAATTTCTCATTTGGAGAATTTTGTGACATTTGTCACACATGGTTTTATGTGTTGATGTTACTCATGATTTTGTGGGTTGATATTTTTTTATTTTGATTTCTTTTCTTTCTTCCGGTCCTTACTTAGCAAACAACCAACACAAGAAATCAATTTGGCAGGAATTAACAACCAACACTAGACAACCAATTATAAATTTTCAACCAGGTTTTTATTACTCAGTCAAAATGGTGGGGTGGTGATCCAGTATCATCCTGACAAGAATAAGGTGGGAAAAGCTCACTTCATAATTTGATATTTTTCCAAAAAGGGTTGCTAGAATATATGGGCCATATACTTCCCACTTTTATTGTTTTCAAAGAAATGAAAGTATGAGTTAAAGATAAGGGCTACCAGTACAAGGGAAATAGCAAGGTTGGAAATAGTATATAGATCTCCATATTTTTGGAAACACATAATTTTAAAAATACTTTTATTCTCTCAAGGAGTGGGTATTTTGGTTGTTGCTAAACAAAGCATCTTTTGAAAATAAGTTGGTCCAAATAAGAGTAGAGAAGTTGTATGGAATAGTTTGTTCTTGTCATAACAGGATCACCAAGTTTGATATATATTTATATTGGTTGGGTCTTAGATTTACTAGTCAAACAACTCAAACAACAAGTCACATCAGTTCAAACATAGAAATGGGAAGGAAAACACAATCATCAGCAAAACATTTCAAAAAAGTTTTTGTTGGTTCTGAATTTTGGGGTCTGGTAAAACTAAGTTTTTTCTTGGTTCCAAAATTTGGGATGTTACAGATCCTTCCCCCCTTAAAAAATAAATCTCGTCCTCGAGATTTGCCCGGGGGTACAGGGGAGTACGAGGGCACGGTTTTTGGGGAGAGGCAGGGGTTCTTTTATATCAAAATAACCGTGCCACCAATAGTTGGCTCGAGGGCACAGTGGGGATTGGTTTATCCAGAGGGATTTCTTTTGCAAAGGATACTAGGAAAGCGAGGGATACGATTTAGAATAAAGGATAGAAGAACACGGGGTTCAACCGCTTACTCACTGACGTGTGGGTCCGAGGTCCACCTGGTAGTCTCTCCTTTCCTTTCTTCTCTTCTTCCTCCTTGCTCATCCTGGCTTCGCAGTCGCCCAGCTCTTAGTGCGCGAAGCACTCCCCTGCGGCACTGCTGCGCGTGCGGTCCGTCGATGCAGCGGCAGACACGGCTTTAGGACACGACGCCTAGATGGTTTCGCGCCATTAAGGCGAGTACTGCTCGGGATTCCTCTTCTTTCCCTCGCAAAGCGGTGTCGAGGAGCGGCATCCGAGCTCCGACTATAAATTAGTAACATTTCTCCTATCGCATCGTCACCATGGGCTTCATTAGTGCTTTCTTCAGAGCCTACGTCGATATGATGGAGGATGCGGGCTTCATCGAGGGCTTCATCATCTTCGTGCTCTTCGTGTTCTTGATTTCGATGGTGTATACCATGCTGTTCGTGGCAGTGGTCCTCCTAGCCGTGGCCTTGTGTAATTTGTGGTCTGGCGCTGGGGCTGGTGCTGCGATGGAGGAGCAGGCTGCGGCGGGGGAGCAAGCTGTGGTGCAGGAACCAGTTGCAGTGCTGGTGGATGAGGTGGCAGATCTTCCCGCTGGAGGTGAGCCGGCTGCTCGAGTCGTCTATCGCCGTCGCGCGACTCGCGACTCGGCTTCGGGTGAGCCAGGCTCCTCCTCCGGTGGCGTCTTGGAGCTCGAGAGGGAGTAGGAATCTCTGGGGTGCCGTTGCATCCGTGCTGAGTACTGGCAGTGTTCTTCGTAGGAGTAGAATTTGTATCCCCTGTTCGCTTCTGTACTGAACTTAGTTGGTGTATCCACTTTGCCTCTTAAATGAGACTCGTATCTCTGAATTTTTCCTCAGTCGTAATAGATCTGATCTTGCAGCACAGATAGGAGGTAGAGGTACTAGAATAATCTTGCTTTAGTGAGAAAATATATTTTTAGGAAATAACACTGCATTATATGGTACCAACCATTTGCAGGGTAGCATAACATTTCAACCACATAGGTTGAACACAACAACTAAAAACACCCTACAAGAAATCCTTCTGTGTTCCCGCGAGCATTGACACTCAGCAAGCATTCTACTGCTTGCGAGGGTTACATCTCGTGGAGGGCTCGGCCCTTTCTTTAACATGCAGAGTACACAAGGTTCATATTGGGTGAGGAACCTTGTGATGATGGCATGTAGGAGACCACACACAAAATAATTTGCGTACTACAAAATAATCCCATTCAAAGTTTGCATTAATTCACAGGTGGGTATATGCGTCTGGGGTCACATATATTGTTCCTGTTTTTAAGTGATCTGTCGTTTCTTTAAAACCTTTAACTGAAGGAAGAGCATGACATTCCATCAGGTTTCAACCAAGTGGTTAACAAGATGATAAGAACACCAAGTTTTTATTTCCGGCTGATCAACCAAACAGCTTACAGCAACTTACACAACACCAACAACAAACAAGCAAACAACTTTGCCGCTTCTCTCCTACTAACCTACAAGCACAGATCAGACTAACTAAGCATGGGTTCTACTCCGCTTGACGGCCTCTGGTTGTCGGTGGAGCGTGGCCGAGAAAAAGAGTGGTGTCCACATCTCTGTCGTCCTCGGGGTGGGGAACTACAGGTACGCCTTCGAGGATTACACCTTGCTCCTGGGGTGGCTGCTGAACTCGGGCTAGAACTTGCGCTACAGATGCATCAAGGCTGCGGTCCAGCAATTCATCTGGGAACGGTTGTCCTGTCTCCTGAGCTTGCCCACGATTGAGAGTGGGTGGGTTCCATGCTTGACTCAGTTCCAGGTGGGCTCGACCAAGGTGGCGCCTTGTGATTATGAGTTCCGCCATCAGGGAGTGGAAAAATCTTGTCATTGAGGCTCCATAAGTAACCAAGGTGATTACGGCAGGGTCGACTTCCCTTCCGATGGGAATTTGAGCAGGCTCCTCTCCAAGCAGAGGAGTGATGGGAAGAAGGTGGAAAGCTCGACTCTGCGCCATCGCCGGTTCTGCATACCGGAGACGGACAAGGCCTTCCCAGGCTGCTACCTGGAGGGCTTGATCTAGGGTAGGCATGCTCCTACCATGGATCAAGTAGGCCTGACTTGCGCCCAACGGACACGAGTTGATGTGCACGTCGACTTGGAATTCACTCCCGGCAAGCGAGAGGGAGTTCTCGAACACCACATATCGAGGGCGGGCAGGCCGACCAATAATATGGCAGACGGCCTTCCAAAGCATCAGCGGAAATCCGCCATGCTCCTCGGCAGTGGTTTCCAGAATGACCCTGGGGTTTGTCATTGGGTTATTTTGGCTCTGGGTAAAGGATAAGAATGCTTGAGTCCTGCCTCAAGAGAGTTGGGGTGCTAAGGACGGTGAGTGAGGGTGGGGATAGATGGCAAATGGAACGGGGTCTTATATAAGCTAGGTTGTGTCGGCTCCTTTCTGTGGAAGAACCCGGCGAGCGTCTCTCATGCAGTGGGGACAAGTCCTACTGCACCTTACTGTGGACCGACGCCTGGCCAAGCCGTTAGGCGGGGATGGGTCAAATCCATCGGGCTCACTGTAGGGGAACATCACAAACAGACAATAACACACAAGGTACATTTAGTACCGATGGACGCCTAATACTCGTTGCAGTTGGGTAGTATACTAAAGTTCCTATCATATGTTTTTCCTAGGGTTTTTGGGTAAACATGGTTGATGAAGTCTTCACTTTATCTCCTTAGGCTTCTGCTGGAAGAAGTGAGAGGGTCGAATTTGCACTTGAGTAGAATTGTTGATGTTAAGCGGAGGTCTTCGGAGATCTCTTGATTTGTTGATGTCGATGATCTTGGCATTTGTAGACCAATGACCTTGATGTTGAATGTTGAGTATTTGAGATGGATGCTTCCTCTTGTAGGTGCTAGCTAATTAGGTCTCCATTGGATTCATCGCCAAGTATTTTGAACAGATAAGAGGGAGTAGATAAATCCTTGGTAAATTTCAAAATAGAAGGGTAAGACTCAGAAATTATTTGAGAAGATGAAAAGAGTGGAAGTCATTTTTGGACTTCCCTAGATAAGGATATATTTTTGGTATTAACATATTTTTAACAAAATATTCTCTTCCTAACTAACGTCCATGCTAACTAGGTCTGTTACAGTCAGGATGGCTCTGATACCAAGTCTGTGAGGACCCCGGAGTAGCTGTCCGAAATACCCTTGTGCCTACATATCAGCGATCCCATGATCAGTGTGTCGCTGAAGCACAATTAAACTGGTAACCAAAGAACATCCATACATACCGAATTTATTTACTTACTTGATTGAGGTGATCAACCTCAACAGGTACTTGCAGCGGAAATCACCAAACAACGTGGAGCCCAAGTCATTCGCCTTAACCCTACAGGCAGCTGACTGGGAAGCGCCCTAGTTCGCAAAGACGCCAGTGAACTCCTCTTCTTCGAACTGCTCCTCTTAAAATCTAGCTAAGACAATAGCCAGGGACGAAACCAATATGAGTACATTTGATTGTACTCGCAAACTACCCCAACTTAAGCATGCACTAGTTTAGCTTTATTTTATAAGACTTTTATTTATTGAAAACATCTCGATAACTTTATTGAAAAAGGTAAGAAGAATTTTATAACTTTTTCACAAACTTTACATTTTTTTGAAATCCTCTCTAGCCTTTGTTGAAACAAAACAAAGAAGGCTTTGAGACCATTTTCCCCGTAAATCTTTCCTTGTAAGAAGTCTCTTTTAAAACGTTCTTCCCCGAAAATATCCTTTTGGTTAATTCTCCAAAACTCCACTTTTCCGAACATAGCCCCTTCAGGGTCACTTATTTTCCAGCAATCTCATACCAACTCATTGGTATAGTTGCATAAAACAATCTCCACTTCATTTTTCCTTTCAAACTCAAAACTTTGTAAAACTTGCACATGGTCTTAGGACAGCCTCCCAACTGTCCATATCCGAGGACTCGGCTATTCGAATAGTTTTACCCTCTGCAGAGGTAGCACGCTTTTCCCACATCCATCCGGTCACTCATCGTGTCAGCCATGTCCCGCCATACCAGAGGTATGCGAAGTTGAGTTCCCGGCCATAGCCTGTCCTTTGCTCATGCTAGTATAGGACCCTGCCTCTACGACACTTTCCATCGACACTTAAATCCTCAGAAACTAAGGGTGAGGACTCGTAGTTCTGCCCGGCGGACCCAAGGGAGCCCTTCAATCCTCTTTCTCCAATACGCTCATACTGGCTTCCGGTAGACTTCGCTTAAGAGGACCCAGGTCAGGGGATAGGTCCTCAGACCATGCCCTCATGGAACGAGGTTATCCTCGTTATTGAAGCATCCAGTACTAACACGAGCAAACTATATGACTACGCCCTTGCCCATATGTGGGTAAATGTGGTCGCACAGGTTATCGGCTGGTAGTCATAGTACAAAGACACAATGTGCATTTTTCATAAACATCTCCATACTCCATTTCTCCACTTCCATACCGACATCTCGGCATACCATAATTCATCCAAGGATTTTCAAAGGAGTTTTGAATAAACAGTGTTTTTCCCATCCTATAGTTTTATATAAACAAACTGATATTTCTACATAGTGTGGCAAAATAGTTTTTCATGAACTTTTGAAAATATTTTCACAATCATTTCCCTTTTCCATAGCAAAATACTTTTGACCAAAACTTGGGTGGATCGTAATCTCACCAAAAGATTTTTATAAAAGGCTTTTGAGTAAAAACAAATACATTTAGAAATTACTGCACACTACTAACACCTCTATATCGGGTGTCTCAATAATGTACCTGTATTTTGTAAAAGGTTTTCAAAATCATGACTTTAGTGGCAAACACCACGTAAATCACTTATGCTTCTTATACGTAAAACATGTAAATCAAAATAGATATATATGGATGCAGCTCAGCGAAGTAGCTTGCCTGGTTTCAGCATAATGTCCCTGGATTTCTCCTTGTTGATCAATATAATAAAAATCCCATCCTTCCTCGATAAATCCGTCAACGGTATCGTCTAAACGTTTAGACAAGCAAAACAAACAATCACTATACTAACTCAAGCATCATCACATTACAATCACAAATTCTATAAATAGCTGCTGCATACATCAAGCAACACAATGTGGTTTCAATTAAATTGAATTAACCTTTATTCAATTATTTTCAAACTAAGGCAGAAACTAGTTGTATACCAAACATTTCACCATTTATTCTATGTTGGTCACAAAAATTTAAACTAAATTTCTATGGATATCTACTGATGTGTAGAAGACATCTCAATTGGATTGAGGTCATTTGGAGTTATCAAACTCCCTACACATTTGTTTTAGTTCAGAAGGTTTTTAATCAAGTTTTAGCTACCCAACAAATTAGGTTGCTCCAAAAATTAAATCCTTTTAGGGATAACTAACCTTGGTTGTATGTGACCTAACAAAATTGGGTTTAGTTTAATTGGACCTACTATTAATTCACACTAATTGGTTTAGTGCAGAAGGGTTTACTGAAGTTCAACCAAAAGCTAAGGATTTTACACTGCTCAATTAATTCTACCAAAATTTGGGGAGCTAAAGGATACTAATACAAAGATACCAAAATTGGTTTCAAGTTATTTGGACTAATATAACTCCAGAAACTACTAGTTTGGTGTTTTAAACCTTCTGTGGCATTTTTACTAATACTCTTTTGTTATTTAACTAAATGAGATGAGACCACTTTGGTGAGTTGAAGAATTTCATAAGATTTCCATAACATTTGAGTTTGATTTATTTGGATTCCTAAATCTCGAGATATTGAATTTCTAAACTAGGTCCAGTACTGGAATTTCCAGAGAGAAATAGATTTGAAAATCAATCTCCTCTGGATAATGTTGAAGAACCTGACAGGTGGGTCCTACCCGTCAGTGACTCAGGTTTAAATTGCGCGCTACGGATAATGTTTAAAAGTCTGACGAGCGGGGCCCGCTTGTCAGTCTCTTACTTAACCAAACGGTAAGCTACCGTTGGATCTAAATCCAACGACGTAGGTTCTATTCTTCCTCGACCACCGGAGTACGACGGAGCCGTGGCTCCGGCGACGGTGAGGGTGGCCAGTGGGGGGGGGTACCTGGGAGCCTGGGGACGGTGGAGAGGGTGGCGTTCGACGGCGGAGGTCGTGGGGAAGCTCGGGAGGTGAATGGAGCTTGATGGGGAAGCTCCTGGCGTCGGCGGCGACCTCCTCCATTGCCTCGGCCGTGCACCAACTCCGACGGGTTCTCAGTGATGCGTCTGTGCATGAAACAGAGGAAGAAAGGGTGCATGAGGGTGCGGTTTTAATGGAGAGCAAGATGCAGGCCAGAGAGGAGAGAGGGGAAGCAAGTCACGGCCTGGCCGTGTTCGACCTCAACCTCGGCTCCGGCGGAAACTCGAGGAAGCTCGGGGGCGGCTGGGGCTTCGAGAGAGCGTCACCGCCCTCCTAGAGGTGTACTGAGGGGTGGAGAGTGAGTGGGGGGTGCTGGGGAGAGTAATGGCGGGGTGTGGAGGCACAGGTGCGGGGTGGCTTTTTATTGCCGATCGCCGGCGTGCCGTGGACAGGGTGTAGGAGGGGTTTGGAGAGTGGGAGAGCACGCCATTGGTGGCGGTGCTGCGCGGTGACGACATTGGGGCATTCCGTTAGGGCTTAGAGGGAGAGGGGTTCACGTGCGGCTTCGGAAACGAGCTCGGGACGGCACGGCGTCCATGGCGTGTTCCGCGGAGTGCGATGGATCACTAGCGTCGCTGCGGGCCACTAGGATTGATAGGGACATGTCCATGAGGTTGCGGGGTGGCAGGGGAGCGTCGGTGATGAGCCACGCGAGCTGGGGTGCCGTGGTGGAGAAAATCGGCGTCGGCGTCCACGCGCGGCTAGAGCACGGTGAGCTTCGACAGGGCTGCTGGGGTACGGCGCCTCAGAGCGTCAGGGTGCGGTCTCCTCCTTCCTGTCGAGTGCGGTGAGGGGTGAGGTGATGGAAGATGCAGAGCAGGGCCAGCTGGGGCGTCTCCTTCGCCATGCTTCCATTGCCGGTATGGGAGCAGCACGGTGGCGTGCGGTTCTTCCATGGCCATGGGCCCAAATGGCCAAATAGCACGTTTCTTCGTGCTCTGGAGAGTGAGGTGGTGTGAGAGAGGGAGTGTGGCAGCAAGAAATCGACAAATGAATCATCAAATCGATGGATTGGATTTCGGTTTTGAAGAATTGGGGAAGAATTCGATTTCTGCCTCCAACGTGTTCGATGAATTGCTTCAACGAAATTTTAATTCCATTTCCTAAAATTTCTTTTCATGGTTTGATCCTTGTATGTTTAACAAGATTTATGGTATGGTGGTGGAATTTATTTGATATGTGCAACATAGCACTTTTGGTGATTTGAATTTACTAAAGAAAGAAATGAAATTTAAATTCAAGATTTTTAGAAATATTTTTGGAGAGGGAAAAGAATGTAAGAGCAAAGTGGGAGTGATCCTTATGTCACCCCACTGAATTTGGTTGGAAAGATAATATCAATTTCAAATTTGGAGAATTTTGTGACATTTGTCACACATGGTTTTATGTGTTGATGTTACTCATGATTTTGTGGGTTGATATTTTTTATTTTGATTTCTTTTCTTTCTTCCGGTCCTTACTTAGCAAACAACCAACACAAGAAATCAATTTTGCAGGAATTAACAACCAACACTAGACAACCAATTATAAATTTTCAACCAGGTTTTTATTACTCAGACAAAATGGTGGGGTGGTGATCCAGTATCATCCTGACAAGAATAAGGTGGGAAAAGCTCACTTCATAATTTGATATTTTTCCAAAAAGGGTTGCTAGAATATATGGGCCATATACTTCCCACTTTTATTGTTTTCAAAGAAATGAAAGTATGAGTTAAAGATAAGGGCTACCAGTATAAGGGAAATAGCAAGGTTGGAGATAGTATATAGATCTCCATATTTTTGGAAACACATAATTTTAAAAATACTTTTATTCTCTCAAGGAGTGGGTATTTTGGTTGTTGCTAAACAAAGCATCTTTTGAAAATAAGTTGGTCCAAATAAGAGTAGAGAAGTTGTATGGAATAGTTTGTTCTTGTCATAACAGGATCACCAAGTTTGATATATATTTATATTGGTTGGGTCTTAGATTTACTAGTCAAACAACTCAAACAACAAGTCACATCAGTTCAAACATAGAAATGGGAAGGAAAACACAATCATCAGCAAAACATTTCAAAAAAGTTTTTGTTGGTTCTGAATTTTGGGGTCTGGTAAAACTAAGTTTTTTCTTGGTTCCAAAATTTGGGATGTTACACCTTATGGCTAAGGATTCTAAGGTAACTTCTACCTCGAATCCCAAGATATGTGATGATGTGGTTCAGTATCCTCATGGAGAAGATTTTGACATTGAAACCTTAACCAAGAAGGGTGAGATTGTTCTTGGTGCTCTTCCCAAAGGTAGTGAAGCTATCTCTTCTCTATGTGAAATCGTTGCTCATGGTATTAAATGTATAGAAATCATTGAGGATTTGGATACTCAATTTGAGGAAAAATGTAAAATTGAGAGAGAAGATGCCGATGAAAAAGCATCCTTAGAGAATGCCCTTGTGGAAGAGCAAGAGCTTCGAGTGTCTCTTGAGGAGAAACTTGAATCTCTTGATGAATCAAATGATCTTATCATTGCTAAAATCATTGAGGAAAGAGATCATGCTATTGCTAAATATAAAGTGCTTAAAAAGCAAAAAAGTTGAATTTGGTGTTGGCAATGCTAGACTAAGTGAGGACATAGAGAAACTTGACAAAGCTCCCAAGGCTTTAGAAAGTGAACACTCTCTCCTTATCAAGTCTCATGATCAACTCCAAACTCAACTATCTAAGAATGATGAGCTTGTCAAGTTGTCTTCTTCCATTTCTAATGATAATGATGCTTGTGCTACTAACTCCACTTCTTGTGAAGCATCTATTTTGAAGGAGAATGTTGAGCCAAGGGCCCAACTTGAGTTGCTAACTAGCAAGTATGGGAAATTGGAAGAAAGTCATGAAAAGCTCTCTAGCTCTAATGATGATCTTCTAGCATCCCATGCAAAGCTAAAGATAGCTCATGAGCCTAGTATGTCAAAGGTAATATCTTGTGAGCCTCATGTGGACAATGGCACAACTTCTTCTCTTAATGCTATATTGTCTTGTGCTAGTCCTTGTGATTCATCCACTCACAATGTTACTACATCTTGTGATGAATTACTTTCCATACATTGTTGCTCTAACAATGAAGCTTCTACTTCCTCTAGTATTTGTGTTGATACTAACCATGTAGAGGAATTAAAAGAGCTCAAGGCCCAAGTCACTTCTTTGAAAAAAGACTTGGAAAAGCGTCATGTTGAGAAATCCACACTTGACAATATGTTGAGTGTTCAAAGACGCCCCAATGACAAGAGTGGACTTGGATTCCACTCCAATAACAAGAACAAGTCCAAGATCAACAAGAAGAAGAAGGGCCAAGAACAAGTCAAAGATTCGGCCAAGATTGTTTGCTTCAAGTGTAAAGTTGAAGGGCACCATGTTAGATCTTTCCCTTTGAAGAAGAAGCGTCTTAGTGAGAAGCAACAAGGGAAGAAGCCTCAAGTTCAAACTCAAGTTCCTCAAGTTGAAGAACGGCCTCTTCCCAAGAAGAATCAAGCTACTCCTTCTCAAGTCGAGATTCCAACCAAGAAGAGAGGAGGAAGTCGATGTTGCTACCTATGCCGTGAATGTTGGAGATATGCCCTAGAGAAAATAGTAATTAAGTTTATTATTTATCTCCATGTTTATTATTAATGTTTGTATCTTTATGCTACAACTGTATTGGGTACTTGTATAGCAAATACAACGTATGCAAGAGGAAAACCTCCGATACACGTGTAGAGATAAGAACGGAAAAAGAGTTCCTGGTCTTGTCTCTAAGACTAGCCTATCTTGTTGCTCGATGATCATGTTTTCCTGATCATGGACTTTGTATAAGTCATTCAACTATAGGAGTGGATTATCGGAATGATAATCGCACTGAACCGACCCACCGTATGATCTTGTTATGAGACAAATCGTCAACGATGAAATAGCGATTGATCATCTATTTAGTTATGATTAGCTAGATCCCTATGCTATGAGAATATCTTGTGACCGCTTATTCGACATTCGAGCTTTGATTTCCATCAAATGTCTTGTAGTAACATGGGACTATGATAGGTGGCTTTTGGGCTTGAACTATAATATGTATTGGAACAGAGATCATTCAAGAATGGCACTCACTCCTCCAGACGATGGAGAGATACATCCTCTAGGCCATCTCAAGTATTGTTGTTGTCACCCAATCGTCTGGCCAGACACAAGCGTGATTTATCACGGGACAACATATATACGTAATGAGAAAAAAGAATGATATTGGTACGAGAATAATATGTGTTATAGTCAAAGGGTTTGTTCACACTAGAGCACATTGTCTCCATCTCGAGATATCATTGGTATCGTGTACGTAAGGGGATTAAGCGTAATGGTTAACGCACAGGTTCTGTTGTTCATTCACAACACAAGGGTGCTAGTACGAATGCCTAACCCACTGCTGGTTATTGTTTGGTAAGCTCCCAAATAATACTTTGTGATTGCTGAACCTTTCGGGTCACACGCTTAAGCTGTAGGTCAATCTTTGATCGAGAGTAAAGATGTAGTTTTAGTGGGAATGAGATTGTGTCGGAGTAGCTCCGATGTCACTGGGATTTGTTCCGGTGAGTTATAAGTTAGACAGAATGCGGACATCTAATGTCCCGGGATGATAGGAATGGTTTCTATCATCAGCGGATTTAATCTGAGTGCTTATAAAGAAGGAAATATTGTTCCGATGTTTTTGTCGGCGGATACTAGGTATCCCGGTTCATATAAATATGAGTTATATGATAAGTAATTAATTCCGGGAATTTTCTGTAAAAGGAAATATTTATTTAGGAATTAATTAGACGAAACAATTAATTATTTATTTAATTAATTAAAGGGAATAATATTAATAGGCCCACCAAGTCATGGTGGGCCATGCCGTCGAAGTGGGAGGGAAGTTTCCCCCATGGCCGAAACCCTAGTGGGTCACGTGGCCCAATGGGGGGGGCGGCGACGGTGGCTAGAGGCGGTTGGGAGGGGAGTTCCCCCCTCCAATCCGAGTTGGAGGTGGGGGAGGTCTCCTCCCCCCTTTCCTTCTAGGGTGAGGCGGTTTTGGGGGGGAGGAGTCCAACTTCTCCCCCAACCCGAGTTGGAGTGGTGGGAGGTTTCCTCCCCCCCCTTCCTTGATGGTGCGAGTTGGAGAAGGGGAGGTTTCCTCCCCCCTTCCTTTTGGAAGAATTGGATTGGAGGGAGGAGTCCTACTCTCCCTCCCAATCCGAGTTGGGGAAGGGGAGGGACTCCTCCCTCCCTTCCTTGGCCGGCGCACCAAAGGGGGAAGGGCTTTGCCCCTTCCCCAAGTACCTCCACCCCTTGGCCTCCTTTATAAGCAACCCCAAGCCCCTAGGGTTTGAAATAACAATTGAAGCAAAGTTCTCTCTCTTGTAGATCTCATGTGTTGAGAATTAGACGTCTCTAATCTTGTCATATAGATCTAATCTAGTTGATTAGATCTACCACCTAAACTACGCCGCAAGGCTGGCTCTCTTCACCACGTGCTAGTAGCTAGGCGGTGAACGCACGGGGTGGGTTGACACGGTGTATGTGTGGATACCGCTAGAGCGGGATTTGTGCAAGTAAGTTCCTTGGACAACGGAACAACTTCATCGAGGTCTACATCAATGACGATGTACGGCAACAATCTCACCTCCCGGCGTGGATGCCTCTCTTGATGAAGAGAGTGAAGAAAGATGTTCTCTTGAGGAAAGACTTGATCTCTTGATGCTAAAAATGATGATATCATTAATAAAATCATTAAGGATAGAGATCATGTCTTTGCTAAATATAAAGTGCTTAAAAAGGAGAAAGTTGAACTTGGGGTTGCTAATGCTAGACTTCTTGAGGAGATGGAGAAGCTTGACAAGGCTCACAAGGCCTTGGAAACGACTCACTCTCTTTTAGTCAAGTCTCATGAGCAACTTCAAACTCAACTTTCTAAATCTAGTTCAACTAGCATATCTATTCTTCCTCGTGTTCATGAAAATGTTATTGAAGAAAATGTTAGTGCCAAGGCCACTAAGACCTCTATTCCCAAAGGTAAAGATAAGGGTATTGCTTATTATTTGAGCAAAAACCACACAAAGGGAAGGAGGGTCTTGGTTATGTAGCCGAGCCCAAGAAGAAAGTGAGCAACAACAAGAAGATCAAGACCAAGCCCGCACAAGCCAAGACTTCCATTGCGGGTGGTAGTGCCACAAGGGGCAAGACCACTCGTAGTGACTTTGCGGGGCATAACAATCCCAACTATATTCTTTATGTTGATTATTATGGGGATGTTTATGCACAATATGTTGGTCCTATGATGGTTACATTGATTACTCTATTTGGGTTCCTAAGACCCTTGTTGCTAACCAAAGAGGACCCATTGAGAAATGGGTACCTAAATCCAAGCAATGATCTCTTGTAGGACTATGCTTCCGGTGGATCGAAATGGGTGGTTGATAGTGGATGCACTAGTCATATGACCGGAAGCAAGGAGATTATGACGGAGTTGAGACCAAATCTAAATCACTCAACCGTCTCTTATGGTGACAAGTCAAAGCCGAGGTAAAGAGTCTCGGCAAGGTGGTAGTTGCAAGGATATCACCCTTGTAAATGTCATGCTTGTTGAGTCTCTAGGTTACAATCTTATGTCCGTTCGTGCTCTTAATAAGATGAACTTTGATGTCCATTTTACTATTGATATGGTGGTACTCTTGAGGAGCAAGACTCTAAAGGTCATGTTCGTTGGGTATGTTGAAAATGAGTTGTTTGTGGTGGACTTTTCGGGGTCAACCAACACTCAAGCAATATGCCTATTCGGAAAGGCCGACGTGGGGTGGTTGTGGCATCGCCGCTTGTCCCATGTCAACATGAGAACTTTGCAAAGTCTTCACAAGGGTGGCCACATTCTTGGACTAAAAGAGAATGTTTCTTTTTCTAGAGATCGTCTTTGTAGGGCTTGTGTTGAAGGAAAGATGCATGATTCTCCCCACCCAAGCAACACCATCATCTCATCAAAGAGGATATTGGAACTTCTTCATGTTGATCTCTTTGGTGCCGTGCCTCAACCGAGTCTTGGTGGGAAGAAGTATTGTTTGGTGATTGTTGATGACTATTCAAGATTTACTTGGGTTTTCTTCTTCAAGACGAAGGATGAAACTCAACAAACCGTCATCGACTTCTCCAATGAAGTTCAACGTCAACACAATGTCCCATATTGGCCATTAGAAGTGACAATGGCTCCGAGTTCAAGAACTACACCTTGAATGAGTTTCTTAGTGAAGAGGGAATTCGTCATCAATATTCCGCTGCGTATACCCCTCAACAAAACGGTGTAGCCGAGAGGAAGAACCGGACTCTTATGGATATGGCTAGGTCCATGTTGGCGGAGTTTAAGTCTCCACTCTTCTTGTGGGCCGAAGCTATCTCCACGGCGTGTCACTCCTCCAACCGGTTATTCTTTCGCAAAGGAAGAAGGAAACTCCATATGAAATGCTTACCGGCAACAAGCCCAATGTCTCCTACTACCGTGTGTTTGGTTGTAAGTGTTTCTACAAAATCAAAGGTGTTCATTTATCTAAATTTGAAGCTAAAGCTTTAGAGGGTGTTTTTGTTGGGTACGGTGCGAACTCTCACACTTATAGAGTCTACGACAAATCCTTAGGGAGAGTTGTGGAATCTTGTAGTGAGGTTCGATGAGAATGACGGCTCCCAAGTGGCGCAATTTCATGTTTGTGATGTAGATAATGAGGAACCTCAAGATGCAATAAGAAGAATGGGGGTTGGTTTCTATCGCCCCATTGAAATCCATCATGAGCCTCCTCAAGCAAGTCCAAGCTCCACTCAAGTGGAGACTCCATCATCACAAGTTGAAGTTGCACCTTCTATGGAAGCAAATGATGCACCTACCCAAGAACAAGTTCAAGACCCTCCTCAAGTTGACCAAGAGGCTATGCAAGAACCAAGTTCTCCTATTGTCAACTAGCCAAGGTCAAGACCAAGATCAACCATCTCCTTCTATTATTGAAGATGTGCATCAAGATGATCAAGGTCACATCCGGTCAAGACGGGGACTCAAATGATCAAGATGATCAAGCGATAATTCCTCGCAACAATGAGGATATCGAAACCCGTCGATAGCAAGAGTCAAAAAGGATTGGAGAAGAAAGAGTCTTCATCTAGAAATATCCTTGTGATGCAAGAACAAGGTCACCACAAGAAACAATTGGCAAGCTTTAGTGAACATCAAGCCCATCTCTATGGTGGAACCAAAGAAAGTCTTTGAAGCTCTTGAAGATCCGGATTGGTTGGAAGCCATGCATGAAGAGCTCAACAACTTCAAGCGCAACAAAGTGTGGAATCTAGTGGAGAAGCCAAAAGATTGCCTCAATGTTATAGGCACCAAGTGGATATTCAAGAACAAGCAAGATGAGCATGGAATGGTTGTGAGGAACAAGGCAAGATTGGTAGCTCAAGGGTACTCTCAAGTTGAAGGCATTGATTTTGGAGAGACCTATGCTCCCGTGGCTCGCCTTGAGTCCATCCGTATCCTTCTTGCATATGCATCACATCATAATTTCAAATTGCAACAAATGGATGTGAAAAGTGCCTTTCTTAATGGTCCTTTAAAGGAGTTGGTATATGTTAAGCAACCTCCGGGATTTGAGGATCCACACTTCCCTAACCATGTCTACAAACTTGATAAGGCGCTCTATGGTCTCAAACAAGCACCTCGTGCTTGGTATGAGCACCTAAGAGAGCTATTGGTAGACCGTGGCTTTGAAGTGGGGCAAATCGATCCCACTCTTTTTACCAAGAGGGTTAAAGGGGAGCTTTTCATATGCCAACTTTATGTTGATGATATCATATTTGGCTCATCTAACAAAGCTTTTAATGATGAATTTTCAAAGCTTATGACCGATAGGTTCGAGATGTCCATGATGGGAGAGTTGAAGTACTTCCTTGGTTTTGAGATCAAGCAATTGAGTGGAGGGACTTTCATCTCTCAAGCCAAATATATCCAAGACATGCTCAAGAGGTTCAAGATGCAAAATGCTAAAGAGAAGAAGTTTCCTATGGACACCAAATGTCATCTTGAACTTAATCCAAAGGGTAAAGATAAGGATGTTGATCAAAAACTCTATCGCTCTATGATTGGTTCTTTGCTTTATCTTTGTGCATCTAGACCCGATATTGTGTTGAGTGTAGGAGTGTGTGCAAGGTACCAAGCGGCTCCCAAAGAAAGCCACCAAACGGCGGTTCTTCGAATCTTTCGATATTTGGTTCATACCCCAAGGTTTGGTTTGTGGTATCCTAAAGGCTCAACATTCTCTCTTGCCGGTTACACGGATTCGGATTGGGCCGGTTGCAAGGATGATAGGAAATCAACTTCCGGGGCATGCCAATTCCTTGGTAGGTCCTTGGTGAGTTGGTCTTCTAAGAAGCAAAATTGCATATCTCTCTCCACCACCGAAGCCGAGTATGTGGCGGCCGCTAGTTGTTGCACTCAATTGTTATGGATGAGGCAAACTTTAAAGGAATACGGTGTCCATTGTGACAAAGTGCCTCTTTTATGTGACAATGAAAGTGCTATCAAGATTGGCCACAACCCGGTGGAGCACTCAAGAACGAAGCATATTGAGATTCGCTATCACTTCATCCGTGATCACATCAACCGGGGTGACATTGAGCTTGGCTATATTCCCACGAAGATCCAACTTGCCGATATGTTCACGAAGCCACTTGATGAAGCAAGGTTCACTTATTTGAGGCATGAGCTAAATATCATAGATTCGGGGAGCGTCGCTTGACTATCTTGCATACACACCTATATCTTAGCTATATGTTTGGTTTAGGTGTAGGCATGGACATAGGGGGAGTGCGGTCCTAATCCATTGGACTATCCCTCCCCCCATTATGCCGATAGTAAGAACTCATTTTGTCTCTATATTGTTCATTTTATGAATTGTGAGCTTAAATGACGAGTAGTGGCGGTGAACCCAAGATATATCTTCGCGGTGTCACACCACATACACTCATACATGGTGGCCTAGGCCACCTACATCTTCTTTGTGAAGATTTGGTCTTTATGGAGTTTACATTTGGATTTCATTGCCTATCCTATGTTTTATGGAAAACACACTCAAATGTTGGTTTTTAATGTTGTTTTTGTTGCTTCTTATAAGTTTGAGTGTGAAGTACCAGTTTCAGTGACCTAAAATCTCAACCCAAGCCTCACTCATCCAAAAACTGCTCTTCTTGCAACATACATGTCTCCACACAAAATCTGGTGTTTTTGGGTCGTAGGGGCCGGAGACTCCGGTGTTGAAGCCCGGAGACTCCGGTCTGACCAAAGACTCCGCCCCAAACCCGGAGACTCCGGCCAGGCCGGAGACTCCGGTGGTTTGGGCCGGAGACTCCGGTCTCGGTTTTCACTGGTTCATAAGGAGTCGGGGTGAGGAGTTATTTCATAACTCCTCCCCACCCCCAACTCCAAAAACCACCCAGCCACCGCCTCCGCCCCAAGAGCACCATCCGGCCATCCCCGCCGCCGGAATCCGCCGTGCCACCGGCTCCTCCACTCTCAAGCCTTGGGGATCTTTCTCCCATCGTTTGAACCTCACCATGAAGGACACGGGTACCTCTCTCTCTCTTCCTCTAAGGATTCGTCCTCGATCTAGTTTTGAGAGTAGTACTTGTCGAAATTCATGGTGTAGAACATTTGTGCTGGCATTATACACTCTAGGAAATTCGTGGGGTCGTTGTTTCACTCTTTTTCGACCTAGATTGGAAGTTCCAGTCTCAGGCCGGAGACTCCGGTCCCCAGGACCGGAGACTCCGGTGTGGCCGGAGACTCCGCCCCCTGAGACCGGAGACTCCGGTCTAGATCAATTATGAGTGAAATTTTTGTGACACATGATTTCTTCCTTTTGGATTCCTGAGACATGTATGCTTATCCCCGTGCTACCTATCTACTCCGTTTCACAGCTAACAAGCGGTACCCGGTGCCTCATCATCATCGTCCAAAATCAAGAAGACATACTCAAAGAGACAAGGCCGAGACTTATTGTCCGTGATGAAGCCAATGATAGAAATGTGCAGCGAGGTGTCTTGAATCAAGAACGGGCAGAGGAGGCAAGGAGGCTCAAGCAAGAGGCTGCCCTTCGTAGATGAAAGGGCCAAGAAGGACATGTTTGCCAACTTGACCACTTTGGCAGATTTGAACAAGGAAGACTACCGGACCATGAGGATGCAGAATTTCTATATATGCCCAACAACTCAACGGATGTTACTTTTGGAGAAAGGAGCAAGAGCTCATCATGAAGGAATTCTATGCCAACTTAGACCCAAAAGCTCGTGTTTGTCCTAAAAAACCTTGAACTTTGCAATCTTGGCCAAGAAGCAATACTTTGTGGAAGCAATTTGGGTTGCAAGGAAGATGGGACTTGAGCACCTCATAGCCACTCAACAATCATATGACATTGAGAAGGTCCAACAATTCTTTGCTACTCTTGTTCTAGGACCGGAGGAGGACACCAAGATGACTTGGATGACCGGGCCTGTCCAATGCTCGCCACTTTCTCAGATTTTGGTCGGGTTTTAGGCTATGAGTTCAAAGGGGTTTCCACTCCGGTTGGTCGAAGGATGCATGTTGAAGGGCAATATTATGAGAAGAATGTTTTCTCCCTCTTTGTGCCAAGGATGGCAAAGTCGCTACCACTCGTGGTCTCAAGCCCATCTACAACATCTTGATTCGCATGTTTCGTTGGAGCATTGTACCTCAAGCCGGAGACTCCGGTGCCATCCGTGGGGCCTTGTCAATCTCATGCATCATGCTCACAAGACCTATCTTGCCGGACCGGATTGTCAAGGATTTGAAGTTGATGTGATGGATTTTATAAGAAATGAGATTCACCTTACTCTCATTGAGAAGAAGACACCCATGTATGCTCCCTATGTCATGAAGCTCATTCTCACCAAGGTTCAACTCGATCCCTCTCGCTTCACTCCACACAAGTTGGGATCCTTCAAGTGCTTCAAATTCATCTTGCTCCCCAACGCACCTATGAAGAGGTTGAGGAGGAAGAAGCTCCTAGGGCAAGAAGGAAGAATGCCACTCCACCCTCATGGCACTCCGGTGGCCGTCAAAGGGTTAACAATGAGGTGAAGCATATCTCTTGGTGGCAAAGGGCTAAGATGTGCATGGGTATTGCGCTGCACAAGGAAAATCATCAAAACTATGTCACTAGCAAGAGGATCTTGTCCAATCAAGCCAAGATGATGAAGGATATGCGCAAAATGAGCAATGGTGGCATCACTCCTCCTCGCCCCGAAGGTGTTCCACCTTCTCCGCCATCCGAGCGCACTATCCCTCTTGAGGAGTGGAATGAGGATATTTTCCCTTGGGCTGATTTTCAAGATGTGTCCTCCATGCCTTCCTCTTCTCGCAATGCCGGCAAGGCTCCTATCAACTATGAAGAAGAAAGTGACTTTGAAGGCTCAAGTGAGGAAGCAAGTGAGGAAGCTAGTGAGGAAGCTAGTCAAGAAGCAAGTGAAGTGGTAATGATGATGAAGGCAGCGAAGCCGATGAAGAAGAAGACGACGAGTGATCCCTTTGGGTTCCGTTAGCTTTGCTCTTTTCCCTTTTTGGCGTTTCGATGCCAAAGGGGGAGAAGTAGTTCTACTAGGTTCTCGCGTGGGATTTGCATGGGTGGGTCACAAGCATGCTCTTTTATCATTTCGTTAAAGCTTGTGTCCTTTTATTCTAAGTTGTTGAACTATTTGGTTTGCTTTATGTTTGTGAGACTATCTTTGTCTGTGAGACTATGTTCTATCTAGTTTGAGACATATGGATATTGCTTTATCAATGGTTGAGATGGTATCTATTATTGTGATATGTATTGTTGTGCATTGGGTATATCAATATGCACAAGGTATGCTTTTTCCCTCTCAATCCATTATTTTGCTATGTCTTTGTGTTATATGTTTCATATTCTTTATATTGTGAGTTGCCTTCTCTCTACATGTTGAACATTTGTATTCAAATGCAAACTACTTATATGCACACATGTAGGGGGAGCTTCTCAATTCTTGTATGAAACATATCTTTTTTTGTGCGTTATTGCAAATCCTAGTGTTGTCATCTAACACCAAAAAGGGGGAGATTGAAAGAACATTTTGTGTATCCCCACATGTTTTGTTGTTAGGTGACAACCCTAGTATTGTTGAAACTAATGTGTTATTAAGTGGTGCAGGAAAAACAAAAGAAACAAACTCATAGCATCATCTTAATGCTTAGCAAATAGGCTGGAAACTGTCCTGGCCGGAGTCTCCGGCCTCAGGTGGCTCAGGGGCCGGAGTCTCCGGCCCCAAGTTTTCGAGCAGAAAGAGAGCAAGCGACGGCAGCCTCTGTATAGGGGTCCAGAGTGACCCCGGAGTAACATCGGAGTCTCTGCCCAGGGAGACCGGAGTCTCCGGTCTAAGTGGACAGCAACGGCTAGAATTTTTGGAGGGGTATAAATACCCCTCCACCTACCTCCAGCCACTTAGCTCGACCAGAATTGAAGTCCACCATTAATTCAAGCTCAAGATTTGCTAGATCTCCCAATCCCTCCACCCAAACTCATTGATCTTTGGAGGATTGAAGGAGAAGGCCCCGATCTACATCTTCACCAAGCCGTTTTTCATTTCCCCCTCATTCACTTGAGGGACCATTAGCTAGGGTTTCCACTAGAAAAACCTAGCCCCTATTGTACTCACTTGATTGTCTTTGTGACAGATTGTAGCTGTTTGGGAGCCCCCAATCCATTGTGGGTTGTGCCCCAAATCGTTGTTGTAAAGGCTCCGGACTCCACCTCGAAGGTTTCTGATAGTTGAAGTGAACCAATCCTTTGTGGTGCGGTTCACCGGAGAAGAGGGTGAGGCCTTTGTGGCCGTTGAACCATTGTGTTGGTTCACACCTCTCCAACGAGACGTACTCCCCTAAAAAGGAGGAACTCGGGAATACATCCGTGTCTCCGCGTGCTTTGACTTCGGTTACCTCTATCCTTGTTTACCGCCTTACTTTATATATCGTGCTTAGTTGCTAGCTTGTCATATAGGTAAATTCACCGTAGTTGCATATCTAGAGAATTTACCTTTCGTGTCAAGCCTAATTTGAAAAAGACTAAAATTTGAAGTAGCACCTATTCACCCCCCTCTAGGTGTCATACCGATCACTTTCACGATGTCACTGGGATTTGTTCTGGTGAATTATAAGTTAGAGAGAATGCGGACATCTAATGTCCCGAGATGATAGGAATGGTTTCTATCATCAGTGGATTTAATCCGAGTGCTTATAAAGAAGGAAATATTGTTCCGATGTTTTTGTCGGCGGATACTAGGTATCCCGGTTCATATAAATATATATGATAAGATAAGTAATTAATTTCGGGAATTTTCTGTAAAAGGAAATATTCATTTAGGAATTAATTAGACGAAACAATTAATTATTTATTTAATTAATTAAAGGGAATAATATTAATAGGCCCACCAAGTCATGGTGGGCCATGCCGCCGAAGTGGGAGGGAAGTTCCCCCCATGGCCAAAACCCTAGTGGGCCACGTGGCCCAATGGGGGGCGGCGGCGGTGGTGGCTAGAGGCGGTTGGGAGGGAGAGTTCCCCCTCCAATCCGAGTTGGAAGTGGGGAGGTCTCCTCCCCCTTTCCTTCTAGGGTGAGGCTGTTTTGGGGGGAGGAGTCCAACTCCTCCCCCAACCCGAGTTGGAGTGGTGGGAGGCTTCCTCCCCCCTTCCTTGATGGTGCGAGTTGGAGAAGGGGGAGGTTTCCTCCCCCCTTCCTTTTGGAAGAAGTGGATTGGAGGGAGGAGTCCTACTCTCCCTCCCAATCCGAGTTGGGGAAGGGGAGGTTCTCCTCCCTCCCTTCCTTGGCCGATGCACCAAAGGGGGAAGGGCTTTGCCCCTTCCCCAAGTACCTCCACCCCTTGGCCTCCTTTATAAGCAACCCCAAGCCCCTAGGGTTTGAAATAACAATTGAAGCAAAGTTCTCCCTCTCTTGTAGATCTCATGTGTTGAGAATTAGACGTCTCTAATCTACTCATATAGATCTAATCTAGTTGATTAGATCTACCACCTAAACTACGCCACAAGGCTGACTCTCTTCACCACGTGCTAGTAGCTAGGCGGTGAACGCACGGGGTGGGTTGACACGGTGTATGTGTGGATACCGCTAGAGCGGGATTTGCGCAAGTAAGTTCCTTGGACAACGGAACAACTTCATCGAGGTCTACATCAACGATGACGTACGGCAACAATCTCACCTCCCGGCGTGGACGTGAGATTCTTCATCAGGCTTCACCGACATCTACTTCGACAAACATAAGATCTTCCGCAAGTGTGCTTGTAAGTATTCTGGATCATCACATTATGGGGTGCAACGTACCTTCATAGAATATATCTTGGCGGTAAGGTTACGGATAAATTTTAAAGTTTTCCCCGCAACCCAATAGTGAAAGGGTCACCTTGCTTCTTCATGCACAAATGGTACCTTATCCAACCTCATTATAGATGATGGTGTTTATTCTCTTCTAAAGGATAAGGTTGGCAATGTGTTTGCCAAATATGTTGGTACTCAAAGTGGTGTCAAGAAAAGAACCATTTGGGTTACCAAACCTATTGTGTCTAACCTCTTAGGACCCAACTTGGTTGGGTACCAACAAGCTAAAACTTGATCAATATGTGTGATTGGAGGGCATTGAAGACTTGGCTACATCATGAAGAATTAAGGGATCTTCATCAATTATATTCTCACAAGCCAAGTCATTTGGGTTACATTGTTCTATCTCTTATCCAATGTCCCTCCTTACGGTAACTTGTGCTTATACCATATATTCATTGAAAGTTGCTTGCTCCCTTGCACGTGTTAGGTTTTGTACCTTGCTAGTGTTTGTATGTGTCGTGCTCTCTACTTACTTATCTTGAGAAATCAAGTATGTTTATTTTGGTTTGCACACCATTTACTTGTTTTGAGCCTTATTGTCTTTATTTGCTATCTTATCTTGTTGACTCTCTTGAGAGATTAATGGACTATCCATTTTTGGAGAGTGATATGCTTTGTGAACTGCACAATCCTAAATATGGTGTATATGAGGAATACCACTTAGTGTTGATATTTCAATATTATCTATTCTCTATGTGGTATGTCATGCTCATGAGAAATTCAAATTCTACAATGTCCATTAATTTTTTTGAGTTGGTTTTGATTGCCTCTTGTTTTCAAATAAATGGATTATCACATTATGGGGGAGTAATAAGCTATGTGCATATTACAAGCCTAGAAAATGTGAAGATGTGAGGTATTGCCACCTAGAATTGATATTGTCAACTATCTACTTCCTAGTGGCATGTTTCTCAAACAAGTTCCATATTTGCTTAAATGTCTTTTATTTCTCATCTTTTGGATCTTGTGTGTGAGAAAGTTTCTTGGTGCTTTGCATGATCGTTGATCAAATTGAAGCCGTCAAGAATCTCTATCTAAGCATGTGCTCAATTCCTATCCTTTGACATATGCTTATTTGTTGTGAAGTTGGCCTTGAATATCATTCCTACCACCAAGAAATATCTCCATACTCCTTGTTCATGATAAGTGATACTCATACTTGTGGTGAAATTTGTAGACCATCTTCACTTTGGCTATTGCTTTGAATTGCCTTATTTTGTTGCCAAAACATGTTTTATCAAACTCTTTTTGTCTTCCTTGTATCCAATGGATCTTATTGTTCTTCTTGAATTTGACTAGTGTTTGTATATATATATATGGTGTGTTATGATCCCATTGGTGTATTTGTATTCAAATGCAAAATCATAAATAATGCACACATCTTGGGGGAGCTATCCTATATGTTTTTTAACACTATTTGTCTTTAATTGGTTTTAGATCCTAATGATATGTCTCTTTGAAGACAAGCATTTTCCGTCTTGGTACTTTGTGCCATCATGAAAAATGTAGAGGGTTTGGTTATTCCTTGACCATATTTTCTTTTGGTATCCTTTCTTTTTGGTATCTTCAATCATGTGTTGATTTGGGTATTTGATATAATTCAGACAATTTCTTTTCACGTCACACTAATTTGTGCTCTCTTGTTTTAATTGGTGTTTTATCCAAACTATATCTCTTTTGGTTCTTGAAAGTCTTATGAATGCATATTTACTATATGTATTTCTTTGGCATGCTTACTTTCGTTGATCCAATATATAGATAAACTCCATCAAATCCTATATGGCTAAGATGTGCATGAAATTCAATTTCACATTAATATGCACATATTTATGTGGAGTTTGTCCTATGTATTTAGTTGCTCTAACTACTTTGGACCCAATGAGTTTGGGTACCATGTTGTACTTGAATTTGTTTTAGGTACATTGGAGATGCATTGGAAACTTGTCTCATTTACAAGGAAGGTGGTGTCACCATGTGTTCATTGGAGCCAAGTTTGGATGATCGTTAACTCTTATCTTCTACATCACCAATGCTATCTCGGTAACAAGTATTTACCTCATGCATACGTTTCTAGCTTTCAACCTTGTGTAGGTTGTATCTTGGCATGAATCTTTTTGTTGCATTAATTTGGTTCTTGCAAAACGTCTTTATTGCAAATGTGAGTAAGCCGGGATGATTACATATAAGGGGACTATATATTCATTTCTATGGTTCATCGATCCCAATTATGTCAATCTAGCACTTTCTCTTAAAGTCTCTCATGTGCAACATTGATAAATTTTCAAAATCATTTGCCTTTTGTGATACTTGTTATCTTACTCGGAGCATCCCTTTGTTAACCTTTATCCTTGTGGATAATTTTTTGATGCTATGATGAGTGTGTGTTGGGAGTTCATCTATATTCCTTTAAGATAAAATTGGGCTTTATGCTATGCTTTTAAGCAAAGATCTTATTGATGTATTTATGACTTCCTCTTGGATATCATGATCTTTACCCTTGTATCTATCTTGTGTGAACATGTTTATTTGTAGACCCATATCTTAGTGATTCGCGTCTACTTAGAAGCTTATACACAAGAGATTAGTACATCTTTAATTGATATTCCAATTCTTTAGTGATCACCTCTTATTGCTTTTGGCTCTTTGGTGGTTTCTAAATGGCACAAGCTTTATTTTTTTGTGTTATGCTTTTTGCATCCTACTAAGCTTGTGGAGCTATTTGATTTATCTTCTTTGGTGTGTGGGTGTGGAAAAGACATGATATGCACTATGTGTAACTCCTTTTGAAAGACTATGTTGATGCTTTTGCTCATCCTTGTATTAGTCTCCTAAAACGTCTTCTTATCTCACACCCATCCTTTTTGCCGCTCCTTGCTCATGTTGCAAAAATTTATTTGTTGCAAGTTGTTTGCCTCTTGTCTCATTTATATTCTCTTGCATATGCTTGTGTTCGAATTTATCTAGGAGGGAGTGAGGATTCCATGTTGTGCACACTATATTGAAATACAAATCCTATTTGTGCACGTACCTTGGGGAGTTCCCTCTAGATATTTAGAACACTTTTTGGATCCTTTTGATTGCTTGCTTCTTTCGTTGAAGTATCTTTCTATTTGATATTCTCTTGCAATCTTTGGATCCTCAATATAGTTTGATCTCACTCCATCTATTCTTCATTTGATATTTGCATTTGATTTCACTCACATTATGAGAAATGCACACTTTATGGGGGAGCTCTTATTATATTGGCCTTCTTACTTTTCACCCATTTCGGCAATCGATGCCAATGGGGGAGAAATTTAGGGGTTTAAGGGAATATGGGTTTGTTCTCTTGCGGTTCTCTTGCATCTTGCTCTTTGTGTTGCATGGTTGCTTAAATTCATTATATAAACCCTCGTAAAACGGATTGTCATCAATTACCAAAATGGGGGAGATTGAAAGTGCATGGTTGCCCCCATGCGTGGTTTTGGTAATTAATGACAATCCTTATTGACTAATGTTTACATTGAGATATTCTTATAGATCTTGTCCATGGGAAAATATAGGAGTTCATGTGTTGGACTCTTGAAGATGACATGATGACCAATGCTCTATTCAAGGGTTTATATGAAGCATGGTCATGTGTAGAGTTGAGCTTATTGCAAGGTTGGCTTGGAAAAGAAGCTTGAGTGAACAATCATGTTTACCTCCAAGCCATCATACATATCAAGAAAGAAGATGAAGTGCAAGCTCAATATGATGCATCTCGGAAGATATCATTTGTTTGAAGCTTGCAAAGGAGACATGAAGACGGAGCTTAGCGAAGCCCTCCCATAATGGAGTATGGGGGAGCATTTGGAGAAGTCTTCATCAAGCATGTGCTAGCAAGCACAATCAAGAAAGGTGCTTCAACTTGAGAGAGTCAAGATCGTCATCATCGAGCTCAAGTGGAATGCGCAAGGCAAAGGTATAATCTTGATAGGTTTTCTATTTTACCGGTCTCATGGTGTTAGTGAGAGACCGGGTTATAGGATAGACGGCGTACTATCAAGAGGGGCTCTCAAGTGAGTAATTTGATCGCATCTTTGTGGAGAGCTCAAACCTTTGCATACTTGCCATATCATCTTTCTTGGTTCTTATTTGGTTTTCTCCTTGTTGGGTTTTGGTGCTTATTGTGATCTTCACGACAAGCCCAAGTTCACCGAAAACGAACTTCGTATGGAAAACTTGTTGCGTTTTCGGTTTTGGAGGTTTGCCGGTTATTCCTTTTTAGAGAGGTTTTACCTTTCTCCATTTGGTTTTAACTTCTATTGTTGGACTATGATGTTTCTCTGCATTATCTTGTAAAGCTCTTCGTTGCGATTTCAACGAGCCCGAGAACATCGAAAACGGAGTCCGGATGATCAAGATATGTTCGTTTTCGTGTTGACGTTACAGCAGTTTTGAGTAGGCCGGATACTCCGGTGTAAACACACCGGATACTCCGGCCCGGACCAGGAAACTCGCATTGGTTCAGCCCCTGGTCCAGGCCGGAGTCTCCGGCCTTTGGTCCAAAGTCTCCGGTCCAGACCGGAGTTTCCGGTCCAGACCAGAGTCTCCGGTCACTTTGGCCGGAGTCTCCGGTCCGAGTTTTTCTGCAACGGCTTTTTGTCTTGGGGACCTATATAAGGCCCCCTTCTTCCCTGAAGGGTCAAGTTTCTTCTCCCTTCTCTTGTAACATCCCAAGTTTTTCAAAAAGTTGAAAAATCAGAAAAATTAAAAACTTTTTGAAAACTATATGTATTTTGATTTGAAAAGAAAAATCATGCATGCATTCATCATCTTCTTGCATTGTTTGCATTTGAATATTTCAAAAGTTGGAATATTATTTCCACTTGAAAACATATTTAAGAAAATATATTAGTTGAGCATTTATGCTCCAATTTTCTTTTGACTTTTATGCGTGATCTTTTAATGTTTGTTTGTGTTTTGTTTGTATCTATGGAAATATAAATATTTGCAAATGTTTATCTTGTGGTATTTAAGTTTTACTTAAGCCACATTTGATTGTTTTAAAACCTATTTTAAAATTGACATTAAGTGTCATATTGTTTAATTAAAAACCTAGTTTGGAAATCAAAATGATCTCTATTTAAAAATAGTGTGCGTGGCTAAGATTTGTTTGTATGTATTAAGTTTTATTCTATTACTTACCCATTTTTTATTTTCAAGTTTTATAGTTTTGCTTTTGAAAGAAAATATTTATTTGGATTTTAAAATGAGTTTTGAAATCATTTTGATTTATCAAACCCTTTTAAACTATTTGAGTTTTATACAAAATTATTTTATTGAGTGATATTAATTATATTACTCATATTCTGCTGATTTAAACTATAAGTTCAAAAGGAATTTATAAAAACCCTCTAGTTTTTAAAATGACATTATAATGTCCAAAATTCCACTAAAACACTTTTCAAAAAGTTTGTTTATAAAAAGTTTTGGAAAATGTGTTTTGAGAGTTCCAAAATCAAGTGTTTGATTTTACAAAACTATAGGTTTTGGTTTGAATCCAAAAGGATTCATATTTTAAAAGTTTTGGATTTTAGAAAGTTTTCGGAAAAGGAAAAGGAAAAGATTTTGAACAAAAAAAATGCGAACCCTAGCTAAATGGGCCAAGCCCATTTCTAACCTACGCGCATCGCAACAGTTAGCGGCCCAGGCCCAACTCCCGCTCTCTCTCACACTGGCGAACGGGGCCCACACGTCATCCCTCTCGTCGTGTTCTTCACGGATTCTACCGAACCCTAACTAAATCCATCCCGATTTCTTGCGATTTCCTTCGCGATTCTCCCGGGAGTTTGGCCCTATATAAACCCCAACACCGCCGCGGTTTTCCCCCCAAAAACCCAAGCTAGATCGCCCCTAGGCTGCTCACAATCTTCCGCCGCCGTCCGCCACTGCCGCCGGCGAGTTTTGCAAGCTCCGGTCGCCCACCGTTGACCCCGTGCCTCCCTATTCCTTCTATCCTTCATATTTGCCTCGTGCGCATCTAATAGACATGGTCCCTTCTTGTTTCGTGCACCAGATCGACGCATCTATCCTCGACCCGACGCCGCCGTCCGCATCTCCGACTTCGGCGAGCAATACAGGGAGGAGAAGAGCACCGCGACGCCGTCCACCTCGCCAACAACATCGCCTCCGCTTTCTGCATCCCGTGGTATGAACCCCGCCTCCCCTCTCTCTCTGCTTCATTCTCCAGCGAAAGTCCGGCAATGAAACCACCGCACCGGAGTTCCTCCGGCGACTTAGCGCCGCTCGTTTCTGGCTAGTTAGATCTAGACCGTCCGATCTCGTATGGATGGCCAGGATTAGATCCTTTAGGCGAAGGGGTACCAGCCAACCGCCACGCGCCACGTCGTCAACTTTTCCACTTGTGCCCGCATCTGCCTGTCCGCGCCCGCAACCTGTCCGCCTGTACCCGCATCTGCCCGCGAAGAAGACCGCTCCAATCGGAAGACGACACGTCGCCTAGGGACTCCAGCGCGAGGATCTTTTTCAGTTTTCTTCACCGTTTAGCCCCTGCGTATCACGAATAGGTCCCTGCAAATTAGATTCATTATTAATTTTTACTCGTTTATCCAAATCTTATGAAAAATATATTTTTGGAAAGCTTATGACTTGTAGAAACTTTTGGTATACTTATTTTGAGGTTTTTTCGAAATTAAATTAGTTAATTTTTAAAAATGGTTTAAATAGTATTTTGACTATAATTTGAGTTTAAAAAGGGATTTTTGAGTAAACTCCTTTTTATAGTTCTGTATGCCTAAGTATTGGCCGTAGGAATACTCTATTAATTTTGTAAAATATATTTTTAATGATTTTTGAGTAAATATTGTTTAAATGCTTTTTAGGTGTTATGTTAATTAATAAAATGTATTAAAAATTATTTTCTTCTTATTTTCGAGTTGTAAAATAACTTAGTAGTATTTGGAGACTTTAGCACTTAAAGTACTTAGAAATATTTTGTCACTCTCAAAATAAAACTATTTCTTTCTTAGAAATTTTTTGACAAGTGTTTTGACAACACTTTTCCTTAGAGAATTTTAGCCTCTCTTATGTTGATTAAACTTTTACTTAGAATTTATTTGTGACTTATTGTTTGACCCTTGGTCCTTAGTTATTTTGGATCATCTTTATTGCTTGCATTTCCTTAGAGCATTTTCATAAGCATGGCATGCATATTAAGTCCTTAGTATTATTTTTGGTACTTCTTACATGACTTCCTCCTTAGAAATTTTGAGGATACATGTTAGCTATTATGACTCTCCTAGTCAAAAACCACTAAGTTAGAAATTAGTAGAAATCAAGGAAGGACTTAAACAAGACTACAGAAGCATCTCCAAGAAGAAATGACTTAGAAGAAATCAAGAGAAAGTTCATGAAGACCAACCAGCTGCATTTTCTTCATTTCCTTCTCTCCTTTCTTCCTGCTTCTCTTAAACTCCATGGTGGCTAAGTTACATTCAAGATCAACCTTCTGCCAACATCATCAAGTCTTCAGAATCAACAAGTCCACAAAGTGCAATGAAGTCATCACATCAAGTAAAACTACAATGAAGCAAGGAGAAGAATTTTAGAAGACCAACTACTTATTTTCTTTCTGTCTTATTTCTTTCTATTTTGTCTCACTTTGTACATAGACCAAGTCCTTTGTGTTTATGACTAAGCTCCTTGAGTGCTAATTGAAGACCATAAAAGATCAATGAAGCGACAAAGGAGTAGAAGATTAATTGAAGACCAAACTTGTGAAGACTTGGAGTAGCCTTACAACTCTTCAAGTTGTTATTTTATTATGTTTATTTGGCTTAACATTGACCTTGCCTTAGCCTTTTGGGATATTGTTATTTGTGTCTTTCCCTTATTTTGTTTGCATGTCTTTCATATCATAACTCTTTGTATCATCCTGCATCGCATGCACATCTTAATTTTTCTAAGTGTTGCATTTATGATTGTATGTTTATTTGTGGTTTGTTTGACTTGTTAGAAATTCCGGAGAGAGACGAAAGTGGTTGCAACTGCTACTACTACACTACTGTTTTCCAAGGCAAGTGGCACACCCCCATGAAATTTCCTAAGTATTTTTTATATGCATTATTTAGTGTATTTCTCTATATGCATGTGTTGGATAGTATTATTGCTATATGCTAAACCCACCATACCTTTACACTAGTTGTGTCTAGAACCCCTGTGATAACTTAGTAGATTATTTGATGCTATGCAAATTTGTTTTCTTTAAAGTTTAATTCTACTAAGTAATTTATCACCTGGGTGGACTTGGTTATGAAAAGATGATGGAAAGGTTGAGTGTCATCTCTTAGGGGTGACCTCTAAGGGATGGTCACTTGTGGTTGCCACCCAGGGTATTAAGGGGCCAATGTTTTCTCTAAGTGAAGATTGCTTACCGTGCAACCATTAGTCATATGGGCTCTGACTTGATGGATTAAGTTGCGTGGACTCGTCCCGTCTTGACAGGTGGTGGTAGATGGTTAGAATGGGAACGGGCCAAGGCGGCATGGGATGAGGAAATGCTTCTGAAAAGTCTCGTCTCAACTCTCTCCTTTTCATTAGCACAAATTGAGTGCTTGAGGATAGTTTGGGTTTGTTGGGTCTAATGGTGAAAGTGCACAACCTCTGCAGAGTTAAAAACTAAGTATTAGCCGTGTCCCCGGTTACGGACAATTTGAGCAGCTGATCAAGGATTCAACGGAGGCTTCATCATTCCAATTTCGAAAGTAAAACTTGATGGTGAACAAGGGTAGATGAGACTATGGTCTTATACCATATCGTCTCCAACTTTTGAAGAAAATGTTTTACAAAGTGTTAGGCAAAATTGGCTTTTATGCAAAATAGCCCTGAAAGTCCACCAGCCAAATATGCATATAGGCTATTAGAGTTATTCCATTAAGTGTCCACATAGTGTCACTTGCCAGAATCATTTTTAATGGTTCTGACCCACTCTGTTGCAAAATTTTATTTGTTGCAGATTGTTCTGACGACGAGTGAGTTTCGTTAAGGGTTTCGAGTCTGCAACCAACATGTTTTTCGCCTGTGGCACATGCTGAGGATGAGCACTCCATGAAGATTATTATTTCCGCTGCTTTACTCTTTAAAAGCTAGCTTCGTGCTATGCAACTTGTAAAGGATATTTTCCTAAGTACTGGATCCGTGTGTAATAATTGATACAATGTTGTGATAATTCATCTTAGACTGTGTGTGCAAATGAATTGATCCAGGGGTTTGCACTATACACATGTACCTTGCCAATATTTTAAGTGCAGGTACGCTACAGATGGTATCAGAGCACTGTGTTGCCTGTAGATTCGAGACCCTAGACATGGATAGAAATAGGTTTAACCATAGGATTGAAAATCTATTTTTATTCAATGTTCTAAAGACAAAAACTTTTCATTTTTCCTTTCTTGTACTCTCATCTACTATCAACCTTCTAGAAAATTCTTATCTTATTCTAGATGACCTACCTCTTTGTATCCATGAAGACATGTTTGGGGATGACCAAGAGTAAAGTCTGATACTTCATAGAGAAATGCTGCGACTCAACATGAAACACTACCTGCATGGAAGATCATTGAAGAAATCAGATTATGAGCTCAAGCACTTAGAAGATTTTGAAGAAAGCTGAAGAAGAACTTGAAGCACTCAAGATGGAGATAGACTAGAAACTACCACCTTATTAGAACAACGACATCGTGTTAGGGTATTGATCATAGCAACTTAGGTTGTATGCCAATACTAGATTGTTTTTCTGTGTTTGAACCTTGTGGCTTTTGTTAGTTAGATGTTGTTTGTAAGATGTTTTGTCTTGTCTGCTGTGTTGGGTAGGATTCTCCCTTAGCATCTTTCTATCTTTACTCATCTATGCTAAACCACAGATGCCTCCCCATCGTGCACCTGAAGACAACAACAACAACAACAACAACGAAGCTATGATGCAACAGATGATGGCGGCCCAGACTCAGCTGATGACCATGATGGCTCAATTCATGGCAAATCAACATGGACCTCCACCACCACCACCTCCTCCCCAAGTGGACAGACTTGCCAGGTTCCTTAGGCTTAGGCCAAACAAGTTCTCAACTACAACTGACCCAATTGTGGCTGATGACTGGCTGCGTTCTGTGCAAAAAGATCTGGTGACAGCTGAATGTGAAGATGCTAAGAAAATTAGGTTCACCGCACATCTGCTTGAAGGACCTGCAGCCCAATGGTGGAAACTTATCAGATTACTCACCCATTGGACACTTTGACTTGGGAGGATTTCAAGGAAGGATTCCGTAATGCTCATATCTCCACAGGCGTTATGAATCTGAAACAGGAAGAGTTCCGCAATCTGCGTCAGGGGAACAGAAGTCTTAAGGAGTACATGGATGACTTTCATGCCCTGTCCCGTTATGCTCCCGAAGACATCGATACTGATGTGAAGAGGAAGGCAAAATTCCTCAAGGGACTAAGTGATGAGCTGAAGATACCTTTGACTGTGGCTTATGCTCCAACCTATCAGACACTTCTTGATCAAGCAATCACCCTCGATGATAGCTTGAAGAAAGCTGAAAACAGGAAGAGGAAGCTAGGAATCAACAAACATCATGTTGAATCCTCATTCAAGAAACATTCTTCTCATGATTCTCATCAACATAATGGTCACCACAAGCATCATGATCACAACGGTGGACTCAAAGGAAGCAATGGAGACCACAAGGGAAATGGACATGCTGGTAACAATAACAATGGACAACACCGCCCAAATCCTGAACCCAAGAAAGATATCAGTCACATCACCTGTTACAAGTGCAGGAATAAGGGACATTACTCAAATGAATGCCCTGAGAAGAAGGCAGAAGAAGCCACCAAGTCAAATCCTTTTGACAAAGGATATGTGAACCACATCAACGTGGAAGAAGTAAATGGTACGTTTTGAAAGTTTTCCCTACCCACAAAAATACTTTTAAGGGTGGTAGCCATACAGTCACAACCTTTTTGCTAGCCTTCCCGAATCTCGGGACGAGATTCCTTTTAAGGGTGGTAGTATGTAACATCCCAAGTTTTTCAAAAAGTTGAAAAATCAGAAAAATTAAAAACTTTTTGAAAACTATATGTATTTTGATTTGAAAAGAAAAATCATGCATGCATTCATCATCTTCTTGCATTGTTTGTATTTGAATATTTCAAAAGTTGGAATATTATTTCCACTTGAAAACATATTTAAGAAAATATATTAGTTGAGCATTTATGCTCCAATTTTCTTTTGACTTTTATGCGTGATCTTTTAATGTTTGTTTGTGTTTTGTTTGTATCTATTGAAATATAAATATTTGCAAATGTTTATCTTGTGGTATTTAAGTTTTACTTAAGCCACATTTGATTGTTTTAAAACCTATTTTAAAATTGACATTAAGTGTCATATTGTTTAATTAAAAACCTAGTTTGGAAATCAAAATGATCTCTATTTGAAAATAGTGTGCGTGGCTAAGATTTGTTTGTATGTATTAAGTTTTATTCTATTACTTACCCATTTTTTATTTTCAAGTTTTATAGTTTTGCTTTTGAAAGAAAATATTTATTTGGATTTTAAAATGAGTTTTGAAATCATTTTGATTTATCAAACCCTTTTAAACTATTTGAGTTTTATACAAAATTATTTTATTGAGTGATATTAATTATATTACTCATATTCTGCTGATTTAAACTATAAGTTCAAAATGAATTTATAAAAACCCTCTAGTTTTTAAAATGACATTATAATGTCCAAAATTCCATTGAAACACTTTTCAAAAAGTTTGTTTATAAAAAGTTTTGGAAAATGTGTTTTGAGAGTTCCAAAATCAAGTGTTTGATTTTACAAAACTATAGGTTTTGGTTTGAATCCAAAAGGATTCATATTTTAAAAGTTTTGGATTTTAGAAAGTTTTCGGAAAAGGAAAAGGAAAAGATTTTGAACAAAAAAATGCGAACCCTAGCTAAATGGGCCAAGCCCATTTCTAACCTACGCGCAGTGCAACAGTTAGCGGCCCAGGCCGAACTCCCGCTCTCTCTCACACTGGCGAACGGGGCCCACACGTCATCCCTCTCGTCGTGTTCTTTACGGATTCTACCGAACCCTAACCAAATCCATCCCGATTTCTTGCGATTTCCTTCGCGATTCTCCCGAGAGTTTGGCCCTATATAAACCCCAACACCGCCGCGGTTTCCCCCCCCAAAAACCCTAGCTAGATCGCCCCCAGGCTGCTCACAATCTTCTGCCGCCGTCCGCCACTTCCGCCGGCGAGTTTTGCAAGCTCCGGTCGCCCACCGTTGACCCCGTGCCTCCCTATTCCTTCTATCCTTCATATTTGCCTCGTGCGCATCTAATAGACATGGTCCCTTCTTGTTTCGTGCACCAGATCGACGCATCTATCCTCGACCCGACGCCGCCGTCCGCATCTCCAACTTCGGCGAGCAATACAGGGAGGAGAAGAGCACCGTGACGCCGTCCACCTCGCCAACAACATCGCCTCCGCTTTCTGCATCCCGTGGTATGAACCCCGCCTCCCCTCTCTCTCTGCTTCATTCTCCGGCGAAAGTCCGGCAATGAAACCACCGCACCGGAGTTCCTCCGGCGACTTAGCGCCGCTCGTTTCTGGCCAGTTAGATCTAGACCGTCCGATCTCGTATGGATGGCCAGGATTAGATCCTTTAGGCGAAGGGGTACCAGCCAACCGCAACGCGCCACGTCGTCAACTTTTCCACTTGTGCCCGCATCTGCCCGTCCGCGCCCGCAACCCGTCCGCCCGTGCCCGCATCTGCCCGCGAAGAAGACCGCTCCAATCGGAAGACGACACGTCACCCAGGGACTCCAGCGCGAGGATCTTTTTCAGTTTTCTTCACCGTTTAGCCCCTGCGTATCACGAATAGGTCCCTGCAAATTAGATTCATTATTAATTTTTACTCGTTTATCCAAATCTTATGAAAAATATTTTTGGAAAACTTATGACTTGTAGAAACTTTTGGTATACTTATTTTAAGGTTTTTTCGAAATTAAATTAGTTAATTTTTAAAAATGGTTTAAATAGTATTTTGACTATAATTTGAGTTTAAAAAGGGATTTTTGAGTAAACTCTTTTTCTATAGTTTTGTATGCCTAAGTATTGGCCGTAGGAATACTCTATTAATTTTGTTAAATATTTTTTTAATGATTTTTGAGTAAATATTGTTTAAATGCTTTTTAGGTGTTATGTTAATTAATAAAATGTATTAAAAATTATTTTCTTCTTATTTTCGAGTTGTAAAATAACTTAGTAGTATTTGGAGACTTTAGCACTTAAAGTACTTAGAAATATTTTGTCTCTCTCAAAATAAAACTATTTCTTTCTTAGAAATTTTTTGACAAGTGTTTTGACAACACTTTTCCTTAGAGAATTTTAGCCTCTCTTATGTTGATTAAACTTTTACTTAGAATTTATTTGTGACTTATTGTTTGACCCTTGGTCCTTAGTTATTTTGGATCATCTTTATTGCTTGCATTTCCTTAGAGCATTTTCATAAGCATGGCATGCATATTAAGTCCTTAGTATTATTTTTGGTACTTCTTACATGACTTCCTCCTTAGAAATTTTGAGGATACATGTTAGCTATTATGACTCTCCTAGTCAAAAACCACTAAGTTAGAAATTAGTAGAAATCAAGGAAGGACTTAAACAAGACTGCAGAAGCATCTCCAAGAAGAAATGACTTAGAAGAAATCAAGAGAAAGTTCATGAAGACCAACCAGCTGCATTTTCTTCATTTCCTTCTCTCCTTTCTTCCTGCTTCTCTTAAACTCCATGGTGGCTAAGTTACATTCAAGATCAACCTTCTGCCAACATCATCAAGTCTTCAGAATCAACAAGTCCACAAAGTGCAATGAAGTCATCACATCTAGTAAAACTACAATGAAGCAAGGAGAAGAATTTTAGAAGACCAACTACTTATTTTCTTTCTGTCTTATTTATTTCTATTTTGTCTCACTTTGTACATAGACCAAGTCCTTTGTGTTTATGACTAAGCTCCTTGAGTGCTAATTGAAGACCATAAAAGATCAATGAAGCTACAAAGGAGTAGAAGATTAATTGAAGACCAAACTTGTGAAGACTTGGAGTAGCCTTACAACTCTTCAAGTTGTTATTTTATTATGTTTATTTGGCTTAACTTTGACCTTGCCTTAGCCTTTTGGGATATTGTTATTTGTGTCTTTCCCTTATTTTGTTTGCATGTCTTTCATATCATAACTCTTTGTATCATCCTGCATCGCATGCACATCATAATTTTTCTAAGTGTTGCATTTATGATTGTATGTTTATTTGTGGTTTGTTTGACTTGTTAGAAATTCCGGAGAGAGACGAAAGTGGTTGCAACTGCTACTACTACACTACTGTTTGCCAAGGCAAGTGGCACACCCCCATGAAATTTCCTAAGTATTTTTATATGCATTATTTAGTGTATTTCTCTATATGCATGTGTTGGATAGTATTATTGCTATATGCTAAACCCACCATACCTTTACACTAGTTGTGTCTAGAACCCCTGTGATAACTTAGTAGATTATTTGATGCTATGCAAATGTGTTTTCTTTAAAGTTTAATTCTACTAAGTAATTTATCACCTGGGTGGACTTGGTTATGAAAAGATGATGGAAAGGTTGAGTGTCATCTCTTAGGGGTGACCTCTAAGGGATGGTCACTTGTGGTTGCCACCCAGGGTATTAAGGGGCCAATGTTTTCTCTAAGTGAAGATTGCTTACCGTGCAACCATTAGTCATATGGGCTCTGACTTGATGGATTAAGTTGCGTGGACTCGTCCCGTCTTGACAGGTGGTGGTAGATGGTTAGAATGGGAACGGGTCAAGGCGGCATGGGATGAGGAAATGCTTCTGAAAAGTCTCGTCTCAACTCTCTCCTTTTCCTTAGCACAAATTGAGTGCTTGAGGATAGTTTGGGTTTGTTGGGTCTAATGGTGAAAGTGCACAACCTCTGCAGAGTTAAAAACTAAGTACTTAGCCGTGTCCCCGGTTACGGACAATTTGAGCAGCTGATCAAGGATTCAACGGAGGCTTCATCATTCCAATTTCGAAAGTAAAACTTGATGGTGAACAAGGGTAGATGAGACTATGGTCTTATACCATATCGTCTCCAACTTTTGAAGAAAATGTTTTACAAAGTGTTAGGCAAAATTGGCTTTTATGCAAAATAGCCTTGAAACTCCACCAGCCAAATATGCATATAGGCTATTAGAGTTATTCCATTAAGTGTCCACATAGTGTCACTTGCCAGAATCATTTTTAATGGTTCTGACCCACTCTGTTGCAAAATTTTATTTGTTGCAGATTGTTCTGACGACGAGTGAGTTTCGTTAAGGGTTTCGAGTCTGCAACCAACATGTTTTTCGCCTGTGGCACATGCTGAGGATGAGGACTCCATGAAGATTATTATTTCCGCCGCTTTACTCTTTAAAAGCTAGCTTCGTGCTATGCAACTTGTAAAGGATATTTTCCTAAGTACTGGATCCGTGTGTAATAATTGATACAATGTTGTGATAATTCATCTTAGACTGTGTGTGCAAATGAATTGATTCAGGGGTTTGCACTATACACAGGTACCTTGCCAATATTTTAAGTGCAGGTACGCTACATCTCTCTACTCCATTGTTGACCTTGGAAAAGCTTGCCCCCTCTCTATTCCTCCATGATTCTTGCCTCAAATTAAAGGGAAAAGAGAGAGGAGATCTAGATCTACATTTTCACCAATCCATATATCTCCTCTAAGTGAGGGGAACCTAGTAGATCTTGATCTTGGAGTTCTTGGTGTTTCTCCTCTTTGTTCTTCCTCTCTTATTACCCCATAAGCATTTGTTACTTTGTTGGAACTAGCTGTGTGGCCCGCGCAATTGCGCGGCTAGATAATAAAAACTTGACATGGTGACCCGCGCATTTGCGTGACTAAATGTTAAGGAGTTATTTACCTTTTTTAATTATTTGAACTTTTTGACGTCGATCTACAACAGTTATATGCAATTATACTAAAATGTCTCGAATATTTATATTGAATTTTTTCCTTTACATTCTACACAATTTAAATACACCTCCTTAGAATTTGTTAAGCTTTGTATGGTGAAAGGTACTTCCATCATCTCCATCTATTAAGACAATCATGTGTAGTTTGCCCAGCCACATCATTGTGCTCGGTCCAGTATATAGGCTCCCGATCCACTGTATCAAATTCGCTGGGCATGATGCATGATGCATGTTAGGCTACTTGATCGCAAATATGCGTGATGCATATCGATATCCCATCCATAGCATTAAACGACATGTATGTTTCTATCGCATGTACATATATAGGCAAGCACAGCTAGCTGGTATGATAAAGTATAAGACGTCGTTAATCAAACGCACCTGGTTGTAGTTGTCATCGACTCCTCATTAAATATGGCAGACAAATCCACCACCACGCGTCTAAATTCAGTTTAGGGAGCCACGACGGCCTAAGCGTCGTTGCGACAGCTGACGGACAACATACACCGACGTGAACTTTTGATGGATGAGGTGGCGAATACCCAGAGTCTTGTGGGTTGCTCCAGGAACCTGCAGGAAGTCCGCGGACACGTACAACGAATGTCCTGAGAAAATCGCCCCATCTCCATATGTCCTTGTAACAGATTTTCATAAGGCTTGTCTCATGAGCGGGTCTCTTGCTTCTATCCATTTAGTATATCAGCAGGTAAATGAACTTAGCCTAGCTAATGCTATAATACTCAAGTAGAATAATGTAAATTATAATGTTACTATCAAAGTGCGACATGAACCAAAATATGTGAGACTGACTTTCATATAGAGGATAAATTTAAAAATCTATCTATCAAGACTATAGAAACATGCTAGGAGCCTGGCTATATTCCATACCCGCCTCTAGTATGATATATCAACAATTTCGGGTAAGCAGAAATAAAGCTACCTCACATCCAATCAAATTACCGAAATTTGAATCGACATTGTGCAATATGGTCAGTTCTAACATTTTTTTTGTTGGGTTGTCCATTGTTTTCCAACGACGTCGCTTCTCGCCACATCAGTGCCCCCTTGCGGTCTTTTTGCACACTCAGCTCCATAATGTTCGTCAAGATCGTTGGCGTGAAATCACCGTCGTCGAACTGTCGTCCTACGATTTTCCTTGTCTCGAGCTCACTGGATGTTTTATGCCAATTTCTAGGGCATTGCAGTGGGCGTCCATAGCTTTCCACGATGTGGCTTCTCGCCGAATTGATATCGCCATCGAGACTTGCCATGGGCTCATGGCTTCTTGTCAAGCTCGATGCCGTGAGATGTCAGTTATTGAATCATTGTCGTGAGATTGCCGTCCACGCCTCGAGCTCATCTGAGAATTTACGTTGGGCCTCGCAAGGGACGGTGTTAGCGACACCGATCGGACTAAGATTTCTCCGTCGTGCAAAACCTACGGGCGAGATTCTCTTATGCTGGGCTGTTGAAGAGTACGCTGCCAGCCATACCGATCAGCTGCCGAGATCTATTTTTCTCCTTGGCGAATAGCTCATAAGATCAAATCGCTGTCAAATCGCTGCCAATAGTCTGAATCAAAGACATGCTTCACGCCTTCACTTGTTCCAAATATCACCAAATAAGTGCCTACCTCAAAACGATGAATTACGCCTGTATATGTGTGATATTCTTCCTTGCGCTGGCAAGTGCACAACCATGTCTTCTCGATCGCAGGCAAAGCGTTGATGCGGCGGCGCCGGAACAGTGTGCCATCGTGACGGCGAACATGAAGCTCACCGCATTGTCGTTGAACAGACACGCCCGACGATCTTTTCCCTGCTATTATGCCGAGTTCCATGAACAGATCTTGACGAATTATTTGGTTCTCTTAGGACGATGTACAGTACAGATCCATAATATGGTATATATCTCTAGTTATTAAAGAAGTCTCCTATTTCTCCACGACCAGTATTGCGCATGTACTACTGTTCGTATCGGGGACGGTGGACATGCAATCAATTTACGATCTGAACAGCCCCACGTGCATTTCCTTCCTTGCCTAGGTTGGGAATCGATCAAAGTGTTTTGCACACACACGTTACCAACTTAAACCCGTACGTGCTATCCTTGTCAATCTTTACCGTTGATTTTATCTAACTATTGCTGGGTAAATCTGCATTGTTCATTGTCTTGTGTTTTAATTATATAACTAGCTGGGTGGCCCGCGCAATTGCGCGGCTAGATGAAACACTTTTCACAAGTTAGAAATGCGAAAACTTGAGTACTCTACTCTTTAGTTTGTATTTATCTTCCTCAAGATGCAGCAATTGCTTTGACTCCTCGCTCCTGGAATGATTTTGCCATCGATAGGAACAAAATAAAATACTGAAGAGTATGAGTGATGCACTACCTGTGGCTTCTTCTTAATCAATCGTGTGAATTATATTACCTCTAGTAGATTCATACATTCTATATTGTTACCGTGAAAGCCTAAAGATGAAGCAATATATTTTACGTGTTAGGGCCCTTCCAGATTTGAACTTGGGCCCTGTCACACATTAAAAGAGAAAAGCAAGAAATAAAGCTACCGGACATCAAGCTAAATTATTGAAGTTTTGTTGTCATGTATTCAACAACCATTATCCTAAAGGATTCAACTCCCTGCATAAAATGGTCAAAAATGTAATATATAAGAAAAGACTCTATTGTTTTGACGTGACAATGTAAGCTATAGTTGTTGTTTCGAGTATAGATAGCAAGTAGAAGTAGCAGCATTTATATGTTTTCTTGCCAAATATATTGTAATTAGTTTCCATTCAGACAAAGGCAAGTAAGGACTTCTTCTCTGAACCATATGAAGCACAATATAATTGTTAGGAAATTTCATTGCGTCCATGATGGAATGACTATGAAGTTACATAACAGATAATGTAATACGTATTGTAAGACCGCTCAGTTTATAGCACTGACGCAAGTTTTACATCCAAGAAAGCAACAATGTAGAAAACTGATACAGAAAAATAAGGAGTATTTGCATCTATTCATAAATATGGTTCCATACGGAGATAAGTTAATATAAAATGACAGTTCTGACAAACTGCGTACCATAATATATATTGTTTCCAGAAAACAGAACGACAAAATATATAATATTTCAATTCTTCAGATGAACTGGGGACCATAATAATTCTTCTGACAGTTTCCATCAATTTCCATTTTAACCGATAGATTGTGCCACTTAGATTTTAATTCAAGAGCTATGTAAGAAAAACATTTTTAGATATGCATGTCGTCCAAGGCTACACAAAGAGTGCACTTGATGATTATTACAATTACCGAGTGACATATTCTATAGTTCATGTTGCCCGACTCACCATGATGCATTTGAGTAAGAAATTTTCTTTACCAAGATACATTGAATAGTAATTAAATATTTAAATAAATTAAAAAATGTCACCTTAGGCGTTATAATTATTAATGCTAGAAATGACCTTTTTGGTCCAAACTGTTGTAACTCGGCCTTAACAGACCGGATGGAAGTATAGGCGTTTCCCATTGAAGGCGAGAGTTTTTTAAGAGTGTGTAGATAGGAATATTACCAACCTAATTGATCTGACCTGTACATGAGATTGAGATTAACCGTAACACACAGGTTAGTGCCTTTTTCCCATATCGACTTTATAAAGGAAGAACATAAGACGAAATTTGAAAGTAGGTTTGTAATGAAAAAAAAAGCTTAAAAATTATCCGTAATAGTACTACCTGTATATTGTAGGGATTTTTTTTGCAAATTTATCATGTTCTTAAGTACAAATTGCATAGCTGAAATAATGAAAATACAAAAGTCTTACAACACTACTGGAAAAAATAATCTTTGCCATGTGGTCAGAACACACGACGAAGGCCGGAAAATACCTCGGTGAAGTCTTCGCCGAGAGAGACACTCGGCGACATTCGCCTCGGCGACGCTGCTTTTGTGCTTTCTGTCGGGGGGACACGACAAAGTCTTCGTCGAGATCATTCTGCAGGCATCCGGCGAAGCAAAGGTAATCTGGTCCGTCCGTTGTCAGATCAGATGTGTGTCAAGACTCCCCGAGAGGGGTGAGCAGGCTCTCGGCGAAGGAGCGCACAGATGGTGCCACGTGTCATGTAAATTTGGTGCCGGCGACGGCTTCGCCGAGCCTCGCCTTCGCCGGGTGTCCCCGTGGAGCTTCGCCGAGTAGGGTCTTCGCCGAGTGTCAGGAGGGAAATCGACGCAGAGTGTATTCTGTCCGGCATCGGCGTAGGTCCTCTTTTTCGAGTGGCCCCGCGATTTTGCACTCGGCAAAGCCGAGACCAGTCGGCAGAGAGTAATTTTCCATTAGTGTCTAACCTTCATTGATTGAGGTGGAGTACTACTGGGCCATGGCAGATTTCTTTCCTTCATCGTTGAGTACACGAAGGTTTACACAACACATCAAACAAATCCAGCTATAAACATATGACGAAACCAAATCCAATCACTCCAGGATGGCTTACAGGGAGAAACACATGGATATAAAGTACTGGAAAATAAAAGAAGTAGGTTTTATAATCGTCGGGGCCTTTCACTTATAACTTAATTATATGGTCACATTTATGAGCATATGACGGTCCTGAAAAAAATCTGATTATATATGTAGGAAGAATATAGTAAATCAAATCATGGTAGACATGTAAGGAACTAATCAAACAAATAAAATGAGGAATCAAGAAATTACTTGCGTGTTCGTCTCTTCATGTTCAGAGTCCTTCGTTTTTCTTCGATCTTCGGCTGCATCCGAGCCTCGCAGCAATATGGATCCACAATAACAATGGTTGGTTTCCTGCATGGAGAGGACTGTAACTTGCATTTTAGCAAGAAAGGGAACGTGTTTATATAGAGGCACAAAATAACTTGTCTTGTTTAACCTGCAGGAGGGAATGTAAGATAACATATTGACTGCGATGAGTGTTATATCAAAAGTTAAAACAAACTATGGTCACTAAATATCCTTGCTTGGATGTTGTAGTACATATGTGTATCACCGATGCCTGAATATTCAGAACCAAATAGAATAAAACGAAACAACTTGACGTACTTAACCTTTCTTCAGATGATTTGCATAAGAGCATGAGATGTCTATATGGGTGCTGAAAATTTTGAATTATTTCGTCTTTTCTATTTTCCTGTTGTACTGCAATTTTTTTTTAGCATTGATCATTAATATGGGATGCAAAATCTTCTTATGTGATTGTAGCAGCATTACCAAATTCATCCAGGCGTATTTTACACAATAGATAAAATCCAAAAGAAATACGAGCTGATTCTAGCAGCACAACAATCCTCGTTGTATCTGAGGCTTTGACCTGTAGCCCCTTTCCCCAATTTGTTCCCAAGTAGAGAGGGCGCCAAAATCTGATTTGCTTTGAAAATAAAATTGTCATAAGCTATATATCAGGTTAGAATTAATTAATACGTTTATAAGTACATTTATTTAGGGTTCCTTACCCCTGACGTAATTGAAGCAACTCAATTGTCCCTTGATTCCACCATATAACCTAAGAAAGGGAAGACATGAACAGTGTATAGCATACACTTCGCCATGTCATTAATTTGCTGGACTATCGTAACCCATCTTAATGATGCTGTACAAAAAAGGATTGGTTGTCAGCTTTCTGACACAAACCTGCAATATTCAGTGCTTCAGGACGGCTGTTTATCCCTGGCTAGATGCTAGATTCAGTATGAATATGTAGAAGCTCTACTAATCAGTCTATTAATAAAAATCATACCTTTGCTGGTAGTAGACACCACGGCCTTGTATGCTTTGACCAACGGTTGCAGCTGCAAGGGAAGATAACGTAAAGGAGGTCAAACACGATAAGTGTCTACTGCGAGGGCTTCTCCTACCATCCAAATCGCTACGGCGACATGTAGAATCGCCGGTGGGCAACGCCTTATCCGCAGCTGCAGCACGCATCCTCGTCTTGGTCAAGCCTCGCCTCAAAGAGCATGGCCTGGTAAGTTTTGTCAATGCGGACTCGTAGGGTTGGAGGGTCTGGATGGCCTCGGGTAGGACAGCGCTCGCGGCACCCTCGACTCAATCGTCGGTGGACAACGCTGGTGGCCAGGAAAACGCAGCGGCGCTGACCTAGAGCCTAGCTAGGACGCCGCAACGACAATGAATCCATTGCTTGTAATCAATCTATGTTTTTTTCCTGGCATCTACGTTGTTGAATAAGAGACCTAGTACGGTACAGGTTGGGCTGCGCGGAGAGGCTGCTAGGTCTATGAAATCATCTGAACCGCTAGAAAATCTAGAATTTGATTAGACTAATCTTGACCGTCAATTGTTTGTTGTTTTAATAATATAATAGATAGATTTGAGAGTGAAGGATTTGAGCACTTGTGCTTTTGCCTTTTGCATTTGGTGCATCGGTGTGCTCTCCACGAGGATTCGTGGAAGTTAAAAGTTGTGAGCTTGTTACTCTTGGGTCCTTGGACCTAGACGCCCGTGTGGTGGTTGGACCTTTGTGGTCACTTGTAAAGCCGTTCGGGAGCCCCCGATCCCGTTGTGGGTTGTGCCCGGATTGTTGTTGAAAGCCGTTCGGGAGCCCCCAATCCCATTGTGGGTTGTGCCCTGGATTGTTGTTGAAAGGCTCCGGATTTCACCTCGAAGGATTCCGGTAGTGGAAGGTGAACCAAACATTTGTGGTGCGGTTCATCAGAAGAAGGTGAAACCTTTGTGGTTGTTGAACCATTGTGTTGGTTCACACCTCTCCAACGAGACGTGCTCCCTTAACAAGGAGGAACTCGGGAATACATCATTGTCCCCGCACGCCTCGGTTATTTCTATACCCGAGC